>CM057340.1:658733938-659933938 GCA_030015575.1 Agapanthus africanus
TATAAGGATCTCACCTCAAATGATGGTTTGATGTTGGTGGATGAAAAAGGATGGAAATGTTCAACGACATTGATTAAAACTGACCATTGGATTATCAAATCCTTCACAAAATCCATGCCGACGCTGAGTTCGAAGAAGGAGGACGGAAAGTGCTACACTTGTTGACATGCAGGACACTCTCAACACTTCTGCCCGTTTGGGAAATTGTGCTATAATTATCAAGGCGTCGGCTATGAAGTGGCAGAGTGTAAGGCCTCTAGAAGGTAAGGGAGTCGACAAAGGGCAAGAACCATGTTCATATAAGATAATCTAATGCATATACCTTATGACGATGAGATGGAGAGGAGGCGGACGGGGTTGGCGAAGACTTTAGGGGTGATCAAACTTGTTCGAGTGCCGAGGTCATCGCCAACGTCGAGTCAAGTTAGAGCTATGTTTCATAACCTCTCCAATAAGTTTAGAGATCATACTTGGATTCTTACACTGCACCTATGGGGCTTCATGGTTACCTTCCCAACGGTGGAATCATTGACGATGTTGTTAAGGCGAAACGTTATCAACGGCGATGCTTAAGGTTTTGCTTTTTGCATACTCTGCTGGACTGGGTACGAATGTTCGAAACCATATAGGCATTGTTGGGTTACAGCAGCGCCCCGGCCATCAATCGGTGGCCAAATGCGGAACAAAAACTTTTAAAACCCGGCGCTAACTGAACCCTAATCTATGGATTGTACCATTAATCCTATACTAGTTCTATAAAAGGACTTTAGAGAGGTTATACCGATCGATCCGTGTCTTTCGGTCTTCAACCTCTGTCCCAAGCTTCTCGCGGCTTCCTTGATCATATTGGATCTCCGGTCTCCCCACATCGAAGAAGATCCACGTCAAGGGTTAGTAAAACAGGCTCCTGTCTCAAAACCGAAGCAACTCGGGTATCTAGTTTGCTAGCCTAGATAGCCAAGACGAAGTAGAGATAGTTTGTGATTACTTTGTCTCAATACACCAAATGATTCTCAACTCATGAGAGGGTTTGGATGGAGGTTGAAGAAGATGGCAAGTGAGGAAAGTGTGAAGCTCAAAGAAAAAGCAAGTGAAGAAAAGTGTCTGCTCTATTTTCTTGTGTTAGTTTGGCGTAGTGTTTTGTGTAATATTTTGTGAGCAAAGTAAGCAACTCAAGAAAAGCCCACCATAAAAAAGATCTGCCTTTGCTCTCAATAATATCTCACAAATATCTTAGCCAAAACAAAACCCCCATGTCACCATGAATCACACCCATGTGGCATAATGAATCACCAAGTGAGCATGCTAGATAATGAATGCAAACAATGAGTCACAATTTCCACACAAATAAACATTTAAAACCTAAATGTTTATAGCAAAAAGAAAAAGCATCTTCTAAAGAAATCTTGTAACGAATTACAAGAATACCCTTCATCCGTATATACAAACCCTCATCCGTATTCCGACTGAATACGAATACAATGAGACAAAAATAATCTAATAATATAATACTAGGATCCGGCTTAAACCAAAGCCCACTAATATTATCCATCCGATCATGATTCGTGCACACGTGCACGTATATGATCGAACCCTACCATAAAACCATAAGAACTCTACAACATTTCGCCCGAAGCAGTGAAATCCTCTGTGTGGGACTCTAAAGACTCTTCAATACGCCGACAGTGGGTTTAACCATAAGCACGTCAGTGGCACTAGTTGTACGTAACGGCTGCCCAGGTATTGAGCGAAAGGGAGGCCGACGAGCAAACACATTATGAAACCCTACTGAGCCTGACAGTGACAATATCCGTACAATCCGGTCTGTTCGTCTATGAGTATCGCATATCGAGTCTAGAGGGGTGGATAAAGTTAGACCCCTAATAACTTGATATTTAGTGTCGGTATTTTGCCCATCGCCACCTGAGAAACTACTGATCCGAATCAGTAATTCTCGACTACCTTGGCCAAGGATTTCTGGTGATAGCCACCCGTGCACACCGCGAAATCAACCCCAATACCGGGAGAGACGAATCCCCTGACGATCTGCTCACTGCCTTCATGTGGCTCGGGACTGTACCCAACTAAAACCTGTTTGCATGACTCCTTTGAGCCGTGGTAGGGTAGTAATCAAAACACAGTGGGAACTCACACGAGACAAATGCCGATCTTAGGTCGATAGACTGACCTGTACACATGTCACCTGGAAACCGCTATCTAACAATAGGTATACTACCAACTAGCATGTTCCCGGCGAGTTCTTCCGGTGTACTCATAACCTAATGAGCACCTGTATACATCTTAGGTGAACCAACTGACACTAATAGCGTGTGAGACCGGCCACCGCCCCTCGTCGGGGTTTTGATCCGTATACACTAGTCTAATCTTGGAGTATCGATGCCCAATCTCGAAACTCCCACGACTAGGGACACTTTAAGGATGTGCTTATAGACCACCCAACTCTCACGTATATGATCACCAGCATACTGCTGGTAGTCAAGCAAGAATCCTATGGGCTTTATCAACATATAATAGTAATCTGTAATGTCACATGAAGCATGCATACGATGATAAAGACAAACCAGATAGCATACTATCATCTTGAGTAAGACTGTTCTACCGGTATAGGTCCTCCCTCAATCATTGCAATCACATGCCTGCAATCTAATAATTGACTTGAGGGCACTATAGCCAATAATCTCCCACTTGCACTTAAGGCTAATTATTGCGGTGTCACATACTCATAGCCCGTGTGATACCGAACACCCAACTTCTCTACTTATCAGTTTCATAAAGCTCGTTTGTAAAACTATTGCATTCGAGAAATAGCCTCAGTGAGTAGATCCGCTCCAATGTTTCTTTCTATGTCTCTCTTTATCTAAAGTTCGCGGTGAAAGCCATCTCTTGAAATGAGCAATACCTGTCTTTGAATATGTCTAGATATCTAATAGGACCCAGTTCACAAATGAACTCCAAATCCAGCAAAACTTCTTACACTGTATTGTTTCCCCCAATCAGAGCAAAGCTCTGTTTTGAATTTCAAAATTCAAAAATTGAAGCAAAGCTTCAGATTCTGCGTGCTGTGCGCCACGTGTCAAAAGCAGACGCGCTAGCGCCAGATGCGCTGCGCCCTAGACAGCGCACCCCCAATCAGAGCAAAGCTCTGCTTCAAAATTCAAAATTTAAATTGAAGCAACGCTTCAAATTCTGCGCGCTGTGCGCCACGTGTCAAATACAAGTGCGCTAGCGCAGTTGCGCTGCGCTCTGTGCTGCGTGCCATGTGTCAAACACGGGTGCGCTAGCGCAGTTGCACTGCGCTCTGCGCTGCGCGCCACGTGTTGAACGTAGGTGCGCCAGCGCTGGAATAAAAAATTTCCCCACCGTCAGATCAAAAGATCTACTAATAATAAATTATTAATTAATTAGAACTAAAGTTCTGTTATGGAAAGATTTTTCAATCTTATTAAAACAAGAAAATTATCTTCTGTAAAACAGAAGCCTTAGGATCAAAGATCCAACGGTGGGAAATATTGCCAAATCAATCAGAGAAAGATCTCTTAAAACTGATTTAACAAATCATTTGGCCCTATATAAAGGACCCTAGACTTCAAGTCTAAAAGATATACAAGAGAGAGAATAGACAGAAAAGAGAGAGAAAAACCCTCTGCAAAACAAAAAGAGCAAGCTCTTAGAAAAAAGAAGATTCTTCTGTAAGTCCGCGGCAGCGTCCCGGCCGTCTAACAGACGCCAATATGCGGAACAAAACTTTTACGATTGGCGCTATCGCGTACTTTATCCCGGATCGTCCATTAAAGCTAAACTAACAAATTGTAAAGAGGGTAGAATTGTTATACCGAATGATCCGAGTCCTTCAGTCTTCAACCATCATCCCACGCTATGTTGCAACTGATCCGAACTTGCTCGATCTCCGGTCTCGTCGTCCAGGTGGCACCACGTCGACGGATCTTTAAACGGGCTCCCACCTCTGAACCGAGGCAACTCAATCGTCAAGTTTGCTAAAAGAGACGACCAAGAAGAAGTAGAGAATGAGTAGAATACTTTGTCTCGTTACGTCGAAGGTTATGGATGAACGGTTAATAGAAGTTGCCAATTGGAATCGGGTAAATGGAAATTGGGTTATGAAATTTCCATACACTCAACTATCATAATCTTTTCTCTTAAATCCAAGTGAACAACCATCAAATCCCATCCCCAACCTCACAAGAGGGGCCGGCCATTATATAGAAGAGGGAGGGTGAGTGTAGGAGAGGGGAGGGTGAGCTTAAGAGAAAATATCTAGTGTGAACACAAAGTGTGAACACAAAGTGTGAACACAATAAATGCACCATTAATGAACAAGTGAGTCACAAGCCTAATCACCCTCTCTAGAACCTTCTAGAACACTGACTCACCTCATCAAGAAAAGATAAATCCGTATTTAACCGAATGTCAAAATACGGCTGATAGAAAACTGGAAACTGACAACTTCCAAAAATCATCCCGAAACGAATTTCAGGATAACCCCGTATCGGTATAAACATACCCGCATTTGTATTACGACCGAATACAAATGAAACTGAGACAAAGATATTATATCTATACAGTATAATACCGGGTTCCGGCTTAAACCAAAGCCTACCAGTGTTATCTGCCCGAAAATGGATACGTGCGAAAACGCACGTGCTTTTTCCGAACCCTGCCATAAACCCATACGGCATCTACAACGTTTCGCCCGAACTTAGGAAAGTGTCTGTGGGGGACTCTAATGACTCATCAATACAATGGCACTGGGTATAACCACTAGCACGTCAGAGGTACAAGCTGTACGTAACGGTTTGCCTATGTATTGATTGGAAGGGAAGCTGACGAGCGAACTCATCTATAAACCCTACCGAGCCTGACAGTGACAATATCCGTACAGTCTGGAACATTCATCTATGAGTATCGCATATTAGGCCTAGGGGGTCGGTAAACATCAGACCCCCAATAGCTGCATAAGTCGTGTCAGAGAGCAGCCCAGAACATCCTGAGATACTACTGGTATACCTACCAGTATATCTCGATTACCCTAGCCAGGGATTTCGTGTAATGGCTCTCATAAACACAGCGCGATCTCACCCCCAATACCGGGAGAGACGAATCCCCGAAGATCCGCTCACTTGCCTCCAATGTGGCTCGAGACTGTACCCAAAATATACCTGTTTGCACGACTCCTTTGACCCGTGGTAGGGTATAAATCAAAGCACAGTGGGAACTCACACGAGGCAAATGACGACCTCAGGTCGATGAACTAACCTGTACTCACCAGGGAACTGCTATTTGACGATATGTATAATACCAACTAGCATGTCCCCGGCGAGTCCTGTCCGGTGTACTCATAACCTAATGAGCACCTGTAAACATCTTAGGTGATCCAACTGACACCAGTGGCTTGTGAGACCGGCCACCGCCCCTCGTCGGGGAGTCGACTGTATACACTAGTCTACTGTGGAGTATCGATGCCCTGTCTCGAAACTCCCATGACTAGGGACACTTTAAGGATGTGCTTATAGACCCCAGCTCCCACATATATGATCGCCATCATACTGCTGGTAGTCAAACAAGAATCCTATGGGCTCAATCATGATGATAAAGACAAACCAGATAGCATACTATCATCTCGAGTAAGACAGTTTTATCGGTATAGGTCCTCCCTCAATCATTGCAATCACGTACCTGTGATCCAATAATTGACTTAGAGGGCACTATATCCAACATCTTCTTCATCTTCAAGGTAAAAAAGAACTATGTTCTTGAATAATAGAGATGAAACCATCTCGTAAAAAGAAGAACCATCTTCTAAAAAAGATCAGAGATCTAAGAAAAAGACCAAGGTCTTTAATAAAGAAAAGATCTAATCATAAAAAGACTAAAAGAAGTATTTTACTTCATTCACAGATCTTTTTCTTTAAAGGCAGAGCCTTTTATAAAAGCAAGAACTTTTGTTCTTGGATCTTGAGGAAATAGCCTCCTTTGAAGAACATAAATTTGTTCTTTGATCTTAAAATTGATCAGATGCGCCTTGCGCTATTGAAAAGTGCCTTGCACTCATGAATTGCGCCCTTGCGCTCATTGGACCGGCGCTCTGCGCTAAAACCTGCCACGTGTCAACTAGAGACACAATCCGCGCTTTGCGCTTCTAAAATAGAGCACTGCGCTCATGGGCTGGCGCTCAGCGCCAAGCACGCCATGTGTCACTCACTGGTGCGCCAACAGACTAGCGCAACACGCTCATAAACTAAAAGCGCAATGCGCCAACAAACTAGCGCTTAGCGCTAAGCGCGACACGTGTTCTCTTCGTGTGCTCTACCCGACAGAAGCGCAATGCGCTCTTTGACTGGCGCAAAGCGCCTGGCGCGCCACGTGGCGCACTGTCAGAACACAATTTGTTCTGATCAAGACAAAATATGTCAGAACTCAATGCTTAGCATTATTAAAAGGGCCGAGCCCAAATAAAGGCTTAACAGCCAGAACAAAAAAAATAAAATGTTAAACATTTTTAATTGGACTTAGCCCAATTCTGGCCATAAGTCCTCAACTTATATTGAACTGAGCCCATCTGCTCTTTCAACCAATTCACATCGGTTCGAGGGTACATCTCTTTACTCCTCTGATATCTGTCGTTGTAATCCTTCAACGTCGTCAGAGAGGTGACGGTCCCGACAACCACACATTACTACGGACTGTGGGGTCCTTAAACCCATAGACTATGATGTCCTTAACCTTGACCGTGATATCTTAAAATTAACAACGGACTGTGAGGTCCTTAAACTCACGGACTATGATGTCCTTAACCTCGACCGTAATTTCTTTAAACTAACATTGGACTGTGGGGTCCTTAAACCCATTGACTATGATGTCTTTAACCTCGACCGTGATATCTTAAAACTAACAACGGACTGTGGGGTCCTTAAACCCATGGACTATGATGTCCTTAACCTCGACCGTGATGTCTTTAAACTTACATCGGACTGTGCGGTCCTTAAACTCACGGACTATGATGTCCTTAACCTCGACCGTGATGTCTTAAAACTAACATTGGATGGAGATGTCCTTAAACTAATCATTGACCGCAACGTCATTAAACTAAACAATAGAGCCCAATTGCTCTTTTGTCGGATCTAAACGATCCCGTTAAGTTGATCTTAGTCTAAAATTAGACTAACGTATCCTTAACAAACGTTTAAGTTGTTCTTAGTCTCAAATGAGACTAACGTATCCTTAAACCCAAACCCCCTAAACCCAAATCTAAGAATAATACGGATTTAGACTAGTCTACGCCCTACGGGCGACAACATAACTTAGTTTCCGTATACAATCCACGGGCAACCAAACACAAAACAAACACCCATGACACGAAGTGACCATATGGAGAAGGAGAAAGTTGTTACCGCGATCCGGTAGCGTAATTAACTGCAGGGGCTTGTGCCTGCAGGGAAGAACGTCCCCACAATCAAAACCCCCTCAAACGAGGGGGAATCTGACGAAGTCTGCTACATCGGCCGCATCCGTTTAAACCTTCGATACTGTTGGAGATAGTGCCCTCAAAGTCAATTATTGGATCGCAGGTACGTGATTACAATGATTGAGGCAGGACCTATACCGATATGACAGTCTTACTCGATATGATAGTATGCTATCTGGTTTGTCTTTATCATCGTATACATGCTTTAGTTCACTATTGCATGATGATAGAGCCCATAGGATTCTTGCTTGAATACCAGCAGTATGATGGCGATCATATACGTGGGAGCTGGGGTCTGTATGCACATCCTTAATGTGTCCCTAGTCATGGGAGTTTCGAGACAGGGCATCGATACTCCAGAGTAGACTAGTGTATACAGTCGAGACCCCGACGAGGGGCGGTGGCCGGTCTCACAAGCCACTGGTGTCAGTTTGATCACCTAAGATGTATACAGGTGCTCATTGAGTTATGAGTACACCGGACAGGACTCGCCGGGAATCTGCTAGTTGGTATTATACATATCGTCAGATAGCAATTCCCTGGTGACATGTGTACAGGTTAGTTCATCGACCTGAGATCGTCGTTTGTCTCGTGTGAGTTCCCACTGTGCTTAGATTACTACCCTACCATGCTCAAAGGAGTTTTGCAAACAGGTTTTAGTTGGGTACAGTCCCAAGCCACATTGGAGGCAAGTGAGCGGATCGTCGGGGATTCGTCTCTCCCGGTATTGGGGGTTGATGTCGCGCAGTGCACGGGTGGCCATCACTAGGAATTCTCGGCCGAGGTAGTGGAGAATTACTGATTGGGATCAGTAGTTTCTCAGAAGGTGATGGGCTTCATGCCGACACGATTTATCGCGTTATTAGGAGTCTGACTTTATCCACCCTCCTAGACTCGATATGCGATACTGTAACACCCGAGCCCAATGCTACTGTTTTTCTGTTACTGTTTGAGCGTAGTGTGGTACTCTTTTCATTTATCCTTCTTATTTGTGGCTTACTGTAAAGTTTTACCCGGAAAAGTCATTTCTGCATATAACAAATTTTAGCACCTAAAATAAAATTAAAAGTATCCATCTTGGCCTACTCGATACCCCTAGCCTTGTGGTAGCGTCCATGTATTGTGTTCTCGTCCCGTTCAGTGAAACGGGCGAGTTTGGACGGCTACGCGCGCGCATATGTGTCCGTTTTGGGGGTATGCTTTTTAATCATAAAAACCCTCATTTTAAAATTTGGAACCCGCTTAAAATCCTATTATTTCAATTTTAAATTTTTGGACCCGACCCGGACGCGATTTGGAAATATTTTATTTAGCGCCAAAATCCCAAAATTTAATAATCTTTAAATTATATATATATTCTGTAACCTATATAAATTTAACTGTTAAATTAAATCTTTAAAAAAATCTTTTAATATTTTTTTTCTCCATAACAACCCAGCCAATCGCGAGGCTGTTTGCATCCCGTGGTACCCTCTCCATTCCCATTCTCTCTCTCTCTCTCTATTTCTCTTTCTCTCTCTAACCTCACGTCTCTCAAATCTCTCTCTCTTTCTCCCTCAAATCTCTCTCTCTCTCTCCCATATATTTTTAAAAACTCTTTCCCTCCCCATATTTTTCCTTACGTGAACCCATCGGCAGCGAACCCTAATCTCCGGCTCCCTCACCACCACAGTACCAAAGCCGACGCAAACATCACCACCAGCCTCACCTCCTCGCCCTCGTCGCAGCCGCTACACCATTCCTTCCTCCTCTCCCTTCTCCTCGTGCACCCTGCACCAGCCATGGCCGCGCACCCCCTGCACACGCGTTGCATCGCCGTGGGTCGCCGCCGGTGACCCCCGTCCTTTTGTCCTCGGTCTCGCGAGCACCCTTCGGTGAGATCACTTTCTTCCTCTCTCCCTTTCTTTTCTCCTTCTCTGTTAACGTAATTCTTGATCGGCAGATCTCCTCCACGATCATTGTTCACCGCCGGAGCCCGTTCGACGCCGTCGACCGTCGCGACCCCCTTCAACCCACAGTGAGTATCCTTCCCTTCTCCATCCTCATTCCTTTCTTTTTTAACTTTCCTTTCTTTCTCATCGCAAACTTGATTATTCACTGTTCACAATTTGGCCGGAATCTGGCGATGCCGACGACGTGATCCGACGATCCAGCAGAGTACTCTGACCCGTGTGGTTCCTTGGTTCGTTGTTTGAGTTCAATCCGTGAACCGTGCGTCCGTCGCGAGTTTCCCCGCCGACGTTACGTTCCGTTTTTTCCCGGTTCACGACCCGTTGAGGCAAGTAACCCTTGCTACATGCTATACAATATATTTATATATGTATTGACACCCTAAACCCGTAAAATTAGCTTGGTACAATCGTTTTCCATTTCGGTTACAAAATTGCATTACATCATTTTACTGTCAAACATGGAATGTACAGTTTGCCAATTTGAACCTAATAATCAAATTTACCTGTTCAATCACATTTTACTGTTAAATAGATGGTGGCATTTATCCATGTAGTTCTGTTACATTCGGACACTCGTATGCATTTAACTTGATATAACTGTATTGAACCGTTACATAATTTATTGCACCGCTAAGGGTGCTTAAACCTGTTAACATGACTAAACAGCTACATTGTATTACTGCAGTCTTGTGATTGAATGTAACTTGCTTATTATTTAATTCATTTCTTATTTCATGTTGTTAATACCCCGTGTGATTATATATCTGATTGTGAGCACACCCATGATAGTGTTTACATCTTGACCTGACATGGCCACACATATATGTATATTGATACACCTGACATGGTACCGTGTACTGTTGACTTGACCTGATGTACCATGACTCGACCCGTTACCTGATCTTGGGTCTAATGCCAACAAACCTGACATGTAGTCCTCATGGACCGTTCCTGTTGTCTATCCAGACAAACCTGCTTTACCTGATCCTGTGTTGGCATTAGTTCTTGATTACTGAATACCTGACTTGACATACATAACTTGGGGGTATGGGGAAATCAAAGGTGAAACCGATTTGTAACTCAACAGTTCGATACCTGTTCTGATCAGTCTTACGGGCTAGGCTAGCCCCGGAGTGATGATGCTGACATCACTCGCCCATCCTGCTACCTTTTACTGCCTAGCGGCACGTCTCGAATTCAGCCTCGAGGATCTTGACCGTGGTCTCGGGCATGCACGGGATACTATTGAGTTACATCGATGATTCATCAATTGATTTCAAAGACTTTAGAATAGAAAACCTGATAGAACAGTTTAGTTACCCACTGCACACTACCCTGCACTGCTTGTTCCATATTATTGCTACTCTCGTTTTATTCATGTTTATTTTGCATTGCCTGTTACATTGTTCATATTATATTACTTGTTGACATGACGCGCTGACGTCTGGGTTTTGCATGGCCCAGATTCTGTACCGCTGTCGCAGTTCGAGCAGGAGTACTTCAGCCAGCAGGCTGAGTTGTGAGTTCAGTAGTAGTTAGTTTTATTTCCTGCATTATTTCCTGATGTGAGCCCGCATTATGGGACATACTTTTCAGATTATTTGTATTGGATCATTTGCTTCCGCATTCATTTATTATTGACTCCTGTTATTCTGGATTATGGACATGATTTTAGATAGTTTTATCTTGTTCTTGATATCTCTACAGCCGTAATGTGACTGTGGATGGATACTTCCTACCCACAGGTAGCATGGTTGGTTATGTCACGTGCCCAATCTAGCGTACTCTGGGAAGCGGGGCGTGACAGATACTCTTTAGACGAATGGACCGGACTGTATATACATTGTCACTGTCAGGCTCAGTAGGGTTTATGGATGAGTTCGCACGTCAGCTTCCCTTCCAATCAATACATAGGCAAACCGTTACGTACAGCTTGTACCTCTGACGTGCTAGGGGTTATACCCAGTGCCGATGTGTTGATGAGTCATTAGAGTCCCCCACAGACACTTTCCCAAGTTCGGGCAAAACGTTGTAGAGGCCGTATGGGTTTATAGCAAGGTTCGGAAAAAGCACGTACGTTTTCGCACGTGTCGTTTTTCGGGCAGATAATACTGGTAGGCTTTGGTTTAAGCCGGAACCCAGTATTATACTGTGTAGATATAATATCTTTGTCTCAGTTGCATTTGTATTCGGTCGTAATACAAATGCGGGTATGTTTATACTGATACGGGGTTATCCTGAAATTCGTTTCAGGATCACTTTTGGAAGTTGCCAGTTTCCAGTTTTCTATCAGCCGTATTTTGACATTCGGTATAATACGGATTTATCTTTTTCTTGATGAGGTGAGTCAGTGTTCTAGAAGGTTCTAGAGAGGGTGACAAGGCTTGTGAGTCATTAGGTCATTAATGGTGCATTTAATGACAAGGTGACTAGGTTAATTGTGATTGGTTTGCTTTTAATGCATTCATAATTGGTGCTAAGATATTTGTTGTTGATCTTTTCCTTTGTGGTCACCTTCCCCCTCCTACACTCACCTCCCTCCTCTCCTATAAGTGGCCGGCCTCCCCTCCCCTCTCTTGGCTGATGGTTGTTGTTCACTAGAAAAAGATTATGATAGATTCGGGTTCATGAAAATTAGATAGCCTCTTTCTCATTTCACCCGATCCAAAAGGCAACTTCCATAATCGTTCGTCCGTGACTTTAGACGTAACGAGACAAAGTGTTCTACTCATTCTCTACTTCATCTTGGTCGTCTCTTTTAGCAAATTTGACGATCGAGTTACCACGGTTCAGAGGCGGGAGCCCGTTTAAAGATCCGTCGACGTGGTGCCACCTGGACGACAAGACTGGAGATTGAGGAGATCGGAGCAGCCGCAACAAGTGTGGGATGATGGTTGAAGACCGAAGGACTCGGATCGTTCGGTATAACTCTTCTACCCACTTTGTAGTTTGTTAGTTTAGTTTTAATGGCAGATCCGGGTTACGGTACACGATAACACTAAAAAGTTTTTGTTCCTCATTTGGCGTCTGTTAGACGGCCGGAGCGCTACCGTAGACTTACAGTGGTATCAGAGCCTCACCATTAAGCTATACTAATTTGTGCTAACACGTTTAAAATATCGATCGAACAGAATTTCCGAAATCGCAATTTCATGCACACCGAGTTTCTGTCGATTTTTTAAAGGGCCTAAAAATAATTTTGCATGTCACAGAATATTGTGCAGGCGTTTTTAAGAATTACTGTAAAATTTGAGCACGTGATCAAACAGTAGAGCCGCGGATCCGCGGTCAAAGCTATGGTTTGACCGCGGAACCGCGGCAGCACTGTTGGAACAGTGCACCAAATTTTCCAGAGAGCTTCTAACTGTAAATTGTGGTTTCTTGGTACTATTTGTTTGGGCCCAGATTTTGTTACTGTACAGCAGATGTACGTGGGGTCCACTTCTGGAAATTTCGTCGATCGAAATTTTAAATTTTTTAGTATACAGTATTTACATTATATCTCCGACCGGGAATGTCATTTGATCGGTAAACCGCGTCTGATTGCTATAGTTCTTTTAGACGGGTTTGCGAACGTGACATTCGCGTTGATGTTCTGTATTGTGCTGTATTGTTGCGGATTTGTCGTGGTGGATAGCAGAGTGCAATGATAGTGCAGTTTGGATTTATTTGTACATTTGATATTGCGGGGCGAGCGTCCAACATGTGGACTGCCGTCACTGCCTGTTGTATAATATTCTTTTGGGGCACGACCGGGTCGAGGTCGATGTACCCGTTGTACATATTTTTATTTCTGTACTAGGTTTATCCCGCGAAGGAGTGCACAGATAGCCGGGTTCTTGAGGGCAACGGGTCCGTATCTCATGGCTTTGAGAGGCAAAGGGACCTCACTCTAGAATTGGCAAACTGTTCGCCGCACTTGTAAGGGGTACAGGTTGACCCAAGGAGGGGTGCTCAATTTACCGGATTCTGTGAAGTGCCGTGTGTTCCATTCACTATGCTGTGGGGGACTACCTCGCTTCAGGTTTTGGCGGGTAACTTGACGCACCCGTAGGGGTCTAGGTTTCATTGCACAGGCTATCCACACGACCAGGGGAACGTCAGGTTTCAGCAGCGGCTCTGTGAAATCCGGGGATCCCAGATTATCTGTATTGTTCTGTGATGCTTATTACTTTTCTGTAATGTTGCATATTATCACTCCTGAAGCGATTATTGTATATTGGTATATATACTATTAGATGTTGTATATGTTTTACACCCGCGCTAGTCCAGCCCCCGCTCTGTCGTTAGTTAAGTAACCTAACGGGTGATGACGGGACCCAATGGCGAATGCGGATGTCATATACGTACATTATATTTTCGTTCTTTTCTGGTGTGATTGATTGATGGGACTGCATTGATTCTTATCAATGCAAAGATAAAACAAACTTATATTTGATGTTGTTGGAACCAATTTTAAAAAGTGTTATTACAAAGACGTTTCTTTTTGTTTTGCATAGTGATATTCAGTTAGAATATCCTGCACCTCATTCGACGAGGCAAGGGCTGATATCCCTTCACCGGGAAAAACCCCTTGGGCAGAAGTTTACGTCAGGGTAGTAACTTTAATATAGTCGATTACAAGTTGCTTTGCATCGCTGTATTCAGTCAGAATATCCTGCACCTCATTCCACGAGGAAAGAGCCGAGATCCCTTCACCGGGAGTGACCTCTTTAGCAAAAGAGTTTTCGCCACTATATTTTTATAAAAAGCTATCAGTTTCCTTCAACGAGATCAAGTTCATTACGTTAAAGGTTTTTCGCCAAAAACCAGCCGTAGCCCTCCGTCATTTCTTATAGATTATCAGTAGTATTCAAGCTATGTTTGTTGGCCAAAGTCAAGGCATAGTGCTTGGTAGCTGCTGAACATTCATCTGCAGTATAGATAGATGTGTTGGTTTGGGACAGTCGTTCTGCCTTGTTGGCCAAAGTCAAGAGCATGTGCGGGTGGGTTCAAATTAACCTGGATAATGACGGGTAGAACTTGACATGTGACTTATGATTTGTTGGCCAAAGTCAAGGTCATAAGAGCATGAGGCAAAAATAACATCGGGAGTTTCTAAAGAAACTGAAACTTGCCAAGTATGCGCATACCTTCTGGAGTGTGATAACTTGAGTGGCTTCCATCAAGTTGTCATGCGATGATAGTTGGATCCCGATTCTCATTGATGAGTTGGTTTACTCTTCGGGTGATCCCGACTAATTCTTCTTTCAGGTTTGGAGGAGAATTTGATATAACAGTGGGAGGTTTCCTGATTAGATAAATTTATAACCATTCTGATCTAGGTTAGAGTGCACGCAGAGTGTTTCTTTTCTCTCTCTCTTTGGCAGCGACCTTTGACCGACCCTAGACTATGACTCAGTGACCAAGTTGACCGAACCTTCTTAAAATACTGGCTTTTGGATTGTCTAAAGTTGCATAAGTCATTGCCGCTCTTTCCTTTACCCTTTGTATTTCTCAGAACACCCCGTATTACTACGGACATCCACTTCCATTGGATAGATCCATCGTATGGTTATATACGAACTCGAAGGGACTTCTTCGAGGATGGATCCAGGTTCAGGAGAAATAGAATTGGTTTATTCAGATGTCTTTTGTTATCACCTTCTCTCAGGTTGCGAGGGCTCCTTAGTCTAGGAGAGTACACCTATTACGCTTATTGGATAGTCTTATTCCAAAGCATAGGCAGGTGCCGAAAGGTAGGGAATGAAGAAAACCAATTAGCCTAAGTAGGGTGTACAGAAGGGAATAACTAAAGACAAAATAAAGGGATTAGAAAGAGGGCAAAGTAAATTGCGACTGTTATCATTCACGACCAAACCACGTACTTCATCACTACTCCTATTTCACCTTTGCTTTTTCCCCAGTTCGGGAGAAATAGAATAAGTTATTATTCATATTGTCTTTTATCATTACCTTCTCTCAAGTTGCGAGAACTCCTAGGATTAGGAGGGTACACCTATTATGCTTACCGGATAGTCTTCTTCCAAATCATAGGCTGGTGCCGAACGGTAGGGAAGGAAGAAAACCACTTAGCCTAACGATGGTGTACAGAAGGAAATGACTAAAGACAAATAAAGGGATTTGGAGATATGACAAAGAAATATACGGTTACAGTCATGAATAAGATTATGGAAGAGGCATTACTAAGAATACCAGGATACCCCTACGAGACATTTTAATGTTTCAGTTTCACTGCGCATTGTTAAAAGAAAACTGTTTTCCCGATTAGATACTTACACCAGGGTATGTATTTACCAGGTTACATTCTCATATCTGTATGGTTTTTACAGATGATGAGTGGGAGTAAGTTATTGGGAATTAGGTGACCATCCTCATTATATCGGAATTCGTTGTAATTGGTGATATTTGAGGAAATCACCTGGGTACAGTTTTCAACCTACAATACACAGATTTTGAGTTATTCAAACTCAGGGGACTTATACAGAGTATTGTATGTTGTCCAGTGTCCGTCAGGACAAAGGGGTAGGTCCTCGTACTAGTTCTGTTTGCTTATGACTTCTCTAGTTTTTAGACAAGTGTTTCGTAGAAATACAATGTCTAAGTTTTGAGAAGTTGTGGGTATAAGAATAAAGTAGAGAATCAGGTATCGCAAGTATCGGGATTCTTCAAAGAGATCGAAGATGTAGATTCTTGTGATTGGTATTCAGTTGATAGTAATGGTTTTGAGAAACCCGTTTCTCTTTCAGGTTACTCATAATTGGATGGATTCCTAAGTTGAGTAATGCTGATTAGCCTTTCTCCATTAAGTTGATATGCACTGGAGACAGTTGCATGATTTGAATTTGGTTCCAATTAAATTAGTGCCTCTATTTCTATATTGTATATAGATTGGTTCATATCTTAACGATGTTAAGGGACGGGGAGTTGTCCAACTTATGCTTAAAACCAGACACTGGATAATTCAAGGCACGTTTCTGTAATGGCAGTTTATGGGTTGACCCTGGCTTTGACGAGGGTTGACATCTCTATCATCTGGAAGATCAATAGTGATATTGTTCTTGACTCGCCACAGTTTTATTAAAATTGACTTTTTCAGAAAACAGTAGTGGGAGTATGGTAGAACTGGAAGTGATTCCAGAACCGCAAACGATTACGGAAAATTTAATAGGACCAATATATTCAATCAGGTTTGACATTCCATTAGCCACTCCGCAGATATGGTGGGTAACCTCAGACACCCGAGAGGTACTTAGGTAGCCTCAAGGACGGTGACAGGGAGGTTCTTGTTTACCCAGACTTGACACTACTGTTGTTCCAGACTGTGAGACCCGGCAAGAGGATAAGTATAACGTCGTTCTAAACAAGCTTTAGAAGTGTACGTAGATATTATTCTGCCAGAGGGTTGTCGTAGTCAGTGGGAGCAGCGGAAGCATAGTGGGCAAGTAGCTTATGTCTATTTATAGACTTGAGCAGATATAGCGGAGATAAGATCATCTGATTTTGATGTGACAGTCATGGGTTTGACTTTATCAGAATAGGGGATGGATCTGTTAAGAAGGTAGTAGGGTGTGATGTCCTGGTATTTTGATGACATACACAGAGTAGGAAGTAAAATTCCTATACTACGATCGGTTGTACTATGGTTGTTACACAGTTGTTTCTTCACAAAAGACATGGATATAATATCAGACATTCTGGTTACTAGATCTATGGTTTTTAGATCTAGATTTGGGTAGTTTCCCAATATGGGTACTTTGACAGTATTCTAATGGTATTTTAGAATAGATGACTCCTGGCATGGTGGTGTACCTGCAGGTGATGGAGTCACCCTCTCTAAAGGTGTCTTAGAGACTGAAGGAGAAAGGGATGCGCATGATTGGAAGATCACTTGCTTAGGTAATTGAGTCAATCATGAGATGTCAAGTACCACACCAGATGTAGTTTTTGCACTTGATGCGATAAGTTTATATTAATCCAATCCTGAAGAAACATAAGGAAGCAGTTTTAGAACATAAGATGCATGTTCTACGGATTTGATGACGGCAGCCTCCTTCGGGAGACGGTTATCATTCCAGGCTTCAAAAGTGACATAGATGACAGAGTGATTATCAGAGTTATAGTTTTCCCTAGTCGAGGGACAGTATTTTGGACAGGTGATCCAATAGGATACTGTGAGAGGCATGGTGCTGGATACTGATTAGGTTCAGTTATTGATACAGTCTAAGAAGTTTGGATTTGGAGTTCATTTATGAACTAGGTCCCATCAGATATTCAGACATATTCTAAGACAGGTATTACTCAATTCGGGAGATGGTTTTCTCCGCGAATTTGAGATTTAGAGAGACATAGAAAGAAACATCAGGGCGGATCCACTCACTGAGGCTATTTCTCGAACACAAGAGTTTTACATACTAGCTTTGTAAAACTGATTAGTAGAGGAGTTGGATGTTCGGTATCACACGGGCTGTGAGTATTCGACATCGCAATAATTAGCGTTGAGTGCAAGTGGGAGATTGTTGGAGATAGTGCCCTCAAAGTCAATTATTGGATCGCAGGTACGTGATTACAATGATTGAGGCAAGACCTATACCGATATGACAGTCTTACTCGAGATGATAGTATGATATCTGGTTTGTCTTTATCATCGTATACATGCTTTAGTTCACTATTGCATGATGATAGAGCCCATAGGATTCTTGCTTGACTACCAGCAGTATGATGGCGATTATATACGTGGGAGCTGGGGTCTGTAAGCACATCCTTAATGTGTCTCTAGTCGTGGGAGTTTCGAGACAGGGCATCGATACTCCAGAGTAGACTAGTGTATACAGTCGAGACCCCGAAGAGGGGCGGTGGCCGGTCTCACAAGCCACTGGTGTCAGTTTGATCACCTAAGATGTATACAGGTGCTCACTGAGTTATGAGTACACCGGACAGGACTCGCCGGGAATCTGCTAGTTGGTATTATACATATCGTCAGATAGCAATTCCCTGGTGACATGTGTATAGGTTAGTTCATCGACCTGAGATCATCGTTTGTCTCGTGTGAGTTCCCACTGTGCTTAGATTACTATCCTACCACGCTCAAAGGAGTTGTGCAAACAGATTTTAGTTGGGTACAGTCCCGAGCCACATTGGAGGCAAGTGAGCGGATCGTCGGGGATTCGTCTCTCCCGATATTGGGGATTGATGTCGCGCAGTGCACGGGTGGCCATCACTAGGAATCCTCGGCCGAGGTAGCGGAGAATTACTGATTGGGATCAGTAGTTTCTCAGGAGGTGATGGGCTTCATGCCGACACGATTTATCGCGTTATTAGGGGTCTGACTTTATCCACCCCCCTAGACTCGATATGCGATACTCTTTAGACGAATGGACCGGACTGTATATACATTGTCACTGTCAGGCTCAGTAGGGTTTATGGATGAGTTCGCTCGTCAGCTTCCCTTCCAATCAATACATAGGCAAACCGTTACGTACAGCTTGTACCTCTGACGTGCTAGGGGTTATACCCAGTGCCGATGTGTTGATGAGTCATTAGAGTCCCTCACAGACACTTTCCCAAGTTCGGGCGAAACGTTGTAGAGGCCGTATGGGTTTATGGCAAGGTTCGGAAAAAGCACGTGCGTTTTCGCACGTGTCGTTTTTCGGGCAGATAATACTGGTAGGCTTTGGTTTAAGCCGGAACCCAGTATTATACTGTGTAGATATAATATCTTTGTCTCAGTTGCATTTGTATTCGGTCGTAATATAAATGTGGGTATGTTTATACTGATACGGGGTTATCCTGAAATTCGTTTCAGGATCACTTTTGGAAGTTACCAGTTTCCAGTTTTCTATCAGCCGTATTTTGACATTCGGTTAAATACGGATTTATCTTTTCTTGATGAGGTGAGTCAGTGTTCTAGAAGGTTCTAGAGAGGGTGACAAGGCTTGTGAGTCATTAGGTCATTAATGGTGCATTTAATGACAAGGTGACTAGGTTAATTGTGATTGGTTTGCTTTTAATGCATTCATACTTGGTGCTAAGATATTTGTTGTTGATCTTTTCCTTTGTGGTCATCTCCCCCCTCCTACACTCACGTCCCTCCTCTTCTATAAGTGGCCGGCCTCCCCCCTCTCTTGGCTGATGGTTGTTGTTCACTAGAAAAAGATTATGATAGATTCGGGTTCATGAAAATTAGATAGCCTCTTTCTCATTTCACCCGATCCAAAAGGCAACTTCCATAACCGTTCGTCCGTGACTTTGGACGTAACGAGACAAAGTGTTCTACTCATTCTCTACTTCATCTTGGTCGTCTCATTTAGCAAATTTGACGATCGAGTTGCCTCGGTTCAGAGGCGGGAGCCCGTTTAAAGATCCGTCGACGTGGTGCCACCTGGACGACAAGACTGGAGATTGAGGAGATCGGAGCAGCCGCAACAAGCGTGGGATGATGGTTGAAGACCGATGGACTCGGATCGTTCAGTATAACTCTTCTACCCACTTTGTAGTTTGTTAGTTTAGCTTTAATGGCAAATCCGGGTTACGGTACACGATAGCGCCGGTTTATAAAAAGTTTTTGTTCCGCATTTGGCGTCTGTTAGACGGTCGGGGCGCTACCGTGGACTTACAGATACATGGTGCCATAAATCAACTTGGTATCTTCGGAGGTGGACGGATAGCAGCATCTGCCCCGAAATTTAGGGAAGACGTTCGCCGCGTCTCCGCCGCGTCTTTCGGAGGGAAACATGTATCGTCAACTGAATTTAATCAGTATCCTGCGCCATGCCTCCCTCAGTATCTGTTTGGACCACCTGTCCAAACTACTGTCCCCCGTTAAGAGAGAAAACTATAACTCTGACAGTCACTTTGTCATCCAGGTCACCTTGGAAGCCTGGAATGATAACCGTCTACCGAAGGAGGCTGCCGTTACCAAATCCCTAGAACATCCACTTATGTTCATAAAGTGCTTCCAAACGTTTCTCCAGGATTGGATTAATATATAAACTTATTGCTAGTGCAAAAACAACATCTGGTGTGGTACTTGACATCTCATGATTGACTCAATTGCCTAAACAAGTGATATGCCAATCATGTACATCCCTCTCCCCTTTAGTCTGTAAGACACCTTTAGAGAGGGTGACTCCATTACCTGCAGGTACACCACCATGCCAGGAGTCTTCCATTCTAAAACACCTTTAGAATATTGTCTAAGTACCCAGATCAGAAAACTACCCAAATCTAGATCTAAAACCATAGATCTAGTAACCAGAATGCCTGATATAATATCCATATCCTATGTGGAGAAACCACTATGTGACAACCACAGTATAACCAATCGTAGTATAAGAATTTCACTTTCTACAAAGTGCATGTCATCCAAATACCAGGACATCACACCTTACTACCTTCTTAACAGATCCATCTCCTATTCTGATGAAGTCAAGGCCCATGACTCTCACATCAAAAATAGATGATCTATCTCCGCTATACTTGCTTTAGTCTATAAATAGACACAAGCTACTTGTCCACTATGCTTCCGTTGCTCCCACTGACTACAACAACCCTCTGGCAGAGTCATATACACGTGCACTTCTAAAGCCAGTTTAGAACGACGCTATACTCATCCTTCTGCCGGGTCTCATAGTCTAGAACAGCAGTAATGATAAGTCTGGGTAAACAAGAACCTCCATGTCACCGTACTTGAGGATACCGAAGCACCTCTCGGATGCCTGAGGTTACCCACCATCTCTGCGGAGTGGCTAATGGAATGTCAAACCCGATTGAATCTTTAGGTTCCATTAAATTTTCAGTAATCGTTTGTGATTCTGGAATCACTTCCAGTTCTACCATACTCCCATTACTGTTTTCTGAAAAATTCCATTTTGCTAAAACTGTGGCGAGTCAAGAACAATATCACTATTGATCTTCCAGATGGTAGAAAGTTAACCCTCTTCATAGCCCGGGATAACCCACAAACTGCTATTACAGAAACGTGCCTTGAATATGTCCAGAGTCTGGTTTTAAGAATAAGCTGGACAACTCCATATACCTTAACATCGTTAAGATATGAACCATTCTATATACAATATAGAAACATATGCACTGATTTAATTGGAACCAGATTCAAATCATGCAGCTGTCTCCAGTGCATGTTAACTAAATGGAGAGAGGCCGATCAACATTACTCAACTTAGGAGTGCATCCAGATATGAGTAACCTGAAAGAAAAGCAAGTTCTCAAAACCATTACTATCAACTGAATACATCACATAAGTATCTACATCTTCGATCACCTTGAAGAATCCTGATACTTGCAACACATGGTTCTCTACTTTATTCTTGTACCTATAACTTCTCAAAACTTGGACCTTGTATTTCTACGAAACACTTGTCTAAAACTGGAGAAGTCACAAGTAAACAGAATATAGAACGAGAACCAACCCCTTTGTCCTAATGGACACTGGACAACATACAATACTTTTTATAAGTCCCCTGAGTCGAATAACTTAAACTCTGTGCGTCGTAGGTCGAAAACTGCATTATGATTAAGAAGAATTACACCGTTGTTTAATGCTCCTTACCCAATCATCAACCGATATAGGTAAATGTCATGGACATAAATTAAAAAAGTTATATCACACTTTATAAAATAAACGTATAGATATGTCAGTTTGAAATTGGTGCATAACAACGGATATTCAAAACCAAATATTTTCCATCAGGCAAAACCTAGGCGATTTCCTCAAATATCACCAATTACAACGAATTCTGATATAATGAGGATATAATCACCTAATTCCCAATAACTTACTCCCCCTCATCATCTGTAAAACCATACAGATGTGAGAATCAAACCTGATAAATACATACCCTGGAGCAAGGATCTAATTGGGAAATCAGTTTTCAATTAACAATGCACAGTGAAACTGAAACATGAAAATGTTTCGAAGGGGTATCCGGGTATTCCTAGTAATGTCTCTTCCATTATCCAGATTCATGACTATAACCGTATATTTCCTTGCCACCTTTCCAAATCCCTTTATTTGTCTTTACTCATTAGCTTCTGTATACCATCCATAGGCTAAATGTTTTTCTTCCTTCCCTACCGTTCGGCACCAGCCTATGGTTTGGAAGAAGACTACCCAATAAGCGTAATAGGTGTACTCTCCTAATCGTGGGAGTACTCGCAACCTGAGAGAAGGTAAAAATAAAAGACAACTGAATAATCCTTATTCTATTTCTCCCGAACCAGAATCCATCCTCGAACTTGAACAAGTTCCTTTGAGTTCGTATGTAACTATACGATAAATTATCCAATAAATGTGGATCTTCATAGTGATACGGGGTGTTCTGGAGAAATTCAAAGGTGAAGTAGGAGTGACTATGATATACGTGGTTTTGTTGTGAATGATAGCAGTCGCAATTTACTTTTCCCTCTTTCTAATCTCTTTATTTGTCTTTACTTATTACCTTCTATACACCACACTTAGGCTAATTGGTTTTCTTCCTTCCCTACCGTTCGGCACCTGCCTATGGTTTGGAAGAAGACAATCCAATAAGCGTAATAGGTGTACCCTCTCCTAATCCTAGGAGCCCTCACAATCTGAGAGAAGGTAGAAGGAAAAGAAAACTGAATAGTTCTATTCAATTTCTTCAGAACCGGAAACCGTCCTCGAATCTGAAACAAGTTTCTTCGAGTTCGTATGTAACTATACGATGGTCATATCCAATAACTGTGGATCTTCTTAGTGATACGGAATGTTCCGAAGAAATGCAAAAGATAAACGTAGGAGTGGCAATGAAGTATGCAACTCTGACAATCCAAAAGCCAGTGTGTTTTAAGAAGGTCCGGTTATCTTGGTTACTGAGTTATAGTCTAGGGTCGGGCTATGGTCGCTGCCAAAGAGAGAGAGAGAGAGAAAAGAAACACTCAGCGTGCACTCTAACTTAGATAAGAATGGTTAACCACTTTATCTAATCAGGATGTCTCCCACTGTATCCTTAAATTCTCCTCCAAAACCAAAGGAAGAATTAGTCGGGATCATTTAAAATCACCCGAGGAGTAAACCAACTCATCAGGGGGTATCAGGATCCAACTATCAAAGCATGATAACCTGATAGAATCCACTCAAGTTATCACATTCCAGAAGGTATGCGCATATCTGGCAAGTTTCCTGTATGTTTGAAACTCCCGATATGATTTTTACCCCATGCTCTTATGACCTTGACTAAGATCAACAAATCATAAGTCACATTTCACGTTCTACCCGTCATTGTCCAGGTTAATTTGAACCCACCCGTACTCGCCCTTGACTAAGGCCAACAAGGATGTACGACTGTCCCAAATCAACGCATCTATCTATGCAACAGAAAAGTAACAAATAGCTACCATACACCATGCCTTGACAAAGGCCAACAAACATAGCATGAATACTAAGTGCTACCCATCTGAAATGACGGAGGGCTACGATTGGTTTTTGGCGAAAAACCTTTAACGTGATGAACTTGATATCGTTGAAGGAACCGGATAGCTTTTTACAAATATATAGTGGCGAAAACCTTCGCTAAAGAGGTCACTTCCGGTGAAGGGATCTCGGCTCTTTCTTCGTCGAATGAGGTGCAGGATATTCCCACTGAATAACGTGATGCAAAGCAAAAAGTAATCGATTATTGTGAAGTTATTACCCTGATGCAAACTTCTGCTCAAGAGGTCACTCCCGGAGAAGGGATCTCGGCTCTTGCCTCGTCGAATGAGGTGCTGAATATTCATAACCGAATACCGCTGTGCAAAACAAAAGAAAACGTTTTTTTAATAACAGCTTTTTGAAAATTGTTCCAACAACATCGAATAGGTCTGTTTTCCTTGCATTGATCAAAATCAACGCAGTTCCATCAATTAATCACACCAGAAAAGAACGAAAATATGATGTACGTATATACCATCCACATTCGCCATTGGGCCCCATCATCACCCGTTAGGTTACTTAACTAACGACAGAGCGGTGGCTGGACTAGCGCGGGTGTAAAACATATACAAAATCTATTAGTATATATATAACAATATATAATAATCGCTCCAGGCGTGATAAATACAACATCACAGATAAGCGATAAGCATCACAGAACAATATAGATAATCTGGGAGCCCCGGGTTTCCTTTGAGCCGCAAGTGAAACCCGACGTTCCCCTGGTCGTGTGGATAGCCTGTGCAATAAAAACCTAGACCCCTATAAGTGCAGCAAGTAACCCGCCAAAACCAGAAGTGAGGCAACCCCCTTCATCAAAGTGAATGGGCCACCCGACACTTCACGGAATCCGGTAACTTGAGCACCCCTCCTTGGGTCAACCTGTACCCCCTACGAGTGCGGCGAACAACCCGCTAATTCTAGAGTGAGGCCCCCTCCGTCTTAACGCCATAAGATGCAGACCCGTTGCCCTCCAGAACCCGGCTATCCGTGCACTCTATCGCGGGTAATCCTAGTACAGAAAAGAAAATATGTACAACGGTGATATCGACCTCAACCCGGTCGTGCCCCAAACAAATAATATACAAACAAGCGGTAATGGCAGTCCACATGTTACATGTCGGACGCTCGCCCCACGATATCAAATATACAAATAAAACGAAACTGTACTAATATTGCACCCAAGTTATCCACCACAACAATCCAGCCAACAAACACATCACAACACGGAACATCAACGTGAATGCCACGTTCGCAAACCCGTCTAAAAGAACTATAGCAATTAGACAAGTTGTACCGCTCTAATGACATTCACGGTCGCAGATAGTAATATAAGTACTGTAAACTTTAAACAGTGTTAGAAATATCGACTTCAAAATAACCCGAATAGCCCCAAACTTATAGATAAAACTATATCCAAACTGGGCTAAACTAGCAATACCTTTGAACCAATATTCCATAGACTAGACAACACCCAAAATTTCAAACCCAGAAGCCACCACAAAACCGGCCACCTCGGATTTTTTAGGCATCTGGCTGGCCTAATTTTTGAATCTGGGGTTCGCTTTTGGGGTATGTTCTAGTGGTCACCTGAGTGGTCTTTTGCAGTTGCTTAAATATTTTTAGAAGACCATTTAAAATTCGACAGAGAATGGAATAAATCGAGTGATATTTCGGAGTTGTTTCGGTTTCGATACTTTAATATCATCTAAACAAACTAGTATGCGGTTAATGGGTTGGCTCTGATACCATGTTGGATTATGTCAGCGCCCCGACCATCAATCCGTGGCCAAATGCGGAACAAAAACTTTTAAAACCCAGCGCTAACGGAACCCTAATCTACGGATCGTACCATTAACCCTATACTAGTTCTATAAAAGGAGTTTAGAGAGATTATACCGATCGATTCGTGTCCTTTGGTCTTCAACCACTGTCCCAAGCTCCTCACGGCTTGCTTGATCATATTTGATCTCCGGTCTCCCCACATTGAAGAAGATCCACGTCGAGGGTTAGTAAAACGGGCTCCCGCCTCAAACCGAAGCAACTCGGGTATCTAGTTTGCTAGCGTAGATAGCCAAGATGAAGTAGACATAGTTTGTGATTACTTTGTCTCAATACACCAAAGAATTCTCAACTCATGAGAGGGTTTGGGTGGAGGTTGAAGAAGATGCCAAGTGAGGAAAATGTGAAGCTTAAAGAAAAAGCAAGTGAAGAAAAGTGTCTGCTCTATTTTCTTGTGTTGTTTTGGCTTAATGTTTTGTGTTATATATTTTGTGAGCAAAGTAATCAACTCAAGAAAAGCCCCACCATAAAAAAGATCTGCCTTTGCTCCTAATAATATCTCACAAATATCTTAGCCAAATCAAAACCCCCATGTCACCATTAATCACACCCATATGGCACAATGAATCACCAAGTGAGCATGCTAGATAATGAATGCAAACAATGAGTCACAATTTCCATACAAATAAACATTTAAACCCTAAATGTTTATAGCAAAAAGAAAAAGCATCTTCTAAAGAAATCTTGTGACGAATTACAAGAATACCCCTCATCCGTATATACATACCCGCATTCGTATTCCGACTGAATACGAATACAATGAGACGAAAATAATCTAACAATATAATACTAGGATCCGCTTAAACCAAAACCCACTAGTATTATCCGTCCGATCATGATCCGTGCACAAGTGTACGTATATGATCGAACCCTGCCATAAAACCATACGGCCTCTACAACGTTTCGCTTGAAGCAGTGAAACCCTCTGTGTAGGACTCTAAAGACTCATCAATACGCCGGCAGTGGGTTTAACCACAAGCACGTCAGTGACACTAGCTCTACGTAACGGCTGACTAGGTATTGAGCGAAAGGGAGGCCGACGAGCAAACACATTATGAAACCCTACTAAGCCTGACAGTGAGAATATCCGTACAATCCGGTCTGTTCGTCTATGAGTATCGCATATCGAGTCTAGAGGGGTAGATAAAGTTAGACCCCTAATAACTTGATATTTAGTGTCGGTATGAAGCCCATCGCCACCTGAGAAACTATTGATCCGAATCAGTAATTCTCGACTACCTTGGCCAAGGATTTCTGGTGATAGCCACCCGTGCACACCGCGAAATCAACCCCAATACCGGGAGAGACGAATCCCCTGACGATCTGCTCACTGCCTCCATGTGGCTCGGGACTGTACCCAACTAAAACCTGTTTGCATGACTCCTTTGAGCCGTGCTAGGGTAGTAATCAAAACATAGTGGGAACTCACACGAGACAAATGCCGATCTTAGGTCGATAGACTAACCTGTACACATGTCACCTGGAAACTGCTATCTAACAATAGGTATACTACCAACTAGTATGTTCCCGGCGAGTTCGTCCGATGTACTCATAACCTAATGAGCACCTGTATACATCTTAGGTGAACCAACTGACACTAATAGCTTGTGAGACCGACCACCGCCCCTCGTCGGGGTCTTGATCCGTATACACTAGTCTAATCTTGGAGTATCTATGCCCAGTTTCAAAACTCCCACGACTAGGGACACTTTAAGGATGCGCTTATAGACCACCCAACTCTCATGTATATGATCGTCATCATACTGCTGGTAGTGAAGCAAGAATCCTATGGGCTTTATCAACATGTAATAGTAATCTGTACTGTCACCTGAAGCATGTACACGATGATAAAGACAAACCAGATAGCATACTATCATCTCAAGTAAGACAGTTCTACCGGTATAGGTCCTCCCCCAATCATTGCAATCACGTGCCTGCGATCCAATAATTGACTTGAGAGCATTATAGACAACATGCACAAGGCAAAAGTATGTTTGCGCATAGAGAACGTCCCGATACACACTTGGGCTTGGAAGAACTTTGAAATCATCGTCCAGGAATTTGGGCATCATGTTGGAACATTAACCCAAGACAGAGGCAGCAACATTTGACATTGACGGAATAGCCAGAATTCGTATGGGTGTCATGGGAGTGTGATGATCCCCGAGTCAAGGAAGGTAGTCGTCACTGGGAAAGTTCTCGAAGCGTTCATATCGGTCGAGGGTGGCAGATCGATGCAGAAAGTGGCTGTGTTAGGTTTCAAGTATCAAAGGGGGAAGGCAAGGAATTAGCGTTGCCAACGAGGGAGCTTTTTTTGGAAGACCGTAACACAAAACTAGATGATGAAGGCGATGTTTTTAGTGCCTGTATGCTTCACTTGAATGATGTGGACCAACCATCGATTGGCTCTTCGCTAGCAACTGTACCAAGGAGAAGCTGCGATCTCATGAGGACCCCTCAAGTGACATAGTGGTTGGAAACCTAACAAAGAGCAGCCGCGACTATGCATATGAATTACTGTACCATACATCTGCACATAATGGAGGAAGACGTGGGCAGTACGTTGCCAAGCACACCTATGAGAATGCAACCGAGCGTTCTAGGAAAAAGGACTGATCAGCAGATGGGTACGCACCAACAAAGGGGTTATGTTTTGAGGAAGAAGACAATGAGCAAAACAAAGGAGAAAAAGAGCGTGGCACGAAAAGGAGTGGGGAAAGAGACGTGACCAAAGGTAAGGGCTTTGATTCGTTGAAGGTACTTATGAATGGGCCTACGATGGCGATAGGAACAACACAGAACCTACAACACAGACTCATGGCGGGCCCATTAGCTCGATGGAAACGAGGAACGATCAAAAGAAAACATAGGAACCAGCTGTTCAATCCAACGAGGATGCCCCCAAGCGCGTGGAAGAACTCTCTAGACGGGAATGTGGACTACATTCTTTTGTTGATAGAGACAACAATTTAAACTCCAATCTCTTGGGCCTAGGCCAGAGTCTGGGCCAGCAAAGGGAAAAGATTGATTTGATGCTAAAAAGTGTGTTGTAAATAACCGTAATCAAGACGGTGTGGCTAGTAGCTAGCCGCGATGAGTACGGGTCGTCCGCAGGGAAACATGAACCTTTTTCTTGTTTTAGACGAGTTGATTGAAGAAGGGTGATTGTTTGTCGTTACGGATATACTACAGATATAAGATTTATAAAGAAGAGGCTTGTAGGTTTTATAGGACTTAGTAGTAATGGATGAATAATTAAAAATGACTCCTTTTATCTTTTAATAGTTTAAAACTAGATCGATAGTGATGAATGCAGATTATGATTTTTGGAAGAAACTAGGGTTTCCTCATTCTTAACCCTTGTCCTTGCATTGATCTCTATTCATTTCTAGCCCTTAACAAAATAAGTGTTAAACCAATCTCAAATCGCAATCGTGACTAGCAATAAATTGGTAGCGCGCCCGATAAGGAGGTTAACATTTATTTTGCTAAAGTTTATAGTCTTTAAAATGTATAAAAGAGGTTAAGAGATTTTATCATCCATTGATCTTGCTGGGTTCGCTTAGCACCCCCGCTATATTTTGGCATGCATCAAGTATGCTATTTCAATAAATCTAGGGTGCCGAGCGAGTCCGACCAAGGATATATCTAGAGAATTAGGGTTTATATAGCATGTAAAACAACTTTACACTAAATGAAATATGAATACAACCATTGTAGACCGGTCTTTCACTTCTAAAGCTCCGTGTAGTAGTTCCTTAGCTCCAAGTAGTGGTGTCCCGGACTCTCCTTAGGCTCCACTAGGTAAAAGGAACGAGCTTGCTCAAAGATCTTCGAGGCTGAAGATGATCTACGTCGAAGAATCGCTAACTCAAGCCACCTCTTCAATAATTGATGAATTAGTGAAGTAAACAACCTAGACTAAATGACTATTTTGGTATAGATTGATGAAATAGGAATTTTTCTCACTTTAGAACTATTTTTCTCCTTTTCTTATTCACCTCACTAGAAAGATAGAAAGCAAAGAAGGGGATGAAGAAGAAACTCAAGTGATCAAGTTATGAACCATGGGTGAGAAAAAATATCTCATACCATCTCTTGTAGAGACTTAACCATGGCTAAAGATAATGGTTAGGTAAATAAATATCTAGAGTAAAACAAAATTAGTGGACTAGGTCAAGGTTTCTACATGCTTCCACAAGTATCTTAAACCATGCCAATTTCCACCTAATTTTGATTTATCTCTTAATAATTAATCACCCAAATTATCTTTAGTTAGGTATGAGTCTCATACATCCATGTCCAATGTATCATCTAGCATGACACAAAAAGAATACATTAATATATATCACATATATATTTAAATGTATTTAGAGAAAAGAAATTCTTAAGTGAGCTAATATTAGTTAATATGTATATTAATATATCAAATATATAATTATATATCAAATTATTAAATCAACACTAGATTTAATAATTCGGCTATATCACATACAACCGACTAATATCATTTATATGTATATTAAATATATATATAACAAATTATTGAATCAACACTTGATTCAATAATCCGGTTATATCACATATAACCTATATCGTAAGATTAGAATACTGTAATACATACAAGTATCAATCTCGGTCCCGCACATATCACATATGTTCCCTACTTCGTTTCGCTTGAGTCAGGAAAGCTCTGTGTAGGACTCTAAAGACTCGTCAATATGCCAGCAGTAGGTGATGATCATATCAGTCATCCACAAACCGTCAGCGGTACTAGCTGGATGTAACTGTTTACCCCAATTAGAGCAAAGCTCTGTTCAAACTCCAAGGCGGGAGATGAAGCAACGCTTCTGTTTCCCCCAATCAGAGCAAAGCTCTGCTTTGAAAATTAAAGTTAAAATAAATGAAGCAACGCTTCAGATCCCCTGCGCTGTGCGCAGAGCGCCACGTGTCAAAATCAGACACTCCAGCGCAGGGAGCGCAGCGCCCAAGGCAGCGCGCCCAATCAGAGCAAGGCTCTATTTTAAAAGAAAATTAAAAGAAGCAACGCTTCAACTGACTTGCGCTCGGCGCTGCGCGCCACGTGACAGCGCAGTTGCGCTAGCGCGGTCGCGCTGTGCTGCGCGCTACGTGGTAGCGCAGTTGCGCAAGCGCGGTCGCGCTGCGCTCTGCGCTGCGTGACACGTGTCAGCACAGTTGCGCAAGCGCAGTTGCGCTGCGCTGTGCGCTGCGCGACACGTGTCAAGCACTGGGGCATTTGCGCCAAACAGAATTAAAATTCAGTAAGATCTTTCCGTTCTTGTTAAAACAAGAAGATTGTCTTCTGTAAAACAGAAGCCCTTGGATCAAAGATCCAACGGTGGGGAAAATTCCCCAAATCACTCAGAGAATGATCTCTTTAACAAACTTAACAAATCTATGGGCACTATATAAAGACCCCTAGACCCCAACTCAAAAGAGGAGGAAGACAGAGAGAACTCCTTTAAAAGAAAATTTTGAGAAGAGCTCAAAGAAAGGAAAGGTAAAAGCCTTGAATAAAAGAAGAATTTCTTCTGAATAGATCATTGATCTAAAGAAAAAGATCAATGATCTTCAATAAAAAAATAATACATATATATATATATATATATAATATAATAACAGTGCCTTGCACTTTTTGATGAACCACTGCTTCTTTGAAAACAAGAAAATTTGTTTTCTTTGATCTAAAGTTGATCAAAATAATAAAACAGTGCCCTGCACTTGAAAAATCTGCACTGTTGCGCTCTTGGGTTGGCGCAAGCCACCAGAGAGCGCCACGTGTCAGCTCCAGAACAATCTGCACTATGCGCCATTAAGACAGAGCATTGCTCTCATGAATTGGCGCAACTCACCAGAGCGCGCCACGTGTCAGCAACGCAACAGTGCAGCGCACTGGCCCAGCGCTCACCGGAGCGTGACACGTGTCACCTCCACATGGACTTGCGCCTTGCGCTCCTCAATTGGCGCAAAGGGCCTGACAAGCCACGTGGCGTTCTGTCAGACTAATGCAGCGCATTATTAAAGGGCAGAGCCCAATTAAGAGGCCCAATGGACCAAAATGAATGCTCTGCATTATAAAAAGAGGACAGAGCCCAAATTAAAAAGGCCTAACAGGCCAGAATAAAATGCTATGCATTATTAAACAGGGGCAGAGCCCTAGTAAAGGCCTAATAGGCCAAATGCAAATAAAATGATGAACATTTTTCAACTGGACTTAGCCCAATCATGGCCGTAAGTCCTCAAATTAAATTGATTGAGCACGGCTGCTCTCCTAAATCAATTTACATCCGGTTCAAGGTTATATCTCCGAACTCCTCAGACATCTGTCGTTGTAATTCTTCAACGTCGTCAGAGAGGTGACGGGTCTCGACGGCCGCAAATAAAATTGGACCACTATGTCCCTAAACTGGAGATGGACCACCATGTCCCTAAACTGGCGATGGACCTCCACGTCCTTAAACTGGAACAATAGAGCCCAAATACTCTTTTGTTGGATCTAAACGATCCAGTTAAGTCAATCTTAGTCTCAAATCGGACTAACGTATCCTTAACAAACGTTTGAGTTGATCTTAGCCTCAAATATGGCTAACATATCCTTAAACCTTCAAACAGACTTTAGTCCCAAATTGGACTATAGATCCCCCAATCAACTTTGGTTCAAGGGTACATCTCTGAACTCCTCTGACACCTGTCGTTGTAATTCTTCAACGTTGTCAGAGAGGTGACGGGTCCCGACGGCCATATATGCAATGGACCACCATGTCCCTAAACTGGCAATGGACCACGATGTCCCTAAACTGGAACAATAGAGTCCCCAAACGCTCTTTTGTCGGATCCAAACGATCCCGTTAAGTTGATCTTAATCTCAAATCAGACTAACGTATCCTTAACAAACGTTTAAGTCGATCTTAGCCTAAATATGGCTAACGTATTCTTAAACCAAAACACCAAACCCAAATCTAAGTAAATACGGATTGGACTAATCCACGTCCTACGGGCGACGGCATCACTTAGTCTCCGTATACAATCCACGGGCAACCACAAATAAAACAAACACCCACGACACGAAGTGAAATTCTGGAGAAGGAGAAAGTTGTTGCCACGATGTGGTAGCGTAATTAACTGCAGGGGCTTGCGCCTGCAGGGAAGAGCGTTCCCACAATCAAAAACCCCTCAAGCGAGGGGGAATCTGATGAAGTCTGCTACATTGGCCGCATCCGTCTAAACCTCCGATACACGGTGTCATAAATCAACTTGGCATCTTTGGAGAGGTGGACGGATAAAACCAAATAGCATCTGCCCCGAATCTCAGGCAAGACGCCCTCACGTCTTGGCCGCCATTCGGAGGGGAACAGATTCTGGCACGCCCGGTGGGACCTTTTCCTCTTTCCACTCCACACTTCGTGTGTCGTGTTCGCGAACGAATCGCGGTTTGCTGTGGTTGCCTGTAGATTCAAGGTACTAAGATTTGGTGTCTTGCTCCATGCAGAAAATAGAAGATCAATGGCTTCAAACTGCACTGCTTGCAACTGCAACTCTCGCTCGGTCTCTGCTGGAGGAGTGACTTACGGGCCCCGAGCGGCTTCCCTTTTCAAGATGCTAGTGGAGCAGGCGACTCAAGCCACCGCTGGACTATTCTTCGGGATCATGCTCCCACCGATGAGCTTCAATGCCCCAATGACATCACAAGAAGCTCCAAAGAAGCTGGTCTTTGATCGGCTTACAACTACCGCGGCCCCTCTCAATGGGTCGCCCAACACCAATGCCTCGGTCTTCTCCAGACTAGGCCGGAGCTCCTACGGGCCCATGAAGAAGCCTGCAATACCGAAAGGCGTTATCCCGAAGCGGATAGCCATCCCTGCTCCCATTCCAGGCGAAATCCCCAAGGTTGCTTCCCCTACTCGGAAGTTTGCTTTTGATAGGTTGACCGTCCCCATTCAGCGGACGCCGGTCTTTAAAAGGCTGGTAGCGGCAGATTCTGACCAACACAGGGGGCATGAGGAGGTCACCCCTACGGCTCAATCAATTCCACCCGCACGACGCGCTCGACGTCGCCACTGGCGTCGAGTAAGAAAGGCTGGGGGCAACTCCCCCTTTGGATTTACGCCACCAGCTCCGATGGTGGGGATCGATGCTGCTGTTCCAACCGGGAACAGCTTTGAATTGCTGAACACGGTGTGCAGAAACTCTCCTACTGCGATGTTGAAACGAACTCCTTCACCTGTAGAGAATACTCCAGAGAAGAAGCTAGAGCAACCCCCTCAATGGCTGTCCTCTAAAATTTACAAAGTCTGGCGACAGGTCCAAGAGTCAGTGATTGATGTAAACTATCTCCGCCGACAGAAAAAAATGAAGGTGCGGCAGGAGAAGGATTACTCTGTCAAGCCACAAAAAGAAAAAGCTACTTGGGTGCCCACTACAACGGCCCCCTCAACTCTAATCACTCAAAAAAGGAGGCCGCAAAAAGCCCCTTTGTCTTTGGCAAATCGCAAAGACACCGAACACAAACGCCCCAAGTCTGGGGGCATGGTGGTGCACACCGTTTATATGGCTTCCGGAAAGGAGGGAAGCCGTGCTTCGACGGGTCACCGACCGCTCACCCGATCCGTGACGAAAGCCCAAGAGCAGCAACAAAAGCTTCAGGAAATGATGACTGTGATGGCTGCACCTACCAAACCGAAAGAAAGTTCGGAAGTATCATCAGAGCAACGTCATGAACAGGAGACTGACGCTGACTATCTACGCAGAGTCCTCGAAAAGAAGGACAAAGAGGAAGCCAAACAAGCTGCCAATATAAAGCAAATGGCGCTCCTCTTCCAAGATATAGTAGGGATGATGTTACACCCGGACCCTCCAGCTGAAGACCCTCCGATCATTGTTAGAGACGACAGAGGGGAGACATCTAATCCTCCGACGGCTCTTTTAGCAGCCAAAGATGAAGCCATTTCCAAGGCCGCACTGGATGACTATATAGCTCAGCAAATACGAGCTCATCAGGCGAGTGAATCGGCTGGACAAACTGTTAGAACTGGACGACCCTATCCGGGCTGGTACGACCAAATCAGTTACCCGCCCGGATATACGATCCCTAAGTTCCACGTATATAAAGGGACAGGGAATCCACATCAGTACGTCGCTCAATTCAGGGCCTTATGCGGCAACACTGGAGGCGATGACAAACTGTTGCTTCGCCAATTCGTCGGCAGCTTAGCAGAAACAGCCTTTGAATGGTATTCGGAGCTACATAACGACTCTGTCAAAACATTTGTGGAGATGGAGCTACTATTTACACAAAGATTCGTGAGTGCTAGTGAACGCACCCCGATAACAGTACTGATAAATGCCAGGATAAGGACAGGCGAAACATGGGTCCAATACGCAACACGATGGCGGAACCTATGGTCAAAATGCGAATAACGCATAGAAGAGGCACCTGCGGTAGGCATGTTCGTAGGCACTCTCGATCCGTAAGCGACCATCTTGCAATTCATGATGTTCTTCAGGCCGACCACCTTCCAGGCATTGATCGACAAATTAGTCCAAATGGACCAGATGGGCCACGGACCGTCTCCTCCAAAACCAGACTCTCGAAATGAGAAAGGAAAAGGGAAAGTGACTGTCGTTGCCAATGCTCAACAATAGCCGAGCAACTCAAAGCCGGTCGTTCGCCAAAATAATGCGCATCCACGCCCGTCCCTCGAGGAGAGACTAGGACGTCCTTACTCGTTTCTTCAGAATAAAATGAGAAGACTGTTTGAACTGGCAGTACGCAACAGACTCATCAATCTGCCGAATCCAAAACGTCCGTTGCAGCCAGGCGATCTCAATAATCCCGATTACCGCCCTTACCACCAAACGGTAAGTCACCCGATCGACGATTGTTTCGTCTTTAAGGGATGGATCGAGGATCAATACCTACAAGGCAAATTCGCGCTGTCTGAAAACTGGAAGGTAAACCCACCACAGCTGCACACTCCAAAGAAGACGGACACGATGGGGGCAGCTTGTTCTTTTGTCGAGGACGAAAATGATGGAGAAGACTCTTCAGACGAGTCTGAAGACTACGTAGCAACTTGCCACGTGATCTCTTACTCATTGGCGGATGATAAAGAGGCTCCTTGCGACGAGAAACCGAGGGCGGACCCTGAACCAGAAATTCCGCGGCCGTTAGACGAGTTGATCGACGCCTTCCTGAATGAGATTCGTCTGAAAGTTAAAGCCAATCAAGAGCATGAGATGGTCATATTGGAAGAAGCCAAACACCGACAACTGGACCAAAGAGTCGAGGCACCCCCGTCAAATCAAAAGCCATCCGCTGCGGATAAAAAAAAATTCAAGACGAGGAAAAGGTTCGCTAAAGCCCTGTCAGCGGGAATGGTGCTACCACCCTCTGAAGAAAATACTCTCGGTGAAGTAGAGATGCATCCTAACTTCTGCTTATATCATCAGAAGATCATACATCCTACCGAAGACTGTGACTCCTTTAAGTGTTGGTGGCAAGGGTATATCGCTCAAAAGCAACACTTCAACAGGACAAAGTGTGGAGCTCGTAGGCATCAAAAGAATGCGATAGATGAATGCAAGAGAGCCGCCGACGGCTGTCATAGAGCCGACTCCAAGGGATCGCAAATTATCACCTTTGGAAGTGACTCTGACGAGGAAGCTACCCTCAACCCTCTCCTCAAGGAATCCGTGAAAGAATTGAGAAGTTGCGATAACTTTCAGCCGTGTAATCGCACGTTGCTCGAAAAAAATCTCGGCCCCGCAAACAAGAGATCGAGCAAAAAGGATAAAGGGAAGGAAAAAACAGCCCTCGTAGCCAATACTCAACAGCAATCGAGTGGCCCTAAGCCGGTTGTTTGCCGAAACAATAAGCAGCAACCCTCCAGGAAAAGTTGAAACGTCCTTACTCGTTTCCTCAAAATAAAACAAGGAGACTGTTCGAGCTGGCAATGCGTGACAGACTCATCAAGCTGCCGAGACCAAAACGTCCGTTGCGGCCAGGCGATGTAAACGATCTCGATTATTGCCCTTACCACCAAACGGTAGGTCACCTGATCGAGAATTGCTACGTCTTTAAGAACTGGGTTGAAGATCAATACCAACAGGGCAAGTTCGTCATATCCAAAAACTGGAAGGTGAGCCCGCCACAACCGCACGCTCTGAGAAAGACGGATACGCCGGGGGTATCATGCTCATTCATAGAGAAAGCCCCATAGACCGAAAAGTCAGTAAACTAGAGATTCGCCTCAAACACGGCTACGGCGGACCGAAACGTCCTTAAACTAATGATGGACCGCAATGTCCTAAAACTTGCAAACGACCGAAACGTCTTTAAACTACTACCACAGCATCTTCAGGTTGACGAGATAAAAAAAATATGATAATAAAAACGGTATGTCCATAAGCGAAATGGGCACGGATGAAAACCCGAAAGGGCTCCGTGAGTAAAAACAGCAGGGCTACCGGTGAGTGTTTGTGAAAACCCGAAAGGGCGCGACCTCGTTAGAAAAAAGAATAAAAAAAAAGAAGAATAAAAAAAAAACGGTACGTCCATAAGCAAAATGGGCACGGATGAAAACCCGAAAGGGCTCCGTGAGTAAAAACAGCAGGACTGCCGGCGAGTGTTTGTGAAAACCTGAAAGGGCGCAACCTCGTTAAAGGACACTTACAAGGTCCTCTCGACCTTGTAAGGAGAAACCACCCGCGTGAGATCCTTACGACTCACAAGGGAGCAACACACTTAGGAATTCTCACGATTCCTAAGGAGAAAATACACTTGCGAGATCCTCATGACTCGTAAGGAGAACTCTCTTATGGGACCCTCACGGCTCATAAGATTTGAAAGTCTTAAGTTACAGAGGCCTAAACCTGTGCTTAAGCAACCTCCACAACCTTCGATATTGCCCTACAAGTGGTTCAATACTGACCCTTGTATACAATCCACGGGCGCGAATAAACATTTCCCTAACCAAGTCTCATCAGTGACTGGGGATATGTTCGCATGACCCTTGTAAGTCTTCTCGATTTACAAGGAGAAAACCCTCTTTTAGGATCCTTACGACTTATAGAGGAACATACACTTAGGAATTCTTACGATTCCTAAGGAGAAAATACACCAACAAGATCCTCGCGACTTGTAGGGAGAAATACCTTTGTGAGACCCTTACGGCTCATGAAGTCAAAAGCCTTAGTCGACAGGACTTTAACCCTTTTCGCTAAGCCACCTTTGTTCGACATCGACAGAGGCAAATGATGATTCGCTCCTGGCAATATCCCAGCTGTAGCGGTGCTGATGCCGAAATCGGTGTCTAATTTCAGGTTTACGGTGAAAAGCCAGCAAGCCGCACATGCATACGAAATAGCCGAAATGATGGGGCAGCTTGCAATAAAAAGCAGCAAGTAAAGAAAACGTATGCATACAAAATAGCCGAAATGATTGGGCAACTCGCAATAAAAAGCAGCGAGTAAAAATAAAATAAACAGCCGAAATGATTGGGCACCGCGAAAAATAGCTGAAATGATTGGGCAATCGTGACCTTCGCGATATAAAAGCTGAAATGATAGAGCATTATGGAAAGAAAATAATAATATATATAAAAAAATAATAATGAATGAAACTTTTGCCCTACAAGTGAGATCACATCGATCCCTGTATACAATTCATGGGCACAAACAAAGAGGTAACCATACCTTCCCAACAGGTTCCACCAGAAAGCGAAGCCAAATCTCGACGGTTCATAGACAACTTAGAGACAATCTCGACATTTGTCGCAATATTGCAGATACAATGTCAACAAACGGAGCAAAAAGATGTCCCCTAGCCTCAGGGTCTCGACGTCGATATCGACAACTTAGAGATCAACAACGGCGTTCCTTTGCAGTCCAGCAGGATGCAGATGTAACGTCAACAAAAGACCCCATGGTCAGCAAAGCGGAGTGACGACAAAATCCCAACTCCACCTTAGCATTCGTGTCGTTAACAGCAGACGCAATGTCAACAACGGCGTTCCTCCGCAGTCCATCAAGATGCAGATGCAACGTCAACAAAAGACCCCATGGTCAGCAAAGCGGAGTGACGGCAAAATCCCAACTCCACCTCAGCATTCGTCTCGTTAACAGCAGACGCAATGTCAACAACGACGTTCCTCCTCGGTCCAACAAAGTGCAGATACAACGCCAACAAAAGACCTTGCGGTCGAAACAAAGCGAAGCGACGGCAAAATCCCAGCTTCCGTTCAACAATCGTCCCGATACAACTGACGAGATGTTAACAAAGGCGTTCCTTTGCAGTCCATCAAGATGCAGATACAACGCCGACGAAAGACCCCATGGTCAAACAAGCGGAGTAACGGCAAAATCCCAGCTCCACCTCGGCATTCATCTCGATGCAGCAGACGAGATGTCACGACAGCGGTCTTCCCCCAACATGATTCAGACGTGACAAAGCAAATGAAGCGAAGGCCAAATTCCTAGCCTTAAGGTCTTAACGGTGAGTCATATAAAGCCAGAAAGACAACTAGAGGTCATCTCACACCAGTGCGGAATGGTCACCATCTCGACGTTCGTCTTGACACAGCAGACGCAACATCATCAAACAAACGGAGCCACGGCAAAATCCCTAGTTCCAAACCTCGACGGTTCACCAGCAACCTAGAGATAACCGTGACATTCGTCTCAATACAGCAGACGTAATGCCAGCAAACGAAGCAAAGGCCAAATTCCTAGTTTCTGGGTCTTGACGGCAACTCATAAAAAACCTGAAAGACTGTTGGAGATCGTCTCGCACCAGTGCGGAATGGTCATCACCTCGACGTTCGTCTTGACACAGCAGACGCAACATCATCAAACAAACGGAGCCACGGCAAAATCCCTAGTTCCAAATCTCGACGGTTCACCAGCAACCTAGAGATAACCGCGACATTCGTCTCAATACAGCAGACGTAATGCCAGCAAACGAAGCAAAGGCCAAATTCCTAGCTTCAGGGTCTTGACGGCAACTCATATAAAACCTGAAAGACTGTCGGAGATCGTCTCGCACAAGTGCGGAATGGTCATCACCTCGACGTTCTTCTTGACACAGCAGACGCAACATCATCAAACAAACGGAGCCACGGCAAAATCCCTAGTTCCAAACCTCGACGGTTCACCAGCAACCTAGAGATAACCGCGACATTCGTCTCAATACAGCAGACGTAATGCCAGCAAATGAAGCAAAGGCCAAATTCCTAGCTTCAGGGTCTTGACGGCAACTCATATAAAACCTGAAAGACTGTCGGAGATCGTCTCGCACCAGTGCGGAATGGTCATCACTTCGACGTTCGTCTCGACACAGCAGATGCAACATCATCAAACAAACGGAGCCACGGCAAAATCCCTAGTTCCAAACCTCGACGGTTCACCAGCAACCTAGAGACAACCGTGACGTTCATCTCGATACAACAGACGAGATGTCACCCCAGCGTTCTTCCTCCAGCAGGGTTCAGACGAGACAATCAAATAAACGGAGCCACCGCAAAATCCCTAGTTCCCACCGCGACATTCGTCTCGATACAGCAGACGCGATGCCAGCAAACGAAGCAAAGGCCAAATTCCTAGCTTCAGGGACTTGACGGCAACTCACATAAAACCTGAAAGACTATCGGAGATCATCCCACACGAGCGCGGAGTGGATATGACTCATCGGGGCTCCCCAAAATGAGCCTAACCTCAAGTAAAAAGCAGCATGGCAGATTCCTAACGCTTGCTCTTCCGACGGTCAAACTGCCAAGGAGGATTGCTTGAAGACGTCTTGTCCAGCCCCCGAAGGGATCAGAGACACGGCAGTTGCAGGGCTACTCGAACAGCACGATTGCCTATCGAGGAATATATCAGCTGATGCGACGGTACGACGGCCAAAACCCTAAGTACCACAGACCCTAATGGACTTCTGTCGTAAAGAGCAGAGGTTAACTGTGACGTTAGGATATTCTTGCGAGAAATACTCGATTCGTCTCGACTTGTGAGGAAATTGATGTCTTTGCGAGAACTTCTCGATGTGGTTCGACTCGTAAGATAAAGCCTTAGGCAGTAAGGATTAAAAAACTTGTTCCCTAAGCATTGGGACCCTGCAAGTTGGCCCAAAATGGTCTCTTGCATACCATCCATGGGTCTCACTCTCCAAACTCGAATCTCGACAAGGAGGGAAACAACCGCTTACGGGTCCTCTCGACTCGTAAGAGGGAAAATTCTCTTATAGGATCCTTACGACTTATAAGAGAAAACGCACTTAGGAATTCTCACGATTCCTAAGGAGAAAATACACATATGAGATCCTCTCGATCCGTAGGGAGAAAAGTCTTTATGAGACCCTCACGGCTCATAAAGTTGAAAAGTCTTAGGCAGCAGATCTGAACCTGTGGCCTAAGCCATCGCTGCCTTTTGAAGAAGCCAATACAGGATGCTCGCTCTATCACCTGTCAACCATGTTTACTAAAGCAGTATACTGATAATAAAAGAAAGAGGGAAGCGACAGAAAGGACATTCGATTTGCATTTGATCAAGCGTTCGAGACACATCCATTCATGCGTGTGCAAAAGACTCAGAATGAGAAATAAGACAAGCTGAAATAAAAATTTTCCATTCATATTTCAAAGGGCTTTTACACTCATAAAGAGATAAATAACAACATTATTGAAATGTTTATAACGGTATAACCTCGGACCCGGGACATGGATTAAGGAACTCAAAAGTAACCTTATCTAAGGTTTTCCAAGCCTGGCGAACCATCCTAGTATGCTTTATTTCACGAGCATAAGCATCAGGGTCCCCACGGATGTCTTCCTCCCTCCAATAAGCAGCGAGTATGGCGGACTGTTGGAAGGCCTGGTGCAGGAGATCGACAAGATTGTCTCGCCGTCTCTTCGAGATTAAGTTCATCAGGTACACCGAGTGCACCTTATCCTCGGCGGCATCCAACGCCCTAAGCGGCACACCGGAACAGAATAGGGGAAGCGCTTCCCAGATGGCTCCCACGATAAGTTTCAGGAGGGAGGAATGTCGGGGAAGCAGTTGACCGTTATATGCGTCGAAGCGGCTCATGATTTCAGCACACTCCGCGTTTGTGAACTCTCGATTTTGAGAACGGCCAAGTCAGCGGATGTCCCCGTAAGAGATGATCTCGTCAAGATCGTACATGTGGGCTTCCATTATCTCTCTGAAAGAGAATCAACAAAATTATCAGAAAGATTGATTAAGCAAAGTGATATAATGCACCGAGGAATAAAATGCCATCTTTAAACTCCAAGATCAATGAAAAACTCCCAAGAGTTCTTTTGTATGATTTGGAAGGAGCAAAGCTCCATTAATGAAATAAGAAAATACAAGGGAAATTTTTTAGAGAGCAGAGCTCTATTAATGGAACCCTAATTGGGTTCTCCTTAGTTCTCTTTAGACCCTTTTAGATCAAAGCTCTGCTAAGTGAAACCCTAAATGGGTCTTCTTCAGATCAGGGATCTATTGAGAGCAAGGCTCTTAAAATTGATTTAATTTAATCCAAATTAATTTTTACCCAAAGTTCGAACTTTTAAAAGTGCTTAAGCAAAAGAGCAGGGCTCTGAACAAAATTCCTATGAAGAGATGAAAATCATCTAAGGGACCAAAGGTCCAATTTATAGGCATTGAAGAGCCGTTTCAACTTCCAAGGGATGGAGTGACGGTTGGGATTCTTCCACCGCTGCGCTCACGTTTGGAGGCCACGTAAGCACAACGATGGGGGGCATTTGTTTACCCCAATCAGAGCAAATCTCTGTTCAAACTCCAAGGCGGGAGACGAAGCAACGCTTCTGTTTCCCCTAATCAGAGCAAAGCTCTGCTTTGAAAATTAAAGTTAAAATAAATGAAGCAACGCTTCAGATCCCCTACGCCGCGCGCAGAGCGCTACATGTCAAAATCAGACACTCCAGCGTAGGGAGCGCAGCGCCCAAGGCAGCGCGTCCAATCAGAGCAAGACTCTATTTTAAAACAAAATTAAAAGAAGCAACGCTTCAACTGACTTGCGCTCTGTGCTGCGCGCCATGCGCTAGCGCAGTTGCGCTGCGCGCTATGTGGCAGCGCAGTTGCGCTAGCGCGGTCACGCTGCGCTCTGCGCTGTGCGACACGTGTCAGCACAGTTGCGCAAGCGCGGTTGCGCTGCGCGACACGTGTCAAGAACTGGGGCATTTGCGCCAAACAGAATTAAAATTCAGTAAGATCTTTCCGTTCTTGTTAAAACAAGAAGATTGTCTTCTGTAAAACAGAAGCTCTTGGATCAAAGATCCAACGGTGGGAAAAATTCCCCAAATCACTCAGAGAATGATCTCTTTAACAAACTTAACAAATCTATGGGCACTATATAAAGACCCCTAGACCCCAACTCAAAAGAGGAGGAAGACAGAGAGAACTCCTTTAAAAGAAAATTTTGAGAAGAGCTCAAAGAAAGGAAAGGTAAAAATCTTGAATAAAAGAAGAATTTCTTCTGAATAGATCATTGATCTAAAGAACAAGATCAATGATCTTCAATAAAAAAAATAATATATATATATATATATATAATATAATAACAGTGCCTTGCACTTTTTGATGAACCACTGGTTCTTTGAAAATAAGAAAATTTGTTTTCTTTGATCTAAAGTTGATCAAAATAATAAAACAGTGCCCTGCACTTGAAAAATCTGCACTATTGCGCTCTTGGGTTGGCGCAAGCCACCAGAGAGCGCCACGTGTCAGCTCCAGAACAATCTGCGCTATACGCTATTAAGACAGAGCGTTGCTCTCATGAATTGGCGCAACTCACCAGAGCGCGCCACGTGTCAGCAGCGCAACAGCGCAGCGCACTGCGCTTGCGCTTACCGGAGCGTGACACATGTCACCTCCACATGGACTTGCGCCTTGCGCTCTTCAATTGGCGCAAAGGGCCTGACAAGCCACGTGGCGTTCTGTCAGACTAATGCAGCGCATTATTAAAGGGCAGAGCCCAATTAAGAGGCCCAATGGACCAAAATGAATGCTCTGCATTATAAAAAGAGGACATAGCCCAAATTAAAAAGGCCTAACAGGCCAGAATAAAATGCTATGCATTATTAAACAGGGGCAGAGCCCTAGTAAAGGCCTAATAGGCCAAATGCAAATAAAATGTTGAACATTTTTCAACTGGACTTAGCCCAATCATGGCCGGAAGTCCTCAAATTAAATTGATTGAGCACGGCTGCTCTTCTAAATCAATTTACATCCGGTTCAAGGTTACATCTCCGAACTCCTCAGACATCTGTCGTTGTAATTCTTCAACGTCGTCAGAAAGGTGACGGGTCCCGACGGCCGCAAATAATATTGGACCACTATGTCCCTAAACTGGAGATGGACTACCATGTCCCTAAACTGGCGATGGACCTCCACGTCCTTAAACTGGAACAATAGAGCCCAAATGCTCTTTTGTCGGATCTAAACGATCCAGTTAAGTCAATCTTAGTCTCAAATTAGACTAACGTATCCTTAACAAACGTTTGAGTTGATCTTAGCCTCAAATATGGCTAACATATCCTTAAACCTTCAAACAGACTTTAGTCCTAAATTGGACTATAGATCCCCCAATCAACTTTGGTTCAAGGGTACATCTCTGAACTCCTCTGACACCTGTCGTTGTAATTCTTCAACGTCGTCAGAGTGGTGACGGGTCCCGACGGCCATATATGCAATGGACCACCATGTCCCTAAACTGGCAATGGACCACGATGTCCCTAAACTGGAACAATAGAGTCCCCAACCGCTCTTTTGTCGGATCCAAACGATCCCGTTAAGTTGATCTTAATCTCAAATCAGACTAACGTATCCTTAACAAACGTTTAAGTCGATCTTAGCCTAAATATGGCTAACGTATCCTTAAACCAAAACACCAAAGCCAAATCTAAGTAAATACGGATTTGGACTAATCCACGTCCTATGGGCGACGGCATCACTTAGTCTCCGTATACAATCCACGGGCAACCACAAACAAAACAAACACCCACGACACGAAGTGAAATTCTGGAGAAGGAGAAAGTTGTTACCGCGATGCGGTAGCGTAATTAATTGCAGGGGCTTGCGCCTGCAGGGAAGAGCGTTCCCACAATCAAAAACCCCTCAAGCGAGGGGGAATCTGATGAAGTCTGCTACATCGGCCGCATCCGTCTAAACTTCCGATACACGGTGTCATAAATCAACTTAGCATCTTCGGAGAGGTGGACGGATAAAACCAAATAGTATCTGCCCCGAATCTCAGGCAAGACGCCCTCACTTCTCGGCCGCCATTCGGAGGGGAACAGTAACGACTACCCAGGTATTGAGCGATCAGAAGATCAACAAGCAAGCTTGTTCATACTCCCGTGAATCCAGTATGTAACACTACCGTACAGTCCAGTTTTTTCGTCTGATATGTCTCATATCGAGTCTGGGGGGTAGTAAACGTCAGACCCCAATAACTTGATAAGTCATGCCGATGTGAGACTCATAACGGGTCGAGAAACTACCGATAAGACATACCAGTAAATCTCAGTATCAGTCCTGGACAGGGACTTCTTGTTATGGCCAATCGAGCATAGCGCAACATCAACCCCCAATACCGAGAGAGACGAAACCCTTCCTATCGCTCATTACCTCCATGTGACTCGGGACTATACCCAAAATCCACCTGTTTACACGCTCTCTCTGTTAGTTGTATGTATGCCCTAGAGGCCAGTATTGTACAGATGATGTATATTATATTGGATGCTTGGACATATATAGAGATGACTTTCTTGCTGGATATGATAGTATGCTATCTGGTTACTCTTTATCTTAACATGTACACTTGTCTCTTTAAATTGTCTTATAGTTACATGTTGATAAAGCCCTTAGGATGTGTACTTGACTACCTGGACTATGATGCAGATCATACTAGTGGGGACATGGTAGTCCATAAGTACATCCTTCAAGGTCCCTAGTCGTGGGTGTATCGAGACGGGGCATCGATATACCAGTGTAGACTAGCGTATACGCTTCTCGACCCATGAGATGGGCGATGGATGATCCCATATCCATTGGTGTTTGACATCAGAGATAGTATACGGGTGCTCAGTGGAGACTGGGTACACTAGACGGACTCGCCGAGAACTCCCAGATGGTATTATACCTCACGTCAGATGGCAGTTCTCAGGTGACACTTGTGCAGGTTAGTCTGTAGACCCGAGATAGTCATAGAGTCTTGTGTGATTCCCACTGTGCTTTGATCTCCACCTTACCACGTCCATGAGGGCATGCAAAACGGTGGTCTTTGGGTACAGTCCCGAGTCACATGGAGGCAATGAGCGATAGGAGGGGTTTCGTCTCTCCCGGTATTGGGGGTTGATGTTGCGCTGTGCTCGATTGGCCGTAACAGGGAAGTCCCTGGCCAGGGCTGATCAGAGATTTGCTGGTAAGTGTTACCAGTAGTTTCTCGACCCGTTATGAGCCTCACATCGGCACGACTTATCGGTTATTGGGGTCTGACGTTTACCACCCCTAGACTTGATATGCGACGTATCAGACGAACAGACCGGACTGTACGGTAAGTGTTACTGGTTGGATTCACAGGAGTGTGAGCGGGCTAGCTCGTCGATCTTCTGATCGCTCAATACCTGGATGGCCGTTACGTTTAGCAGACCGCTTGCGGCTTGTAGGTGCTTGATATGATCATTATCTGCTACCGACGTATTGACGAGTCTTTAAAGTCCTACACAGAGGTTTCCTGGCTCAAGCGAAACGAAATAGGAGCGCATATGAGATATGTGCAGGACCGAGAATAATGCATGTATGTGATACCGCATTTCATTCTCGCGATAAATGTTTCGATTGGTTATATTCGATATGACCTAGTTATCGAATCATTGATTCGATAAATCGATACATTGAATACTAGTCGGTTATGTGCGACATGACCGGATCATTGAATCAAATGTTGATTTAATGATTTAATGTATAATTATATATTTGATATATTACTTTGCATTAACTAGTATTGGTTCACTTTATACGGATTTTTCTCACTTGATGCACATTGTATATGTGATATGCTTTTGTGCACATTTTTGTATCATGTTTGATGATACTTGATCATGTGGTTAAGTGTAAAGGATTAAACTATGGTTATGAGATGATTAGGGTTTTGCTTTTTCATTTATTTATTTGTTTATTTATTTGGAAATGATTTAGATAAGAATGGTGGCTTCTTTTGTTTCTTGTTGAAGCTTCATGAAGCTTTGACTTATGCAACCATTCTTGTCATCATGCTTAATCCTAACCCTCTCAAGTGACCATGGTTTATTCTCTACACTTAACCCTAGTTAGATTATGATAAATATGAATTTTTCTTTTCATTTTAAATAACTTATTATAAACTAGCTTCATCTTCTCCTTCTTCTTCAAGATAGAAACCTTGATGCCATCAATGGCAACTTGAGTTTTAGTGAGAGAAATCCAATTCTAAAGTGAACCCACCTCCTATTTCTTCACCCTCTACCTCTTGCCAAGTTGTTTTGGGTGTTTTCTTCACAAGTTTCACAACTTTGTGAAGTCGGAGCTTGAACTTGTGATGCCTCGACGTAGATCGTCTTTGACACGAAGCCGACGACCTAGCTCGCCCGTTTCTCCGATGAAGTCGACGATTGAGTTCGGGATTGATGATGGACAGTGAGAGGACACCCACGTGGAGCTAAGGAAGTGGAGAACCGGATCTACAAAGGTTGTAGCCTCTCTCCTTTAGTTAAAATGTTAACTAGATTCGTTTTTCGCCTAGGATTCTAGCCGACGATCCGTATTAGGGTTTCTCGGCACCATAAATTTTATAAATTGGCATGGTTGATGCCTTGTGAGACCTCTATAGGGTGCCTAGGAACCTTTCACTGGCATCAGAGCCTAGCTAGAGCCTTAGGCGAAGTCTAGACGCAATTTGAAGCCCGAACGAACCCGAAACCCTAAACCAAACACGCTCTCTGGACTTTTTCCAAAATCTGGAGTTTTTCGATATTAAAAATATGCAGAAAAATCAGCAGGAAATTCTAAGGTTTACTGTGAAATTCGTGAGCCTAATTCCACTATATCACCGCGGTTCCACGGCATGAGCAAGGCTCATGCGGCGGTTCCGCGGCCGTACGGCCACAGTATGTAAAGTTCTTTGCACAGTAACTCTTAGTTTCCAGTGGTGATTTTCCTGGGAATTTTTAATATTTTTTCCAGAGTTTTAATTTTCAGGGTTGTTTTGGGGATTCGAATGTTCGATCGGATTATCAAATTTTGTCTATGTGGCTTTCCGGATAAATTTTAGAATATGTTAAAAAGTTCGACCGGATATAAATACCCAACTTTTCCCCTGTCGGGAAATTTCCAAGTGTTGGATTTTTCCGTAGTTTAACGACGTTCTAAGTAGTGCAAGTAACGCGATGGACCCTCTAGAAGACAACAAACCTTAACTCGATTATGTGACCGTCTTGAACTGCCCTTTGAACCTTCGGGTTTGGGGCAGTACGGCGTGCCACATGTGAGGCGTTGGCTTGACCCTTCTACGGCTGGACCGTTGGTACTGAGGCACGAACTGAATGTTGTTAGACTTATTTCATGTGTTGAGCTGTATCGGGAAAACTTGGGTATTCGACAGTTCGATCGGAAAGTTTAACATTTTCTGTTTATTTGGAATGTGATACAATAATTGGAATTCACAAACAGTTATGAGATAACTGAATGAATGTTATAAATCTAGCGGTTTAGTTTCACTTGATATTGAAAAGAGTTTTCGATAATGAGACTAAAATGCAGGGTTTATAACTGTTAGGCATGTGATGTCTAAGTATTTCATCTGATTAGGCATGTGATGTCTAAAGAGGTTGTGGATTCCAACTGTTGTAGTTTTACACTTTCTTTTCTGTGACCGTAAGTGTAGTATGTTCATATCGCCGGTTTCGTTGCTATACGTCAACGACAATTGGGGTATGCATACTTACTTACGTTGATGACATGTGATGTTATGTGTTGCTGGATATGTTATATTGGATCGTCGTGTTCGAATAGCCGGGGGTTTTTATGTGAGATGAGTGTTTTTCATTTTCATTCATGTAAAAACTTGTATGTAATATTCTTTTATTTGGGGCACTTCCAGGTAGCGGAAGTTGTCACCTTTTGTATATTATTTACTTTTCCGCATTAGGATAGACCCAAGGAGGGGAGCACAAGTAACCGGGTTCTGGGGTCCAGTGGGAGACCAACTCGAGGAGACGAGTCCGGGTCTCCTAACCCTAGAATTGGCAGGGTTGCTTGCCGCTCTCGTAGGGGTCTAGGGGTGTGGGATTGGCTATTCATCACGACCGTGGAATCCGTGTTTTATACTGGCTCGTATTGAAAACACGGACGTCCTAGTATATCCAATATTTCATATGTTTCTTCTGCTGCGATATCTGTGATGTGATTCTGTGATGGATATAGTATTTAGTATATATGATATATTATATAGACGTTACTTATGTTTTACACCCGCGCTAGCCCTGCCCTGCTCTGTCGTTAGTTACCTAACCTAACGGTGCACGAGGGGACATCGAGGCGAATGCGGATGGCATAAGTGTACGTCATATCTATCTGTGATGTTTAGGTATTTAAATGATGGGACTTCATTAATGTGATTAATGAAAGAAAAGAAACCTAAGATGTTGTAGAATCAAATTTCAAAATAAAACAGGTAGCTATAGTTCTTGCTTTGCACAGCGATATATATGATATATCCCGCACCTTATTCGATGAGGAAAGGACCGAGATCCCTTCACCGGGAGTGACTCCTTTAGCAATAACTGGCAGATGCTACACACTCAGTTTGTTTTTGATTGCTTTTAAGAGTTTTTGCTTTGCACAGCGATATATATGATATATCCCGCACCTCATTCGACGAGGAAAGGACCGAGATCCCTTCACCGGGAGTGACTCCTTTAGCAAAACTACAAAAGCCTCAAAATCACTCCATTTCAAAACTTCATTTGATTCTACAACGATATCAAGTTCATTACGCAATAGGTTTTCAGAAAAACCTGCGTAGCCCTCCGTCATTTCAGATAAGTTACATATAGTATTCGTGCTGCATTTGTTGGCTTTCGTCAAGGTGTAGTGTGCGGTAGCTATGTGCTGTTTATCTGCTGCATATGATGCGACTGGATTAGGGTAGTCGTACGGCTTTGTTGGCTTTCGTCAAGGGTCGTGCGGGTGGGTTTAATTCAGTCAAGAAATGTACGGGTTGAACTTGACTAGCGGGCTGTAGTTTGTTGGCTTTCGTCAAGGTCATAGCACGCTAGGGGCAAAAGTATTATCGGGAATTTCAAGTGTTGAAATTTGCAATGAGATTGCATACTTCTATGAGATAGTTGGATCCCGATACCCACTGCGAGTAAGAGTTACTCCTGGGAGAGTTTTACACATTGCAATTAGCTGATCAAGTAGGTGTCTAGAAAGGTGTTAACGGGGTTACGCCTCTGGGAAAACGAGGTTTACATTAATTAAGTTCGTGCGAAAGCACGGGGGACCTCCCTCAAAGTACCGAAACTGGCCTGGCTGAAAGATTGGCGAACTTGTAGTGTGTAATTAATCCCGGCTAGTCTTTCCTTTTAGGGTTTGAAGGAAGATTTGATAAAAAGCAGTGGGAGCCATCCTGATTAGATAAGATAATAACCAATCTGATCTTGCACGAGCATAAGCTAAAGTGTTTTCTTCTCTCTCTCTCCAGGTAGCGACCATTTCATGCCCTAATGAAGATAATAATATGGATGTATTGACCGAACCCGCATGTTATACTGTGCTGGGAAACGTTGGTTCCGTTCTTTCTTATAAGAGTTATAGGAATGAACAGGATATAGGGGAATACCAGGATTCCCATGCCACCCGATTGAAGAAAGTACATGTTGATGCATTTTCTTCGGGTGTGTTCGTTACTGAGAACTGTTTCTCCATTTGCTCTACGTCCTGGGTATTAGATACCGGGTCAGGATCCCATATATGTAATCAGTTACATGGGCTCAGGAAAGGTAGAGAACTTGGAGAAGGTGATAAAGACATAAGAGTTGGAAATGGTGCAATTGTTGCAGCTAAGACTGTCGAGGAATATCACCTTGTGTTACCAACTGGTAATACATTGGTTCTGAACGAATGCTATTACATGCCGAACCTGATTTGCAACATTATATCGGTTTCTTTATTGAGTAAAGAGGGATATAATTTTGTATTACAGGATAATGTTATGAACATTTCCCGTAACCAAAAGTTGGTTGCATCAGGCACGTTGTGCAATGGCATTTATGTTCTAAACCAATCAACAGTTCTGAGCATAACAAGCACACACAAGAGGAAGAGTTCAGAACTGAACGAATCCTTCTTGTGGCATTGTAGACTGGGTCACATCAATGCGACACGACTGGCTAAGTTGCATAAGGATGGATATTTGAAACCATTCGAATTTTCATCTTATGACACTTGCCAGTCATGTCTCAAAGGCAAGATGACCAAAACTCCGTTTACGGGACACGGAGAAAGAGTTACCGAACTCTTGGGACTAATACATAGTGATGTATGTGGTCCCATGTCTACACATGCCAGGGATGGTTCTTCGTACTTCATTACATTCACTGACGATCTCTCAAGATACGGACATGTGTACTTAATAAGACACAAGTCTGAAGCTTTTGAGAAATTTAGAGAATATAAACAAGAAGTCGAAAACCAAACCGGAAAAAGTATTAGAATCCTTCGATCTGATCGAGGAGGTGAATACTTGAGCAATGAATTCCTGGACTTCCTAAAAGAGAATGGGATTCTCTCTCAGCTGACTCCTCCATATACACCACAGCACAACGGTGTATCAGAACGGAGGAACCGCACCTTATTAGATATGGTGCGCTCTATGATGAGCACAGCTGAGTTACCTATTTCCTTCTGGGGGTATGCGCTTGAGACAGCCATACATCTATTGAATATGGTCCCCACCAAATCTGTGCCTACCACTCCATATGAGATATGGAAAGGGAAGAGACCATGTCTTAACTATGTTAAGATATGGGGTTGTCCAGCCTATGTCAAACGACAAAATCCGGACAAACTCGAGGCACGGTCTGTTCTATGCAAATTTGTAGGATATCCCAAGAATTCTCAAGGGTATATCTTCTACCACCCTGAGGAACAAAGAGTGTTTGTTTCTCGGCATGCGACCTTTTTAGAAAAGGAATTTCTTGAAAAAGAGATTAGTGGTCATGAGGTTGAACTGGAAGAAGTTCCAGCTGCAGAAGCTACAACAGAAGATCTGGTGGAACCACAGGATTCCGTAGTTCCCGATGAACCCCAGCCACTCCGCCGATCTAGTAGGGTTCCTCGCAAACCTGAGAGATACTACGGTTTTCTCATGGACGGTGGGAGCGAGGATTGCATCATGGAGGATGATGACCCAACTAGCTTCGAGCAGGCCATCACGAGTGGGGACTCAGTGAAATGGCTAGATGCTATTGTAAGTGCACGGCGGCGCCCCGGCCGTCAATCCGACGGCCAAACGCGGAAACGGTGATAAACTTTAATTTTTGCGGACTTAGCAAACCGGCACCACCGCGCACTAAACCCCGGATCGTGCCATTAAACTAGTCTAAGCTAACAAGAGGACGGGTTAGAGATATACCGAATGATCCGAGTCCTCCGGTCTTCATCTCCACTCCGATCTCCTCGCGGGATCTCCGTCCGTCTCCTCCTCGTCGGAAAGGGCACCACGAAGCCGGGTACTTTTACGGGCTCCCACCTCAATACCGAGGCAACTCGGGCGCGAAGTAGGCTGGCCGACGCGTCCAAGATTTGCTGTAGAATGTGTAGGGTTGAAGCTATGTCTCATTTGGGTTTGTTGCCATTTGAAGATGATGGAGGAAACAAGATAAGAAAAATGGTGCTTGCATTTTTCTTAACATGAAAAATGAGATCAAGAATGCTACTCTCTCAAAGATGAAGCTCTCTTCTTCTTCTCTTCTTCTTCTCTCTTTTCTCATGAAACCTTTTATCCTTAGAAAATGGTGGAGGAAAGATTATGAAGCATGAAGGGAGGTGATGGTAGGAGCATAAGTGGTGACCACATCCAAAACATAATCATATCCATCTCACATCAAACTCTAATCACATCTAATCCTTTCTTATCAACAAAAAGCAAGTGAAGAGAATGGAATCAAAAAGATGCTATCATAATAAATCATCTTGCAAATAAATCCTCCACAATGTGTTATTTGCAAACTTGCAAATAACACCCTCCATCGGAAAAGTCCGGCCGGGAAAGAACAAAGGAAAACCGGCCGGAACGGAATGCAAACTGGCAACTCCAGAAAACTGGTCCCGTAATAAATTACAGGAAAACCCCATACTGTGCATACACACCCGCATCTGTATTCCGTCCGGATACAAATGCAAAGAGACAAAATCTACACTGTACTAAACTAGGATCCGGCTTAAACTAAAGCCGGCTAGTAATATCCGTCCGATCCTGATCCGTGCAATACCGCACGTATCTGATCGAACCCTGCCATATACCCATACGGCCATTAGTACAAACCGTCCGATCCTGATCCATGCAATACCGCACGTATCTGATCGGACCCTGCCATATCTCCATACGGCCTCTACAGCATTTCGCCCGAAAGCTGAGTAACTGAAAGTGTGGTGGACTCTAAAGACTCGTCAATACTATGGCTATGGATTTAACCACTAGCACGTCAGAGGTATAAGCCAATACGTAACGGGCCACCAGCTATTGACTAAAAGGGGCGTCGATGAGCGAACTCATCCTGACACCCTACTGAGCCTGTCAGTGACAATATCCGTACAGTCCGGTCCGTTCGTCTACGAGCATCGCATGTCGGGCCTAGGGGTTGGGTAAAAGTCAGACCCCCAAAAGCGGTACAAGTCGTGTCGGAGTGTAGCCCAGAACACCCTGAGATACTACTGGAATACCTACCAGTAAATCTCCTGCCTTGGCCAAGGACTTCGTGTAATGGCTCTCCTAGACACAGCGCGACCTCACCCCCAATACCGGGAGAGACGAACCCCTGAAGATCCGCTCACTGCCTCCATGTGGCTCGGGACAGTACCCAACTAAAACCTGTTTGCACGACTCCTTTGAGCCGTGGTAGGGTAGTAATCAAAGTACAGTGGGAACTCACACGAGACAAATGACGATCCCCATGTCGATGAACTAACCTGTACACATGTCACCTGGGAACTGCTATCTGACGTCAGGTATAAGACCAACTAGCATGTTCCCGGCGAGTCCTGTCCGGTGTACTCATAACCCAATGAGCACCTGTATACATCTTAGGTGATCCAACTGACACCAGTGGCTTGTGAGACCGGCCACCGCCCCTCGTCGGGGTCTCGACTGTATACACTAGTCTACTCTGGAGAATCGATGCCCTGTCTCGAAACTCCCACGACTAGGGACCTTTTAAGGATATGCTTGTAGACCCCAGCTCTCACGTATATGATCGCCCTCATACTGCTGGTCGTCAAGCAAGAATCCTAGGGGCTCTATCAACGTGCAATAGCGACCTGTCAGGTCACCTAAAGCAGTACACGATGATAAAGGTAAACCAGATAGCAAACTATCATCTCGAGTAAGACTGTTGTACCGGGATAGGTCCTCCCTCAATCATTGCAATCACGTGCCTGTGATCCAATAATTGACTCTGAGGGCACTATCTCCAACAATCTCCCACTTGCACTCAAGGCTAATTATTGCGATGTCGCATACTCACAGCCCGTGTGATACCGAACACCCAACTCCCAGTCTCACAAAGCCTGTTTGCGAAACTCTTGCGTTCGAGGAATAGCCTCAGTGAGTGGATCCGCTCTGAAGTTTTTATTTTTTTATTTTTTATGTCTCTCTATATCTCAAGTTTGCGGAGAATGCCATCTCCCGAAATGAGCAATACCTGTCTTAGAATGTCTGGATGTCTGATGGGACCGAGCTCATAAATGAACTCCAAATCCAAACTTCTTAGACTGTATCGTCAACTGAACTTAATCAGTATCCTGCGCCATGCCACCCTCAGTATTTCCTTGGATCACCTGTCCAGAATACTGCCCCTCGTCAGAAGGAAAACTATAACTCTGACAACCTCCTTGTCGTCCATGTCACCTTGGAAGCCTGGAGTGATAACCGTCTCCTAAAGGAGGCAGCCGTTATCATATCCCTAGAATATTCACTTATGTTCTAAAACTGCTTCCGACTGTTTCTCCAGGATTGGATCAATATCAACTCATTGCATCTTAGTGCAAGAACAACATCTGGTGTGGTACTTGACATCTCATGATTGACTCAATTGCCTAAGCAAGTGATCTGCCAATCATGCACATCCCTCTCTACTTTAGTCTATAAGACACCTTTAGAGAGGGTGACTCCATCACCTGCAGGTACACTACCGTGCCAGGAGTCGTCCATTCTAAATACTCTTAGAATGCTGTCAAATTACCCAGATTGGGAAAACACCCAAATCTAGATTTAAAACCATAGATCTAGTAACCAGTATGTCTGATGTAATGTCCAAGTCCTTTTGTGTAGAAACCACTGTGTGACGACCAAAGTATAACCGATCGTAGTATAGGAATTTCCTTTCCTACTACCTTCTCAACAGATCCATCCCCTATTCTGATGACGTCAAACCTATGACTGTCACATCAGAAATAGATGATCTATCTCCGCTACATCTGCTTTGGTCTATAAATAGACATAAACCTGATGTCCACCAATGCTTCCGCTGCTCCCACTGACTACGACAACCCTCTGGCAGAGTCATATACACGTACACTTTTGAAACTAGTTCAGAACGACGCTATACTCATCCTCCTGCCGGGTCTCGCAGCCTGGAACAACAGCAATGGCAAGTGTGGGTAAACAAGAACTTCCCTGTCACCGTCCTTGAGGCTACCGGAGTACCTCTCGGGTGCCTGAAGTTACCCACCTTATCTGCGGAGTGGCCAATGGAATGTCAAATCAGATTGAATCTTTAGGTTCCTTATCAAATCTTCAGTAATCGTTTGCGGTTCTGGAATCACTTCCAGTTCTACCATACTCCCACTTCTGTTTTTGAAAAAATCCATTTTTAATAAAACTGTGGCGAGTCTAGAACAATATTTCTATTGATCTGCCAGATGGTAGAAAGTCAACCCTCGTCATAGCCTGGGTCAACCCACAAACAGCCATTACAGAAACGTGCCTTGAGTTGTCCAGTGTCTGGTTTTAATCATAAGCCGGACAACTCCCCGTACCTTAACAACGTTAAAATATGAATTGTTCTATATCCAATATAAAACCAGAGGCACTGATTTAATTGAACCAGATTCAAATCATGCAGCTATCTCCAGTGCATGTCAACTAAATGGAAGGAGGCCGATCAGTGTTACTCAACTTAGGAATGCTTCCAATTATGAGTAACCTGAAAGAGAAGTAATTTCTCTTTATCATTACTATCAACTGAATACCATACACAAGTATCTACATCTTCGATTACTTTGAAGAATCCCGATACTTGCTACACCTGGTTCTCTACTCTATTCAAATACCTATAACTCCTCAAAACTCAGACCCTGTGTTTCTACGAAACACATGTCTAAGAACTAGAGAAGTCAAAAGTAAACAGAATATAGTATGAGGACCAACCCCTCTGTCCTAATGGACACTGGACAACATACAATACTCTGTATGAGTCCGCTGAGTCCTAACAACTCTTTCACTGTGTGTCGTAGGTTGAAAACTGTACTTATGGTTAAGAAGAATTACACCGCTGTTTAATGCTCCTTACCTAACCATCTACTGATATAGGTAAATGTCATCGACATAATATCAAAAGGTATATCTCACTCTATGAAAATAGACGTACAGATATATCAATTTGAAATTGGTGCACAACAGCGGATATTCAAAACCAAATATTTGCCGACCGGCAAACAAGCCCAGGTGATCTCCACAAATATCACCGATTACAACGAATCCCGATATAATGAGGATGATCACCCAATTCCCAATGACTTACTCCCACTCATCATCTGTAAAACCATACAGATGTGAGAATCATACCTGATAAATACATACCCTGGAGTAAGTATCTAATCGGGAAATCAGTTTTCTTTTAACATTACACAGTGAAACTGAAACATTGAAATGTTTCGGTGGGGTATCCCGGTATTCTTAGTAATGCCTCTTCTATTATCCAGATTCACAACTATAACCGTATAATTCTTTGCCACCTCTCCAAATCCCTTTATATGTCTTTAGTCATTACCTTCTGCACACCCCTTAGGCCAAATGGTTTTTCTTCCTTCCCTACCGTTCGGCACCAGCCTATGGTTTGGAAGAAGACTATCCAATAAGCATAATGGGTGTACTGTCCTAATCCTAGGAGCACTCGCAATGCGAGAGAAGGTGAAGATAAAAGACAACCGAATAAACCTTATTCCTATTTCTCCTGAACCAGAATCCATCCCCGAACTGGAACAAGTTCCTTTCGAGTTCGTATATAACCATACGATGGAGTATCCAATAAACTGTGGATCTTCGTAGTGATACGGAGTGTCCTGGAGAAATACAAAGGTGATTTAGGATTGGCGAAGAAATACTTGGTTTGGTCGTGAATATCAGTCGCAATTTACTTTGCCCTCTTACTAATCCCTTGCTTTGTCTTAATCCTAATACCTTCTGCACACCGTTTAGGCTAATTGGTTTTCTTCATTCCCTACCGGTCGGCACCAGCCTATGGTTTGGAAGAAGACTATCCAATTTGCGTAATAGGTGTACTACTCCTAAACCAAGGAGTACTCGCAACCTGAGAGAAGGTGAAAAGAAAAGACAACTGAATAATCCTATTCGTTTTCTCCAGAACCAGAAACCATCCTCGAATTCCTTCGAGTTCGTATCTAACCATACGATGGTTTTGTCCAATGGAAGTGGACGTTCGTAGTAATACGGGGTGTCTTGGAGAAAAGGGTAAAAGTAGGAGTGGCAATGAGGTCTGCAACTCTGATAATCCAAAAGCCAGTGTTAAGAAGGTTCGGTCAACTTGGTCACTGAGTCATAGTCATAGGGTCGGGTCAATGGTCGCTGCCAGAGAGAGAGAGAAAAGAAACACTCAGCGTGCACTCTATCCTAGATCAGAATGGTTACCAATTTATCTAATCTGGAAACCTCCCACTGTACCTCAAATTCTCCTCCAAACCTGAAAGAAGAATTAGTCGGGGTCACCCGAGGAGTAAACCAACTCATCAGTGGGAATCGGGATCCAACTCTCATCGCATGATAACGTGACGGAATCCGCTCACGGTATCACACTCCAGAAGGTATGCGCATATCTGGCAAGTTTCAGTTCTTTTGAAACTCCCGATGTGATTTCTGCCCCATGCTCTTATGACCTTGACGAAGGTCAACAAATCATAAGTCACATGTCAAGTTCCACCCGTCATTGTCCAGGTTAATTTGAACCCACCCGTACAAGCCCTTGACGAAGGTCAACAAGGCTATACGACTGTCCCAAACCAACACATCTATCTATGCAGCAGAAAGGCAACAAGCAGCTACCATACACTATGCCTTGACGAAGGCCAACAAACATAGCATGAATACTACGTGCTACCCGTCTGAAACGACGGAGGGCTACGAATGGTTTCTGGCGAAAACCTTTAACGTAATGAACTTGATATCGTTGAAGGAACGAATAGCTTTTTAGAAAATATAGTGACGAAAACCTTTACTAAAGAGGTCACTCCCGGTGAAGGGATCTCGGCTCTTTCCCCGTAGAATGGGGTGCAGGATATTCCAAATGAATACTACGGTGCAAAGCAAAAGTAATCGGCTATAGTGAAGTTAATGCCCTGACGCAAACTTCTGTCCAAGGGGTCACTCCCGGTGAAGGGATCTCGGCCCTTGCCTCATCGACTGAGGAGCAGGATATTCCAAATGAATACCACGATGCAAAACAAAAGTGAACGTCCTTGCAATAACAGCTTTTTGAAAAGTGTTCCAACAACCATCAGATTAGGTTTGTTTATCTTGCATTGATCCGAATCAATGCAGTCCCATCAATTAATCACACCACAAAGAACGAAAATATACTAACGTACGTATATGCCATCCGCATTCGTCACTGGGTCCCGTCATCACTCGTTAGGTTAGCTTACTAACGACAGAGCGGGGACTGGGACTAGCGCGGATGAAAAAACATATACAACATCTATTAATATATATACCAATATATTATATTTCGCTCAAGGCGTGAAAAGAAATGCAACATCACAGAAATGTACAGCATCACAGAACAATACAGATATCTGGGATCCCCGGGTTTCACAGAGCCACTACTGAAACCCGACGTTCCCCTGGTCGTGTGGATAGCCTGTGCAATGAAATCCTAGACCCCTACGGGCGCGGCAAGTCACCCGCCAAAAACCTGAAGCGAGGCAGCCCCCTTCAGCGCCGTGAATGGACCACCAAGCACTCCACGGAATCCGGCAACTTGGGCACCCCTCCTGGGTCAACCTATACCCCCTACGAGTGCGGCGAATAGCCCGCCAATTCCAGACTGAAGCCCCCTCCGTCTCAATGCCCTGAGATGCGGGCTTGTTGCCCTCTAGAACCCGGCTATCCGTGCACCCCCTCCGCGGGGCAATCCTAGTACAGAAAGTAAAATATACATACAACGGGTACATCGACCGCAACCAGGTCGTGTCCCAAAAGAATAATACAAACAGGCAGTGACGGCAGTCCACATGTCGGACGCTCGCCCCGCAAAAACAAATGTACATAATACAACAAAACTGTACTAGCATTGCATCCAGGCTATCCCCCACGACCGAGCCGCAACATCACAGCAAAAACACAGAACATCAACGTGAAAGTCACGTTCGCAAATCCGTCTAACCGGGCCTATAGCAGTTAGACCGGATTTACCGATCGAGTGACATTCACGGTCGCAGATATAATGTAAATACTGTGAAATAATGTGTTTAAAATATCCGATCGATCAAAAATTAACAAGTGGGCCCCCAAGCAATACTGTAGCACTCACAGAAATTCTGGGCCCAATCTTAATATTCCAAAACCCATAAAATAAGCCCAGAAGCCCACTGGAAAAAAAATTGACACAGTGACGACACCAAAGTGCGGCGGAACCGCGGCCCAAGGGGGGTTTGGCCGCGGTTCCGCGCTTCGATCGTCGACTGACTGTGTCGAATTTTCCCAGTAGTCATATAATATCCAGTACATCAATATTTTACAACCTGAAAAATTTTTCGAGACCAAAAAATTTCAACAGAAAACTGATGTGAACTAAATGTGGTTTTTGGAATTTTGGTCGATCGGAAATGAAAAACACATCAAACGAAGCTAGACGAAGTTAATGGAGAGGCTCTGATACCACTGTAAGTGCACGGCGGCGCCCCGGCCGTCAATCCGACGGCCAAACGCGGAAACGGTGATAAACTTTAATTTTTGCGGACTTAGCAAACCGGCACCACCGCGCACTAAACCCCGGATCGTGCCATTAAACTAGTCTAAGCTAACAAGAGGACGGGTTAGAGATATACCGAATGATCCGAGTCCTCCGGTCTTCATCTCCACTCCGATCTCCTCGCGGGATCTCCGTCCGTCTCCTCCTCGTCGGAAAGGGCACCACGAAGTCGGGTACTTTTACGGGCTCCCACCTCAATACCGAGGCAACTCGGGCGCGAAGTAGGCTGGCCGACGCGTCCAAGATTTGCTGTAGAATGTGTAGGGTTGAAGCTATGTCTCATTTGGGTTTGTTGCCATTTGAAGATGATGGAGGAAACAAGATAAGAAAAATGGTGCTTGCATTTTTCTTAACATGAAAAATGAGATCAAGAATGCTACTCTCTCAAAGATGAAGCTCTCTTCTTCTTCTCTTTTTCTTCTCTCTTTTCTCATGAAACCTTTTATCCTTAGAAAATGGTGGAGGAAAGATTATGAAGCATGAAGGGAGGTGATGGTAGGAGCATAAGTGGTGACCACATCCAAAACATAATCATATCCATCTCACATCAAACTCTAATCACATCTAATCCTTTCTTATCAACAAAAAGCAAGTGAAGAGAATGGAATCAAAAAGATGCTATCATAATAAATCATCTTGCAAATAAATCCTCCACAATGTGTTATTTGCAAACTTGCAAATAACACCCTCCATCGGAAAAGTCCGGCCGGGAAAGAACAAAGGAAAACCGGCCGGAACGGAATGCAAACTGGCAACTCCAAAAAACTGGTCCCGTAATAAATTACAGGAAAACCCCATACTGTGCATACACACCCGCATCTGTATTCCGTCCGGATACAAATGCAAAGAGACAAAATCTACACTGTACTAAACTAGGATCCGGCTTAAACTAAAGCCGGCTAGTAATATCCGTCCGATCCTGATCCATGCAATACCGCACGTATCTGATCGAACCCTGCCATATACCCATACGGCCATTAGTACAAACCGTCCGATCCTGATCCGTGCAATACCGCACGTATCTGATCGGACCCTGCCATATCTCCATACGGCCTCTACAGCATTTCGCCCGAAAGCTGAGTAACTGAAAGTGTGGTGGACTCTAAAGACTCGTCAATACTATGGCTATGGATTTAACCACTAGCACGTCAGAGGTATAAGCCAATACGTAACGGGCCACCAGCTATTGACTAAAAGGGGCGTCGATGAGCGAACTCATCCTGACACCCTACTGAGCCTGTCAGTGACAATATCCGTACAGTCCGGTCCGTTCGTCTACGAGCATCGCATGTCGGGCCTAGGGGTTGGGTAAAAGTCAGACCCCCAAAAGCGGTACAAGTCGTGTCGGAGTGTAGCCCAGAACACCCTGAGATACTACTGGAATACCTACCAGTAAATCTCCTGCCTTGGCCAAGGACTTCGTGTAATGGCTCTCCTAGACACAGCGCGACCTCACCCCCAATACCGGGAGAGACGAACCCCAGAAGATCCGCTCACTGCCTCCATGTGGCTCGGGACTGTACCCAACTAAAACCTGTTTGCACGACTCCTTTGAGCCGTGGTAGGGTAGTAATCAAAGTACAGTGGGAACTCACACGAGACAAATGACGATCCCCAGGTCGATGAACTAACCTGTACACATGTCACCTGGGAACTGCTATCTGACGTCAGGTATAAGACCAACTAGCATGTTCCCGGCGAGTCCTGTCCGGTGTACTCATAACCCAATGAGCACCTGTATACATCTTAGGTGATCCAACTGACACCAGTGGCTTGTGAGACCGGCCACCGCCCCTCGTCGGGGTCTCGACTGTATACACTAGTCTACTCTGGAGAATCGATGCCCTGTCTCGAAACTCCCACGACTAGGGACCTTTTAAGAATATGCTTGTAGACCCCAGCTCTCACGTATATGATCGCCCTCATACTGCTGGTCGTCAAGCAAGAATCCTAGGGGCTCTATCAACGTGCAATAGCGACCTGTCAGGTCACCTAAAGCAGTACACGATGATAAAGGTAAACCAGATAGCAAACTATCATCTCGAGTAAGACTGTTGTACCGGGATAGGTCCTCCCTCAATCATTGCAATCACGTGCCTGTGATCCAATAATTGACTCTGAGGGCACTATCTCCAACAGCTATGCGGTCCGAGATGGAATCCATGTACACCAACAAAGTATGGACTTTGGACGTTGCTCCTGAAGGGGTAAAACCCATTGGGAGCAAGTGGATCTTCAAGAAGAAACTTGGTGTAGATGGGAAAGTGGAGACTTTCAAAGCTAGACTTGTAGCAAAGAGTTTTCGTCAAAGACCAGGTGTGGACTATGACGAGACCTTTTCTTCAGTGGCTATGCTTAAATCCATCCGGATCATGCTTGCCATCGCTGCATATCATGATTACGAAATCTGCCAAATGGATGTTAAGACCGCCTTTCTAAACGGTGATTTAGAAGAGTGCGTGTACATGACTCAGCCAGAGGGCTTCGTAGACAGTGGGAGCAGCGGAAAGGTGTGCAAGCTGCTTAAATCCATTTATGGATTAAAGTAAGCATCGCGGAGTTGGAACATCTGCTTTGACGTCGTTATCAAAGAGTTTGATTTCGTCAAAAATCCAGATGAACCTTGTATCTACAAGAAGGTGGCAGAGAGTAAGGTTGTCTTCCTCGTATTGTACGTGGTCGACATACTCTTGATAGGAAATGATATTCCTATGCTGCAATCGGTCAAGCTCTTCTTATCACAAAGATTCTCAATGAAAGATCTTGGTGATGCCTCCTGCATATTGGGGATTAGGATCTATAGAGATAGATCCAAACGGATTTTGGGATTGTCCCAATCCAGGTACATTGACACCATACTAAAGAGGTTTAGTATGGAAGAGCCAAGCGTGGGAACTTGCCCACGATCTCTGGAGTCACTCTCTCCAAAGAGATGTCTCCCAAGACTGATTTGGAGAGAGCTCACATGCAAGGGATACCCTATGCTTCGGCAGTAGGCTCTATCATGTATGCGATGCTATGTACCAGACCCGATGTAGCATACTCACTAAGTGTAGTGAGCAGGTATCAAGCTGATCCTGGAGAGAGTCACTGGACAGCTGTGAAGAGCATTCTCAAGTACTTACGAAGGACTAGAGATATATTCTTGGTGTATGGTAACGGAGAACTCCAAGTGGAGTCCTTTACCGATTCGAGCTTCCAGAGTGATAAGGACGACTCTAAGTCGCAGTCGGGCTTTGTCTTTACCCTTTACGGAGGGGCGGTTAGCTGGAAGAGTTCCAAGCAGGAAACCGTGGCAGACTCGACGATGGAGGCTGAATACATCGCTGCCAACGATGCTGCCAAAGAGGCTGTCTGGATCAAGAAGTTCATTACTGAACTTGGAGTGGTTCCATCCATTGAGCATCCAATACCTTTGTATTGCGATAACAATGAAGCGGTGGCTTTGGCCAAGGAACCCAGGTCCCATCAGCGATCCAGGCATATTCTGAGGCGGTATCACCTGATCCGGGAGATAGTTGATCGCCGGGAGATCGAGGTCAGGAGGGTTGACACGAAGAACAACACGGCGGATCCACTCACGAAGGCCATTCCCCAGATACAGTTTGAGAGACTCTTCGGGATGCTCGGTATGCGATACTACAGCAGCTGGCCCTAGTGCAAGTGGGAGATTGTTAGTTGTATGTATGCCCTAGAGGCCAGTATTGTACAGATGATGTATATTATATTGGATGCTTGGACATATATAGAGATGACTTTCTTGCTCGATATGATAGTATGCTATCTGGTTACTCTTTATCTTAACATGTACACTTGTCTCTTTAAACTGTCTTATAGTTACATGTTGATAAAGCCCTTAGGATGTGTACTTGACTACCTGGACTATGATGCAGATCATACTAGTGGGGACATGGTAGTCCATAAGTACATCCTTCAAGGTCCCTAGTCGTGGGTGTATCGAGACGGGGCATCGATATACCAGTGTAGACTAGCGTATACGCTTCTCGACCCATGAGATGGGCGATGGATGATCCCATATCCATTGGTGTTTGACATCAGAGATAGTATATGGGTGCTCAGTGGAGACTGGGTACACTGGACGGACTCGCCGAGAACTCCCAGATGGTATTATACCTCACGTCAGATGGCAGTTCTCAGGTGACACTTGTACAGGTTAGTCTGTAGACCCGAGATAGTCATAGAGTCTTGTGTGATTCCCACTGTGCTTTGATCTCCACCTTACCACGTCCATGAGGGCGTGCAAAACGGTGGTCTTTGGGTACAGTCCCGAGTCACATGGAGGCAATGAGCGATAGGAGGGGTTTCGTCTCTCCCGATATTGGGGGTTGATGTTGCGCTGTGCTCGATTGGCCGTAACAGGGAAGTCCCTGGCCAGGGCTGATCAGAGATTTGCTGGTAAGTGTTACCAGTAGTTTCTCGACCCGTTATGAGCCTCACATCGGCACGACTTATCGGTTATTGGGGTCTGACGTTTACCACCCCTAGACTTGATATGCGACGTATCAGACGAACAGACCGGACTGTACGGTAAGTGTTACTGGTTGGATTCACAGGAGTGTGAGCGGGCTAGCTCGTCGATCTTCTGATCGCTCAATACCTGGATGGCCGTTATGTTTAGCAGACCGCTTGCGGCTTGTAGGTGCTTGATATGATCATCATCTGCTACCGGCGTATTGACGAGTCTTTAGAGTCCTACACAGAGGTTTCCTGGCTCAAGCAAAACGAAATAGGAGCGCATATGAGATATGTGCAGGACCGAGAATAATGCGTGTATGTGATACCGCATTTCATTCTCGCGATAAATGTTTCGATTGGTTATATTCGATATGACCTAGTTATCGAATCATTGATTCGATAAATCGATACATTGAATACTAGTCGGTTATGTGCGACATGACCGGATCATTGAATCAAATGTTGATTTAATGATTTAATGTATAATTATATATTTGATATATTACTTTGCATTAACTAGTATTGGTTCACTTTATACGGATTTTTCTCACTTGATGCACATTGTATATGCGATATGCTTTTGTGCACATTTTTGTATCATGTTTGATGATACTTGATCATGTGGTTAAGTGTAAAGGATTAAACCATGGTTATGAGATGATTAGGGTTTTGCTTTTTCATTTATTTATTTGTTTATTTATTTGGAAATGATTTAGATAAGAATGGTGGCTTCTTTTGTTTCTTGTTGAAGCTTCATGAAGCTTTGACTTATGCAACCATTCTTGTCATCATGCTTAACCCTAACCCTCTCAAGTGACCATGGTTTATTCTCTACACTTAACCCTAGTTAGATTATGATAAGTATGAATTTTTCTTTTCATTTTAAATAACTTATCATAAACTAGCTTCATCTTTTCCTTCTTCTTCAAGATAGAAACCTTGATGCCATCAATGGCAACTTGAGTTTTAGTGAGAGAAATCCAATTCTAAAGTGAACCCACCTCCTATTTCTTCACCCTCTACCTCTTGCCAAGTTGTTTTGGGTGTTTTCTTCACAAGTTTCACAACTTTGTGAAGTCGGAGCTTGAACTTGTGATGCCTCGACGTAGATCGTCTTTGACACGAAGCCGACGACCTAGCTCACCCGTTTCTCCGATGAAGCCGACGATTGAGTTCGGGATTGATGATGGACAGCGAGAGGACACCCACGTGGAGCAAAGGAAGTGGAGAACCGGATCTACAAAGGTTGTAGCCTCTCTCCTTTAGTTAAAATGTTAACTAGATTCGTTTTTCGCCTAGGATTCTAGCCGACGATCCGTATTAGGGTTTCTCGGCACCATAAATTTTATAAATTGGCATGGTTGATGCCTTGTGAGACTTCTATAGGGTGCCTAGGAACCTTTCACTCTCTTGAACATGGTAGGGAGGAAATCAAAGAACACTGGGAACCACACAAGACTCTATGACGATCTCGGGTCTACAGACTAACTTGTACCAGTGTCACCAGAGAACTGCTATCTGACGTTAGGTATAATACTATCTTGGAGTTCTCGGCGAGTCCTGTTCGGTGTACCCATTCTCCAATGAGCACCCGTGTACAATCTTTGATGTCAAACACCAATGGATGTGAGATCATCCATCGCCCCATACAGGGTCAAGAAACGTACACACTAGTCTACTCTGGAATATCGATGCCCTGTCTCGATACTCCCTCGACTAGGAACAATTAAAGGATGAACTTGTGGACTACCCTGGCCCTACTAGTATGATCTGCATCATAGTCCTGGTAGTTAAGTACATATCCTAAGGGTTTTATCAACATATGAGAGCAAGAAAATATCACAATACTAGTCTACATGTTAAGATAAAGAGCAACTAGATAGATTACTATCATATCGAGCAAGAAAGTCCTCTTTATATATGTCCAAGCATCCATTATAATATACATTCGTGTACAATAATGGCCTCTAGGGCATACATATAACTAATAATCCCCCACTTGCACTAAGGCCAGTTGTTGTAGTATCTCATACCCAACATCCTAAAATATCTCAAATTGTATCTGGGGTATGGTCTTCGTGAGTGGATCCACCGTGTTATTTTTCGTGTCAACTCTCCTGACCTCGATCGCCCGGAGATCAACTATCTCCCTGATCAGGTGATACTGCCTAAGAATATGTCTGTATCACTGATGAGACCGGGGTTTCTAGGCCGAAGCCACAACTCCATTGTTATCACAATACACAAGTATTGGATGCTCAATGGTAGGAACCTTACCAAGTTCATCTCATGAACTTCTTCATCCAGATAGCCTCTTTGGCAGCATCGTTGGTAGCGATGTATTCAGCCTTTACCATCGAGTCTGCTTCGGTATCTAGCTTGGAACTCTTCCAACATACCGTCCCTCCACTGAGGGTAAAGACAAAACCCGAGACTATCTTATAGTCATCCTTATCACTCTAGAAGCTCGAATCGGTAAAGGACTCGATCTGGAGTTCACCGTTACCATACACCAAGAACATTTCTTTAGTCCTTCTCAAGTACTTAAGAATGTTCTTCACAGTTGTCCAGTAATTCTTCCCAAGATGTAAGAGGCATCACCTAGATCCTTTATGGAGAAACATTGTGATAAGAAGAGCTTGACCGAGTGCAGCATAGGAACATCATTTCCTATCAAAAGTATGTCATCCACGTACAATACGAGGAAGACAACCTTACTCTCTACAACCTTCTTGTATATACAAGGTTCATCTACGTTTTTGATGAAGTCAAACTCTTTGACTGCCACATAAAAATAGATGTTCTAACTCCGCGATGTCTGCTTTAATCCGTAGATTAATGTAAGCAGCTTGCACATCTTTCCGCTGCTTCCACTATCTACGAAGCCCTCTGGCTGTGTCATGTACACGCTCTCTTCTAAATCACCATTTAGAAAAGCGGTCTTGATATCCAACTGCCAGATTTCGTAGTCATGGTATGAAGCAATGGCAAGTATGATCCTGATGGACTTAAGCATAGACAATAGAGAAAAGTTTTCTTCATAATCCACACCTGGTCATTGACGAAAACCTTTTGCTACAAGTCTATCTTTGAAAGTCTCAACTTTTCCATCTACAACAAGAATCTTCTCAAGATCCACTTGCTCCCGATGGATTTTACCCCTTTAGGTGTAACTTCCAAAGTCTATACTTTATTGGTGTACATGGATTCCATCTCAGATCGCATTGCATCCAGCCATTTCATAGAGTCCTCACTCATGATGGCCTGCTCGAAGCTAGTTGGGTCATCATCTTCCATGACGCAATCCTCGCTCCCACCATCAATGAGAAAATCGTAGTATCTCTCAGGTGGATGGGGAACCCTACTAGATCGGCGGAGAGGCTGAGGTTCGTCGGGGACTACCGAATCCTCCGGTTCCACCAAATCTTCAGCTATAGTTTGTGTCGCTGGAACTTCTTCCAGTTCTATCTCATGACCACTAATTTCTTTCATAAGAAATTCCTTTTCTAAAAAGGTGGCATTCCGAGAAACAAACACCTTTTGCTCCTCAGTGTGGTAGAAGATATACCCTTGCGAATGCTTGGGATATCCTACAAACTTGAAAAGAACTGACCTTGCCTCAAGCTTGTCTAGATTTTGCTTTTTAACATAGGTCGGACAACCCCATATTTTAACTCGTTTAAGAGACGGTCTCTTTCCATTCCGTATCTCATATGAAGTGGTAGGCATTGATTTGGTTGGAACTTTATTCAATAGGTATGCGGATGTCTCAAGTGCATAACCCCAAAAGGAAACATGTAACTCAGCGTTACTCATCATAGAGCGCATCATATCTAATAGGGTGCGATTCCTCTGCTCCAACATACCGTTGTGCTATGGTGTATACGGAGGAGCAAGCTGAGAGAGAATCCCATTCTCTTTTAGATAGTCACGGAATTCCGTGCTCAAGTATTCTCCTCCCCGATCAGATCGAAAGATTTTAATACTTTTACCCGTTTGGTTCTCTACTTCGTACTTATATTCCTTGAATTTCTCAAAAACTTCTTACTTATGTTTCAACAGGAACATATGTCCGAACCTTGAAAGATTATCGGTGAATGTAATGAAGGACGAGGAACCATTCCTGGCATGTGTATACATAGGACCACATACATCACTATGTATCAGTCCCAAGAGTTCAGTAGCTCTTTCTCCATGTCCAGTAAACGGAGTTTTGGTCATTTTGCTTTTGAGACATGACTGACAAGTTTCATAAGATGTAAATTCAAACGGGTTCAAATATGCATTCTTATGTAACTTAGCTAGTCATCTCGCATTGATATGACCTAGTCTACAATGCCACAAGAAAGATTCATTCATTTCTGAACTTTTTCTCTTGTGTGTGATCTGTACGTTAAGAACTGTGGTTCGATTTAGAACGTATATGCTATTACATAACGTGCCTGATCCAATCAACTTTTGATTCAGGAAAATGTTCATAACATTATCTTGCAATATAAAATTATATCCTTCTTTACTTAATAAAGAGACTGATATAATATTGCATATCGGGTTCGATATGTAATAATATTCGTTCATAATCAATGTATTACCACTTGGTAATACAAGGTGATATTCACCAACTGCTTTGGCCGCAACATTTGCACCATTCCCTACTTTTAGAGAATGGTCACCTTTTCCCAGTTTTCTACCTTTCTTTAGCCCATGTAACGTATTACAAATATGGGATCCTGATCCGGTGTCTAATACCCAGGACGTAGAGTGTACTGAGAAACAGTTCTCGGTAATGAACACACCGGAAGAAGATACATCAACATGCTCATTCCTTGTTCGGGTCGCGTGTGAATCCGGATATTCTCCTATTTTCTGCTTAGACTTATAACAATTATAAGGTAGAGAGGAACCAACGTTCCCCAGCTCAGTATAACAAGCGGGTTCGGTCAATACATCCATATTATTATCTTGATTAAAGATAGAGAAGAAAACACTTTAGCATATACTCTTGCAAGATTAGATTGGTTATTATCTTATCTAATCAGGATGGCTCCCACTGTTTGTATCAAATCTTCCTTCAAACCCTAAAAGGTAAGATTAGCCAGGTTAATTACACCCTACAAGTTCGCCAATCGTTCAGCCAGGCCAGTGTCGGTACTTTGAGGGAGGTTCCCCGTGCTGTCGCACGGACCTAATTAAAATAAACCTCGTTTTCCCAGAGGTATAACCCCGTTGACACCTTTCTAGAACCTACTGGATTAGCTAATTGTAAAGTGCAAAACTCTCCCAGGAGTAACACTTACTCGCAGTGGGTATCGGGATCCAACTATCTCATAGAAGGTATGCAATCTCATTGCAAATTTCAACACTTGAAATTCCCATGCCCATAGCGTCCTAAGACCGTGATGCAGGCCAACAAACCATAGTCCGCTAGTCAAGTTCAGCCCGTACATTTCATAATTGAATTAAACCCACCCGCACAACTTTTGAAGCAGGCCAACAAAGTCGCACGGCTATCCTAATACAATCGCATCATATGCTGCAGATAAGCACTAGTTAGCTACCGCACACTACGCCTTGACGGAGGCCAACAAATATAGCACGAATACTAAGTAGTACTTATCTGAAATGATGGAGGGCTACGACAGGTTTTTAAGAAAACCTTTTGCGTAATGAACTTGATATCGTTGTAGAATCGAGTGATTTGAAAAGGAGTGGTTTAAGCTCCGCTTTTTAAAATCGAGTTTTTCAAAATAAACCGAGTGGGTGTAGCATCTGCTAGCTTTGGTAAAGAGGTCACTCCTGGTGAAGGGATTTAGACTCTTTCCTCATTGAATGAGGTGCTGGATATTCATTAAGGAATACCACTATGCAAAGTAAGAACTAGAGCTACCATTTTTGAAAATTTGATTCCACAGCATCATTAGGTTTCTTTCCTTTTCATTAATCTCATTAATGAAGTCCCATCATTTATGCTTCCTAAGCATCATAGATAAAGAAACGAAAATACAACGTACGCTTATGCCATCCGCATTCGCCACATGATCCCGTCATGCACCGTTAAGTTAGTTAACTAACGGCAGAGCGGGGGCAGGACTAGCGCAGATGCAAAACATAAGCATCATTTATCATATATCATATATATAATATAAAGCATTCGTCTCATGCAGTTATATGATCTCATCACAGAACATTGCAGCAGAAGTCAACATATGAAATATAGGATATACTAGGAGGTCTGTGTTTTAAATCAAGCCAGTAAAAAACACGGATTCCACGGTCATGATGAATATCCAAACCCACATCCCTAGACCCCTACGAGAGCGGCAAGCAACCTTACCAATTCTACAGTTAGGAGATCCGGTCTCGACTCCTCGAGATGGTCTCCCACTGGACTCTAGAACCCGGTTACTTGTGCTCCCGGCCTTGGGTCTATCCTAATGCAGAAAAGTAAATAATATACATCAATGGTGACATCATCCTCAACCTGGAAGTGTCCCAAGAAAAGAATATTACATACAAGTATTTACATGAATGAAAATGAAAAAACTCTCATCTCACGCAAAAAAAAACCCTGGCTATTCAAACACAACGATCCAATATAACATATCAGAGCAACACGTAACATCACATGTCATCAACGTAAGTAAATATGCGTATCCGAATTTTTGTTGACGTATAGCAACGAAACCGGCAATACACCACATATTACACTTACGGTCACAGAAAAGAAAATGAAAACTACAATAATTGGAATCCGCAACCACCTTAGACATCATAAACCCGAAATATCACATACTTCGGATTTCATGCCTAACCGTATAAATTTCTTAGACATCATAAACCTGGAATATCACACATTCCAAATTTCATGCTTAACATTATCAACCCAGCATTTTAGTCTCAAATTGAAAACGCTTTTCAATAACCAGTCGGGCAATTCAACAAGATTCTCGACAACTGATCGAATGCTCGTCGGAAACATTAGTAGACGGCCGCACCCCTTATGCCGTCGACGAAGTGCACTTAGGTGGAACACCGTGGCCGCGAGCATCCGAACGGATGCTTTTGGTAACGGGGTTCTGCTACAGTCACTTGGTCAGGGCTATAGGGCATGGCTATCTAGTAATGTTATCCGGCGAGTGTTCGCGTACTATACGAGATTGCGACGGAGTTTTGATCCGAATCAAAACCCCGCGACAATCGATCAAAAGAGACTAAATTGCTAGATTTACAAAGTTCTAATTAGTTTTCACAAAACTAATTATTGTGGATTCCAAATATTGTATCACAAATAACAGATATCTAGATGATGTTAAATATTTCGATCGATTTATCAAACACCCAAAATTCCTTAACACTTGATTCACAGTTAAAAATACCCAGAGAGTGCCCCAAGTACCTATGGACCAACACAAGAAGGCACGCTCCCTGCCTTATAAACGGCGCCGTGGAACCGCCGCCAAAAGCATGTTTTGGCTGCGCTTCCGCGGTCGCTTGGTCTAGTTGGGCCATCGTTTTTCTTGGGGATCCATAGAAAACCTTGCACAATTTTCTGAATATTTTTAATTTGAAAAATTCCAACTTTTGAAAATTTTTCCAGAGAGGGTATTTCGGGTTTCGAAAAGTCGATCAAACACTTTAACTTCGCCTAGACTACTCATAATACTCTAGCTTGGCTCTGATACCACTGCTGGGTTCGCTTAGCACCCCTGCTATGTTTCATCATGCATCAAGTATGCTATTTCAATAAATCTAGGATGTCGAGCGAGCCCGACCAAGGATCTAACTAGAGAATCAGGGTTTATATAACATGTACACCAACTTTACACTAAGTAAAATAGAAATACAACCTTTGTAGACCGGTCCTTCACTTCTAAACCTCCGTGTAGTAGTCCTTTAGCTCCAAGTAGTGGTGTCCGGGACTCTCCTTAGGCTCCACTAGGCGAAAGGAACGAGCTTGCTAAAAGATCTTCGAGGCCGAAAATGATCTATATCGAAAAATCGCTAACTCAAGCTACCTCTTCACTAATTGATGAATTAGTGAAGTAAAAAACCTATACTAAATGGCTAGTTTGGTATAGATTAATGAAGTAGGAATTTTGCTCACTTTAAAACTATTTTTCTCTTTTTCTTTTTCACCTCACTAGACAGCTAGAAAGCAAAGAAGGAGATGAAGAAGAAACTCAAGTGATCAAGTTATGAACCATAGGTGAGAAAAAATTTCTCATATCATCTCTTGTAGAGACTTAACCATGGCTAAAGATAATGGTTAGGTTAATAAATATCTAGAGTAAAACAAAATTAGTAGACTAAGTCAAGATTTCTACATGCTTCCACAAGTATCTTAAACTATGCCAATTTCCACCTAATTTTGATTTATCTATTAATAATTAATCACGCAAATTATCTTTAGTTAGGTATGAGTCTCACACACCTAAGTCCAATGTATCATCTAGCATGACACAAAAAGAATACATTAATATATATCACATATATATTTAATGTATTTAGAGAAAAGAAATTCTTAAGTGAGCTAATATAAGTTAATATATATTAATATATCAAATATATAATTATATATCAAATTATTAAATCAACACTTGATTTAATAATCCGGCTATATCACATACAATCGACTAATATCATTTAAATGCATATCAAATATACATATAACAAATTATTGAATCAACACTTACTTCAATAATCCGGTTATATCATATATAACCTATATTGCGAGATTAAAATACTGTAACACCTATAAGTATCAATCTCGGTCCCGCACATATCACATATGTGCCCTACTTCGTTTCGTTTGAGCCAGGAAACCTCTGTGTAGGACTCTAAAGACTCTTCAATATGCCAGCAGTAGGTGATGATCATATCAGTCACCTACAAGCTGTCAGCGGTACTAGCTAGACGTAACGGCTACCCAGGTATTGAGCAATCAGAAGATCAACAAGCAAGCTTGTTCATACTTCCGTGAATCCAGTAAGTAACACTACCATACAGTCCAGTCTCTTCGTCTGATATGTCGCATATCGAGTCCAGGGGGGTGGTAAACGTCAGACCCTAATAACTTGATAAGTCATGCCGATGTGAGGCTCATAACGGGTCGAGAAATTGCTGATAACACTTACCAGTAAATCTCAGTATCAGCCCTGGCCAGGGACTTCCTGTTATGGCGAATCGAGCATAGCGCAACATCAACCCCCAATACCGGGAGAGACGAAACCCCTCCTATCGCTCATTGCCTCCATATGACTTGGGACTGTACCCAAAATTCATTTGTTTGCATGCTCTCTTGAACAGGGTAGGGAGGAAAACAAAGCACAGTGGGAATCACACAAGACTCTATGACGATCTCGGGTCTACAGACTAACTTGTACCAGTGTCACTAGAGAACTGCTATCTGACGTTAGGTATAATACCATCTAGGAGTTCTCGACGAGTCCTGTTCGGTGTACCCATTCTCCAATGAGCACCTGTGTACAATCTTTTATGTCAAACACCAATGGATGTAGGATCATCTATCGCCCCATACAGGGTCAAGAAACGTACACACTAGTCTAATTTGGAATATGGATGCCCTATCTTGATACTCCCTCGACTAGGAATAATTAAAGGATGAAATTGTGGACTACCCTGGCCACACTAGTATGATCTGCATCATTGTTTTGGTAGTCAAGTACACATCCTAAGGGCTTTATCAACATGTAAGAGCAAGACAGTATCACAATACTTGTCTACATGTTAAGATAAAGAGCAACCAGATAGCATACTATCATATCAAGCAAGAAAGTCCTCTCTATATATGTCCAAGCATCCATTATAATATATAATCATATACAATAATGGCCTCTAGGGCATACATATAACTGACAGATCTACCCTATCTTATGAACCCTAGCAAGCTAGGAATTACTCACTCATGGTTAAAGATTTAGAAGAAAGGATGATGTGTGAAAACATGATTAAGATGCAGAAAGTAAAACATGATTAAGATGCGGAAATTAAGTGCAGAAAGAATAATAAAAACACTATCTTTATTAATCAACTATAGCATTTACAAATTCTTTGAAAGTAGAATACAAGAACCCTAGTTGCTCTAGATCTTTTTCTTGTTGGAAGTAGATAAATAGCTGATGATCACTCGGATGCGTGGATCTCGTGATCTCTTCGATGATGATTTTTAATGTGAAGCTCTCGGTCCCTTATATAGTCACAGAAACTAGAAACCCTAGATACCATATGTGAAAATATGCCATTATAATAAAATCACCAAAATATCTCATCAGATGGCTCTAGAACCGCCACATATAGGTCTGTTTGGCCGCGGTTCCGCCGCGGTTTGGTTGCTTCAATCTTTGGGATTTTTTGTGCTATTTTATCTTGATTTTTGGAGATCCTTTCGATGTCTAGATTCTGAAAATAATGCTCTGAGTCTCTGCCGTTGCTAGATCTCTCGATTTGCTTCCATATTCTGGCAGATTTGATTCCGACATCCCAATTTAGTTCGGATCTCTTGGATTCCACACCCGAGCTAATATCTGCACAATATCTCAAGTCATAGTGTTACTAGTATTTGGTATTTTTGAGATATTATCCGAACCATTTTATATGATATTATATGTTAAGAATATTGATTAGAAATATTTGATATGATATGCATATTTTAATTCCAATATTTCATATAAATATCATATGCATGTATTTTCCCACATTATGTTAATTATAATGTAGAAATATATGATAATAAACTTTTTACACATAAACCATCATATGTTCTATAATTACAATAAACACTTTTTAGTACTTAACAATAGTGGGGAAAATATTCATTCAAATGTGCAATATTTTAGACTGATCAAATACCCCCAAACTTAATTTTGATCGTCCCGAGCAAACTAGTTATTAAAGAGAAGAAGAAGAAAAAGAAAAAAAGAAAAATCTAGCATACTTTCATAGGCAACACGATTGCACTGAGTACGTGCAACAAGCCTTTAAACCTCTAGGTGTACCTAGTAGGAGGAGTGTTGTCTCCTGAGGATTTTCAGCGGATTACACCTACAAAATCCCATAATAAAAGAAAGATGATGAAAGTTACATACAAAAGTAAATAACATATAAAAGAAATAACTTGAAAATAAGAGTTTCAAACTACACTAGCTTTTTAGTAGCCATGAGCCCTATCTTAATAGTCATGAAAAGATGTCAGAAATCACATCATCCCTCAATAAAATATCGCCTTTAGTCTTCCTCCCTTCTTTTCTTCCAAACATAAATCATATACCCCTACATGTATGTAAAAAACATCCATACACTTAGAGAATTCAATTCAAGCTATCATACTCTTGTCCATCTTCCTTAGTACTTTTTAGTCGGTGAATATTTTAGATGGAATTGCTCACACATTCTTCATACGACCATTAATACTTTTTGAAGTACTAACCAACTGATTACCAAATGTTCTTACTCATGTAGACGTAATTATCAATATTCTAGTCTTGCAACACCTAAGGCTTAGCAGTGACTCCCAAACCAGTTTGTCTAACGCACTATGTGATAAGGCACTCTCGCTATATTTTTTTATGCTGCCTTAAGTTATTACAAAACCAGTGTTCATTTTTCTTCACCATTTTTTTCATTTATATTTTTGTTGATTTATATCTTTTCCTTCATACTAAGGCTTTTAGACAAGAGCATTTCAAGGTATCCTCTACTATCCCAAGTTTCAAGATGTGTGCAAGTGCGTATAGTAGGGTATCAATGTTCAGATGTTTGGACTCAATAATAGGGACTATTTTTCATATTTATTTCTATCCTCATATTAGTGATTTTCTTCATCTTACTAACCCTTAGGACAACAGCTCATGACTATCTATTACTACCTTCGTTATAAAACATCTAATTTTCTTTCTTTTCTTAAAGTTTTCCTTCCTATCATATGTATTTTTCACTTTCTATCTTTCTTTATCAAAAAATTTTAAAAAATTTTGTGCTATTATTTTTCATAATGCAAAATGATGTGTGAATAAGCACAAACCTCTCCCAAACTTATTTGCAGCAGTGTCTTCACTGATGTCAGCTGTTAAGCTCAAAACTTGTAGACTTGGGAGGAAAAGTTAGTAAAGGGGATAAAAATTAATGACAGTGAAATCCTCCTACAAAATTATTTTTGGCTAACAATTTTGTAAAAAATTTGTTTTTCTTTCAAGAGCTAAAATATTTCCCCCCCTCTCCCCCAAACTTGAGTAAAACAGTATTAAGCATTTAAAATTATAGGGAGGGGTTAAATTTATTGGTCTATGAAAATCTTTACAAAGACTAAAATTCAATACCAACCATTCGAATATTTTATTGATGTAACAATATAGTTGGTCGAAGATCATAGATATGAAGAAGTGGGGAGATAAGAGGCGTAATCAATCGGGTTTACATCTCGGTTGGTAGAGACGAAGCAGTGATGGTGCACTACTCGCATTCTCGTTCTTGATAAGAAGAAGGGGTGGCGGTTTGACTTCTTTGGGTAAGGGTTGATTCATCACAACTCCCATATCTTCTAAGAATGTGAGTTCTTCGGCAAAAATTTCTTCAAAACTTTTATCGATATTCTGAATGATAATCTCAGCGGAAAGGAAGTTATGATACTCGGATAGCTCGACTAAATCGTTTGACAAGTCAAAGGGTTTAGACTTAGATGCGGACTTGTCGACAGAAGGGTCTTCACGTGTATAATAAATAGTAGGATCAAACCATAACGCACTAGTGGCGTCGATATCAGTATCGTGATGCTCCTCAAATTCACAACTGTCGGAATTTATCTTTTCGACAGAACATACATCAACTATATGAGCATAGGGTTCGGATGGTTGACTTTATAACTTGTAGATATTAAGCTCAACTGTCATCTTCCTAAAGGATATGTTTATTGAACCGTTACGATAATTGATTATCGCGTTTGAAGTTGCTAGAAAAGGTCGACCTAGAATCACCGGAATTTGGTTCCGTGGGTTTGCCACAGGCTGTGTATCTATAACTATAAAGTCCATAGGGAATATAAATTTCCCGACTCTGATTAACACATTCTCTAGCTCACCCCTAGGTAAGGTGATAGATCGATCGGCCATCTGGAGAGTGCAATGCGCATGTTTCATCTCTCCTATACCTAATTGCTTATAAACCGAATATGGAAGTAAGTTAACACTAGCACCTAAATCGGGTAGAGCACGATTGATATTTTTACCCCCAATAGCTATAGATATTGTAGGACAACCGGGGTCCTTACATTTCGTAGGAACCAATTGGGTAAGAGAATTTCTCATATTACACGCTAAGAAAACTTTTTTAGGTACTTGAATTTTTCTTTTCCTAGTGCACAAGTCCTTTAAAATTTTCGCATAGGAAGAAACTTATTTGATAGCATTTAGGAGAGGAATATTTATGATAATTTGTTTAAAAAAGTCTACAATCTTCTCCATTTATGGACTTGGTCTGTTGGCCCTTAAATTGTTTGGAAAAGGAGCTTTATCAATAAGGGTTGGGTCCAACTTTTGAGGAGAAGTTTGTGGTGATGGAATGGATCCCAAAATTGGATTTGGGATGGTCGTAGATGGTAATTCCTTCAAGGAAATGGGCTGAGGGTTCGAGCCTAGTGGAAAACAGAGAATAGGCTCGGAAGAAGATGTTGGACTAGACGAAGTAGGAGTAGAAATAGCAGCCGGGGTTTCATCAATGTCATCAACTTCAACTTGTTCACCAACATTGTTATTCAGCACACTTCCCGATCTCACCGTATTTACAACACTCACATTATGATTTTGAAGAATGAGATTCGTACTTTGTGAGTGGCCGGGATTTGGTAGAGGTTGAGATGGAAGTCTTCCTTTCTCTTTCTCACTCATCTCAGCATTTAACTGTGCAAGTTGTGCTTCTATCGATTTTATGCTTTCACCGTGGGAAGCAGTGCGTTGCACTAACATTTGGCTAGAAGACGTTAAGTTAGTCATCATTTGTGTAGATTGTTTAATGAACGTTTCTAAGTTACGTTCGAGTGTAGAGGTTTTATCGGTACCGGCCGTTGGAAAAGAATTATTATAAGGTGCAAAGTTGTTGGCCGGATTTTGAAAAGATTGCGGTTGAAAGGGGTGCTAACTTTGTTGTGGTGGCTACTGTTGCTGTGGGGGAGGCCTTTGATAGTTATTTTGGCTTGGGAACAAATTTTGAGTTTGAGTTTGGTTTTGGTTCCAAGCAAAATTAGGGTGATTCCTCCATTACTGATTGTATGTGGAAGAATAATGATCGTTTCTAAGTCGTTGCTGAAAAACAGTATTAGTTTATTCTTGACCTTGAAACGTGGGATTCAAAGGATATTCTTTCGTTAAATGTGATGGATAGAACAACATCCACACACGGTTTTGGAGAGCGTAACTTTGTTTAGGGAGGTTGGCGAGACTTTTTTATCGATAGCTTCGAGTTTCTTTTGTATCGCGGCCATTTCGGCTTTCACTGCGATGGAAACGTCGAGCTGATGGATACCTGCCTTAGATGAAGATGATGTTGGTTTAGCGCTTTCCCATTGTGAGATTTGTTCGGCGAGATCTTCCAGAAATTGCCAAGCTTCGCCATCGTCTTTAGACATGAAATGGCATTGTCAAATGGTTTCAAGCATTTTTTTCGTGGCAGGATTAACACCCTTGTATATAATTCGGAAAAGTTGTCATCTATCAATTTCGTGATGGGGGCATTGTACAAGAAGATCCTTAAACCGTTCAAAGCATTTCCAGAATGGTTCGTTGGGAAATTGGGTAAACTGGTTAATCTCGCTTCGAACACGGACGTTTTTGTGATTAAGATAAAATTTCTTAAGGAATGCTATAACGAATCCATCCCACTTAGCAATAAAATGTGCGGTAGTGCTATAAAGCCATTTTTTTGCTAGATCGCACAAGGTAAAAGGGAGAAGACGTAATCGCATAGTATCCTCTAAAAGTTGGGTTGTGCTTATCATTGCACATATGTTCTCGAATTTGGTTATGAAAACGTATGCGTCTTCGGATTCAAGCCCGTGGAATTTGGGCAACAAGTTGATGAAGTGGGGTTTAATTTCAAAATTACCCCCATTGGTCGGTGGAAGAGACAGACAAGTAGAAAGGGGTCTACGTATGGGGTAGCTTCTTTCTTGGAGAAAGATGCGCGGTGGATTCTGCGTACTTATGGGTGGTGGCAGGGTGGTGTCATTAAAACCTGATGGAGATCCATCCATCTCAGAAGATATAGTGGGTGGAGGGGAAATAGAAGATGAAGAAGTACTGACTTCGGAGTCGCTAGAAAAAACGCGGACAAGACGGGCACTAGAATTCCGCGTCCAGCCGACCATGCACTAAGTGGGTTTAGTGCACGTGGCAGCGTGTGATATGTGAGAACTCTTTTAAGAAGGTTTGTTTTGAAAAATAATCGTACTTAAGTCTTGACTCAACAAATCACAAAATGCACAATCAAATCCTAGAACTAGGGTCACCTAGGTCAAGTCACTAGACCGCTCATAGACTTCCAAATGACAAGTCGCAGGATCAATCCTCTACCACCTATTTATCATTCTTGTAGCCAGTTAAGTGCCAGGTAAATCGGAGGTATCCGTTATACGAATCACCAAAATAGCGGGCCTAATTAAGTAACCACTTTCCTAAGTCACATGCCTAGACAACACAAGAGAAATGCGGATGAGCGATAGATTACCCACGACCTTCCTCTATCCTAATTGAGCGCGATAGTCCTTAGAGGTTTGGTGTAGATATTTTTTAATTAATGTAGGGCGAGAGTGTGCTCGGTTTTTGATTTGTGGGGCCTAGGAAGGGTGATGAAATCCCCACCTAATTTGGATTTGGGTTATTGTACCTTAATATCCGGGTTAGATATGCACAAACAAACAGATATCAAAACACATAAAAAGATTTTTAAGCGGTGATATTTGCAAAGAATCCAGCAGGAAAGATCGGATTATTGTATCTTAGAGGAGAGACAAAGATATTAGGAAATTACTTGAAAATTTTGGCGCCGCAATTCCTACAAGGCGCCGCGGTTCCGTCGCAAGTTGGTAGGGTCGGTTGCCAAAGTTTCTTCAGTGCTCCCCTCTGCTCCTCTGGGCTATATTGAAAGTCTCTGAATCTATGTTTCCTTGCTCCAGTTACTCTAGATTCCCTTGCAAAACTCGCACAATAATCGTTAAATATACAACATGCGGTTTTGGTTCTCGTTTATAATATGTTTGCTGGATTTTATAAGAAATCAACCCGAATAACAAGAAAAAATTACAGCCGTTTCCCCGGCAATGACGCCATTTGATTGATCTGATGCTGAAAAGTGTGTTGTAAATAACCGTAATCAAGACGGTGTCGCTAGTAACTAGCCGCGATGAGTATGGGTCATCTGTAGGAAAACGTGAACCTTTTTCTTGCTTTAGACGAGTTGATTGAAGAAGGGTGATTGTTTGTCGTTACGGATATATTACGGATATAAGATTTATAAAGAAGAGGCTTGTAGAGTTCATAGGACTTAGTAGTAATGGATGAATAATTAAACATGACTCCTTTTATCTTTTAATAGTTTAAAACTATATCGATAATGATGAATGTAGATTAGGGTTTCTTGGAAGAAACTAGGGTTTCCCCATTTTTAACCCTTGTCCTTGCATTGATCTCTATTCATATTTAGCCCTTAACAAAACAAGTGTTAAACCAATCTCAAATTGCGGTCGTGACTAACAATAAATTGGTAGCACGCCCGATAAGAAGGTTAACATTTATTTTGCTAAAGTTTATAAATTTTAAAATGTATAAAAGAGGTTAAGAGATTTTATCATCCATTGATCTACCCTATTCTACGAACCCTAGCAAGTTAGGAATTACTCGCTCATGGTTAAAGATATAGAAAAAAGGATGAAGAGTGAAAACATGATTAAGATGCAGAAAATAAGTGCGGAAATTAATTGCAAAAAGAATAATAAAAACACTAGCTTTATTAATCAAATATAGCATTTACAAATCCTTTGAAAGTAGAATACAAGAACCTTAGTTGCTCTAGATCTCTTTCTTATTGGAAGTAGATGAATAGATGATGATCACTCGGATGCGTGGATCTCTTGATCTTTTCGATGATGATTTTTAATATGAAGCTCTCGGTCTCTGAAACCCTAGATACCATCTGTGAAAATATGCTGTTACAATAAAATCACCAAAATCTCTCATCAGATGGCTTTAGAACCGTTGTGGAACCACCGCATATAGGTCTGTTTGGCCGCGGTTCCGCCGCGGTTTGGTGGCTTCAATTTTTGGGATTTTTGTGCTATTTTATCTTGATTTTTGGAGATCCTTTCGATGTCTAGATTATGAAAATAATGCTCCGAGTCTCTGCCGTTGCTAGATCTCTCGATTTGCTTCCATATTCTGGCAGATTTGATTCCGACATCCCGATTTAATTCGGATCTCTTGGATTCCAGACCCGAGCTAATATCTGCACAATATCTCAAGTCATAGTGTTAGTAGTATTTGGTATTTTTGAGATATTATCCTAACCATTTTATATGATATTATATGTTAAGAATATTGATTAGAAATATTTGATATGATATGCATATTTTAATTTCAATATTTCGTATAAATATTATATGCATGTATTTCCCCTCATTATATTAATTATAATGTAGAAACATATGATAATAAACCTTTTAAACATAAACCCTCATATGTTCTATAATTACAATAAACACCTTTTAGTACTTAACAATAGTGGGGAAACTATTCATTCAAATGTGCAATATTTTAGATTAATCAGGAAACGACGGGAATTGAAGAGGCGGGCCGCAATAATTTGAATAATTAATTGATTTATGAAGGGTAGCCTAGTTCCAAGTCTTTAGACTTATCTAGTGATAGAGTAAGAAATTATATTAGCCAACCGACTTTTGATAGGCCCTACGGATGGCTGGGAGAGATCCAAAAGGAAAAATGGAACAACCTCGACCTAATTGTCAAAGAAATTTTGGCTCAGCAACCATACGCTCTTTTCTTTCTGGGACCGAATCAGAATTCCATGAGTCAGACCTTGCTTCTTACGAAGAAGAATCTCTGACTCACTATAAATGTTGTAATGAGGTGGAATGAGAAGAACCTGTAACTATGCATTCTTTGGAGCAGGGGAAAGAGAGGAGCACAAATAATAATGGAGGTTTTGATTCCAAATTTGAAGAACGGATTGGGGATATAATATCCAAAATGATGGAAAATTTGCTCGATGTGATGCGGATTATGCTTCCTTCTAATATCAATGAAAATGGTATGGGTTTGCATATTGTGGATGACATAAATAAGTCTTATCTAGGTGATATGACTAATAAACCATCGGGTTTGTCGTTAGGAATGACCGCCATGGGGGATAAGAGGAAAGTTGGGCGATCACCTAGGAAGAAAAGTGTCAAATGCAAAGTGGCCAGGAGCAGGAAATGAGTTGATGAGTTGACTGAAAATGGAGAGTCATTAGCAGGACCGTCAGGTACGAGTGCAATCCCATTGCGTTTCCTTTCCGATAACTCCTTGCTAGAATTTGCTAAGGACACTGGTATAACCTTACATCAAATATCGAAACATATACTTAATAACCTCAATATAGTTAGAAACCTAAAAATTTTAAGAAGGGGGGCCCTTTTGCCTACTCCTCTGAAGAAGTCGGTGGCAATCCTGTAAAAAGGTCATAGTGGGTGTTAGTTACGCCTAGGTGACAATCTGGTTTACTATTGTGTTTTTATGAATTGTTTATTCTGGAATGTTAGAGGGCTAGGAAGTATATATAAGAGAAAGATGGTTCAAGAAGCGGTCTTTAAAAGTAAAGTGCCGATAATTTTTTTGGAAGAAACGAAATTGGCAGCCCCAACGAGACGAATGTTGCAGCGACTAGGTAGTGCTAGAACCTTTGATTGGAAAATACTTGCGGCAAATGGGGCTCGTAGGGGTATAATCGTTGGAGTCAACTTGGAAAACCTACAGATCATCAACGAGCACATTAGAAAGTTCTCCATTTCGGTAGTAATCACGGATCTCTCGAATTACTGGACTCAAACTGTTACGGCGGTGTATAGACCATATCAACCGAATGGACGGGATCTTTTTGGGCTGAAATACTTGAAATCTGAAGAAAGTGGGTTATTGGTTGGATTCAAACTTTCATTGGGTTATTAGCGGTGATTTTACGTCATTAGATTTTCTAGTGAATGACTTGAGAAATTCAATGATAGGATAGATAGTCATAAATTTAATGGCCTTATTTGTTACGATTCGGAAATGGCATGTGACCGGCACTTGAATCATGCGAAGTCTATAGGACCCCACCATAACCCAAGTAAGCAAAAATTCAGAAATCTAAACCATTTATAAGAAAATAATGGAGGTGTAGTTTTGAAATAGGTTTATTAAAATGAAATCAAGTTTGTTTTTAAATATAAATAAGTTTGATTGAAAACAATTTTGTCGTTTAAAATCGGGCAGCATCTCCTTTGTAAATTTAAAAAACCTTATACAATGCATAATACATACAAAAGTATCCCCAACGGGAGCTAGTTTCCATGCTTAAACGGCAGAGCAACCACGCAGTTCATATACGACGCTCAAGGTGAAGGATAACAAGAGAAACCAACACATAATATAACAACACCAAGTTGACTTCACTCGAGTACGACACTCAAAACACATAAACATTTAAGTCTTGCTTCCAAGTTACTGAATATACAAGTGGTTGATGGAGTTTTTAATTAGATCCAAGAAAAAATATATATACATATACAAGAGGCAGTTATGATATAACTGTATAACCTACCTAGCAAAATCCATCACCCGAAGAAAAGAAATATGCTAGCAAGCCGCTACTGATCCGAGTGGTCGATCCAACAAGAAATTATGGCACAACGGGGGTGAGTTGCCAACTCGTGAGTAAAAAGATATCACAAAATAGAAATCGTATAAATAACGACCTATCTAAGTCATAAAGTATAGTACTAATATAATATGTACTAACATACACACACATACACTGCATAAATACTATAAGCACATTCTAATGGATCGCGTAAACATCTCATAAATAGCTTGCATCCAAATAAGCATATAAAGTAGCCGAAAGATATAAGTATGTAAAATCCTTTTAAAATAGCCATATGATGTGTATATCACGGCACAAGTAGCGGACGCTGATTTGTGAAGCAATATATGCTATTTTATTTAAAGTATACATCACACCTTTTGAAAATGATTTTAAGAGAGTTTTCTTTTGAAGGATTCTTGTGTCGTCATAGACACGTGGAAAATAGTGAAACTATAGCTCATTTGAAAACCTTTTTAATGTACATTGATATATGAAAATAATATTTCAAGTATTGTCTCTTGGACTAGTCCTATTCAGCCACTATATAGCATAAACCTTTTCAATCTGTGTAGGGCATCTATATTGATCCCTCATATATCATAAAATATCAAATCTGTGTTAATCACCGACACCTGAAATCAAAATCTCATGAGGCACTGTCTCCTGGACTAGCCCTCATCTCAATCTCAACATTGAATATCAGCCATATCCACTGTGTTCAAGACTATCGCTGGTCGGTATCCTCCGGATATCCACCGTGACCAGTCATGTATCTGTAATCATCGACATTCCCAACTTGTTTACCGGATTCAACTAAAAACTCGTCCACCTGATATCCGTAATCGTCTACATCCCCAACTCGATTACCGGATATCATCAAAACACAAATACAAGGAAAACTTAGGGTGGACATATCATCATCATCAAATCAAGAGAAAATTGCACTTTGAAAACATACTCAATTTTTTATAAATCACACCGCGGCTTCTTAAATTCATGAAAAATATCAAGTCTATAAGGACACAATCTATAATTCATCTTTGCCGCAGTCGGCAACAATCATATACGAATATTCATGGTAATGGTATTTGTATATCACAATCATCAAATATCATGCATACTAGCATGGATAACTAAATATAAACAAGCATGGAAATTCTACAGTGTCATGGCAGTATCAATGATGTGTAGTGTAACATGCGAGTCTGTGATAGCTACATACCAATCATTTGTAGTTATGCAGTGTTCTATAAGTGTTCATATAAGCATGGTATCGTAAACTAATTATACGAAGCATATAAGAACAAATAATATAAGCGTAGTGTAACTTAACAAATTAAACGAAACGCGAGCGTATAACGAGGAAAAGAAACGTAACATGAACAAGCGTTATAGATACAATTATACAGTTTTAAAATAGAACATAACGTTGTTTGGAAAAGAGGAGGCTGTGATATTTTTAATATAGATATTTATTTGAAATTAGCAGCACATTCTCGGTATTAGAGTTTAAAATTGGAAACGAATTGTTAGTTTTACAAATAGTATAATATTAGCATTCATAGTTTTCCTAATCGAGATATATAGAAAGATTTCACGAGTCATATAAATATCGGCCGCATTCGGCAATCTATCATCATTTCATCAAGTACGGAATCTCACCTCGCACGATCTCAATCCAAATATCCAATCTCAATCAGTACGAACCTCAAGTCGTGTACGCAAATATATAGCTCATATAGTATGGACATCTAGTTGCGTACGACACATATCATTAATCATATATACTTATATAGATAACCTAGTAGTTATGAATTATACACAAATTATATAGTCTACGAACTAATTACACATGTTGTGGCGCCAATGCAACCCTAGGTGTCTCATGCGCCAAAATCTTGGAGCGCATGATTCATTATAACTTAAGTTATATTTAAGAAAATATTTCCCTATCTTTTTTAAACAGAAAGATTTTTCTTGTTAACAAGAAATAATGTCTTTTATATTTCTAAATTAGAAAGATATTAACTGTGTTAACTGAGGACTTTTGGATCAATGATCCAACGATGCTTAAACATTCGGGTTGATCTTAAAATCAATTAGAGAGATCTCAAGTGAGAAATATTCTCTACTTGCCCAACAATCTCATCGCCTATATAAAGAACACTTGAAAATAATTTCAATATAGAAAAAACTCCCCATAAGCTTTGAGAGAAAAACTTCAATTCAAAACTTAAGTTCTTACTCCGCTATCCAGAATCCTCGTCTTCTTCCTCCTTCAAAAACAAAAACTTAGGTTAAGGAGATTAATCTCTATTAAAAAAAAGAAAGTTAACTTTCATACAGAACTTAAGTTCTTCTTCCGGATCTTAAGATCTTTAAGTTGAAACCCTTCTTGTTGAAAACTTAAGCTCTTACACAGGGATTATTCGATCATAAGATCTACGGTTTGGGGGAAGAATTTAAGAGACCCCTTTGACCATAACGATGGAAAGACATCAAGATCTTTAGATCATTATAAAAATGAAAATGAATGATGACGATGATAAAGTCCAACATCCGAGACACCCAAGCTTTCACCTTGAGACATGAACAAATCCAAGATCACGAAAAAAGAAAAAAATTGATCTTGATATTGTTAATGGTGAAAAGACCATTAACAGAAATTTAAGCTTCATGAAATTTAAGTTTCAAAATGTAAGAGATTAATCTTTGGAAAAAACCTAAGTTGTGCCCTACATGCTATACATGTGGCGTCGACGACAGAAGGGGATGCGCCAATACTTCCATGCGCCACGTGGAAGGCACGTGGGCATGCGCCCATATAGCATGTGTCAAATATAGCATACCTCCATATGGCATGCGTCCATATGTCATGTGTCCGACCATGTTACACAGACAATTCCTAGCCTCAAATTGGCTAAGTCCTTGAAGTTTAAGTTTTTTTGATCTTAAGATCAATTCAGACCATATGCTGGAAACTCTAAGTTGATCTTAGTCCCAAACATGACTAACGATCATTAGCAAAGCTTCTAAGTTGATCTTAGTCTAAAATAAGACTAGCGATCCTTAAATAAACTTAAGTATATTTTGAACTGACGAACCTCATCGCTATGAGAAATGCGTCCTAAGTTCATTTTCGTTAATAAATCAAGATATCAACATGGACCTTGTCAAACAAGTGCTTGATGTCATGACCCAAATTGTCACGTGACCGGCACTTAGGTCATATGATGTCTAGAGATGTCGACACGACCCAAGTAAGCTAAAAACCAAGATCTAAACCTTTTATTATTTTTTTTAAAGAAGGTGAAGTTTTCAAAAGGTATTTATTATGAAACCTAAATTAGTTAAAAAGATTGTTTATTTTAAAAAAATATGTCAAGTGTTTTGAAATAGGGTTAAAAAGTTTTCGTTATTTGAAATTTCGACAGCACCTATTTTGTAATTACTGATAAAAACAGGTATATATACATATAATTATAAATGCATCCCTACTTGGGAGCTGTCTCAACTCTCAACGGCGGAATAATAACCACGCAGTTATATACGACGCTCGAAGGCGAAGAATTATAAGTAAATATAAAATGAACTGCATAATAAAGCTAACTAGTCGACTCTATCCGAGTTCGACTCAAAAGAATATACATAAAGTCACAAACTAAATCTAAGTCAAAAGAATATATATGTGGTCTGATGGAGTGACACAAGATACAAGATACAATATCAACAAAAGAGGCGGTTACTATACGTGTAACCCACCATGCAAAATCTTCGATGCACTCCAAAGTATGAATCTACAACGCTGCTATGCATTCGTGTGGTCTATCCTGTAAGGAGCTAAGGCACAACGGGAGTGAGTTGTCAACTCAGTAAATAAAAATATACATCACAAGATATAATATGACATGCACAGAAATGAATGCAAGTGCGATATAAATGAAGTCGCATAAGAATAGTATACATCATTATTATATCCTCATCAAACTCATGTCTATCATCGACACCAATAAAAATCTGGATATCATAGGCACCGTCTAATCGGTCGGTCCTCTCCTGATATCAACTAAGCCATTGTCGGACATCCTCCGGATATCCGCTGCGCTCCAATATCATCTCCGGTATCAATCATCCTCGTTAGGCTCGCCGTACCTCCCTATGGTCTTTCTGCCCCTTGGAGTCGTACCGGGTCCACCATGTATTCGTAATCGGTTATTCCGTCTCTCGATTCGGATATCTCATCATGAAAACAAAAATTCATGGTGGACACCAAATCATCATATCACGAGAAAACCGCACTTTTAAAAACATAATCCATTGTATAAAAGATATCTGCGGTTTCTCAAATCTATAGAAATATCAAATCTATGATATCAATAATGAACACTTCAATTTTGCAACAGTAGGCAACTACAGCATATGAATATATATGACAATAATATTCAAACATTAAAATTGTAGTATACAATCATTTCGACTAGCATGTATGTCGTTAAAATACTAATAGCATTGCAGTTTCTAAGTGTCATGGCAGTACCAACGATGTGTAGTGTAGCATATGTGTACAAGATTGTGTAACATGGCAATCATTGGATTTGTGATTATGTTCTATTCAATATATATATTCTAGAAAGTATGATATACAATAAAGATGGTATGGTACTCAATATAATGCATATGACATAAATATGATTACGTATCGCTAATAGTGTTTAGAAATTGATACGGGGTTTTATAAATCTTCTGGAAGTCAGGGGTGCTATACTCCATTCGTTCGAGTTCCCACTTGTAAATGTCCCCCTACTCACGTAATATTAGTACACATTAAATGAAGCTCGCGAATGCCTTGCCCTTTCTCGCCTTGTCGGACGTCTTCACGGCTGAGCCTATATATTAATCCAAGCGTAAATATATAAGAATCGAATGCAAACATTACTACACTTCTAATGCAAAAAGACCAGAACGTACGATCAACATATTTTACCGTGTGTTATCAGTATCGAACTACCCCCCGGCGATTATGAAAATCAAAACTTAAGATGTCATGAAAATACTGTAAAGATTTCACACCCTAACTCAAACCCCCAGCAGCAAATTGTGGCCAATATCAATAAATTGGTGGTCAAAGTGTCCAAATGGGTACGAGCTTGGGGTATGGTCTTTAGTTGTTCTCACCATCTTAGAATATTCTCAAAATATTTTTCAGAGTTCATTTGTTATACTAGATACCAATTTAATATCAAAAATCCTACAAAACTTAGCTTTTTATGATATCATACCAAAACTTTGAAACTTAAAGCACTTAAAAACTAGTAAAAGATGAATTTTTTACCTAATTAAAGAGAGGTTACAGAACTTCCAAGCTCATGGATTGCAACTTGGATCATCTTGAACTTGATATTAGCTATAGCCATAAGAATTATGAGGGAAGAAGTGAGGGAGGAGGTGTGTAGGGTGTGCATGAGATGGAGGGATGAGATGGTGTATGGGTGTTATGGTGTGTATGTGTGTGTTCCACTCTTAACATATACCGCTCCTCTCATAATTATTAAAAACTCTTTTGCAAATAGAAATCTTTGATAAAAAGTTAACATTACACTTAACTACTATAATCTTTAATAAACCCCTTTTTATCATCATATAAAATTCTATGACTATTTAAAATTCTAAAATAACATTGAAAATTTTTCTGAAATGTTACAATATTCCCCCTTAAGAAAATGCGGTCCCTAAATTTAAAATTTAAATACACGTACCTTTGAAGAGATGGGGAAATTTTTTCCTCATCTCTACCTCGACTTTCCAGGTGACCTCTTCGCTAGACGGTCCACGCTATTGAATCTTAACAGAAGGGAGAAGCCTAAATCTCTGTTTCTTCACCTGTCGGTCAAGAATGGTCATCGGCTGCTCAATGTAAGATAAATCATGCTCTAACTGTATAGTCGGATGCTGAATAGCGTGAGAAGGATCATGGATCTACTTAAGAACTATGGACACATGGAACACATGGTGCACATCTGGAAAGCTGGACGAGAGCGCTAACTGATACGTTACGGCACCCACTCTCTCTAGAATCTTGTAATAACTGTATCCATTTGTGTGTGTGTGTGTGTGTGTATATATATATAATAAAATTATATTTTTGCAAAATTATTCCTAAATATTCTTTTAATAATTTTTAAAATATTTTTCCCAGTTTATTCTCCAAATTAAAATCAAATTTTTCCTTTACATTTTTGCCTAAAACCTTAACTCTACCCAAAACCAAACCCTAACCCATTCTTTCCCCAGCCCGAGCTCGGCACAAACCCACCACCCGACCCGACCCATTCCCCATCTCCTCCTCCTTCTTCTCGTCTTCTTCTTCTTCTTCTTCTTCTTCTTCTTCTTCTTTTCTTTTCCTTCCCTTTCCCCCCGACGTTCCTTCCCCCTTCCTTGCAACCGCCACCTCGTGACACGCCCTCGCCCATGTCTTCGCTTCATCACCAACGAACTCTTGAGATCCCCTCCTTCAAATCCTTCCATCTCCTTCTCTTTCTCCTTCAACGACTCCCCTCCTCTCTCGCACTCACCCCCGCGAGACCAGCTCGTTGTCGATGCCACCCACGACCCAAACTTCGATCCGAACCCTTCCTTCAATCCCCGCATCTGCCTCCCCATCTCGTAATGTCTCCGCTAATGCACCTTTCTTTTATCAAATATCAGGGACATGGTCTAATCATGAGGGTAGTATTTTATCAGAATGGTTCCGCCTATTCAAAACTCGGAGGGGGTGCCGCCTACTACCCAAATCCCGATTTTTGCAAGAGTTGCATTCTTTTATGCAAGAAGAAGACTTAGAATGAACAAAGAAGTTTGGATCCGCAAAAGTATGCTTAGGCAGTTCCTTCGTTGAACACAACAGAATGAAGAGGAATTTGTTTCATTTCTTTTCCTCTCTCTAAATGTTTCTCCCCCTACCTTTCTCTTTCTATCTCCCTACCTCCTGCTCTCCCCCATTAAAAAGAAAGAAAAAAAATCCCCAAGCTCCCCTTGCCGATGACCCATTGCCACCATCCAGCAACTCCACCGACGAACACTTTCATCGCATCAGCAACCTCCCGCCTCAACTTCTTTCCCCCTCGAAATCCCAACCACAAGCTGGCACTGCTCACCTCCACTCCCCTTGCCAACGACCCCTTCTGACACCCTCTGCCTCTCCTCCCCTCGAACGCGACCCTCTTCAGTCTAGGACCCATCACCACTCCGCGCACACCCCGAGCTCCTCTTCAACCCATAGCTGGCACCCATCGCCCGAGCACCGCTGCTGCTACCACCAGTGTTAGCTCCTCCGGAGTTGTTGCCTGGTCGGGCCCAAGCTCAGCTACAGCCGACCATCGAACTATAGCCGAGCAAACCCTAAGCCGAAGCTTGTTGCATGATGTCGTCGCCGTATCTTCGCCGTTGCTGCCCTTGAACATGCTATACTCTCACTATTCATCGCCACGATCATCACCAGGAAGGTGAAACCTCACTTGCTTTAACATGCTATGTACATATTTCTATAAATTCATGCTAATTTTATAATAGATAGATTATTACGATTCCGTGTTAGTTAGTTTACTATCATATATAATTCGTAAGTCATCATCGTACCTCCATGAAAACCATAGTAATTCTAGGACGATTAGTTTTAGCATAATTGGATCTAAACATCACGTTAATACCATGTGGAATTGCAAGCATTTGATACCATTTTTTTTCATGTGTTAGGCAAAACCAACCTTAATTCGATAGTTCTCGATATTGTATGCTAATAGTGCGACGTGGGGAACTAAACCAAAACCCCATAGATCATGCTCAAAGCTTTTACCAATATTCTCTTTTGCTACTTACGAAAAACTGAACTCAAAATAACGAAGTATCGCACATGTAATGGTGTCCCGAAGTAGCAACGTCAAATCTGTTTTGCTGTACGCGTCGTGGTGTTAAATTGATATTAATTTTGATACATATTATAATATAATGCCATATGGCTCATATTGAAGATGACTCGATAAGATAGGACCCTCTATTATTTACTTTTCAGTACTGATATATATCAATGATGAAAACTGACTTGGAATGCGTCTCTGGACTGCAGTCCAGAGTAGCATCCCATATTAACATCTGACTTTAAATAAATGTGTAGTGCTGTATGAAAGTGAAATTATGTGGAAGACTATACCGTTGTGAAGATAATCTTTTTAGCTAACTATAGGTGGTATTTTCGTTCGATTTTACTATCGTTTGTTATTTTATTTGTATTTTAAACAGTCCAGGTGTACTACAGTTTAGTACAGGGACAAATTGTATACCCTAACCTTAAATCGGACATATCTCCTAGCACTCAGTGGTTATTTTTGATCCGTCTGGTGCGTTGGAAACATAATTGATAGATATACATTTTACTTAACTGTAGTTTTGCTTAATTATGATTCCAACAGGGATGAAAATGTATTATGAAATGGACTTTTAATTCAGGAAATGAATTTCCAGCGATGAACACTTAAAATGAAATGACCGTAACTCGCAAACCTGAAACCGGAATGACCTGAAACCAATTTTTTTGGATCACTGTTTGAGTTTGCTTATATCTTATTTTGTAGCATTTTATCTAATTACGATCGTACGAATCAACATGTTTTTCTGAACTTGTAATGTACATTATGTTTTATATCGTACATGACTTACTCTGTTGCATCATTCTCGTATTTTATCCGACCGTGATACCTTTAGTGATAGCAAACGTTCATAGTGATTTATCATGAATTTTACATTGTCGAACGTGAGTGATATTGAATTAGTTGTGTCAAGTACGTCGGTGATAAGTGATTGATTCGTGAAAATGAATAGTGCAGTGGAAAGTGAGTAAGACCGTGATTGTGGCACATGCTTGTATACAACTAGTTCTATACATATAGTTATTGTTACTTGGGGAAAATGGGGAAATCAAGGTGGAATCAAACTCGTATTTAGTGAGGTACAGTGACTTAGAGGATGATCATTTGATATTATATATATATATGAGATTAATGGAGGAAAGAGGCCATAGGAGGGGATTTCCTCCTATGGCGTGGAAAAAATACAACCTCCACTATTTTTTTCCGACGATCGGCACCCATCATCATCATCGTTATCATCTAAGATGTGCGTACACCAAATTTCATGTGATTCTACAACTTTTTCACCGTTGATTTAGTGGGTTCAAAATTAACGGTTTACTGACAATAGAACTTTTTACATTGCTAAATCAACGGTGAAAAAGTTGTAGAATCACATGAAATTTGGTGTACCCACATCTTAGATGATAACGATGAAGATGATGGGGGCCGATCGTCGAAAAAATTAGTGGAGGTTATATTTTTCCATGCCATAGGAGGAAATTTCCTCCTATGGCATCTTTTCTCCATTATTCTCTCTCTCTATATATATTTGTATTAGGTCGTGGGCCTAATGTCACGGCTGCAGGGTTATGTCTCGGGTAACAGTGGATCGTAGTCTCGGGCATGCACGAGACCCTTGTTAAACACGAGCATCCATTTCCACCGATTGATTTCATTTGACTTAGCGACTGATAGGTAATGACATACATATTGCGTCGATTACTGATTGGTCGCGAAAGTGTGTCTATATGTGTTCTAATTACAGCAATCAATAACGGTGTCGCAATAGCTAGCCGCTAGTGAGTACGGGTCATCCACAGGGAAACGATAAACTGCTTTTCTTATTTTAGACGAGTTAATAGAAGAAAAGTGGAATTGTTATCGTTTATTACTAAGAAAATTAAAAAAGTTTATAATAGAAGTGCTTGTAGGGTTTATAGGATTTAGTAGTTAATAAAATAATTCTTTTTATCTTTAATTATTTATTACTAGAGAAACAACCATGAATGTGGATTAGGATTTTAGTAGGGAATTAGGGTTTCTCTCTACTGACCCTTGTCTTTCCATTGATCTTTATTTGTCTCAAGCCCTTAACAAAGCGAGTATTAAAGAATATCAAATTATGGTCGTGACTATCATGAATTGATAGCACGCCCGATAAGAGGGTCAATATTAATTTTGCTAAATTTTATAAAATTTAAAACTTTAAAAAGAATTTAAGAGATATTGTTCATCCATTTTTCTACCCTATCCTACAAACCCTAACAAGCAAGAATTTACTCGCTCATGGAGACCAACGAAGTAAATAAGGAAAGATAGAAGGTTAATGAACCCATAAGAAATAACAGAATTAAAATTGTGGAAACTAAATGCAGAAAATAATTGCGGAAAGTAATTGCAGAAAGTAATTACGGAAAGTAATTGCAGAAAGTAAATGAGGAACGTAAATGTGACAAAAATTAAAAGAAAGAACTACCTTTTATTGAATAACTATTGCATTACAAAAGTAGCTCGCTGAAATACCAAATTACAAAACCATAGTTTTCACTAGATTGCTTGATCGGTAGATCAGTCGATTCTTCGATGGATTCCCCAATTATATTAATTATAAATTAAGAAACATATGACAATAATCTTTTTACAAATAAACCCATATATTTTCTTACTTTACAATTAACACCATTTATTAACTAATAATAGTAGGGAAAATGTCCATACAAATATGCAATAAATTTAACTGATCAAATACACCCAAAGTTATTTTTGATCGTCCCGAGCAAACTACTTATTAAAAAGAAAAAGAAAAAACCTAGAACACTTTCGTGGGCAACACAATTGCACTTAGCTCGTGCAACAAGCCGTAAATCTCTAGGTGTCCTTAGTAGGAGGAGTGTTGTCTCCTGAGGATTTTCAGTGGATTACACCCACAAAATCCTAAAATTTAGAAAATAAAAGAAAGCAGACGAAAATTACATGAAAAGATAAGAACATATAAAAGAAAAAACTTGAAAATAAGAGTTTCAAACTACACTAGTTTTTTAGTTGTCATGAGCCTTATCTTAATGGTCTTAAAAATATGTCGGAAATCACATCCCCCCTCAATAAAACAACGTCTTTAGTCTTCCTCCCTACCTTTCCTTGAAACATCGATCATATATCCCTACGTGTGTATACAAGTCATCCCTACACTTAGAAAATTCAATTTAAGCCATCATACCCTTTATCCATATTCCTTAGTACTTTTTAGTCGGTGATGTTTTAGATGGATTTGCTCACACATTCTGCATCCGACCGTTAATACTTCTTGAGGCACTAACCAACCGATTACTGAATGTGCTCACTTATTAAGTCGTAATTAGAAATATCCTGGACTTGGAATATCTAAGCCTTCGCAGTGACTCCCTAACTAGTTGGTTTAAGGTACTAGGTGATAAGGCACCCTCGCTATATTTTTTTTATACTGCCTTAACTAATTACAAAACCAGTGTTCATTTTTCTGCACGATTTATATTTTATTGAATTTTTTTCATACTAAGGCTTTTAGACAAGAGTATTTCAAGGTATTCTCTACTATCCTAAGTTTCAGGATGTGTGAAAGTGCGTATAGTAGGATATCAATGTTCAGAAGTTTGGACTAAAAAATAGAGACTATTTTCAGACTTATTTCTATCCGCAGACTAGTGATTTCTTCATCTTACTAACCCTTGGGACAACAACTCATGAATACATATTACTAGCTTCATTTAAAAATATCTAATTTTCTTGCATTTCTTAAATCTCTTTCTTTCTTTTCTAAGTATTTTTCACTTTCTAACTTTTATTTTCTTAAAATTTATGCAATGCAAAATTTACATATAATGCGTACAAACCATCCATACAAACCATCCTCCTAAACTTGTTTGCAGCAGCGTCTTCACCGATGTTGTCCTGTAAGCTCAAAACTTGAAGGCTAGGAGGAACAGTTTAAGAAGATGGTATAAAAAATGAGTCAAGAGTGAATGACAGTGAAATCCTCCCTTAAACTTGTTCTTGGTTTACAATTGTGCAAAAATTTCTTTTCTTTCAAGAGCCCTTTTAAAAATATTTTTCTTCTTCTTTCTTTCCCTCCAAACTTTAGTAAAAAAGCGTTTTCCTTACTAAGCATTGAAATTCATCATAAGAGGAAGAGAAATATTATCGGTCTACACAAAATTTTACAAAGACCAAAAATTAAAACCAACCATTCAAATATTTTATCAAGGTAACACCGTGGTTGGTAGAAGAATACGAGACGAATAGACATGAAGAAGATTCGAGACTGTATAAGAATGAAAGTTATATCATGTCTCAAGTAGAAGAAACATAAATCAGAGTTATGATAAGAGATGAAGGGGAGAAGATAAGAAATGTAATTGAATGGTTTTACATCTTGGTTGGTGGAGACGAAAAAGTGAATGTGAATAAAAAAGAGAATGTGAATAAAAAAGAGAATGTGAAAGATAAGGAATGGGTGGAATAATCGCATTCTCGTATGTGATAAGAAGAAGGGGTGGCGGTTCAACTTCTTCGGCCTCAAACAGAGGCGCATGAATATCCGGTGGAGGTTGATTTATCACAACATCCAAGTCTTTAAGGAACGTGAGTTCTTCGATGAAAATACTTTTGAAACTTTCATCGATGTTCCACTTGATGATCTCATCGGAAAGAAAAGAATTAATGGAATAGACAGAGCCATTAGAAAGGTTGAAAGTTTCATGGTCAACGTGTTGCGCACCAGAATTCAAAACACTCAATTTGGCAGAAATTATGGAGGTAGGAGACTCGAAAAGATCGTTTATTTTAAAAGAGTTTAAATCAAGTGGTCTTTCAAGAATCATAGAACTCGAAATATCGGAATGTAGTTCATCAAATATCGGTGGAAGTGAAAGAAGATGGGAAGAACCAAGAAAAGTATGTAATGAAATAGGTAAACGGACTTGGGTGTTGAGCAATATCGAACCAGATATGGGAGATGAAGGCTGAATATCGTTTTGCATATCAGATAGGTTGGTGGTAAAAATAGGATCAGTTAAATGCACAGAAACATGTTCACATTCAACTAAAGGGACATGATGAGTCGTGGAATCCAGCTCATCCAGTATAGAGGATTCATCTTCAAAGATATTCTCAACACCGATCTTACTAGCACCTTCAGTCAAATTAAACGAATAGTTCTTTAAAAATTCATCAATTATACTATCCTCAATCGATGGATCACTAGGCTCACTTGATGGAATTGGAAAGTTTGAAATGTCAAGTTTAGTCGAGTAAGGATCGGTTTGATTTGGAATGGTGTAAGGCTCTCTTTCACACTCATGATTGGAAAAGTCAAATATGTTATTCCCGGGTACCTCATCAATTAGATTATTAAGCGGTTGATCATCATATACATTCGGTTGGGGTTCAGGATGCAAGGTGTTGAAATCAAAAGAATTGGTCCTGGTTTGACTTTGAGGGATCCCTGGTTCATTCTCACTACTCAATTCTAACTCTACTTCAAGACTAGACATGGTTTGTGAAGAAGTTTCAATGAAAGATTCTCTTTGAACCGTGAAACTTCATAATTGATGTTTAGAAGTACTGTCTAGATAAGGTGCAAAAGTTGACTATGGTTGGAATGTGTTTAATTATTGGCTACGGGCGAGTTCAATGTATTCCGCAATAGAAATGGGTTTATGAATTGCTACATTAGCCTCAAGAGAAGTATCAAAATGAGAGTGTGTGAAAGTTTGGTACTGTTGAGAAGAGTTAGAAGGGTGTATCCAATTTTCATAAATAGGATTATAATGAACATTGTGATGTGAAGAAAATTGATATTGGTTGAATTGTTGGCGACTGGCTTTTGCTATTTGCTCAGTAATGGTCATGGGTGTAAAAGTTGCCTTATTCGCCTCAAAAGAAGTATCAACATTTCCATATTAAAATGATTATAATTGTTGTCCTAAGGGTTTTGGAGAAGTGAAAGGTATGAAAGTTTGGCAACGGGCCTTCGCAATATGCTCAATAATGGACATAGGTTTAAAAATTTCCTCACTAGCCTTAAAAGGATTATCAACAAAAAAAGCAGTTGAATTTTGACACTGTTGATAGGAATTTGAGTGAGACGTCCAACTGTTATTTCTAGAGCGTTCTATCCTAATCCTTAAAGAAATGGTGGGGTTGGAAGTTCTATCAAAGTAATAATGATATAAAGAAATATCTGGTTGTGTGTAGCAAAGCTCGCCAAGAGTTGGTCGGTTTGGGTTACCCATCATAAGAGAATGAAAAGAATTTGAGATGAAGGTAAAAGAGGGTGAAATGGTAATTTTTGTTTTTTAAGTTTTTTTTTGGATTTTTGAAATTGTTTTGCTTGGAAAGAGAGACTCGACTTAACTAGTCCCACACGTGCACAAACAATCCCTAGAGTTAGGGTCACCTAGGTCAAATCACTAGACCGCTCCTAAACTTTCAAAAGACAAGACGTAGGATAAATCCTTTATCACCTCGTTAGCAATCTTGCAGTCAGGTAAGTGCCAGGTAAATGGGAGGTATCTGCTATACGAATCAGCGAAATAGCAGGCTTATTTAAGTAAACCACTTTTCTTAGTCACTGTAACAACTCCATTTTTAATGTACAAAGAATTGATTTAAATTCAATGTAAACTTGGAGTATTTATTGTTGCTGATATCATTTTAAGTATTTATTTCACTCCATAATTACAAGAAGGAGCTTGTAGCTCATTGGTAATATCTTGCATTGCTGAACCAAGCCACCGGAGTTCAAATCCCATACCCTACATTATTTTTAATATTATTTTGTTTTTGATTTTTTAGAATACCAACCGTTACACGTGCGTTTCTCACAAATTTCCTTCCACACATAAAAAGTTAGATACACCATTAATCACCCCAGGAGACCCCCCACCCCCCGACCCTCCGACTCGGCCCGACTCGGCCGAGTCGGCCGGCGCCGCCTGCCGGACTCGGCCGGACGGCCGAGTCCCCAACATAGAAGATGAGCATCTTTGCTTGGTCAACCCCCCTGCACACACTAAATTTTTAGATCGGTTACAGAGAACCCATTAACCCCCATTTACTCTATTTCTTAATGATTTTTATATAATTTTTACATTTTTAATTAAAAAACCCTAACCCTATAAATACACCCCTACCCCCTACCTTCTCATCCTAAATTTCTGAGTCCACTCTCTCAAAATTCCAAGAGAACTTTGGTACTTTGGAAACGAGCGAAAGGCGAAGCGCTGACGAAAACGACGGCGAAATTCCGGTGTTCGTGCTAGGAACTCTCAACGACGATTCGACGCACCGGCAAACCCTCTACTTCCCTCTCACTCTCTAGTGTTGTCCAAACCCGTAAGTCCCCCTTTTCTATCTTTCTTTTCTTTCATAAAAATACGAATTTACAAACCCGACGGAATCGGAGCAAATCCGATTTCCGATTCGGTTTTCTATAAAATCTCACTTCTCACCAATACATTCATGCTTAAACATCTTTATGTTGACTATTAATCACTTAACAAATAATTTGAACAAGTTTCCTCACATGAAATGTTAGCTTTTGCGATATATCGTATTTTTTTCACTTAAATACCACAATGTTTAGTTTTCACATTTAACCCCATAACATTGCTATACCTTAAAGTAGATCACGAGGTAATGACCTACCTCCACACACACGCAAATACAACCCTAACTGATATCATCAAAACTTAGAATACGATAAAACAAGATTTTACATTTAAATACCATTTTCTTAATAAAACCTTTTCTAAAAGTTTTAGGTTTGATACAGTTTCAAAACAAATATCTTTTAATAGGAAATACGATATGTTGTGGACATCGATCGTTTATCTAAACCTGACTTTGTGGTGTCTAGGCTAGGCAAGTGAGAAAAGGTAACTTTAAAAGGCCCGTCTCACGATTCGTGAGCGGATCCCTCCTTTTCTCATTTGTACTTATCTGGCCACAATTGGCGGTGAAGAGGCGATTTGAGGGTTCTAACGACTTGTCGTTTAGACCATTTAGAAATAGTCTAGTTGAAATAGAAAACCCTAGAATCTAAAATACGGAAAATTGACTTTTGCAAATAAATACCTTTTATTTTATAAAACCGTTTTCTAAAGGATTAGTATTTATAAAATCTTTGCAAAGCGCCACTACAACCCACCTTTGGGGAACCCGTTAGGGATAATACGGTTTATCGTGCACCCTTGGGCTTAGTAGTGCGAGATTCAGACCTCCGCAAGGAGCATTCGGTCTTGAAAGGTTTAGAATACGACATCTTAAGAAAAATGAGATTTTTGGAATATAAAATATTTATTAAAATTATTTTTTTTATAAATATATATATATATATATATATATTTATCATTTCAATATCTATTTTACTATAATATAAATGTTCCACCTTTTCTTAAAAATCACAAGAATAATTTTTACATTAAAATACCATGAACTTCAAATAAATCAATATTACAGATAAATACCTTTATTTATATAAAACTAGGATATTTTCACTAGAAATGTCATAATATAAAATCCACCTTCATTGCAACTCTAAAGACGAATAATAAATACTTGAGGTGTATTTTTGAAAAGTATATAAAAGTATTTTTACATAAAACCCCCTCAAGTTTTATAAATTACCCTAAGGACCCTGGCAATTATAGAACTTCGATTTACATTTCTTTTGTCTGACTCGGGTTTGAGTCTGATTATTTCTGACTTGAATATGATTCAAGTCAATCTACATTCTTTAATAGTCCAATTCAATATGAACACATGAATCCAAGAATCCAGTTATCAATCTATACAACTTGACTGAATCAAACCATGGATATACATCCATTATCCAGTTTTCTGTTTACATGATTATGCAGTTACACTCTGTTTACTGATATCATAGTTTTGGTCAGTCATCCAACTTATACAATACAATACAACAATACAATCAAAACACTACGGGGTTTAAGGGGTAGATTGGTGCGGAAGGTGTTAGAAGTGGCACGAGACGGTAAGATTATGACACCTAACCTATATTCCGTTGCTGTTTTACCATGGCTTAACGGTTCCTTGTACATTCCGTTTGCCCTGGTCTCTAGCATACTGAGACCCCTCTCGTATACACTGGCATCCTTCCGTACCAAGCTTCAAACAACAGCGTGAACACAATATTCTACAATATTATACTTTAGAAGATACCTCTTATTCTGTCTTTTCTAATTCTCCCTTATCTTTGGGACTTACCGAGCGACCTGTTCGCTGACGACATTCTATTTCTTTCTTCTTTGAATGTCGTCAGGTGTTTTGGACCCGTCAGAGATCGAGCCCACTGGTGAAGACTTGGATCAGTTCCACGAAGACCCCGAGCTCTAGACATTGTACCTTGTTCTATTCAGTATTTTTCATTTCCTGTTATGCCATTGTTTAGGCATCGCTTTTATTTCAGATGTATTTACTTTTCATGCATTGTACAAAAGAATGTTATTAATAAAGTTGCTGTTATTTTTATATATCTTGTCTCTTGTGATTTACCTTTATATTGCTTAGATATGCTTAGCGTATTTACTTCACGTAAATACGTAGCGGACCTCGTCGCGTCCCCTTCGCCGTATACCGGGAAGCGGGGCGTGACAGTCACACTTGCCTTAGACAGCACATGAGAAATGCGGATAAGCAATAGATTATCCATGACCCTCCTTTGTCATAATTGAGCGCAATTGTCTTTAGAGGATTGGTCTAGATATTTTTTTATTAATGTAGGGTTGTGCGTATACTTATTTTTGATTTGTGGGGCCTAAGAAGGGTGATGAAATCTCTACCTAATCTGAATTTGTGTTTCTTACCCCTTAATGTCCGTTTTAAATATGCTAAACAAACCAAAACATAAAACATGCAAAAATATTTTTTTTACCGGTGTTGTTTGTAAAGAATCCTGTAAGCAAAAACAGTTTATTAGAGTTTTAGAGAAGAGAGGAAGACGATAGGATAATACTAAAAAATTTGGGGGCTTAACTTCCTAAGGTGGCCGCGCTTCCACCGCCAAAAGCTCCTTTGGGCCACGATTTCGCCGCCTGTTAATGAGATTTCCCCTATAAAATTTGTCACTTAACTCCAATACTCCTCTACTCCTACTTGCAAATCTCTTAATCTCTGTTGGTTCACCCCAAATGCTCCAGATTTCTCGCAAAACTCGCACAAAAATCATTAAAAATATAAAATGCGGTTTTTTATTTCTATTACTATTTTAATTTTTTCTGCTTTTTTAAAAAATCAACCCGAATAACAAGAAAAATAATATTATCATTTCCCCGGCAACTGCGCCATTTGATTGGTCGTGAAAATGTGTCTATGTGTGTTCTAATTCCAGCAATCAATAACGGTGTTACAATATTTAGCCGCTAGTGAGTACGGGTCGACCACAGGAAAACGGTGAACTACTTTTCTTATTTTAGACGAGTTAATAGAAAAAAGGTGAAATTGTTATCGTTTATTACTAAGAAAGTTAGAAAAGTTTATAATAGAAGGGCTTGTAGGGTTTATAGAATTTAGTAGTTAATGGATGGAGTTTTAAAAATAATTCTTTTTATCTTTTAATTATTTATTACTAGAGAAATAGCGATAAATGTAGATTAGGGTTCTTGTAGGGAATCAGGGTTTCCCTCTACTGACCCTTGTCCTTCCATTAATCCCTATTTGTCTCAAGCCCTTAACAAAGTGAGTATTAACAAATCTCAAATCATGGTTGTAACTATCATGAATTGATAGCACGCTCGATAAGAGGGTTAATATTCATTTGGCTAAAGTTTATAAAAATTAAAACTTTAAAAATAATTTAAAAGATATTGTTCATCCATTTTTCTACCCTATCCTACAAATCCTAGCAAGCGAGAATTTACTTGCTTATGGAGATCAACGAAGTAAATAAGGAAAGATAGAAGGTTAATTAGCCCATAAGAAATAACAGAATTAAAATTGCGGAAAGTAAATGCAGAAAGTAATTGCAGAAAGTAAATGCGACAAAAGTTAAAAGAAGAAACTATCTTTTATTAAATAACTATTGCATTACAAAAGTTGCTCGCTGAAAAACCAAATTACAAAACCCTAGTTTTCTCTAGATTGCTTGATCGGTAGATCAGTCGATTCTTCGATGGATTCCCCAATTATATTAATTATAAATTAAGAAACATATGACAATAATCTTTTTACAAATAAACCCACATATGTTCTTACTTTACAATTAACACCATTTATTAACTAATAATAGTAGGAAAAATGTCCATACAAATATGCAATAAATTTAATTGATCAAATACCCCCAAACTTATCTTTGATCGTCCCGAGCAAACTACTTATTAAAAAGAAAATGAAAAAAACTTAGCACACTTTCATAGTGCTTCCCCATGGGGTGCTCCTATGTTACCGGTGAAGAAGAAAGACGGTTCTTTGCGCATGTGCATCAACTACCATGAGTTGAACAGGTTGACTTTGAAGAACAAGTATCCTATTCCCCGCATCGATGAATTGTTTAATCAGCTGGGTAGTGCTCAGGTATTTTCTAAGCTGCACCTTCGGTCAGGGTATCACCAAATCAGGGTTAATGCAGAGGATGTATGCAAGACGGCTTTTCGGACCCGACATGGCCACTATGTGTTTCTTGTGATGCCATTCGGTGTTACCAATGCTCCTGCCATATTTAAGGACTTGATGAACATGATCTTCTCCAAATACTTGGACCGGTTTGTTGTTGTATTCATCGCCGACATTCTAGTCTATTTCAGGAGTCGAGAGGAGCATGCTGAGCATCTACAAATTGTATTGCATATTCTACGGGAGGAGAAGCTCTATGCTAAATTAAGAAAGTGAGAGTTTTGGCTCGACAGGCTGCAATTTTTGGGGCATGAGGTTTCGAGTGACGACATTTTAGTGGATCTGGTGAAAATTGAATCTATCAAAGACTGGCCGACCCCGAAATCAATAGTTAAGATAAGGAGCTTTCTGTGATTGGCTGTGTATTATCGACGGTCTGTTCAAGATTTTGCCACAGTAGTAGAACCCTTGACGAAGCTTACGCGAAAGGAGTTACCTTATGTTTGGTCGGAGGAGTGCACCCAGGCATTCGAGCTATTAAAGCTGAAGTTGACCACGACCCCAATTCTTACTGTGCCAGATGACTCCGGTAGCTTGGTCGTTCATAGTGATGCGTCGGGAAGGGGTTTAGGCTGTGTTTTGATGTAGCACGGTCGAGTAGTGGCTTACGCCTCTCATCAATTGAAGACCTATGAGAAGAACTATCCTACACATGACTTGGAGTTAGCGACCGTTGTGTTCGCCTTGAAGATATGGAAGCATTACTTACTGGGAGAAAGGGTGGAGGTGTACATGGATCATAAGAGTTTGAAATACGTGTTCACTCAAAAGGAGTTGAATATGAGGCAACGCAGATGGTTGGAGCTGATGGCAGACTATGATATTGGTCTGCAGTATCACCCGGCGAAGGTGAACATCGTTCATGATGCTCTCAGTCCCAGGCCATCAGCTATGTTGCTTACTTGTCAGAAGGGGATTCTCGAAGATCTTTAGAGGCTCGAGTTGGAGGTAGTTACACCTGGCATGCCCGGACAGCTCTGGCAGTTGCAGGTTCAGTCATCGCTTATAGATTGCATCAAAGCTGCACAGGCTGGAGACCCTTAGCTGCAGAAGTTCAGAGGGTTAGTTAAGGATGGTTTGAGGACAGACTTGCGGATTCACGAAGATGGTTCCCTGAGATTTGTCAGTCAGCTGTGTGTTCCAAAGGGGGGCATTCGAGATGAAGTTCTAGCTGAGGCACACAGTTCCGCTTACTCGGTGCACTCAGGAGGCACCAAGATGTAAAGAGATCTGAGGCAACACTTCTGTTGGAATGGAATGAAGAGGGAGATTGCTCACTTTATCTCCAAATGTCTGGTAAACCAACAGGTGAAAGCCGAGCATCAGAGAGTAGCTGGGTTGTTGCAATCGCTTCCAGTACCAAAGTGGAAATGGGAGCACATCACCATGGATTTTGTGATGGCACTACCTCGAAGTTTAAGGGGCAAATATTATCTGGGTTATTGTTGATTGTCTCACGAAGGCAGCACATTTCATACCTTTTCGAGTGGGACAATTGACGGAGTCGCTTGCAGAAAGGTATATGTAGGAGATTGTGAGGTTGCATGGAGTGCCAGTTAGCATTGTGTCTGATCAAGACACCAGGTTCATTTCCGACTTCTAGAGGAGCTTGCAGGAGAGTTTGGACACTCGTATTAAGTTAAGCACGATCTATCATCCGCAGATAGACTGGCAATCCGAGCGCACTATCCAGGTGCTCGACGATAAGTGAGAGTGTGCATGTTGGATTTTCAGGGCTCTTGGGATGATCACCTTCATATGGTGGAGTTTTCGTATAACAACGGCTATCAGGCTAGCATCCAGATGGCACCGTTCAAAACTCTTTACGGACGAAAGTGTCGGTCCCTTCTTTGTTGGGATGATGTAGGTGAGCGGAGGCTGCTGGGCCCTAAACTTATAGTTCAGACAGTGAGCAAGGTTTAGATGATTAGGCAACGTATCAAAGCAGCCCAGGACCGACAGAGGAGTTAGGCAGATGCCGGAAGAAGGTCGTTGGAATTTGGTGTGGGTGATCACGTATTTTTGAAGATATCACCTACTCGGGGAGTGATCAGGTTTGGTAGTTGTTCATAACAGAATACTGCATTTTATACCGCCCATTCTTATGCTCGTGTGTTTATAGGTAGGTGCTTTTAATCCGTGTTTGTTGCATATTTACAGAGTACGGGTTTCCAGTCCAAATATTGCAAATCAAGGAAAAATCTCCACAGTTACGCCAAAAGCAGAACATCTGTTGACAGCAGATAAAAGCCGGGTTCCGGTCATCCATATCCGTCCAGTGCCGAGTACCAGTTCCTGAGACAAGACATATGACAGTGGTCATTCGTGTCTGGGACAAACACAGAGCACGAGGGGGCAGCACAAGAATCAATGGGTGCGCGGAGCTCGAGAGAGATAGAAGTCAAAAGTGAAGAAAAGATAGCAATCTTGGACTAAGAATTCTGAAGATATTCTGGAAAGATTATCAGAAAATATATGTACCAGACAACAGGGGACAGCAGACCAGAGACCTACAGAAAAGCCCATGCCCTGAACCCTCTATAGTGCGGCGGATCCGCGGCCAATAGGGGGTATTGGCGGCGGATCCGCGGCCGTACTGGGCCTTCAGTGTGTCATTTTTCATGGGTAGTTGGGTCTTTTCACATGGGTTCAGAATGTTGCCCTAGAATTTCTGTTACCTGCCTATAAATACTCCAGAATTGAGCTAAGCCAAGGATCCAATTGGAAGTTCATTCTTTGTTCCTCTTTTGTAGTTTTTGTGTAGTTCTTCTTCTTCTTCTTCATTCTTTTTCCATGAAAATTGTAGTGAGAGCTTTTTGAGTGGGAGATCAATGAAGATGAGGGCTTTTTGTATCATTCTCTTTTGTTTCTTCTTCCCTTTGAGATTCTTGCTTTCTCTTGATCATTCAACCTCTTCATTGAGCTTGAATGGTTAAGGGTTAGTTATTGATCTCAAGGGTCGTATTTTCTTATGGAATTAGCGCTTCATTTCACATGCGTTCTCTACCCTTCCCTTGATCTTGCAACCTCTTGATTGAGCTTGCAAGTTTAAGGGTTGGCTATTGATCACATGCTTGTCTTGAGTTCTAGTTTCTAATTCTTTTTATTGCTTATTTATTACTTGCTTTTTATTACCTTGCTTTACTTTCTTGCAATTATATTCATGCACTTAATTACTTGTAATCTTTTCTTTTCTTTGTTCTTTTCTTTTTGTTCTCTCTTTTTGGTTCTTTTTTGTGAATGAATGTAATTATCGTTGTTAAGAATAAATACGGTATTGTAAGTTAAGATTTTCTTTTCTCATTTCCTTTTCCCGTTATTTTCCATTGAACTCCACCCAAACCATACGCAAGCGCTCCGTTAGGCACCCTACCCTAACAAGGTAACGGTGATTCCTAACCGCGACCGGTTGCGTTCGGTTTGGCCGGAGGCGAAAGCAAGAGACAAGAACGGAAGGACAAGGGTAAATAAGCCGTATTCCACGAATACCGCGCTTAAATCCCCTAATCCACGTTGTTGCCGATTGCTCTAGCTTCAATTGGTCAAGACTCGGCTCAAAGGTTTTGAGTACGGATTTCTTTAGCTTACAATTTCGTATCTTTTTCTTAACAACTTTATACTTGCAAATAAATACACATAGGTTAGATTGAACAAACTCATACAAATTCTTTATTGACTCGTCTAAAACAAGAAAGGACATACAACCATCTCCCTGTGGATCGACCCGTGCTCAACCGGCTAGCTGCATAGCGACACCGTCTTGATTGCGGTTAACTTTAATTCTTTCAATCAAATGGCGCCGTTGCCGGGGAGACGGTAGCGTATTTTCTTTCTTGTTATTCGGGTTAATATTCTTTTTGTATATATATAAAAAAAAATTCTTTTTGTTTTTTTTGATCATTTTTGTGGGCAAGAGTGCAGATTTTTGCAGATTTGCAAACTGCGATTATGGGGAGCAAAGTGTGCATTCAAGGCTAAGGTGATTGCAAAGTACAGTGCCAAAGATCCGGGTAGTTTGACCCGCGCAAGCGAACTTTTCAAGCTTACCGGATTTGATTCAACGGGGGTTTCCTAACCCAAAACTTAACGGTACGTACTTTACTAACACCTTCTTCTCAAATCCGACGCATCCAATATACTATTCTTTGCAGGATTCTTTGCAAGTTCGCTAGCAAACGCTAAAAATTGACTAACCCGTATTTGTTGCAGTGCCGTGCTTAAACTAAAAAACCGATTTTTTTGATTCTTTATAGAATTTTTATTGAATTGCGCATTGCATACATTAATACGGACTTAAGGGCAAGTGAACCCCACAATATACGGTAAAGGATTTCATCACCTTTTCCGTGGCCCACAAATCACGAACTTGAGCATAACGTTTACCCGCACAAATTTTAAAAGAAATTAGACTTTAAGCCTTAAGGACTTCGCGCTCACTAGGAGAAGTTAACTGTGTTTAGAACCTTGCTTAACGGTATATTGTTTACGGGGTGTCTAGGAAAGTGTTAACGGCGAAACCGCCAAAAGAGAAAGGGTTATTTAATTAAGGAACTTCGCGAAAGCGTTGGAAAACCTCCCCTTATCTCTGCACTTACCTGGCCTCGTGATCAGTGTATCTTGAGCCTGTTTCTCGACACAGTTTTACTTCGACAATCAAGTTCTGGAGCAGGTCTAGTTGACCTAGGTGAACCCTAGAACGATTAGGTGTGTGGTATTTTTGTGTCGTGATTATTTTTGTCCATATTCTTTTTGTGTATACTTCATTCTTTTGTTAATATATATTTAAAAAAAATTAAAAAAAAAATCACATTCTTTTTCCCCTCCTTTTCTCTACCTTTCTCTCTCTCTCTCTCTTCATATCATGGGTACCCCACCTCGCAAAACTCTTGCCGAACTTTGGTACCCACAACCATACATAACTTCCTACGGTTCTTGTTTTGGCCGAACTTCGAACGATCCATCCATGCCAAAAATTTCATTGAGAGATCGGATAGACGCGTCTAGGACGAACAACAGGACCCCGCAATCCACTTCGTATCAACCGTTTCAAACATTCACCCCTTCTTGCGTTGATACCCCTTTTGAAAGTCCGGTTGTAACCCCGGGACCAATGTCTCTTGCTGAACGAATTGAACAATCCCGTTGCCGATCTTTCACTCCTTTCACCACTACAAATTCTTGGGATCAACAATTCCATTCACCTTCTTATCCCAATGTTGATCCCACTCCTGTCCAGCCATCCAATTCCTACCAATCCTACCCTACTTTTGCACCTTCCCTAGACATTACTTCAGAACAGCCGTTTGGGAGTTTTCAGTATCCAAATAACTTTGAATCTTTTACTGAAACCCCATCACAACCAATGTCTAGTCTAGAATAGTCCTTAGAAGACTTTAGGGTAGCGTCAAGCCAACAGATGATGGATTTCAATGCGTCCATGGCCGCCCTCATACAACCTAGTGACCCGGTAGCTAGTTTTCAACTAGCTCCAAATTTTCCAATGTATGAAGAGGCGGTAGGACAGGATGTGAATTTGAGTGGAGAAAGTGAGCTGTATATCCTTCCAAATCAAACCTACCCGTCTCAAATTGAATCCCACAACTCCTGTGTTGAAATTCTATCAAGTGTCCCAAATGAATTATCAGTTGAAGATAGAATATTTAATGAGTTGTGCGACTTTGTAGTATTTGATTTGCCAAATTGTGAAGGGACCTTGCCAAGTGAAACCACACCCAATCCTTTTGACCTCTACACCTCCATCTTAGAACCTGAATTGATTGAAATCCATGCTTTTGATGAGGTGTCTGAGAAAATTGACTTTCACTTGATTAAGGATATTGACGCTGGGACTATTTTGGATGATGAACCCGTAGATTTGACTGAGTTTTTCTCTCCAATTCATCATCCCGAGTCATTAAATGTTTTTCCCGAACAACATATGCGTCTGGACTTTGATGAAATATGCATGGATGAGCTTAACCTTGAGGAGAATTTTGAGGATATTTTTGAGGATGAAACAGTTCTAGATGATGAGTCGGATTTTCCAATTCATCCTGTTCCTTTCTTTGACTGTGTACACCCTCCCGAAACCTTAACTGATACCCTTCCTCAATCACCTCCCCCTACCCTTTCCATCGTTCCGACCATGCAAGAAACCGTATCATTTTCACTTCCTGTGTCTGGTTTACCAAGTTCGGCGTACCCATGGTTTCTTACGAATCTTGAGGGATTTGACCCAATCTCTCGCCGGGTTAATAGATTAGCACAATCGCTGTTTACACATCGCTCATCACAAATTGTGCTAATCTATTCACTCCATTTGCACCCTCAAGTTCGTACTCCACTTCTTTTTCCCTTCCGCCATTCTTCTTCTGATATACCGAGACCGTATCTCGCTTCTATCTCCATACGGTCTCGCGTATTCTCCATCTCTTTTCTCTACGCCTTCTTTCACCAACCAGCACATTATAGAGATAAAATCTTTGAATGGTTGGTACTAACTTTTGGCCTGTGTAAGGCCTTGTATAGCTTGATACTGTTCTCTTTCCCCCCTAATCCTGAATTTCAACGCTTAACAGTGGAAACACTGTTTTACTTAAGTTTGGGGGGGACACCTTTTTTGTATATATTTTTTTGTTTTCCTTTTTTGTTTTGTATATAATTTGTTTTTAGAGGGAGCGCCGACAATTTTGACCCTCTTGGTATAGCCTGACAGTGAGGGCACTGTCAAGTCTAAGTTTGGGGGTGTGTTCGGTAAGCTTTCTTCCTTCGCATTCATTTGTATATTTTGCATTTGCATACCCTATTAAAAACCCACAAAAAAATTGAAAATTTTCCAAAATATAAAAACTTTGTCGTCAAGTTAGCTAATAGGGTAACTTAGATCTTTATTCCGAAAGTTTAGTTGATATGATAGAAATAACTAAATTCTAGGCTTAGGGATTGAAAACCCTAAAAATAACCTTCATTCTGTCTAACTTTGGTAAGTATACGTCCTTACAGTTTTTTTTGAGAAATAGGTAATCTTGAGTTCAGTTCTTGAGTTAAGTCAAGATAAAGGGAAAGTATTGATGCTTTACTGAAAGATAAGTCTGAAAAATAGTTTCTTTTCTTGAGTTCAAATTTAGAAAGTATATACCCTACAAACTGCACTTACACGCACCTTGAAACTTGGGATAGTAGAGGATACCTTGAAATACTCTTGCCTGAAAGCCTAGTATGAAAGAAAAAACGGTATTTAAAGCTAAACACCAAAAGAGCATGTTGAAAAATATATCCGGTCTTGAAAAAGAAAAAGAAAAAGAAAAAGAAAAAGAAAAAAATAGAATAAAGTCAAGACCTGGAAACTGCTATTTACGCTTTAAAGTTCACACATTCAGTAATCGGTCGTTAGTGCCTCAAGAAGCATTAATAGTCGCATGAAAGGTGTGTGAGCAAATCCGTCCATCCTTAATGAAAAGAAGTAGTATTAGGTATTAGGGCAATGGTATTATAGCTTGAATTGAATTCTCAAGTGTAGGGGTGCAAATATACACACACGTAGGGGTATACAATCGATGTTTGAATAAAAGATAGAAATAAAGAATAAGACTTGTGTTTTCTGTAAAGTTGATAGAAATCCCTGATTTGAGGCCGCACTTTAGAAGGAAAACTCAGGAGAACCAACATCTTTCTAAACTTTTTTGGAACGTATATGAACCAAGGTTAAATAGATAGGAGGTGTGAAAAATAAGGGTTGGATATTTCTAACTTAGGATAATAGAGTTTCTAACGTAAATACTAAATTGTAGGAGTAGAATCAATGTTAACTTATGACACTAGCTTGACGGGATTTTGTGGGTAGTATCCGCTGAAAACCCTCAGGAGACAACACTCCTCCTACTAGGGACACCTAGAGGTTTAACGGCTTGTTGCACGCGCTCAGTGCAATCGCGTTCCCTGCGATAGTGCGGTTAGGATTTTATTTTTGTGAATAATTGGTTTTGCTCGGGACGAGCAAAAGTTAAGTTTGGGGGTATTTGTTCATAACAGAATACTGCATTTTATACCGCCCATTCTTATGCTCGTGTGTTTATAGGTAGCTGCTTTTAATCCGTGTTTGTTGCATATTTACAGAGTACAGGTTTCCAGTCCAAATATTGCAAATCAAGGCAAAATCTCCACAGTTACGCCATAAGCAGAACATCTGTTGACAGCAGATAAAAGCCGAGTTCCGGTCATCCATATCCGTCCAGTGCCGAGTACCAGTTCCTGAGACAAGACATATGACAGTGGTCATTCGTGTCTGGGACAAGCACAGAGCACGAGGGGGCAGCACAAGAATCAATGGGTGCGCGGAGCTCGAGAGAGATAGAAGTCAAAAGTGAAGAAAAGATAGCAATCTTGGACTAAGAATTCGGAAGATATTCTGGAAAGATTATCAGAAAATATATGTACCAGACAACAGGGGACAGCAGACCAGGGACCTACAGAAAAGCCCATGCCCTGAACCCTCTATAGTGCGGCGGATCCGCGGCCAATAGGGGGTATTGGCGGCGGATCCGCGGCCGTACTGGGCCTTCAGTGTGTCATTTTTCATGGGTAGTTGGGTCTTTTCACATGGGTTCAGAATGTTGCCCTAGAATTTCTGTTACCTGCCTATAAATACTCCAGAATTGAGCTAAGCCAAGGGTCCAATTGGAAGTTCATTCTTTGTTCCTCTTTTGTAGTTTTTGTGTAGTTCTTCTTCTTCTTCTTCATTCTTTTTCCATGAAAATTGTAGTGAGAGCTTTTTGAGTGGGAGATCAATGAAGATGAGGGCTTTTTGTATCATTCTCTTTTGTTTCTTCTTCCCCTTGAGATTCTTGCTTTCTCTTGATCATTCAACCTCTTCATTGAGCTTGAATGGTTAAGGGTTAGTTATTGATCTCAAGGGTCGTATTTTCTTATGGAATTAGCGCTTCATTTCACATGCGTTCTCTACCCTTCCCTTGATCTTGCAACCTCTTGATTGAGCTTGCAAGTTTAAGGGTTGGCTATTGATCACATGCTTGTCTTGAGTTCTAGTTTCTAATTCTTTTTATTGCTTATTTATTACTTGCTTTTTATTACCTTGCTTTACTTTCTTGCAATTTATATTCATGCACTTAATTACTTGTAATCTTTTCTTTTCTTTGTTCTTTTCTTTTTGTTCTCTCTTTTTGGTTCTTTTTTGTGAATGAATGTAATTATCGTTGTTAAGAATAAATACGGTATTGTAAATTAAGATTTTCTTTTCTCATTTCCTTTTCCCGTTATTTTCCATTGAACTCCGCCCAAACCATACGCAAGCGCTCCGTTAGGCACCCTACCCAAACAAGGTAACGGTGATTCCTAACCGCGACCGGTTGCGTTCGGTTTGGCCGGAGGCGAAAGCAAGAGACAAGAACGGAAGGACAAGGGTAAATAAGCCTTATTCCACGAATACCGCGCTTAAATCCCCTAATCCACGTTGTTGCCGATTGCTCTAGCTTCAATTGGTCAAGACTCGGCTCAAAGGTTTTGAGTACGGATTTCTTTAGCTTACAATTTCGTATCTTTTTCTTAACAACTTTATACCTGCAAATAAATACACATAGGTTAGATTGAACAAACTCATACAAATTCTTTATTGACTCGTCTAAAACAAGAAAGGACATACAACCATCTCCCTGTGGATCGACCCATGCTCAACCGGCTAGCTGCATAGCGACACCGTCTTGATTGCGGTTAACTTTAATTCTTTCAATCAGTAGTCGTGGGATGCTCAGTCCATGATTCATCGGACTTTTTAAGATGCTAGAGTGAGTATGAGAGGTGGCTTATCGACTTGCCTTTCCTCCTTCATTAGCCGGTGTGTACAATACTTTCCATGTATCTCAGTTGAGACACTAGGTTCGTAATGACAACCATATCTTGGACCATTAAGAGTTAACGTTGGGCACCGATCTGTTTTACGAAGAGTAGCCTACCACTATTCTCGATCGCAGGAAGAGAGTGCTAAAGAATAAGGTCATTCCCTTGGTTCGAATTTCTTGGGGCAGTCGTTCTCCAGCGGAGTCTACTTGGGAACGTGAAGATGATATCCGTTCACGATTTCCGCACCTATTTGAGTAGTTGTTTGTTTGTTTGTTCCGTTGTTTTCGTTCTTTAATTTCGAAGACGAAATTTTTGTAAAGGGGTATGATGTAATAACCGGATCCGTTTGTACTTCCGTGTGTATATATATATATATATATATATATATATATATATATATATATTTAATAAAATTATATTTTCCTAAAATTATTCCCAAATATTATTTTAAAAAATTTTCAAATATTTTTCCTAGTTTATTCTCCAAATTGAAATCATATTTTTCTTTATATTTTTCCCTAAAACCTTAACTCTACCTAAAACCAAACCCTGACCCATTCTTTGCCCAGCCCAAGCCCGGCCTAAACCCACGCACACGACCCGACCCGTTCCCCATCTCCCCCTCCTTCTCTTCTTCTTCTTTTCTTTTCCCTCCTTTTCCCCTCGACGTTCCTTCCCCCTTCCTCGCAACCGCCATCTTATGACACGTGCTCGCTCACGTCCTCACTTCATCGCCAACGAACTCTTGAGATCCCCTCCTATAAATCCTTCCCTCTCCTTCTCTATCTCCCTCTTCTCCAACGCTCCCTTCCTCTCTCAAACTCACCCCCACGAGAACAACTCGTCGTTGACGCCACCCACGACCCAACCTTCGATCCTAACCCCTCCCGAGATCCCCGCACCTGCCTGCCCTATCTCGCAACTGTTCACCGCCGAAAGAAAGGGACCGAGACGTTGGGACATCTAGCCTAAATTTGGGGGCAGATACTATTTGAACTTATCCATCCACCTCTCCAAAGATACCAAGTTGATTTATGGCACCATATATCAAGGTTTGGACAGACGCGGCCGTTGTAGTGTGACTTCATCAGATTCTCCCTCATTTGCCAGGGTTTTTGATTGTGGGGACGCTTTTCCCTGCAGGAGCAAGCCCTTGCAAATAATTACGTTACCGCATTGCGATAACCACTTTCTCCTTCTTCAGCAGTTCACTTCGTGTCGTGTCGTGTATGATTTTATGAGGTTGCCCTTGGGTTGTATACGGAGACTAATTTATGTCGTCGCCTGTAGGGCGCGGATTAGTCCAAATCCGTATATTTTTAGATTTGGGTTTTGGGTCAAGGATTTGCTAGACGGGATCCACATTGGTAGCTTGGTTTTCTAATGGGAGTGAACTTAGGATGCAGATCTCATATAAATGAAGTCCATCGGTTCACGGGATATTTGGGTTTGATCTAAGGATCGTTAGTCATATTTGAGACTAAAATCAACTTAGAAGCAAATGAGCATATGGGCTCAATTATTTTAGTTTAAGGACATCACGATCTAACATTCCCTATTTGGTACAAATGTTAGTTTAAGGTCGTTTCGGTCCATTATTCCCATTTTGGGGACGAATGTTAGTTTCAGGACATTTCGTTCCAACATTCCCATTTTGGGGACGAATGTTAGTTTAAGAATGTTTAGGTCCAACATTCCTATTTTAGGGACGAATGTTAATTTAAGAACGTTTTGGTCCATTATCGCCGTATTTGGGGAGAAGATTAGTTTAAGGACATTTCGGTCCATTATTCATCTTGCGCGCACGTGTATTTGTTATGTGGCGGAGTAAACGATAGTGACATAGAATGCGCCTAATTTGGGACGCGATCCAATTTGAGATGTGCACGTCAATTTGGAAGTGCATCAATGTGTGATGAAAAAAGTTGTTGGTTGTCGGGACCCGCTACCTCTTTGAAGACATTTAGGAATTACAACGATATATATCAGAGGTGTGGAAAGATATACCTTTCAACCAAATCCCATATTTGAGGGAAGAAGGGGTCATGGTGAACCTAAAAATCGTTAGTCATATTTGAGACTAAGATTACCTTAGGAAATATGGGATGAATATCATTTTGGATATCATCAATGAGAGATCATTAGTCATGTTTGAGACTAAGATCAGTTTGGAAATCACGAGCATATAGGCTCGGTTGATTTAAAATAAAAAAATGTTTAACCTCAGGAAACTTAGCCAATTCGGGCTAAGATTGGTTTTCTATACTCCCCAGCAGTGCTAAGCATTAAGATATACAGCGCTCACGTGTGTTTCACGTGGGACGCTGGAATAGTGCTAAACACTAATCTTTTCTGGCTCTCACGCGCTTTTCATGTGAGGCGCTGAATTTTTTTTTAATCTTGGACGCTCACGTGCTTTTCACATGAGGCGCTGAGTTTTTAGCCTTGGGCGCTTACGTCCTTTCACGTGAGGTGCTGAGTTTTTAGCCTTGGGCGCTCACGTGGTTTTCACGTGAGATTCTGAGTTTTTAGCCTTAGGCGCTCACGTACTTTTCACGTGAGGCTCTATAATAGTGCTAAGCACTAATTTTCTCTGGCGCTTACGTGTGTTTCGTGTGAGGCGCTATATTTTTTGGAGATTTAATCCCTGTTGATGTTTTTTTTAGAGAACTTAAATCTCTGTTAATGGTATTTTGACCATTAACGATCACCAAGATCACTATTTTGAGGATCTGGGATTTTTTAAGAACTAAGTTCTTGTTTTGAAGGAACTAAATTCCCGGAGTATTATGGACTCCATTTTCTCTACGTTCTTTTATCCCTATTCTCTTGTTCATGTTTTCAGAGAGGTTAAACCTTTGTTAATGGTATTTTAACCATTAACGATCACCAAGATCATTATTTTGAGAATCTTGGATCGGGTTCTTTAAGAACTAAGTTCTTGATTTGAAGGAACTAAGTTCCTGGAGTATTATGGATTCCATCTTCTTTCTTTTCAACTTTGTTCTTCTCTAAATTTTTGATTTTCAAGAACAAGATCTTCCCGATGAGAATTAAATTCTCAACTTGTGGGAGACTTGTTTTGTGGATTTCAGATCCAGTAAAAGAACTAAGTTCTTGAGAAGGGTTATACCCTTAGATATGCTATGATAGGTAAAGGAAATGTTTTGATCTCTGTAGTTTCTTTACTTAGGGTTTGAGAGGAGGAAGATCTTCTTCTTTATTGAGAATTAAATTCTCTGTTGTTTTGAGAGCTTCTGTATTTTTACAGAATCTTATGGGGTGGTCTCTTCCTTATTTAGAAAGAGGGATCATTGGTCGTTGGGACCCACCACCTCTCCGACGACCAGAGGGATTACAGCTCCATACATCGAAGTGTGGAGAGATGTACCCTTTGAGCCATGTCCCATTCATCAGGAGGAGGAACATGCTGGAGCTTAAACCTCTAGCTGCTTGAAAAAGGTTTCTTTGCATTCGCTCACATGCGTCGCACATGTTGGGTGCACATACGTTGCACGTGGCGGACGCATGGCCTGGGAGCACGTGGCGGACGTACGTGCATCGTACGTGGCGTTTGCACATCATGGGAGGGGGGATGGCAGCTAAGGCCTTAACTTGGAGAATTAAGCTCCTATGAGTATCGAATCCTATATTTTCTAAGAGATATCCCCTCTTATTTATAGGAGAGTGGTAGAGAAGGGATCTCTCTTTTTCTCAATGTGGGACTAAAAATGTATCCCTAATGTGGTAGAGAATTATTTAGACTATACGCGCATAGCACATTTGCTCATAACTTTTGATTCTGGAAGAGTTATGAGGCCCATAATATATCAAATCGAATGATTTTTCGAGATGCTTTTGATCCATCAGAATTTACCTGATTCTCATTCGGAAGTTAAGAAAAATACAGCCCGGAAAATACTGGTTTGCATTTTCTTAAGCGTATTACTGCCATTTGATACCTTGGACTCTTTTGCGCAGAAATTTTTTGCGGGACAACGTCTCTCTCTTCCTTTCTATAAATCTCTCACTCTCTATCTCCCTACCTCCTGCTCTCCGCCTTTCCAAAAAAAAAACCCTAAGCTCCCCTTGCCGACGACCTATCGCCACCCTCCAGCAACTCCGCCGACGAACCCCTTCATCACATCGGCAACCTCCCGCCTCAACTCCTTTCCCCCTCGAAAACATAACCCTAAGCTGCACTACCACCACGGCTGCCACCATATCCCTTCCACTGCTCACCTCCACTCCCCTCGCCGACGACCCCCTCTGACACCCCCTGCCTCTCCTCCCCTCGAGAGCGACCCTCCTCACTCCAGGACGCATCACCACTCCGTGCACACCCTAATCTCCTATAAAGCCCACAGCCAGCGCTCATCGCCTGAGCACCATTGCTACTTCCACCAGCGTCACCTTCTCCGGATTTTTCGCCTGTTCGGGCCCAAGCTCTGCTACAGCCGACCACCAAACCATAGCCGAGCAAACCTTAAGCCGAAGCTTGTTGCGTGATGCCGTCGCTGTATCTTCGCCGTTGTTTCCCATGAACGTGCCGTACTCTCGCTATTCATCGCTATGATCATCACCAGGCAAATGAAACCTCACTTGCTTTAACATGCTACGCACATATATCTATAGATTCGTGTTAACCTTATACTAGATAGATTATTACGATTCCATGTTAGTTAGTTTACTATCACATATAATTCGTAAGTCATCATCATACCTCTAAAAAAACCATAGTAATTCTAGGACGATTAGTTTGAGCGTAATTGGATCTAAACATCACGTTAATGCCATGTGGAATTGCAAGCATTTGATACCATTTTTTCACGTGTTAGGCAAAACCAACCTTAATTCGATAGTTCTCGATATTGTATGCTAATAGTGTGACATGGTGAACTGAACCAAAACCCATAAATCATGCTCAAAGCTTTTACCAATATTCTCTTTTGCTATTTACGAATATCGTGTAGAAAACTGAACTCAAAATAACGAAGTATCGCACGTGTAATGACATCCTAAAGAGGCAACGTCAAATCTGTTTTGCTGTATGCGTCATGTTGTTAAATTGATATTAATTTTGATACATACTGGAATGTAATATTATATAGCTCATATCGAAGCAGAATCGATAAGTTTGGACCCCCTGTTATTTACTTTTCAATACTGATATATACCAACGAAGAAAACTGACTTGGAATACGGCTTTGGACTGTAGTCCAAAGCAGCATCCCATATTAATACCTGACTTTAAATCATTGTGTAGCGCTGTATGAAAGTGAAATTATGTGGAAGCATATACCGTTGTGAAGATAATCTTGTTATATAACTATAGGTGGTAGTTTAGTTCGATTTTACTGTCGTTTGGTATTTTATTTGAATTTTAAATAGTCGATATGTACTGCAGTTTAGTACAGGGACAGATTGTATACTCTAACCTTAAACCGGACATATCTCCCAGTACACAGCGGATATTGTCAATCCATCTAGTGCGTTGGAAACTTAATTGATAGTTATAAATTTTACTTAGCTGTAGCATCACCTAATTCTCATCGCAACAGGGATGAAAATGTGTTACGAAATGGACTTTCAGTTCAGGAACTGAATTTCTAGCGATGAACACTTAAAATGAAATGACCGTAACTTGCAAACCTGAAACCGGATTGACCTGGAACCAATTTTGTTGGATCTCTGTTTGAGTTTACATATAGCCTTTTTTCTAATTATGATCATACGAATCAATATGTTTTTCTGAACCCGTAATGTACATTGTGTTTCTTATCGTACATGACTTGCTATATTGCATCATTCTTGTATTTTATCCAACTGTGATACCTTTAGTGATAACGAACGTTCATAGTGATTTATAGTGAACTTTGTATTGTCGAATGTGAGTGGTATTGGATTAGTTGTGTCAAGTACGCCGGTGATAAGTGATTGATTCGTGAAAGTGAACAGTGCAGTAGAAAGTGAATAAGACCGTGATTGTGGCGCGTGCTTGTATACAACTAGTCCTATACATATAGTTATTGTAACCTGGGGGAAATAGGGAAATCAAGATGGAATTGAACTTGTATTTAGCGATGTACTGTGACTTAGAGGATGATCATTCAATATTAGCGATATGTGTATGTGTATGAATTAGGTCATGAGCCTAGCAGTAAGGCTGCATGGTTATATCCTGGGAAACAGTGGACCGTAGTTTCGGGCATGCACGAGAACCTTGTTAAACATGAGCATCCATTTCCACCGATTGATTTCATTTGATTTAGAGAATGATAGTTAATGACATGTATATTGCGTGGATTACTGACATAATACATATACCGTACTGTTCATATTCACTTGATATTCTTTATTCTTATGTTACTGTATTATGCCGTCCATTTCATGTTTAATATCATGGTACACACACTATATATATGTTTCTATATGTGTCGCCCTGACAACCTGAGTGTGCATGCTCAGAGGACGAAGTGGACCCAGCTCAGGAGCAGGATCTGTCATTCGAGATCTCGGAGATTTAGACCGCGACATCAGCGCTATCGCTTTCTGTTTACTATAAGAACATTGTTATTTCTTTGGTTAGTTATTTTTTTCATGCAAATAAATGTATCCTGAATTCTGTTATTTTAATGTAATAAAGTTGTGAGCTGTGATTTACTTTATTCGAGTACTATGTTTACTGATTACCATGTAATACTATAAGCCGAAGTGTGACTACGGCGGGATTATTCCTTGATAATAGGAGTATGGGTGGTCTAGTCATTCATCGTATTCTATATATTAGGAAGCGGGGCATGAAAAATCTCAAAGGGTTCGACATATCTGGGATCGAGCTTCCCTCTTTTCCCAAATTGCATCATACCCTTCATCGGAGAAACCCGATGAAACACATGGTCACCCACAGCGAGCTCAAGTCTGCGGCGATGGCGACCATCATAAGATTTCTGTTAGTTATGTATATGCCCTAGAGGCCATTGTTGTACATATGAAGTATATTATAATGGATGCTTGGATATATATAGAGATGACTTTCTTGCTCGTCATGATAGTATGCTATTTGGTTTCACTTTATCTTAACATGTTGACTTGTATTGGTTTACTGTTTTACTCTCACATGTTGATAAAGCCCTTAGGATCTGTACTCGACTACTGGGACTATGATGAGATCATACTAGTGGGGCCATCGTAGTCGATGAGTACATCCTATAACTGTTCCTAGTCGAGGGTATATCGAGACAGGGCATCGATACACCAGAGTAGACTAGCGTATACGCATCTTGACCCATATGATGGGCGATGGATGATCCCATATCCATCGGTGTTAGACATCAGAGATGGTGTATGGGTGCATAATGGAGATTGGGTACACTGGACGGACTCGACGAGAACTCCCAGATGGTGATATACCACACGTCAGATGGCAGTTCTCCGGTGACACTGGTACAGGGTAGTCTGTAGACCCGAGATCGTCATAGAGTCTTGTGTGATTCCCACTGTGATTTGATTTCCACCTTACTACGTCCAAGAGGGCGTGCAAAACGGTGGCTTTTGGGTACAGTCCCGAATCACATGGAGGCAATGAGCGATAGGAGGGGATTCGTCTCTCCCGGTATAGGGAGTTGATGTTGTGCTGTGTTCGATTGGCTATAACTGGAAGTCCCTGGCCAGGGCTGATATGGAGATTTACTGGTAAGTGTTACTAGTAGTTTCTCGACCCGTTATGAGCCACACATCGACACGACTTATCGGTTACTGGGGTCTGACGTATACCACCCCTAGACTTGATATGCGACATATCAGACGAACAGACCGGACTGTACGGGAGTGTTACTGATTGGATTCACAGGAGAACGCACAGGCTAGCTTGTTGATCTTCTGATCGCTCAATACCTGGGTGGCTGTTACGTTTAGCTGACCGCTTGCAGCTTATGGGTGTTTGATATGATCATCACCTGCTACCGGCGTATTGACGATTCTTTAGAGTCCTACACAGAGGTTTCTTGGCTCAGGCGAAACGGAGTAGAGGCACATATGTGATATGTGCAGGACCGAGAATAATGCGATATGAGATACCGTATTATATTCTCGCGATATTTGGATATGAACCGGGACATCGGATCAAGTGTTGATTCGATGAATCGGTACATGATATATTAGTCGGTAATATTCGATATAGCCGGATCGTCGGATCAAGTGTTGATTCGATGATTTAATGTATAATAATATATATGATATATTATTACATTATATAATATTAGCTCGCTTTATTATTTCATTTTCTCACTGGATGATACATTGATATATATGCGATATATGTTAATTGTACTATCTTCTTTTGTTGCAAATATATAATATATATGTAATATATATTATTGTGACATGATATGATTAATTGTTAAACCTGTTTAAGGATGATTAATTGAGGTTAGGGTTTGATTTGGGTTAGATGCTTCATGCACCTTCTAGAAGCTTTTTGTTTTGTCATTCTTAAGATATTTTAGGATGACACATTCTTTAACCCAACCAAACCCTAACTCTAGTTTATTCTCTACTAAATCTTGACCACTCATCCTTGACCATGGTTAATAAATCAATCATATAGCTTTCATTCTATTCATCACAAAAGAATTAATCTTATTATTGATTTTCCATTATCATCTTCTTCTCTCTTGAAAAGCTTACTAGATTTTCTTTATGTGATGAAATAATATGAGAAAATGATTTAAAAAGAAAGCAAAATTACTACTCTCTCATCCTCATCTCATCTAGCCCATGAGATTAGTGTGTTCATCTCTTTAGAGTGAGAAAGCTTGAGTCTTTGCAACTTCAAGGTAGATTATCGGAGATTTGGAATACTTCAAGCTAGCATGGATCGTTCGAGTCGTGGAGCCTCTCATGAGTCCGGGAGATCGTGGATCGCGGCAAAGGGACTTCTACTCGGAGCTTGTGAAGCGAAGGAGCGGACTACAAAGGTTGTAATCCCTCACACTTAGATAAAAGTTATCATCTTGCATGTTAAACCCTAATAATCTAGCAAAGATCCCGGCTTTGGGTTGTTCGGAACGTCTAAATTTTTATCCGGGCATGTTTGATGCCTTATGAACCTTCACAAGAGTGCCTAGGAACCCTACAGTGGTATCAGAGCCTAGCTAGAGCATTAGGCGATGTGTTTACGAAGTTAAAACTCCGATCGAACCCGAAACGACAAAATTGGACCCCTCTCTGGAAATTTTTTAAATTTTGGGATTTTTCTGAATTAAAAATATGTAAAAAATTCAGCAGGGAATTCTAAGAATTACCATAAAACCCGAGCCCCCAATTCGACCAAACGGCGGCGGAACCGCGGCGCAAGCTTGCTTGCGCGGCGGTTCCGCGGCGGATTGATGGATTGGCGACACGTGGCTTTTGTGGTAATGTCCGTAGGTGCTTGTTGATGCTTCTGGGTATTTTTAATCTGTTTCAGGTGTTGAATCTTCTGGGGTTTATTTTGTAATAGTAGATTCGATCGGAATATTTAAATTCGTATTTCTTTCCGGATATTTAGAAACTGTTAAACTATTTGAACGGATATCATTAACTCACTGTTTCCCGGTACGGCAAACTTTCAAGTGTTGAATTTTTATTGGGTTTAAATCTTTCGGAAAAATTATACAAGTTAAGCGGTGGACCCTCTAGAAGACAACAAACCTTAACTCGATTATGTGACCGTCTTGAACTGCCTTTTGAACCTTCGGGTTTGGGGCAGTACGGCGTGCCACATGTGAGGCGTTGGCTTGACCCTTCTACGGCTGGATCACCGGTACTATGACATATTCTGGGATTATTTGAACTCCGCTCAAGTGTTGAGCACTTTGGGAAATTTTGGGTATTTGATTATCTGTTCGGAAAGTTTAATACTGTCTATTTATCTGGAATGTGATACAATATGTGGAATTCATAGAGTTAGGCATGAAATGCGAAGTATGTGATATTTCGGATTTACGATGTCTAAAGTGATTGTGGATTCCAAATATTGTAGTTTTACACTTTCTTTTCTGTGACCGTAAGTGTAATATGTGATATCGCCGGTTTCGTTGCTATATGTCAACGACAATTGGGATGCGCATATTTACTTACGTTGATGATATGAGATATTATGTGTTGCTGTGATATGTTATATTGGATCGTCGCGTTCTGAATAGCCGGGGGTTTTATGTGAGATGAGGGTTTTTATTTTCATTCATGTAAAATTCATTTGTAAAGTAATATTCTTTTATTTGGGGCACTTCCAGGTTGCGGTTGCTGTCACCAGTGTATATTATTTACTTTTCGGCATTAGGTAGACCCAAGGAGGGGAGCACAAGTAACCGGGTTCTAGGGTCCAGTGGGAGGCCATCTCGAGGAGTCGAGACCGGGTCTCCTAACCCTAGAATTGGCAGTGTTACTTGCCGCTCTCGTAGGGGTCTTGGGATGTGGGTTTGGCTATTCGTCGCGACCGTGGAATCCGTGTTTTATACAGGCTCGTATTGAAAACACGGACGTCTTAGTATATCCAATATTTCATAAATGTTCTTCTGCTGCAATGTTCGGTGATGAGATCATATTACTGCTTGAGACGAATGCTTACACTATATATATATGCTGATATATAAATATTACTGCTTTCGTTTCTTCTGTGATGCTTAGGAAGCATAAGCTGATGGGATTTTTATTAATGAGATTAATAAATGAAAAGAAACCTAAAGATGTTGTAGAATCAAAACTTTATAAAAAGGGTAGCTACAGTTTTGTTTTGCACAGTGATATATATGATATATCCTGCACCTTATTCGATGGGGAAAGAGCCGACGATCCCTTCACCGGGAGTGACCTCTTTAGCGAAACTGGCAGATGCTACAAAACGCGGTTTGTCTTTTGATTGCTTTTAGAGTTTTTCTTTGCACAGCGGTATATATGATATATCCTGCACCTTATTCGATGAGGAAAGGGCCGACGATCCCTTCACCGGGAGTGACCCCTTTAGCGAAACTAAGAAAAGCCTCAAAAACACTCCTTTTCAAAACTTCACTCGATTCTACAACGATATCAAGTTCATTACGCTCGGGGTTTTCTGAAAAACCTGCGTAGTCCTCCGTCATTTCAGATAGATATTATTTAGTATTCGTGCTACGTTTGTTGGCCTACGTCAAGACGTGGTGTGCGGTAGCTAACTAGTATTTATCTGTTTATGCATATGATGCAGATTGGATTAGGGTAGTCGTGCGACTTTGTTGGCCTGCGTCAAGGGTCGTACGGGTGGGTTTAATTCAATCAAGAAATGACGGGTTGAACTTGACTAGCGCGCTATGGTTTGTTGGCCTGCGTCAAGGTCATAGATCGCTAGGGCAAAATATTATCGGGAATTTCAAGTGTTGAAATTTGCAATGAGATTGCATACCTCCTATGAGATAGTTGGATCCCGATACCCACTGCGAGTAAGTGTTACTCCTGGGAGAGGTTTACACAGGACAATTAGCCGATCAAGTAGGTGTCTAGAAAAGTGTTAACGGGGTTACGCCTCTGGGAAAACGAGGTTTACATTAATTAGGTCCGTGCGAAAGCACGGGGAACCTCCCTCAAAGTACCGACACTGATCTGGCTGAAAGATTGACGAAATTGTAAGGTGTAATTAATCCCGGCTAATCTTACCTTTTAGGATTTTAAGGTAGATTTGATAAAACCAGTGGGAGACATCCTGATTAGATAAGATAATAACCAATCTAATCTTGCAAGAGCATACGCTAAAAGTGTTTTCTTCTTTCTCTCTCCAGGTAGCGACCATGTCATGCCATAATCAAGATAATAAAATGGATGTATTGACTGAACCCAATTATTGTACTGAGCTAGGGAATGTTGGACCCGTTCTTTCTTATAAGAGTTATAAGACTGAACAGGAAACAGGAGAATATCTGGATTCTCACGCCGCCCAAAAGAACATGCATGTTGATGCATCTTCTTCGGGTGTGTTAGTTATTGAGAACTGTTTCTCAGTTCACCCTACGTCCTGGGTATTAGATACCGGATCAGGATCCCACATATGTAAACAGTTACATGGGCTACGTAAAGGTAGAGAACCGGGAAAGGGTGATCATTCCGTTCAAGTAGGGAACGGTGCAAGTATTGTAGCCAAAGCAGTTGGCGAATATCACCTTGTATTGCCAAGTCGTAATACACTGATTCTAAATGAGTGCTATTATATACCGAACATGATGTACAACATTATATCAGTTTCTTTATTAAGTAAAGAAGGATATAATTTTGTAGTAAAGGATAATGTTATGAACATATTCCTAGATCAAAAGTTGATTGCATCAGGCTCGTTACATAATGGCATATTCATTCTAAATCAGAATACAGTCCTGAATATACAAAACACACACAAGAGGAAAAGTTCAGAAATGAACGAATCCTACTTGTGGCATTGTAGACTTGGTCATATCAATGCGACACGACTGGCTAAGTTACATAAAGATGGTTATTTAAATCCGTTCGAATTATCATCTTATGATACTTGCCATTCATGTCTCAAAGGAAAAATGACCAAAGCTCCGTTTAGTGGACACGGAAAAAGAGTTACCGAACTCTTAGGACTAGTACATAGTGATGTATGCGGTCCCATATCTACGCATGCCAGGAACGGTTCTTCCTACTTCATTACATTCACTGACGATCTCTCAAGATTCGGATATGTGTTCCTGATGAAACACAAGTCTGAAGCTTTTGAGAAATTCAGAGAATATAAGCACGAAGTAGAGAACCAAAAGGGCAAAAGTATTAAGATTCTTCGATCTAATCGAGGAGGCGAATACTTAAGCAATGAGTTCCTAGATTATCTAAAAGAGAATGGGATTCTCTCTCAGCTTACTCCTCCTTATACACCACAGCACAACGGTGTATCGGAGCGGAGAAATCGCACCCTATTAGATATGGTGCGCTCGATGATGAGTACAGCTGAGTTACCTATTTCCTTCTGGGGGTATGCACTGGAGACAGCTGCAGACCTATTGAATATGGTTCCTACCAAATCTGTGCCAACCACTCCATATGAGATATGGAAAGGAAAGAGACCATATCTTAATTATGTTAGGATATGGGGTTGTCCGGCATATGTGAAAACACAAAATCCGGACAAACTCGGTGCAAGGTCTATTCTGTGCAAGTTTATTGGATATCCCAAACATTCACGCGGGTATATCTTCTACCACACCGAAAAACAAAAGGTGTTTGTTTCTCGGCACGCCACCTTTTTAGAAAAGGAATTTCTTGAAAAAGAAATTAGTGGCTCTGAGGTAGAACTGGAAGAAGTTCCAGCAGAACAAACTACAACAGATGATTTAGTGGAACCAGAGGATTCAGTAGTACCCGACGAACCCCAGCCTCTCCGCCGATCTAGTAGGGTTTCTCGTCCACCTGAGAGATACTACGGTTTTCTCATTGATGGTGGAAGCGAAGATTGCATCATGGATCATGATGACCCCACTAGTTTCGAGCAGGCCATCACGAGTGGTGACTCTGTGAAATGGCTGGATGCAATGCGATCTGAGATGGAATCCATGTACACCAATAAAGTATGGATTTTAGAAAATGCTCCTGAAGGGGTAAAACCCATTGGGAGCAAGTGGATTTTTAAAAAGAAATTTGGTGTAGATGGAAAAGTTGAGACTTTCAAAGCTAGACTTGTAGCAAATGGTTTTCGTCAACGACCAGGTGTGGATTATGACGAAACCTTTTCTCCAGTGGCTATGCTTAAGTCCATCCGGATCTTACTTGCCATTGCTGCATACCATGACTACGAAATCTGGCAAATGGATGTTAAGACCGCCTTTCTAAACGGTGATTTAGAAGAGAGCGTGTACATGACTCAGCCAGAGGGCTTCGTAGATAGTGGGAGCAGCGGAAAGGTGTGCAAGCTGCTTAAATCCATTTATGGGTTAAAGCAAGCATCGCGGAGTTGGAACATCTGTTTTGATGTTGTAGTCAAAGAGTTTGACTTCATCAAAAATATAGATGAACCTTGTATCTATAAGAAGGTAGCAGAGGGTAAGGTTGTCTTCCTCGTATTGTACGTGGATGACATACTCTTAATAGGAAATGATATTCCTATGCTGCAATCAGTCAAGCTCTTCTTATCACAGAGATTCTCAATGAAAGATCTAGGTGATGCCTCCTGCATATTGGGAATCATGATCTATAGAGATAGATCTATACGGATACTGGGATTGTCCCAATCCAGATACATTGACACCATACTAAAGAGGTTTAGTATGGAAGAATCCAAGCGTGGGAACCAACCCACGATCTCTGGACTCACTCTCTCTAAAGAGATGTCTCCCAAGACTGATTTGGAGAGAGCTCGCATGCAAGGGATACCCTATGCTTCGGCAGTAGGCTCTATCATGTATGCGATGCTATGTACCAGACCCGATGTAGCATACTTACTAAGTGTAGTGAGTCGGTATCAAGCAGATCCTGGAGAGAGTCACTGGACAGCTGTGAAGAACATTCTCAAGTACTTGCGAAGGACTAAGGAGATGTTCTTGGTGTATGGTAACAGAGAACTCCAGGTGGAGTCCTTTACCGATTCCAGCTTCCAAAGTGATAAGGACGACTCTAAGTCGCATTCGGGTTTTGTCTTTACCCTCAATGGAGGGGCGGTATGTTGGAAGAGTTCCAAACAGGATACCGTTGCAGACTCGACGATGGAGGCTGAATACATCGCTGCCAACGATGCTGCCAAGGAGGCTGTCTGGATAAAGAAGTTCATTACTGAACTTGGAGTGGTTCCATCCATTGAGCATCCAATACCTCTGTATTGCGATAACAATGGAGCTGTGGCTTTGGCCAAGGAACCAAGATCCCATCAAAAGTCCAGACATATTCTGAGGCGGTATCACCTGATCAGGGAGATAGTTGATCGCCGGGAGATCGAGGTCAGGAGAGTAGATACGAAGGACAACATTGCGGATCCATTCACGAAGGCTATTCCCCAGATACAGTTTGAGAGATTATTCGGGATGCTAGGTATGAGATACTACAGCAGCTGGCCTTAGTGCAAGTGGGAGATTGTTAGTTATGTATATGCCCTAGAGGCCATTGTTGTACATATGATGTATATTATAATGGATGCTTGGATATATATAGAGATGACTTTCTTGCTCGTCATGATAGTATGCTATTTGGTTTCACTTTATCTTAACATGTTGACTTGTATTGGTTTACTGTTTTACTCTCACATGTTGATAAAGCCCTTAGGATCTGTACTCGACTACTGGGACTATGATGAGATCATACTAGTGGGGCCATCGTAGTCGATGAGTACATCCTATAACTATTCCTAGTCGAGGTTATATCGAGACAGGGCATCGATACACCAGAGTAGACTAGAGTATACGCATCTTGACCCATATGATGGGCGATGGATGATCCCATATCCATCGGTGTTAGACATCAGAGATGGTGTACGGGTGCTCAGTGGAGACTGGGTACACTGGACGGACTCGACGAGAACTCCCAGATGGTGATATACCAAACGTCAGATGGCAGTTCTCCGGTGACACTGGTACAGGGTAGTCTGTAGACCCGAGATCGTCATAGAGTCTTGTGTGATTCTCACTGTGCTTTGATTTCCACCTTACCACGTCCAAGAGGGCGTGCAAACGGTGGCTTTTGGGTACAGTCCCGAATCACATGGAGGCAATGAGCGATAGGAGGGGATTCGTCTCTCCCGGTATAGGGAGTTGATGTTGTGCTGTGTTCGATTGGCTATAACTGGAAGTCCCTGGCCAGGGCTGATATGGAGATTTACTGGTAAGTGTTACTAGTAGTTTCTCGACCCGTTATGAGCCACACATCGACACGACTTATCGGTTACTGGGGTCTGACGTATACCACCCCTAGACTTGATATGCGACATATCAGACGAACAGACCGGACTGTACGGGAGTGTTACTGATTGGATTCACAGGAGAACGCACAGGCTAGCTTGTTGATCTTCTGATCGCTCAATACCTGGGTGGCTGTTACGTTTAGCTGACCGCTTGCAGCTTGTGGGTGTTTGATATGATCATCACCTGCTACCGGCGTATTGACGATTATTTAGAGTCCTACACAGAGGTTTCTTGGCTCAGGCGAAACGGAGTAGAGGCACATATGTGATATGTGCAGGACCGAGAATAATGCGATATGAGATACCGTATTATATTCTCGCGATATTTGGATATGAACCGGGACATCGGATCAAGTGTTGATTCGATGAATCGGTACATGAAATATTAGTCGGTAATATTCGATATAGCCGGATCGTCGGACCAAGTGTTGATTCGATGATTTAATGTATAATAATATATATGATATATTATTACATTATCTAATATTGGCTCGCTTTATTATTTCATTTTCTCACTGGATGATACATTGATATATATGCGATATATGTTAATTGTATTATTTTCTTTTGTTGCAAATATATAATATATATGTGATATATATTATTATGACATGATATGATTAATTGTTAAACATGTTTAAGGATGATTAATTGAGGTTAGGGTTTGATTTGGGTTAGATGCTTCATGCACCTTCTAGAAGCTTTTTGTTTTGTCATTCTTAAGATATTTTAGGATGACACATTCTTTAACCCAACCAAACCCTAACTCTAGTTTATTCTCTACTAAATCTTGACCACTCATCCTTGACCATGGTTAATAAATCAATCATATAGCTTTCATTCTATTCATCACGAAAGAATTAATCTTATTATTGATTTTCCATTATCATCTTCTTCTCTCTTGAAAAGCTTACTAGATTTTCTTTATGTGATGAAATAATATGAGAAAATGATTTAAAAAGAAAGCAAAATTACTACTCTCTCATCCTCATCTCATCTAGCCCATGAGATTAGTGTGTTCATCTCTTTAGAGTGAGAAAGCTTGAGTCTTTGCAACTTCAAGGTAGATCATCGGAGATTTGGAATACTTCAAGCTAGCATGGATCGTTCGAGTCGTGGAGCCTCTCATGAGTCCGGGAGATCGTGGATCGCGGCAAAGGGACTTCTACTCGGAGCTTGTGAAGCGAAGGAGCGGGCTACAAAGGTTGTAATCCCTCACACTTAGATAAAAGTTATCATCTTGCATGTTAAACCCTAATAATCTAGCAAAGATCCCGGCTTTGGGTTGTTCGGCACGTCTAAATTTTTATCCGGGCATGTTTGATGCCTTATGAACCTTCACAAGAGTGCCTAGGAACCCTACAATTTCTGCCTACTCTGGGCGGTCTTCATCCTATCATGAATCAATTGGATCTTCTCGTTAGTCTCTTGAACCAACTGAGATCCTAGGAAGCTTCTCTCGCTAAGCTCGGTCTAACAAACCGGCGATCGACACTTTCTCCTATATAACGCCTTGAAAAGTTCCATCTGAACCATCTCCTGAAAGCTATTATTGTAGGAGAACTCAATCAAGGGTAAGTTACGATCACAACTGTCACCCAAATCTGGCGCACATGCTCGGAGCATATCCTTAAGAGTTTGAATAGTACGCTCTGACTGGCAATCGGTTTGTGGATGGAAGGTAGTACTGAAACTCAAGCGAGTGCCTAAAGTATCCTGAAGCTTCTTCCAGAGATGACTGGTAAAATGTGTGCCTCAATTAGAAACTATACAGGTCGGAGCCGTGCAACCGTACAATCTCATCAATGTAAATCTAGGTATATTGAGTATATCCGAAAGTGGTCATTACCGGAAGGAAGTGAGCCACTTTCATTAACCGATCTACAATCACCCAAATAGAGTCATACACTCTACTGGACCTAGGTCATAATGAAATCCATAGAAATCTGCTTCCATTTCCACTCCGGAACGGGTAAAGGCTGCAACTTTCATGTCGGTCTTTGATGCTCGACCATGACTTGCTGACAAGTTAAGCATCTCAAAACAATGTTAGACAAATCCTGTGTCTTCCCTTCCTACCAGTGATGCTTTCCAGACACGTTACGGACATAGACGGGTTCCAAACCACAACGCTCCCTCGTTGTCAATCACAAACTCAAAATCTAACCCTTGTCAGAGCTGCTCCATAATCTCAGATATACAGGCATCCCTGGACCATGCCTCCCTAATATGAACTATCAGAAATGGATGAGCACGAACATGAGCGAACGGTCTACCTATGGATGTAAACTCAAACCGTATGCCACTGTTACAAAAAATCAGCCAATCAGCAGTCGACACTCTTAGAACTGTGCCTAAAGAAGACAAGCTACCTCTAGGCTTTCGGCTCAACACATCAGCTACTACATTCGTCTTGGCTGGATGATAAAGAATCTCACAATCATATTCTTTCACAAGCTCCATCCAATGATGCTGCCTCAAGTTCAATTCACGCTGCTGAAATATATACTTCAGACTTTTATGGTTAGTACAGATCTGGCAAGACTCTCTGTATAAGTAATGTCTCCATCTCTTAAGCGCGAAGACCACTGCGTTCATCTTTAGATCATGGATAGGATAGTTCTGCTCGTGTTTCTTCAGCTTTCGGGAAGCATAAGCAATAACTCTGCTGTGCTACATCAGTATGCAACCTAAGCCCACACGAGACGCATCATAATACACAACGAAACCGCCTGAGCCTGAAGGTAAGGATAGAACTGACGCAGTCGTCAGACGAGTCTTCAACTGCTGGAAACTTTGTTCACACTTATCAGTCCACAGAAATGGAACTCCTTTCCGGGTCAAACCGGTCATAGGTGCCGCAATACGAGAGAAATCCTGCACAAAGAGACGGTAATATCCTCCTAAGCCCAAAAAGTTACGAATCTCAGCCACAGAAATAGGTCTGGGCAAATACTGTACCGCCTCAATCTTCTTCGAATCAACCTGCATCCCATCTCTCGTAACGATATGACCCAAGAATTCTACATTGTCAAGCCAGAAAGCGCACTTTGAGAATTTTGCAAACAATTGATTCTCTCGCAAAGACTGCAACGCAATCCTAAAATGCTGCTCGTGATCCTCTCGACTCCTAGAGTAGATCAATATATCGTCAATGAATACGATAATAAACTGATCAAGAAATGGCTTGAAGATCCCGTTCATCAGATCCATGAATGCTGTTGGGGCATTGGTGAGCCCGAACGACATCACCAAGAACTCATAATGTCCGTAACGTGTCCGAAAAGCATCTTTCGGAATATCATCATTACGAACTCATAACTGGTGATACCCGGGCCACAAATCAATCTTCAAGAAGTATCCTGCTCCCTGCAGCTGATCGAACAAATCATCAATACGAGGTAATGGATACCTATTCCGCACCGTAACGTGGTTCAACTGACTATAATCAATACACATCTCATGTTGCCGTCCTTCTTTTTAACGAACATGACATGAGCCTCCTAGGGTGATACACTAGGACGAACAAGTCCTCTATCAAGAAACTCCTGCAACTGATTCTTAAGCTCCTTGAGCTCTGTTGGGGCCATTAGATAGGGTGGTATAGAAATAGGCCCCGCACCGGGAATCAGGTCGATGCAGAACTTAATATCGTGCTCCGGCAGCAATCCTAGTAGCTCATTAGGGAACACGTCAGGAAACTTTCACACGATTGGAACTTGGTCCAACAGACCCTCTGTTGCTCCAATATCCTGAATAAACGTTAAGAACCCACAACATCCCTTCTTCAAAAGCTGATTAGCACAAAGTGCAGAAATCACATTGGCAGGAGCAGCACTGCGATACCCTGCACCCTAAAAACTGGCTCACCAGGAAAACAGAATCTGACCGACTTCCTACGGCAATCAACATACGCATGACAAGCAGACAGCTAATCCATACCGAGAAATATGTCGAAATCTAACATATCAAGAAGAATCAAATCAACTAACGACTCCCTGTCACCAAACTGTACGGAGCATGAACTGCATACATATCGGGATACGAAAGAATCTCCTATTAGAGTAACCATAATTAGTGGTATGTCTAACAATGACGAATTTCTACCCAGTGTAGGTGAAAAATGTGAAGATACATATGAATGCATAGAACCGGGATCAAAAAAAATATGCACATCAAAGGAACACACTGGAAGAGTACATATAACCACTATATTGGATACCTAGGAATCCTGAGGTGTCAAGGCGAAAACCCTAACCTGACCCTCACTTCTTCCCTGGGGTCCTCTGTCTCTGCCTCTATGTCCTCTTTATGCATGACCACCACTACTGCGGCCTCTCGGAGCGAATGTCTGGCGTGGAGTAGTGTCAGGCGGAGTAAGTAAGGCCATCTGAGGATATGGTGGAGGGGGTTAAGAGGTCTGAAAGCTCGCGGTCCCGCCCTAACATCTCGTGGGACAGTCCCTGTAGAAACGATCTGGGCTCCCGCAGCTAAAACATGTCGACGGTGACCTCTGGCCCTCAGGATACTTGCCATACATCTGACCCTGAGTCTAACCTCCATCACCACCATATTTAGGAATGAATCCACCACGGCCTCTCTGTCTGGATGCTGGAATATTGGGACGGACCCTCTTCGGTTCCGGAACAACCGTGGTCTCATTCAGACGCTCTTCTACTCGTATCGCTGCATCCATGGCCTCGGCATATGTAGCGATGTGTTGGGCACTGGGAGCAAGAAATAACTGGGTGTCAAGACTCCTCACATATCTATTCACCCTAAGCACCTTGGTAGGAACCAAGTACGAATCATAATGTGACAGCTGGGTAAACTGCAAATCGTAGTCGGCTACCGACATACTCTCAGGTTTTCACAATGCCTCAAAACTGTGAGCTCTGGCGTCTCTCACACTCTGCGGAAGAAATCGTGCTAGAAAAAATTTAGAAAACTCTACCCAAGTCATCGAAGGAAGATCAGTTGCTCGACCACTCTCTATTGACTCACACCAAGTCTGGGCAAGTTCTTCCAACCGAAAACTAATCAGCTCCACCGACCTCTCGTCTGAACACCTCAAGGACCTACTGATCCTAGCTATCCTGTGAGGAGTGACTGAGGATCCTATGCTGCATCTGTCCCTATAAACACTAGAGTCATTAGCCTCATAAACTCCGAAAGCGATACCTCCGCAATCCCTGTGACAATTGGTGCAACTGTCCAAACTGGCTATACAACGGGATCTAGAATAGATGATGCATAATCCTGCCTCTGAATCCTGGTGGTTTCAGCCAACTGTCCCATCATCTGCTATAAGCCTAACATGCTCTCCTCTAATCTAGTCATCTGGTCAGGGATATAAGGATCAAATCATCCCGGTGCCATTGATTTTCCGCGTTTTTATGCACTTCGCTAAGCGTTCTATATGTCCTACTTACCGCAATCAAGATGGTGTCGCTTTGTAGCTAGCCGGTTGAGTACGAGTCTTCCACTGGAAGATGGTGTGTTTTCTTTCTTATTTTAGACGAGTCAATTAAAGAATGTATATGTTTGTTCAATTCTATCCTAAGTGTTTGTGTTTTATATTCAAGTAAATATGTTAGGGTTAGGGTTGGTTAGTAGAGTTAGGATTAGTCTTGTACTTTTCTATTGCCATTCATAAAATGATGTTGGGATAATCGGAAGTAGCGGGGATTAGGAGGACATAGGAATGGGATTTGCGAGTTTAAACAAGCTTTCTAATGCTAAATCCATTCCTAGTGCTCATTGTCCGTCCGCTACATACTCTTATTTCCAACTCTAGACCAAACATACGCAACCATGTCTCTAATTAGGTCACAATTACATGTCATGTTGTAGTGCGCCCAAAAGAATTCTCGAGATAGGTTGCGGCTATATGTCACTTATAGCGCGCCTAAGTGAGGGGTTTGCGTTTGTTTGGTCTAGATGCATTTTAAGATGTTCGGCGAAGAGAAGCACAAGAGATTTTTCCATCCCTCATTCTAACCTTTCTTAACCCAAACAAGTGTGTAAATTATTCACCATTTAAAAGAAATATAAAACAAGAAAGAAGAGACGAGGGAATGGAAAATACGATTTTACAAAGATAACAAACTAACTATTCGGGCCCTCACATAAGCAAATGATTCCATTGAATATCATGACTTGAAAATAAGATTAGAAAAGAAGAAAAAAGAAACAATAAAAGAAAACCAACAACTACTTTAAAAAAAAATAATAAAAATTACACTAGGAATTAAAATCACAATGCAAGAAATTAAAAATATAATATATAACAAAAGAAACCCTCATCTTCATTAATTTCCACTTAAAAGCTCTCACTACAATTTCATTGAGAATAGATGATGAAGAAGAAGAAACTATAAACTAAACTACACTAAATCCAAGTAAAGAAAAAGCATTCTTGGTTTGGCTCAAAACTAGAGTATTTATAGGCAGAGGAGTAAAACCCTAGGGTCATATTCTGAGCCCATATAAACTTATAAAACTACCCCTGAAAAACGGTCGCAAGAAGCTACGTGGCGGCCGCGGTTCCGTTGCCTAACCCCGCTTTTAACCGCGGTTCCGCCGCCACTTTAGGGAGTTAGTGCATCCTTTTTCTTATGCCTCCTCGTGTTACTTTCTTCTTCTGTTTGACAGGTTCAAAATTGCAAAATGGTTCCAAAATATATTCAGATTTTCAACTGTCCAAAATAGCAACTCTTTTAATCTTTTTGGCCTTGATCTCCCTCGAGCTCCATGCACCCCTTGATCTTTATGCTACCTTCCTCGTACTCTGTGCTTGTCTGAACACGAATGACCACTATTATTTATCTTGTCTCTTGAACCGTCACGATCCGAAATTTGGCACGTGACGGCCCTTAAACCACGCAACGTCCACAGGCGTAACGCAATCTAAGTAAGACGAAAACCAAGCAATTTAAACCATCAAAAGTAGTAAGTGATAAGAACATTATTGAAACTTTTGAAATTTCAAGTAAAAATCTTTAAAGTCCAAATTTACTTCCTTCAAAAATTTGGCAGCACCTCCTTTGTAAAACAAGCCCCCAAAAAGGGTACAACATAAATATAAATAAAAGAATCCCCAACGGGAGAAAATCCATGCCCAAAGGCAGAAAACAACCACCACAACAGATATATGACGCCGTAACGAAGAAAAAAACGATATAAAGTGAAACATCATAAAAGACCTCCAAAGTCATAAATAATATACAATATCGTCCTCACAACTCGTCTCTAAGTCAATACATGAAGTAGTAGATGGAGAGTACTGGATACAACAAATATACAATGAGCAATATCGGATAACCGCAAAACCCACCTATAGCAAAACTGCACCCAGTCAGCCGTAGCGGTATCCGCTGTAAAAGATGATACGATAGATGAAAGCCCTGCCGCGACTGTCCGGAGGGGCTACCTGCAAAACACTGTGGCACAACGAGGGTGAGTTTCCAACTCATGAATAGTAAATAACATATGCAGGTAATCGTAAGTATGTACGTACTGCGATGGTTTATCACATGCAAGCGGATAGCAATAAATGGCAATATGTAAATGCAACAGTCATGAAAGGTACTCTATCAGGTACTACTAATACATGAAGCAATGCATATCCAATAAAATGCGGAGTATGGAATATGACACATCCTGTAAGTCTCATGAAACCTGAGTGTCTAATATCGACACCTGAAAATATCATGAAAACTAGTGTCTAGTATCGACACATAAATACTCCTCTATCAAGTGCCGTCAACACGACTGGCCATGATTGGTATGTATCATACGTCTCTTGGAAATCCGAGTGCTCAGCTTCGACACTCGAAATTCCACGTATCCATACGTACATAACTCTGGTCGGTATCACCACGATAACCGCCGAGTCTAAAATACTATCACCGGTAGGTACTTTCCCGCATGCCAGGCTCATCGGCTGAAACCATCGACATACCTTTCTTGCCCGGGGGAACCATACCGGGTTCCACCATGTACCCGCACACGGCCCACTCCACTCCTCGCATCGGGTATATATCACAAAACTCAGAACCGAGAAATCTCATGGTGGACACATCGAAATATCATATCAAGAGAAATTGAGTTTTTCAAATAATGCATAATTTCGTGAAACTACCACGGTCCTCAAATCCAGAAAATATCAAGTAATGAATAAGAATATTTGCATAGATCATTATGATGAAATATTATATAGGTGTACATATATAACAGCGTCCCATACCACTGATACATATATATATACATGTATAAATATCAGCGTCCCATACCACTGATATATATACCCAGGAGTAAAACATCCTATGAAATCCATATATAAATGCGAAATCCATGAAATATAATATATGCAACATGAAACAATAATATGAGCATATAAAGGAAAAACCGCTATTTAACTACAACAAGTTATTAAATATATCATGTGGTTCCTAAGTTCTCCAAAATCCATACAACATCATATAAAGGTGAACATGTAGCTATAGCCAGGTATGCGTAACCATGTCGGTATAATAAGATATGTGTATCTATATGTAAGCATGTATGTATGATGCATCTCATATGTGCAATAGCATAAGAATCAATGTCTCCATGTCGGTGACAAAACAATACCATATAGGGGTATATGTACCGCTAGTTAGGTAAAAGGGTGTACATGTAAGTATGTGTGCATGATGCACATGTAGCTGTAGCCAGGTATGTGTCTATACCTGTCAATAATGATGTAATACCATACGGGTGTATGTAAGTATGTATGCAAGATGTACATGTAGCTAAGTCTCATATGTGTATATACCTATCTCTAATGGTAAAATACCATATAAGTATATGGGTAGCTGCATGTAGGCATGGAAATGCATATGTGTGAGCATGTAGGTATACATGTATGCTATATGTCATATGCACGAAAGAATATGAATCAATGTCTCAATGTCCCTAGCCAATACAATATCACATATGTATAGGTGTCAACTATATCTCGTATGTATATGGGTTGTGTGTGTCATGGCAATTATCGACGGTGTGTGTGGCATACAATCAGTGCTCGTGCAACATGAGTCGTCAATAATAGTGCGGTGTCCAATGGGTACAAGTCCAAGTACAACAAGTAATAATATGCAATGAAGTTTATACAAAAACTCTATATGTGCAATATAAACATGCGGCTAATATCATATCATATCTAGCCAGACGCATAACGCCATGCGAGCGATTCCCCTGTAGATGTTAAATCTACTCACAGATGATCTTGGGCTAAGTAAAGCCAACCGCACGCTTTCCCTTCTTCGCAGCATCCGAAGTCCTCGCCTGCGTCCCTAAGATCATAAAACAACAATATAACAAGTTCAAATTAGCAACCGACCAATAATACGTATCAAATGCATTTGACCGACGCACCAACTCCAAACATACTCTCAAGTGTTCGCTTAGTAGCTAACGTACGTAGCGACACTACGAAACTAACCCAAGAGCAACAGACACACAAAGACACGAACCGTATCGGATAACGTAACGCGCGTAATCGAAACACTAGAAACAAGCGAAATGTTCCTAGATTTTCCTACACAAACAATTTGTAAAAGCTGCAAGTACCACGAGACTACACATAACCCTAGAGACCCTACCCTAAAACACAACCTCCCAGCCCCTACTCTGGCCGCAAATTGTAGCCAGAACCAATAAATCTGCGGCCTGTTAGTGAGGGAATAGGCTCAGGTTTTTATGGTGGGTTCTAGGTCACTACACAAGGTCACTGTGATGGGAACTTTTCTAACAAATACCTGGTATGACAGCAGATCATCCGAGACCCAAAACTACACTAAAAATACGATATTTGCACGAAACGAAACTTTACGCGTTCTAAAGTGAAACTAACAAGCTACACAACATTAAAAATGCTTACTTAACAGAAAGAGATCATTACCTACTCCCACAAGCTCAAAGATCCTAGCTTTCCAAGTTCCAAGAGATCCTAGAGGCAAAACAAGGTTAAGGATGCGATTTGTGAAGATTTTTATGAAGTTTTGTGTAGGTTTATTGAAGATTAGTAAAGGAAAGTGTAAGTGTTCAGTTAAGAGTGAGAGGAGTATGGGAAATAATGAGAGAGATAGAAGAAATGAGAGGTGATTGGTAGAGATTTTAATTAGCTTATGCGCTTTTAAAAGATGAATTAAAGAATTTAGTAACCGCAATAAAAAACGGCATCGCTTGGTAGCTAGCCGGTGAGTACGGGTCGGTCCACAGGGATTTTGTGAATTTCCTAATTGCTCTTACGAGTTAATTCCGATGGGTGTCCGATTGATTAAATCTAAAAACTAAATCTATCTAGATCTAAATCTTGCTAGGGTTAGGTTTAGGGTAGGTTTGGAAATGTAAATAAATCTCACCACTTTCTATACCCAATTTAAGATTTATGAGGTGTTATGGTAATTATTAATAAAGGGGATTAGAACCATCTGGGAAGGTGTTTCTTCCTTTAGGTTCTTGTCCTTTCTTTATCAATCCTTACCCTAACCTCCATAGAAAACACGCTCAACCGGGCCTTTATACTACGGTATCACCGCTACCTCGTGGGATAGGGTGCCGTAGGGAGCGGTGTGTGCATGTATGCATGGAGTCCTGTTAATTATATGTGATGGGCAAGAAAGGGATGAGAGATCTTCATCTCTCAAAAGCCTTCCCCAAAGCTAACCCTAACAAGCGAGGAGACTACTCGCTCATTAGGGAATTGAAGAACAGATCTAAACTATCTATCTAGGGTAAGGAATTAAAGATCTATACTAAGGCAATTAAATAAAACTACTTACTTTATAGATGGCTCTCTCCAAACATTTACAAAAGACTTGTCAGATCTGAATAGATGAAATGAAAAGAGGCATCGATGCTCTCCAAAAGAAATCTGAATTTTATTAATGAAGGGAGGCATGACCTAATACAAGTATTTGAGTTTCTATTTATAGGACATAGAAAACCCTAGGTTTACAATCGCCGCATGTATGCTATTACAAAACTACCCATAGGTAGACTAGTCAACGCACCGTCAGCATTTTGGTAAATTTTCCGCCACTACGGGCATATCCCGGCCGCGGAACCGCGGCCGCAAGCCAGGTTTGGCCGCGGTTCCGTGGCCAAACAGTGAGCTTGTCTTCTGAAAATTCCTGTGCTGGTTTTGGATGTATTTGGGTACTTTTTTCTTCACTTTGTTCTTCAGGTTGGCTTCTTGTTCTCTTCCAGATTTCACAGTGAATAATTGTAGTGGACTTTTACCGTTGCTTCGTGACGAAGTCTTGAACCTTGCGCTGCCTTGTACTTTGTGAACTGATCTTTGTGTAGGCTTGATCAAGATCCTTCTATTTGTCGGTCGTAGTCTCACTTTTGCATCGTCTTTCAACTTTTTCACTGTTTTTGTTCCGAGAACCTGTAACCTGTAACTATGTAGCAGACATGGGTCAAAAGCACCTGTTTATTTGTAAAATGACTAGGACTGGGGAATATAAAAATGCAATATTATGGTATGAACAAATACCCCCAAACTTATCTTTTGCTCGTCCTCGAGCAAACCTAGTTTTTATTCTCAACAAAAACCTAACCTCACTTTCGCAGGGAATCGCGATTGCACTGAGCTCGTGCAACAAGCCGTTAAACCTCTAGGTGTCCTTAGTAGGAGGAGTGTTGTCTCCTGAGGGTTTTCAGCGGATACTACCCACAAAATCCTATCAATTTAGCCCATTAACTTTTATTCTCTAATTAGGTTTTCTAACAAGAAACTCTATTATCTTCGACTCATAAATTATCCACCCATATTATTCACGCTTCCTTATCATTTAACTTAAGATTATATATGTTCTTGTGAATTTACTTAGCTTTTGGCATCTCTTAAGTTTTCCTTTTAGGGTTCCATCTCAACTTAGGAATTTTTATTATCTCTATTAAAGATATAAGTCATATTCTTCATTCCTATCTCTTATCTAAACCCCAATCACATACCCCTACGTGTGTGTATAAATCACCCCTACACTTGGAAATTAAAATCAAGCAATCATACTCTTGTCCGTTGTCCAAAACACTTTTTAATTGGTGAATTTTTAGATGAATTTCGCTCACACATCCTTCATGCGATCGTTAATACTTCTTGAGGTACCAACAACCGATTACAAGATGTGTTTGCACATTAAAGCGTAATTCCTAGTTTTTTTACACCTAAGGCTTTAGCAGTGACTCCCAAACCAGTTGGTCTAAGGCACTAGGTTATGAAGCACCCTTGCTAAATATTTTTCTATTTTTGCAGCCTTAAGTAATCACAAAAACCAGTGTTCATTTTTTTATTATCTCTTCATTCACACTTGTATATTTTTTTTATTTTCTTCGTACTAAGGACTTTAGACAAGAGCATTTCAAGGTCTCTTCTACTATTCCAAGTTTCAAGGTACGTGTTTGTGCAATTTATAGAGTATATATTTTCAGAATTTAGACTTAAGCTAGAAATTATTTTTCAAACTTATACTCTAATAAAAACATCAATACTCTTCCCTTATCTTGACTTAGCCCAAGAAGTGAACTCAAAATTTGCCTATTTCTAAATAAACTACAAAGATATATACCTTCTACCGTTAAACTTTAAGAAAGGTTATTTTTAGGGTTTTTAATTTACTAAGTCTAAGATCTAGTTTTTCCTAGCTAGTCAATCTTTTTGTCAAACTCAAGTCAATTATGGCCAAAATTAAATACTTTCATTTTTATAATTTTTGAAAATTTTCAATTTTTATGGGTTTTAAAATAAGTAATGCAAATGCAAAATGTACAAATGAATGTGAAGGAAGAAGGCTTACCGAGCATACCCCCAAACTTAACCTTGATAGTGTCCTCACTGTCATGCTACACCAAGAGGGTCAAAATGTCAGCACTCCCCTGTTTATTTATTTATAGTTTTTTTATTGTTAAAAGAAAAAACAAAATAATATACAACAAGGTTCCCCCCAAACTTAAGTGAGACAGTATTTCCACTGTTTAAGCGTTAAAGTTCAGAGTTAGGGAGGAGAAAAATCAAACTATACAAGGCCTTACAAAGACCAAAGGTTAGCACCAACCATTCAAAAATCTCATCATGATAATGGTGGGGTTGGTGAAAGAATGGAGTGTAAAGAAAAGAAATGAGAAGCACACGAGACCGTGTGGAGATAGAAACGGTATACGGTCTCGGTGGAGGAGAAGAATGGCGGAAAAGAGAAAGAAGTGTAGTACGAACTTGAGGGTGTAAATCGAGAGAATAAATTAGCGCAATTTGTGATGACCGATATGTTAAAAGCGATTGTGCTAATCTATCAACCCGTCGAGAAATGAGGTCAAATTCCTCAAGATTCGCAAGAAGACATGGGTACGCCGAACTCGGTAAACCTTCCATTGAAAATGGAAACGCGCCGGAGTCTTGCGTGGTCGAAACGATAGGAAGGACGAAAGGGAGTGATTTAGGGATAGTCTTATTCGCACCTAAGTAATCTGTCTCGAACTTGAAAGATTCCATCAATGGTTCAAAATGACTGTAAGCAACCGAGTCTGATGATTCAACTAACTCATCTGAAAATTCAAAGGACTCAAACTCGAGAGGTGAGTTTTCAACATCGTCCGAAAAAGTGAAACACTCATAATCATTATCGTCTGTAAGAACTGTGACAGATTCAAAGAGAAATTTTTCAAGCTCACAGTCTTCAAGCGTGATCTTTTGCGTAGTCAGAATGATGTAAAGGAGGGAGGGTGATTTAGGAAGTATAACAGTTAAAGGTTTAGGAGGATGAATTGGAAAATCCGACACATCAAACAAAAATGGTTCATCCTCAATATTATCCTCAATACTATTCTCATAGTTATCCTCAATACTTAGCTTATCCATACCATTATCATCCAAATCAAGACGCATATGAAGTTCGGGAGAAACATTTAATGACTCGGGATGAAGAATTGGAGATAAAATTTCAGTAAAATTTACGGGTTCATCATCCAAAATATTCCCAGCGTCTATATCCTCAATTAAGTGAAAATAAATATTTTCTGACACTTCATCAAAAGCATGGATATTTATCAATTCAGGTTCTAGATTGGAGGTGTAGAGTTCAAAAGGATTGGGTGTGGTTTCACTCGAAAGGGACTCTTCACAATCTGACAAATCAATCACTACAAAGTCACACAACTCATTAAATGATTTGTCTTTAACTGGTGAATCATTTGGGACACTTATTTGAAAATCGGAGTTGTGGGATTCTATTGGGTATGGGTATGTTTGATTTGGAAGGGCGTTTAACTCACTTTCTCCACTCAAATTATCAATCTGTCCAACCGCCCCATCATGCATTGGAATTTTTGGAGCTAGTTGGAAACTAGCTACTGGGTCACTAGGTTGTATAAGGGCGGGTATGGACGCATCCACATTCCTTAGCATTTGGTTTGTCGCTACCATATAGGCTTCTAACGACTGTTCCAAACTAGACATGGGTTGTGAAGGGGTTTCAGTAAAAGATTCAAAATTGTTTGGATACGTGAAACTCCCAAATGGTTGTGTCGAAACAGTGTCGAGTGAAGATGGGAAAGTCGGGTAGGACTGGTAGGAATTGAATTGTTGGAGAGGAGTAGGATCAACATTTGGATAAAAAGGTGAATGGACTTGTTGATCCCTAGAACTGGATGTGTGGAGAGGAGTGAAAGATCGGCTATGAGATTGTTCAATATGCTCAGCAATAGACATGGGTTTAGGAGTTACAATAGGACTCGAAAAAGTAGTATCAACGTAAGAAGGTAGTGAAGGTTGAAATGGTTGATACAAAGTGGATTGCAAAGTCGAATTGTTTCTCCTAGACGCTTCTATTCGATCTTTCAAAGAAATTTTGGGCATCGAGGGGTCGTCCATAAATCGACTGAAACAATTCACGTACGAAGCAAAGTTTGGTTCAGGGTACCAAAGTTCGGCAAGAGATTTGTGAGGTGGGGTATCCATGATGTAAAAAGGAGAAGAGAAAGAAGGTGGGTGGTGCAAGGAGTTCTTAGAGACAAAATTTTGCAAGTTTTTATAAAAAAAATTCTTTTTTTTTATTTGGAACTTTTTGCAAAAAAGATTTTCGATTAAGGGCTTAAACACACTTTCAATCAACCACAAATGCACAATCAGGCCTAGATCTAGGGTCACCTAGATTAGCTAGACAGCTCCTAACTGTTCCAAAGGGCTAGAAATAGGACCTCAAACCGCCTCTTCACCGCCAATTGCGGCCAGGTAAGTGCCAGGTGAGTGGGAGGCTCTCCACTACAAGTAGTGGCCCTAATTAAGTAACCATTCGCCTTAGACACACTTGCCTAGACACCGCAAAGTCAGGTTAGGATCAACGGCCGATGCCCACAACTAGTCCTATGTCCTATTGAGCGCGACGTCCTTAGGCCTGAGTTTAGTATTTTTTAATTAAAGATTGGTCAATGCAAATGCCTTATGTGATTTCTGGGGTCCTGGGAAGGGTGATGAAATCCCCACCCAATCTGGATTGGTCTCAAGCCCCTTAAAGTCAGATTAAATATATGCAAAACAGTAGCAACCACTTGCAATCAATTTTTTTTATTTTTAAGCGCGGCGCAAAGAATCCTGCACAAAATCAATTATTGAGAAGGGGAGAAGATTTTTTAAAGCGTAAAGAATCCTGCAGGAGATTTTTCAGAAGAGATATGGGGATTTGCTGAGGAGAAACAGACGAAGCTCACAGTGGATTTTGCATGCTGACTTCACCAGAACCGCGGCGGAAACGCGGCCAGAAGGGGCTTGCGGCGGCGGAAGCGCGGCGGAGTAGGCGGCGTAGTTCTCGAGAAATTTTTGGAGATGATGATGTCACCTTCCCACCGCGGATGGGCGGTCAAAGCTGGGTTTGCGCGGCGGAAGCACGGTCAAGAGGCTGGTTCAGATCCCGAGATTTTTTCTGTTGTTCTGTTGTTGAAATCCTCTGCTGTTCAGATTTGATATTTGCTGTTTTGATCTCTGGATTTTTCCAGATCTGAACTCGATTGCATATCCTGCAAAATTCAAACAAAAATACGCTTAAAAAAATAACAAAATGATAAATTTTTATATATATATTTTTAATTTTTCTGTTTTTATGATTTTTCAATTTTTAGATTAACCCGAAATTACAAAAAGAAAATAACACGCCATCCCCGGCAACGGCGCCATTTGATTTTGTGAGTATTCCCGCCTGTTACGCGGGTGACCCGGGTTCGATCCCCGGCAACGGCGCCATTTGATTGGTAGAGATTTTAATTGCTTATGCGCTTTTAAAAGATGAATCAAAGAATTTAGTAACCGCAATCAAGAACGGCGTCGCTTGGTAGCTAGCCGGTGAGTACGGGTCGGTCCACAGGGATTTTGTGAATTTCCTAATTGCTCTTACGAGTTAATTCCGATGGGTGTCCGATTGATTAAATCTAAAAACTAAATCTATCTAGATCTAAATCTTGCTAGGGTTAGGTTTAGGGTAGGTTTGGAAATGTAAATAAATCTCACCGCTTTCTATACCCAATTTAAGATTTATGAGGTGTTATGGTAATTATTAATAAAGGGTTTAGAACCATCTGAGAAGGTGTTTCTTGCTCTGGGTTCTTGTCCTTCCTTTATCAATCCTTACCCTAACCTCCATGGAAAACACGCTCAACCGGGCCTTTATACTATGGTATCACCGCTACCTCGTGGGATAGGGTGCCGTAGGGAGCGGTGTGTGCATGTATGCATGGAGTCCTATTAATTATATCTGATGGGCAAGAAAGTGATGAGAGATCTTCATCTCTCAAAAGCCTTCCCCAAAGCTAACCCTAACAAGCGAGGAGACTACTCGCTCATTAGGGAATTGAAGAACAGATCTAAACTATCTATCTTGGGCAAGGAATTAAAGATCTGTACTAAGGCAATTAAATAAAACTACTTATTTTATAGATGGCACTCTCCAAACATTTACACAAGACTTGTCAGATCTGAATAGATGAAATGAAAAGAGGCATCGATGCTCTCCAAAAGAAATCTGAATTTTATTAATGAAGGGAGGCATGACCTAATACAAGTATTTGGGTTTCTATTTATAGGACATAGAAAACCCTAGGTTTACAATCGCCGCATGTCTGCTATTACAAAATACCCCTAGGTAGACTAGTCAACGCACCGTCAGCATTTTGGTAAATTTTCCGCCGCTACGGGCATATCCCGGCCGCGGAACCGCGGCTTCAAGTCAGGTTTGGCCGCGGTTCCGCGGCCAAACAGTGAGCTTGTCTTCTGAAAATTCCTGTGTTGGTTTTGGATGTATTTGGGTACTTTTTTCTTCACTTTGTTCTTCAGGTTGGCTTCTTGTTCTCTTCCAGATTTCACAGTGAATAATTGTAGTGGACTTTTACCGTTGCTTCGTGACGAAGTCATGAACCTTGCGCTGCCTTGTACTTTGTGAACTGATCTTTGTGTAGGCTTGATGAAGATCCTTCTATTTGTCGGTCGTAGTCTCGCTTTTGCATCGTCTTTCATCTTTTTCACTGTTTTTGTTCCGAGAACCTGTAACCTGTAACTATGTAGCAGACATGGGTCAAAAGCACCTGTTTATTTGTAAAATTACTAGGACTGGGGAATTATTATGGTATGAACAAGAGGATGAAAGGATAAAGAGAGAGAGAGAGGTGAGAATAATGTGAGAGAGAGGTGAGTGCACCCTTGCATTAACTCACACATTAATGCAAGCCATGGCTCTCATGACTCACCATGCCACCTCCTCCCAAATCCAAAACAAAACAAAGGAAATATCTTTCTCACACAAAAATTGTAACAACTCCATTTTTAATGTACAAAGAATTTATTTAAATTCAAAGTATACTTGGAGTATTTAATGTTACTGATATCTCTTTATGTATTTATTTCACACCATAATTACAAGAAGGAGCTTGTAGCTCATTGGTAATACCTTGCACTGCTGAACCAAGCTACTAGAGTTCAAATCCCATACCCCATATTATTTTTAATATTATTTTATTTTAAATTTTATAGAAGCCCAACAGTCCAACAGCCATAACTCCAAATTTTCCCACTACACATGAAAATGTTAAGGCACCAGAGGCTTAATCAGGCGACCCCCATCTCCCACCACCTCGACTCGGCCGGCGCCGCTGGCTGGACTCGGCCGGACCGCCGAGTCATCAACTTGAAAAAGTTGGCTCTTGGTCTCCCCACCTATACTGCATAATTTAATTCTTCATACCACCTCCAGAGAGCCCATTAACACCTATTTACTATATTTTTAATACATTTTCCTATTATTTTTACATTTTTAATTAAAAAAAACCTACACCTACCCTAACCCTATAAATATTCCCCTACCTCCTACCCTCTCATCCCAAAATTCTGAGTCCACTCTCTCAAAATCTCAAGAAAATATTGTGTACTTTGGAAAACGAGCGAAAGACGATGCTCCGACGAAATCGACGGCGAAATTCTGGTGATCGTGCTAGGAACTCTCGACGACGAATCGATGCACCGGCGAACCCTCTACTTCCCTCTTACTCTCTAGTGTTGTCCAAACCCATAAGTCCACATTCTATCCTTCTTTCTTATTCTCTAAAAATACGAAATTACAAAACCCGATGGAATCAGAACAAATCCGAATTCCGATTCGGTTTTCTATAAAATTTCACTTCTCACCAATTCAATCATGCTTAAACATCTTATTGTTGACTATTAAACACTTAACAAATAATTTGAACAAGTTTTATCACATGAAATGATAGCCTTTCCAATTTATCATATTTTTTTCACTTAAATACCACCATGTTTCGATTTCACATTTAACCCCCTTAACTTTGCTATACATTAAAGTAGAGCACGAGGTAATGACCTGCCTCTCCACACACGCAAATACAACCCTAAACGATATCATCATAAAATTTAGAATACGATAAAACAATACTTTCATTTAAATACCATATTCTTAATAAACCATTTATAAAAGTTTTAGCTTTGATACACTTTTAAATAAATACCTCTTATTAGGAAAATACGATAAGTTGTGGACATCGGTCGTTTATCTAAACCTGACTTTGTGGTGTCTAGGCTAGGCAAGTGGAAAAGGTAATTTTAAAAGGCCCGTCTCACGATGATTCGTGAGCGGATCCCTCCTTTCTTCACTTGTACTTACCTGGACACAATTGGCGGTGAAGAGGCGATTTGAGGCATCTAACAACTTGTTGTTTAGACATTTAGAAATAGTCCAGTTGACTCAGGAAACCCTCGAATCTAAAATAGGGAAAAATTGACTTTTTACAAATAAATACCATTCACTTTATAAAACCGTTTTCTAAAGGATTTAGTATTTTACAATCTTTGCAAAGCGCCGCCACAACCCACTTTGGGGAACCCGTTTGGGATAATACGGTTTATCATGCACCCTCGGGCTTAGTAGTGTGAGATTCAGACCTCCGCAAGGAGCATTTGATCTCGAAAGATTTAAAATACGACATTTTAAGAAAATGAGATTTTTGGAATATAAAATATTTATTAAAATTATTTTTGTATAGATATATGTATATTTATCATTTAAATATCTATTTTATTATAATATAAATATTCCAACTTTTTCTAAAAATCACAAGAATACATTTTACATTAAAATACCATGAAGTTCAAATAAATCAATTTTAAAGATAAATACTTTATTTATAAAAACTAGGATATTTTCACTAGAAATGTCACAATATAAAATCCACCCTCATTACAACTCTAAAGATGAATAATAAATACTTGGGGTGCATCTTGAAAAGTATATAAAGTATTTTTACATAAAACCCCCTTAAGTTTTATAAATTACCCTAAGGACCCTAGTAATTATAGAACTTCGATTTACATTTCTACTGTCCGACTCGGATTTGAGTATGATTAATCTGACTTGAATATGATTCAAGTCAATCTCTAAATCTATAATATTACAATTCAACATGAACACACGAATCCATGAATCCAGTTATCAATCTATTCTACTTGACTGGACCAAACCATGGATATACTTTCCATTTACATGATTCCGGTTTACATCCATTACATCTGTTACTGATATCATGGTTTCGGTCAGTCATCCAACTATACAACTTATATAATACAACATAACAATACAATCAAAACACTACGGGTGTTAAGGGGTAGATTGGTACGGAAGGTGTTAAAAGTGGCACGAGACAGTAAGATTAAGACACCTAACATGAATCCTGTTGCTTTTGTACCGTGGCATAACGGTTCCTTGTACTTTCAGTTTGCCCTGGTCTCTAGCATATAGAGACCCCTCTCGTATACACTGGCATCCTTCTGTACCAAGCTACAAACAACAGCGTTAACACAATATTCTACAATATTATACAACTTTAAAAGATACATTCTTATTCTGTCTTTTCTATTTCTCCCTTAACTTTAGGACTTACCGAGCGACCTGTTCGCTGACGACATTCTATTTCTTTCTTCTTTGAATGTCGTCAGGTGATCTGGACACAGCAGAGATCGAGCCCACCAGTGAAGACTTGGATCAGTTCCTCGAAGACCCCGAGCTTTAGACATTGTACATTTCCATTCAGTACCTTTAATTTCCTGTTATGCCATTGTTTAGGCATCGTTTTTACTTCAGTTGTATTTCCTTTTTATGCATTATACAAAAGAATGTTAATAAATAAAGTTGCTGTTATTTTTATATCTCTTGTCTCTTGTGATTACTTTTATATTGCTTAGATACGCTTAGGGTATGTACTTCACAGTAAATACGTAGCGGGCCTCGTCGCGTCCCCTTCGCCGTATGCCGGGAAGCGGAGCGTGACAGGTTTTGTTGGTGGCCCATGCAGGTCAGAGCTGTATGAATCCCTATCATGCAGTTCTGTTCTGCGTGAACAACCTAAGCAATATAACACAAGAACCAGCAACTAAAACATTCTTTACAATTCATGTTCCTTGAATCTTACAATTTCATATTCATTGAATCTTATCATTTCAAATATTTTGAATCTGTGCTAACCCAAATTTTTCTTCAAGGTTATGGATTCCCGAACAACACCAGCACCAATGTCAACAACACACCCCCAGCCCTACTACTCACACCTGCCGTCCCTGCTCCGATCAACGAGCAGACGGTTCTGCTTGAGGCAATTCGAAGCCTCCTAGAGGGACAGCAGCAGCAGACTGCTCTTTTGATGAACCGTCCCGAGGAAGACGCACCTGGAGTAAAGCAATTTAGGGTGTTACACCCCAAACAGTTCTCTGGAAAGGGAAGCCCACTTGAAGCTGAGGAATGGGCACAGAGCATAGAGGATGTTCTGGCGGCAGCACAAGTGCCAGACATAGCTTGGGTTCGTGTGGCAAAACTGCAACTCACGGACAATGCTCGCAACTGGTGGAAGGCGGAAGAAAGCCGTCTTGAACAGCCTATCGAATGGAAGACTTTCCGCGACATGTTCGACGCTAAGTACTTCCCTAAGACTGCCAGGTTCGACATGGAACATCAGTTCATCCATCTGCAACAAGGTTCGATGTGGACCAAGACAGTAGATGAGTATGACGCTGAGTTCACCATGCTCAGTCGATTTGCGGCACACCTTATACCGACAGATGAGATCAGAGCCCGCCGCTTTCAACAAGGTTTGGATTCGGAAATCCAGGCTGCACTGGTTACAGGAGATTTTCCGACTCATGAATCGGCTCTGAAAGCTGCCCGCCGTTATGAGGCAGTGGTAAAGGCGAGGGGAAGACCTCAATCTACTGGATTAAGCGTCCTGCCAATTAGATGGCAGGAGGAGCCTCGTCCAGGCCATCTTTTGTGCCAAGGAGACCCGGAGTACAGAAAAACCGTCCCAACCCAGCCTTTTGTTCCTACTGCAAGAGAACTGGACATATGATGAAAGACTGCCGGCGAGCCAACCATCTTTGCTTGATCTGCGGCTCAGCTACTCATGATATTGGGTGTTGTCCCCAAAAGCAAAACCCAGTTGCTGCACCCAGGCCAGCAGTTACCTATCCGCAGCGACCAGCTCTTCAAGCACCTGCTCCCAAACTTGCACTACCTGCACCACCCAGAGGACCACAAGCTGCACCACCTCCTCGTCAGTTCCATCAAGCTCAAAGGAACGTTCCGAGGAATGCTCCTCCGGCTAGGAGGAATGTACCAAGGCGCTAGGCTTTCACGATGTCCATGGAAGAAGCTGAGGCCACTGGCCAAGTCATCACTGGTAAACTTTTCTTCTCAAACTTTTCTTTCAGTCTTGTTATCTACATGCTTTCCCTAAAACATACCCCACATACCTTAGGTACAATCTTAGTAGCCTCACTACCTGCACTAGCACTGTTTGATACTGAAGCATCGCACTGCTTTATGTCGCAACGGTTTGTCCGAACCCATGCGATTCCAGTCTCACCGCTTGTATCCAGCTGGAATGTCAGTTCAGGAAATGGCGTTCTAAAAGCAACCATGGGATACCGTTTGTGTCTAGTCATCGTCTGCAGCAGAGAGTTTTATGCTGACTTCAAAGTGCTGGACATACTGAACTTCGATGTGGTTCTAGGAATGGATTGGCTTGGAACTTTTTATGCTACCATTGACTGTCGTCAAAAGAGGGTAGTATTCGAGATTCAAGACCATCCGGTCTTCTATTTCAAAAGCGGAGACCGTACACTAGAGCCAAGTACCTACAAAGCGAAGCCAAGAGAAGCAGTAGTTACAGCAGCTCAAGCGGAGGAAGGATCAAGACCAGATGTGGTTCGAGAGTTCGACGATGTATTTCCTGACGATATATCAGGTTTGCCTCCCGATCGAGCTCTTGAATTCAGTATTGATTTAGTACCAGGAGCACAACTGGTGATCAAAGCACCCTATCGTTTAAGTCCGGAAGGTTTGAAGGAAGTCCGAACACAGTTGGATGAATTACTGGCGAAAGGATGGATTCGTCCCAGCACTTCAAGTTGGGGATCATCTGTACTACTTGTGAAGAAGAAGGAAGGTTCATACAGAATGTGCATCGATTACAGATTCTTGAATGAAGTCACTATAAAGAACAAGTATCCACTTCCGCGCATCGACGATTTATTCGATCAGCTAAGTGGATCTTGTGTTTTCTCTAAGTTGGATCTTCGTTCTGGTTATCATCAGGTGAAGGTCAAGGAAACTGATATTCATAAAACAACTTTCAGAACTCGCTATGGACATTACGAATTTCTCGTGATGCCATTTGGAGTGACCAACGCACCCGCAATATTCATGAACCCAATGAATCAAGTTTTTCGGGAGTACTTAGACAGGTTTGTTGTCATCTTTATCGACGACATCCTGGTGTATTCTAAGAATCGGAAGGAGCATGCAGAACATCTACGAATTGTCCTAGAAACTCTTCGACAACATCAGCTCTATGCCAAGTACAGCAAGTGCGATTTTTGGCTAAAGCAATTTGGTTTTCTTGGACATATCGTATTAGAAGAAAGAATCTCGGTGGATCCAGCAAAAGTCTCGGCAGTTAGCGAATGTCCTACACCAAAGTTAGTGAAGGACATTCGGAGTTTCTTAGGTTTAGCTGGATATTACAGAAGATTCATTGAAGGATATTCGAAGATAGCAACACCCCTGACCAAGCTCACACGTAAGGATGAAGAATTTGTGTGGTCAGAAGCATGCGAACAAGCTTTCATAGAACTCAAGTCAAGGTTGACATCAGCACCTATTCTCGTTATACCGGATCAATCTGGAGGATTCGAAGTGCATTGCGATGCATCCGGTAAGGGATTATGATGTGTTCTACATCAGCACGGTAAAGTTGTGGTTTATGCTTCAAGACAGCTGAAGATTCATGAGTGCAATTATCCGACGCATGATTTGGAATTGGCAGCCGTCATCTTTGCTCTCAAGATTTGGCGCCATTATCTACTTGGTGAACGGGTGAACATCTACACAGATCATAAGAGCTTGAAGTACGTGTTTACTCAGAAGGAGTTGAATATGCGGCAGAGAAGATGATTAGAACTCATGGCGGACTTTGACATCAATTTACAATATCACCCAGGGAAGGTGAATGTGGTACCTGATGCTCTTAGTCGTCAACCATTATCGATGAATCTCACCGCTCAGTGGAAGCTTCAACATGACTTGCATCAGATGGAGATTGAAGTAGTCATGCTAGGTAATGCTTCAAGTTTGATGAATTTACAAGTTCAATCAACCATTGTTAATCAGATCAAAGCAGCCCAAGCAAGTGATGCTAAGTTGCAAAAGATCAGAGAACAAGTGGAGAATGGACTCAGAACAGACTTCATCATCCATGAAGACGAATCTTTGAGATACGGCAGCAGATTGTGTGTACCAAAAGGCCATATTCGGGAAGAGTTAATGAAAGAAGCTCACAGCTCACCCTACTCAGTACACCCTGGAGGTACCAAAATGTATAAAGATCCACGTCAGAATTATTGGTGGCATGGAATAAAGCGTGAAGTAGTCAGAAGCGTCGCAAAATGCTTGGTGTGTCAGCAAGTAAAGGCTGAACATCACAGGACTGCTGGATTACTTCAACCGTTACCAATCCCAGAATGGAAGTGGCAACACATCACGATGGATTTTGTGACTGCTCTTCCTCGCAGCACAAAATGTAATGATGTCGTATTGGTCATTGTGGATCGACTTACAAAGTCGGCCCACTTCATCCCATTTCGAGTTGGCCAATCTACTGAGACTCTAGCAAAGAACTACATGGAGGTAATAATATATTTAAAGATTTAAACTATTCATAATGTACTATCTCTGATACCCATGAACTCATATAGGAAATTGTGAGATTTCATAGAGTACCGGTCTGCATTGTCTCTTATCGTGACACCAGGTTTCGATCGCAATTTTAGCAAAGTCTGCAAGCAAGCTTGGGAAAAAGTCTGAACTTCAGCACGGCTTATCATCCACAAACAAATGGTCAGTCGGAACGAACTATTCAGATCTTGGAGGATATGCTCAGAGTATGTATGTTAGACTTCAAAGGATCGTGGGAAGATCACCTACATCTTGTGGAGTTTTCGTACAACAACAGCTACCAAGCAAGCGTAGGAATGGCACCTTTTGCAGCATTGTCTGGAAGGAAGTGTCGATCGCCATTAAGTTGGGACGACATCGGAGATAGGGAACTTCTTGGACCAGAGATGATAGTAGCGATGTGGTTTATACTATCAGGGAAAGGATGCGCATAGCCTAAGATCGACAGAAGCACTGGGCTGATGCAAAGACACGACACTTGCCAGGAGATCACGTATTCTTGAAGATATCTCCGAACCGCGGAGTGATTCGATTTGGAAGACGGGGTAAGCTAAGTCCGAGATATATTGGACCGTTCGACATACTCGAACGAGTCGGTGAAGTGGCATACTGCTTAGCGCTTCTACCTTCATTGGAAGGAGTGCATAACGTGTTTCACATATCCTAACTCAGAAGGTATGTGAGTGACCCCAGCCATGTTCTCGATCATTCCGAGCTCACTATACAGCCCGATTTGTCTTGTGAGCAACAACCTATGGAGATCCTGGACAGGAAAGTGAAGACACTTCGGAACAAGGAAGTTAGCTTGATCCGAGTGATGAGGAGGAAAGACACTCCAGGAGAGTCCACTTGGGAAAGAGAGGATGAAATGCGTACTAGATATCCACACATCTTTGTAAACCAGTCCTCAAATAAAAGTTATAAATTTCGAGGACGAAATTTTTGTAAGGAGGGTAGACTGTAACAACTCCATTTTTAATGTACAAAGAATTGATTTAAATTCAAAGTATACTTGGAGTATTTAATATTGCTGATATCTCTTTAAGTATTTATTTCACACTATAATTACAAGAAGGAGCTTATAGCTCATTGGTAATACCTTGTACTACTGAACCAAGCTACCAGAGTTCAAATCCCATACCCCACAATATTTTTAATATTATTTTATTTTAAATTTTATAGAAGCCCAACAGTCCAACAGCCATAACTCCAGATTTTCCCACTACACAAGAAAATGTTAAGGCACCAGAGGCTTAATCAGGCGACCCACCATCTCCCACCACCTCAACTCGGCCGGGATCGGCCGACTCAGGCCGGCGCCGCCGACCGGACTCGGCCGGACCGCCGAGTCGTCAACTTGAAAAAGTTGGCCCTTGGTCTCCCCACCTCCACTGCATACTTTAATTCTTCAAACCACCTCCAGAGAGCCCATTAACACCTATTTACTGCATTTTTAATACATTTTCCTATTATTTTTACATTTTTAATTAAAAAAACCCTACACCTACCCTAACCCTAGCCTAACACTATAAATACACCCCTACCTCCTACCCTCTAATCCCAAAATTCTGAGCCCACTCTCTCAAAATCTCAAGAAAATATTATGTACTTTGGAAAACAAGCGAAAGGCGATGCTCCGACGAAATCGACGGCGAAATTCCGGTGATCGTGCTAGGAACTCTCGACGACGAATCGATGCACCGGCGAACCCTCTACTTCCCTCTCACTCTCTAGTGTTGTCCAAACCCGTAAGTCCCCATTCTATCCTTCTTTCTTATTCTCTAAAAATACGAAACTACAAAACCCGACGGAATCAGAACAAATCCGATTTCTGATTCGGTTTTCTATAAAATTTCACTTCTCACCAATTCAATCATGCTTAAACATCTTATTGTTGACTATTAAACACTTAACAAATAATTTGAACAAGTTTCATCACATGAAATGATAGCCTTTCCAATTTATCGTATTTTTTCACTTAAATGCCACCATGTTTCGATTTCACATTTAACCTCCTTAACTTTGCTATACATTAAAGTAGAGTACGAGGTAATGACCTACCTCCACACATACGCAAATACAACCCTAAACGATATCATCATAAAACTTAGAATACGATAAAACAATACTTTCATTTAAATACCATATTCTCAATAAACATTTCTAAAATTTTTAGCTTTGATACACTTTTAAATAAATACCTCTTATTAGGAAAATACGATAAGTTGTGGACATCGGTCGTTTATCTAAACCTGACTTTATGGTGTCTAGGCTAGGCAAGTGAAAAAGGTAATTTTAAAAGGCCCGTCTCACGATGATTCGTGAACGGATCCATCCTTTCTTCACTTGTACTTACCTGGCCACAATTGGCGGTGAAGAGGCGATATGAGGCATCTAACAACTTGGTGTTTAGACATTTAGAAATAGTCCAGTTGACTCAGGAAACCCTAGAATCTAAAATACGGAAAATTGACTTTTTACAAATAAATACCATTCACTTTATAAAACCGTTTTCTAAAGGATTTAGTATTTTACAATCTTTGCAAAGCACTGCCACAACCCAATTTGGGGAACCCGTTTGGAATAGTACGATTTATCGTGCACCCTCGGGCTTAGTAGTGCGAGATTCAGACCTCCGCGAGGAGCATTCGGTCTCGAAAAATTTAAAATACGACATTATTGAGATTTTTGGAATATAAAATATTTATTAAAATTATTTTTGTATAGATATATGTTAATTTATCATTTAAATATCTATTTTATTATAATATAAATATTCCACCTTTTTCTAAAAATCACAAGAATACATTTTACATTAAAATACCATGAACTTCAAATAAATCAATTTTAAAGATAAATACTTTATTTATAAAAACTAGGATATTTTACACCAGTCCTCAAATAAAAGTTATAAATTTCGAGGACGAAATTTTTGTAAGGAGGGTAGACTGTAACAACTCCATTTTTAATGCACAAAGAATTGATTTAAATTCAAAGTATACTTGGAGTATTTAATGTTACTGATATCTATTTAAGTATTTATTTCACACCATAATTACAAGAAGGAGCTTGTAGCTCACTGGTAATACCTTGCACTGCTGAACCAAGCCACTAGAGTTAAAATCTCATACCCCACATTATTTTTAATATTATTTTATTTTATATTTTATAGAAGCCCAACAGTCCAACAGCCATAACTCCAAATTTTCCCACTACACATGAAAATGTTAAGGCACCAGAGGCTTAATCAGGCGACCCCCTATCTCCCACCACCTCGACTCGGCCGGCGCCGCTGGCTGGACTCGGCCGGACCGCCGAGTCATCAACTTGAAAAGTTGGCTCTTGGTCTCCCCACCTCTACTGCATAATTTAATTCTTCATACCACCTCCAGAGAGCCCATTAATACCTATTTACTACATTTTTAATACATTTTCCTATTATTTTTACATTTTTAATTAAAAAAACCCTACACCTACCCTAACCCTATAAATACACCCCCACCTCCTACCCTCTCATCCCAAAATTCTGAGTCCACTCTCTCAAAATCTTAAGAAAATATTGTGTACTTTGGAAAACAAGCGAAAGACGATGCTCCGACGAAATCGACGGCGAAATTCCGGTGATTGTGCTAGGAACTCTCGACGACGAATCGACGCACCGGCGAACCCTTTACTTCCCTCTCACTCTCTAGTGTTGTCCAAACCGTAAGTCCACATTCTATCCTTCTTCCTTATTCTCTAAAAATACGAAATTACAAAACCCAACGGAATCGGAACAAATCCGAATTCCGATTCGGTTTTCTATAAAATTTCACTTCTCACCAATTCAATCATGCTTAAACATCTTATTGTTGACTATTAAACACTTAACAAATAATTTGAACAAATTTTATCACATGAAATGATAGCCTTTCCAATTTATCGTATTTTTTTCACTTAAATACCACCATGTTTCGATTTCACATTTAACCCCCTTAACTTTGCTATACATTAAAGTAGAGCACGAGGTAATGACCTACCTCCACACACACGCAAATACAACCCTAAACGATATCATCATAAAATTTAGAATACGATAAAACAATACTTTCATTTAAATACCATATTCTTAATAAACCATTTATAAAAGTTTTAGCTTTGATACACTTTTAAATAAATACCTCTTATTAGGAAAATACGATAAGTTGTGGACATTGGTCGTTTATCTAAACCTGACTTTGTGGTGTTTAGGCTAGGCAAGTGGAAAAGGTAATTTTAAAAGGCCCGTCTCACGATGATTCGTGAGCGGATCCCTCCTTTCTTCACTTGTACTTACCTGGACATAATTGGCGGTAAAGAGGCGATTTGAGGCATCTAACAACTTGTTGTTTAGACATTTAGAAATAGTCCAGTTGACTCAGGAAACCCTAGAATCTAAAATACGGAAAATTGACTTTTTACAAATAAATACCATTCACTTTATAAAACCGTTTTCTAAAGGATTTAGTATTTTACAATCTTTGCAAAGCGCCGCCACAACCCACTTTGGGGAACCCGTTTGGGATAGTACGGTTTATCATGCACCCTCGGGCTTACTAGTGTGAGATTCAGACCTCCGCAAGGAGCATTCGGTCTCGAAAGATTTAAAATACGACATTTTAAGAAAATGAGATTTTTGGAATATAAAATATTTATTAAAATTATTTTTGTATAGATATATGTATATTTATCATTTAAATATCTATTTTATTATAATATAAATATTCCACCTTTTTCTAAAAATCACAAGAATACATTTTACATTAAAATACCATGAAGTTCAAATAAATCAATTTTAAAGATAAATACTTTATTTATAAAAACTAGGATATTTTCACTAGAAATGTCACAATATAAAATCCACCCTCATTACAACTCTAAAGACGAATAATAAATACTTGGGGTGCATCTTGAAAAGTATATAAAGTATTTTTACATAAAACCCCCTCAAGTTTTATAAATTACCCTAAGGACCCTAGTAATTATAGAACTTCGATTTACATTTCTACTGTCCGACTCGGATTTGAGTCTGATTAATCTGACTTGAATATGATTCAAGTCAATCTCTAAATCTATAATATTACAATTCAACATGAACACACGAATCCATGAATCCAGTTAACACAATATAGAGACCCCTCTCGTATACACTGGCATCCTTCTGTACCAAGCTACAAACAACAGCTTTAACACAATATTCTACAATATTATACAACATTAAAAGATACATTCTTATTCTGTCTTTTCTATTTCTCCCTTAACTTTGGGACTTATCGAGCGACCTGTTCGCTGACGACATTCTATTTCTTTCTTCTTTGAATGTCGTCAGGTGATCTGGACACAGCAGAGATCGAGCCCACCAGTGAAGACTTGGATCAGTTCCTCGAAGACCCCGAGCTTTAGACATTGTACATTTCTATTCAGTACCTTTAATTTCCTGTTATGCCATTGTTTAGGCATCGTTTTTACTTCAGTTGTATTTCCTTTTTATGCATTATACAAAAGAATGTTAATAAATAAAGTTGCTGTTATTTTTATATCTCTTGTCTCTTGTGATTATTTTTATATTGGTTAGATACGCTTAGCGTATGCACTTCACAGTAAATACGTAGTGGGCCTCGTCGCGTCCCCTTCGCCGTATGCCGGGAAGCGGGGCGTGACAAAAATATCAAGGGTTTAGGGTTAAGCAAGGATAGGATTAGGATTTGGTCAAGTTGTCATGGTTGCTAAACTAGATTAATACAAACAAACACTCAAATTAACATGCACATGTGTGTGCAAGCCATAAAAATAATAATAAAATATTAATTAAATGTTATAAAATATGAGAAAACTGATTTGGTAAATTTTTTACAGAAAACACGCATTATCGTCTAATTAACCCCAATCGCAAACCCATGGCGTTACAATCTCCCCCCTTAAAGAAAATTCGTCTCCGAATTAAAATTCTTACTATGCGTACCTCCAAAGAGATGAGCGCAAACTTCCATATCTCGCTTGCTGTCTCCCAAGTGATCTCCTCACTAGACGGCCACACCAAAGAAAAACCTTCACAGATGGCAAGACCCTTGACCGAAATTTCTCCACCTGCCGATCCACTATAACCATCGGCTGCTGGTGAACGAAAGATCACGTCCCAATTAAATGGTCTGGTGCTAAATCATGTGAAAAGGTCATGAAAGTAATTGCGAAGTATCGACACAAGGAAAACGGGGTGAATACTCAAAAATCTGGGCGGAAGTGCCAAATTATAGGCAATGGTACTAACTCGCTTCAAGGATCTCAAAATGACCTACAATTTTGGGACTAAGCTTCCCAAAACTCAACACGCCATTCATCGGAAAAATCCGTAGGAATACATGATCTCCGATCGTGAACTCAAGTCTGCGACCACCACGGTCGATATAAGACTTCTGTCTGCACTGGGCTGCTTTCATCCTGACCCGAAATCAACTGGATCTTCTCCGAAGCCTCTCGATTAGCTGGGGTTCAAAAATCCATCTCTCACGGAGCCAGTAAAACAGACTGGCGATCGATACAACCTACACACAAGGCCAGAAAGTTGCCATTTGAAATGTCTCCTGATAACTGTTATCGTAGAAGAACTCCATCAATGGCAAGTGACGATCCCACAACCAACAAACAATTAGTAGTACGCACAAGCATATCCTCCAGAGTCTGTTTAGTCCGCTCTGTCTGACCATCGGCCTACAGATGGAAAAGCGGAGCTAAAGCTCAACCAGTACCCAAGGCTTCCTGAAGTTTCTGCCAAAGACGGCTAGCGAACTGGGTGCCTCTATTAGATACAACACATAAAGGAACTCCATGTAAACGCATAAACTTAATGAAGAACAACTGAGCAAACTGAGCATAATCGGACAACAAACACCCAAATAGAGTCCAACCCTGTCTAGACCTGGGCAGACACCATAACGAAATTCATAGAGATCTGCTCCCATTCCCACTCCGGAACGGTTAAATTTTGTAACTCTCCAGCCGGTCTCAAATGCTCAACCTTAGCTCACCAACAAGCTAAGCACTTCGAAACGAAAACTAAAACTTCACTCTTCATCCCTGCCCACCCGTAACTAACTCTCAAGTCACGTTACATCTTGGTGGCACTTGGATGAAAACAGAAAGATGACTGATGTGCCTGCTCTAGGACCTCGCGTCTCTACCCATCAGTATCAGGTACACACAAACGCGTTCTTAAACGTAGCACACCCTGTTCATAAATCAAGAACTCCGAATCTTTACCCTGCCGAACATACTCAGAATCTCAAACAAACGAGCATCGGCGGGCTGTGCCTCATGAAAACGATTTAGTAAAAGTGGATGGGCGCGGACATGAGCAAGCTGTCCCCTTAGTAGAGGCAAACTTAAGCTGTACTCAACGGTTGCACAAGAACTGTAAATCTGCATAAGACTGTCTCTGAACTGCGCACAACTGGAACAAGCTACCCCCGGGCCTACGACTCAAAGCATCAGCTACCACAATCGCCTTGCCCTGGGAAATAAAGGATCTCTCAATCACGATCCTTCACAAGCTCTATCCAACGGCGCTGTCTTAAACTCAGGCCCCGCTGCAGGAAGATGAACATTAAGCTCTGGTGGTCCATGAAAATCTGACACGACTCTCCGCACAAGTAGTGTCTCCAAATCTCCAGCGCAAGACCACCGCAGCCATCTCCAGATCATGAGTGTGATAAATCCTGCTCGTACTTCCTCCAACTGTCGAGAAGCATAAGCGATGACTCTATCATGCTACATCAGTATACGATCGAGCCCCACACGCGAAACATCACAGTAAACAACAAAGTCGCCCTATCCAGAAAGCAAAGAAAGAACTGGTGCAATCGTCAACCGAGTCTTCTACTGCTGAAAACTCAGCACGCATGTCTCAGTCTAATGAAAAGGAACTCCCTTCCTTGTCAGTACGGTCAACGGTGCAGTGATACACAAAAATCCTGCATGAAACGGTGGTAAAATACCGGCTAAGCCCAAAAATCTGCGGACAGAGGTCCCTGATACAAGTCTGGGCCAAAGCTGTACGGCCTCGATCTTCCTCGGGTCTATAAGAATACCGTCTCCCATAACCACACGACCTAGGAAGTCAACATGATCAAGCCTGAAGGAACACTCCGAGAATTTAGCAAACAGCTGGTACTCTCTCAATGTCTGCAAAGCAATCCTCAAGTTCTGCTCATGTTCCTCATGGCTCTTAGAAAAGACCAGAATGTCATCAATAACACAACAATACATTGGTCGAGGAACGGCCTGAAGAATCTGGTTCATCACATCCATGAATGCTACTGGGGCATTGGTGAGTCCAACGACACCACCAAAAACTCATAAAGCCCGTAGTGCGCACAAAAGCTATCTTCGGAATGTCATCACTCCGAACCCGCAACTAATGATGACCTGATCCCAAAACAAACTTAGAAAAATGTCTCGCAACCTGGAGCTAAGCAAAGAAATCATTAAGGCGAGGTAAAGGATACTTATCCGCACCGTAACTCGGTTCAATTGACGATCAATCAATGCACAACCTCAAACCGCCGTCCTTCTTCTTGACGAACAGAATAGGAGCTCCCCAAAGCGAAACACTTGGACGTAACAAGTCCCCCTATCTAGCAACTCTGCAGCTGATGCTTAAGCTCCCTAAGCTCCGCCGGTTCATCTAGAACAATGTCGAAAAACTCTCGCACGATAGGAACCCAGTCCAACGAATCCACTGTGGCTCCGGTATCACTAATAAAAGCCAAGAATCCTCGACATCTTCTCCTCAAAAGCCAACTAGCGAAAAATGCTGAAATCAAGCTGTGAGGGGAGGCACCACTGTCCTCCTGCACAACAAAAACTGACTCGTCGGGAAAACAAAACCTGACTGTTTTCTCACGGCAGTCCACAGACACATAGCACGTAGCTAACCAGTCCGTGCCCAGGAAAACGTCAAAGTCCAACATCCCTAGAAGGATCAAATCGACGGACGAATCTCTATCTCCTAACCAATAGGCACAAGACCGAAACAGGTGTTGCGCAACAAAAGAATCGCTAACAGGAGTAAACACAACAAACGGCTGATCTAGCAAACACAACTCTCGGCCCAACCACGGTACGAAGTGTGTAGAACAAACGAGTGCATAGATCCCGAATTAAACAAACAAGTGCATCAAAATACATACGAATTAAAAATACTTGAAAACTCTGCATTGGATGCCCGCGCTTCCCGATGAGTAGAAGCAAACGCTCGGCTCTGCCCTCTACCCGCAACTGGCTGTCTTCCTCCTCTACCAACCTGTACTCTCGGAACAAATCCTCCACGACCACGAACATAAGTCTGACGTGGATCAAGAACAGGCGCAACAGGCGAATCTCCCTGAGGTGAAGGTGGTAAAGTAACATATGGTACTTCTGCCCTCCTCTGGCGTACCAAAGTACAATCTCTTACGAGGTGATGGAAACTCCCGCACCAGAAACATCCATGTGATGGCTGCTGATCCTCCTGGGGATAAGAGCTAGACAACTGTCCTCGTCCCAAGCCTCTGCTACTCCCGCGACGTGCACGAAACCTGTCACGGCAACTGAACCTATGTCTCTGGGCTGGTACACCTGCATGATCCTTCCTCTTTCCTCGAACTCCCAAAGTCTCGGAAAGACGATCCTCATATAAACGGCTGTACCCACTGCTGCTGTATACGTGACACAATGTTGTGTGCTGATAGTAAGGAATAACTGGGTAACATGGGTGGCAACCTCCTGTCGCTGCGCTCGACTGGCCTCAACCAATGACCTCATCATCTGGCGCAAGTCCTGCATATCTGTCTCAAGCCTAGCGATACGATCTATCGAAGGCGGATCAATCTGCTCCTGTGTAACGAGTGTACCGTCCTGGTCAGTCCTCATACCAAACGAGTCAACTCTGACCTCGGCTCCAGCAGCCTCTCTCTGAGCCCTTATAGTCATCGGCGGCAAAAGGCTATAAATGGAAATAGGATTCGATAAGAACACGGAAGTCGAATCATAAGGATATGTATCATCAAGCAAGGAATTTCAAGCAATTAGTACTTAGGTCACTTAGGCAGAGTACCGTGTTATAAGCATGCTACGGACATACACATGCTACATTACTCTGCTTGAGCTACCTACTCCATCATACCAAGGTCATCCTACACTCCGAAAGGTAAAACCTAGCGCTCTGATACCAACTTTGTCACGACCCGAAATTTGGCACGTGACGGCCCTTAAACCACGCAACATCCACGCAATCTAAGTAAGCCGAAAACCCAGCAATCTAAACCATCAAAAATAGTAAGTGATAAGAACATTATTGAAACTTTTGAAATCTCAAGTAAAAATCTTTAAATTCCAAATTTACTTCCTTTAAAAATTTGACAGCACCTCCTTTGTAAAACAAGCCCCCTAAAAGGGTACAACATAAATATAAGTAAAAGCATCCCCAACGGGAGCAAATCCACGCCCAAAGGCGGAAAACAACAACCACAACAGATATACGACGCCGTAGCGAAGAAAAAGACGATATAAAGTGAAACATCATAAAAGACCTCCAAAGTCATAAATAATATACAATATCGTCCTCACAACTCGTCTCTAAATCAATACATGAAGTAGTAGATGGAGAGTACTGGATACAACGAATATACAATGAGCAATATCGGATAACCGCAAAACCCACCTATAGAAAAACTGTACCCAGTCAGCCGTAGCGGTATCCGCTGCAAAAGATGATACGATAGATGAAAGCCCTGCCGCGACTGCCGTGAGGGACTACCTGCAAAACACTGTGGCACAACGGGGGTGAGTTGCCAATTCGTGAATAGTAAATAACATATGCAGGTAATCGCAAGTATGCACGTACTGCGATGGTTTATCACATGCAAGCGGATAGCAATAAATGGCAATATGTAAATGCAACAGTCATGAAAGGTATTCTATCAGGTACTACTAATACATGAAGCAATGCATATCCAATAAAATGCGGAGTGTGGAATAGAACACATCCTGTAAGTCTCATGAAACCTGAGTGTCTTAACATCGAAACCCGAAAACATCATGAAAACTAGTGTCTAACATCGACACATAAATACTCCTCTATCAGGTGCCGTCACCCCGACTGGCCCTGATAGGTACATATCATACGTCACTCGGAAATCCGAGTGCCCAGTTTCGATACTCGAAATTCCACGTATCCATACGTACATAACTCCGCTCGGTATCACCATGATAACCGCCGAGTCTAAAATACTATCACCGATAGATACTTGCCCGCCTGCCAGGCTCATCGGGTAAAACCATCGACATACCTTTCTTGCCCCGGGAAACCATACCGACTCCACTATGTACCCGCACATGGACCAATCCACTCCTTGCATCGGGTATATATCATAAATCTCAGAACCGAGAAATCTTTTGGCGGACACATCGAAATATCATATCAAGAGAAACCGGGTTTTTCAAATAATGCATAATTTCGTGAAACTACCACGGTCCTCAAATCCAGAAAATATCAAGTAATGAATAAGAATATTTGCATAGATCATTATGATGATATATATTATATAGGTGTACATATATAACAGCATCCCATACCACTGATATATATACATATGTATATATATCAGCGTTCCATACCACTGATATATATACCCAGGAGTAAAACATCCTATGAAATCCATATATAAATGCGAAATCCATGAAATATAATATATGCAACATGAAGCAGTAATATGAGTATATAAAGGAAAAACCGCTATTTAACTACAACAAGTTATTAAAAATATCATGCGGTTCCTATGTTCTCCAAAATCCATACAACATCATATAAAGGTGAACATGTAGCTATAGCCAGATATGTGTAACCATGTCGGTATAGCAAGATATGTGTATCTATATGTAAGCATGTATGTATGATGCATATCATATGTGCAATAGCATAAGAATCAATGTCTCCATGTCGGTGACAAAACAATACCACATAGGGGTATATGTAGCTCTAGTCAGGTAAAAGGGTGTACATGTAAGTGTGTGCGTGATGTACATGTAGCTGTAGCCAGGTATGTGTCTATACCTGTCAATAATGATGTAATACCATACGGGTGTATGTAAGTATGTATGCAAGATGTACATGTAGCTAAGTCTCATATGTGTATATACCTATCTCTAATGGTACAATACCATATAGGTATATGGGTAGCTAGCATGTAGGCATGGCAAGGCATATGTGTGAGCATGTAGGTATACAGGTATACTATATGTCATATGCACGAAGGAATATGAATCAATGTCTCAATGTCCCTAACCAATACAATATCACATATGTATAGGTGTCAACTATATCTCGTATGTATATGGGTTGTGCGTGTCATGGCAATTATCGACGGTGTGTGTGGTATACAATCAGTGCTTGTGCAACATGAGCCGTCAATAATAGTGCGGTGTCCAATGGGTACAAGTCCAAGCACAACAAGTAATAATATGCAATGAAGTTTATGCACAAACTCTATATGTGCAATATAAACATGCAGCTAATATCATATCATATCTAGCCAGACGCATAACGCCATGTGGGCGATTCCCCTGTAGATGTTAAATCTACTCACAGATGATCTTGGGCTAAGTAAAGCCAACCACTTGCTTTTCCTTCTTCACAGCGTCCGAAGTCCTCGCCCGCGTTCCTAAGATCATAAAACAACAAGTTCAAATTAGCAATTGATAGCAGATCATCCGAGAACCAAAACTACACTAAAAATACGACATTTGCACGAAACGAAACTTTACACGTTTTAAACTAAAACTAACAAGCTACGCAACATTAAAAAGGCTTACTTAACAGAAAGAAATCATTACCTACTGCCACAAGCACAAAGATCCAAGCTTTCCAAGCTCCAAGGGATCCTAGAGGCAAAACAAGGTTAAGGATGTGATTTGTGAAGATTTTTGTGAAGTTTTGGGTAGGTTTAGTGAAGATTAGTGAAGGAAAGGGTAAGTGTTTAGTTGAGAGTGAGAGGAGTATGTGAAATAATGAGAGAGATAGAAGAAATGAGAGGATGAAAGGATAAAGAGAGAGAGAGAGGTGAGAATAATGAGAGAGAGGTGAGTGCATCCTTGCATTAAATCACACATTAATGCAAGCCATGCTTCTCATGACTCACCATGCCACCTCCACCCAAATCCAAAACAAAACGAAGGAAATATCTTTCTCACACAAATATATTAAGGGTTTAAGGTTAAGCAAGGATAGAATTAAGATTAGGTCAAGTTGTCATGATTGCTAAACTAGATTAGCACAAACAAACGCTCACATTAACATGCACATGTGTGTGCAAGCCATAACAAATAATAATAAAATATTAATTAGATGTTATAAAATGTGAGAAAACCGATTTGGTAAACATTTTACGGAAAACCCGCATTATCGTCTAATTAACACCAATCGCAAACCTAAGGCGTTACATAAACTGGTAAGCGGCACTTGACGGGTGTGGATGACCGGAACCCGGATTTTATAAATTTGTGGCAGATGTTCTAGATTTTAGCATTACTGTAGAGATTTTGCGTGATTTGCATTATTTTGAACTGGAAACCTATAATCTATAATCATGTAGCAAATACGGACCAAAAACACTTACCTATAAACAAACGAGCAGAAGAATGGGCGGTATTAAATGCAATATTCTGGTGTGAAAAAATACCCCCAAACTTATCTTTTGCTCGTCCAGAGCAAAACCATTATTTTCAAAAAGTCATAAGCTCACTTTCATAGGCATCACAGTGTCACTTAGCGTGTACAATAAGCTGTTAAATCTCTAGGTGTCCATAGTAGGAGGAGTGTTGTCTCCTGAGGGTTTGCAGCGGATACTATCCACAAAATCCCATCAAACTAGTTTCATAAGTTAACTTTTATTCTAATCCTACGTTTTAGCATCTAAGTTAGAAATTTTATCATCCTAAATTAGAAATATCCATCCCTTATTTTTCACACCTCCTATTTATTTAACCTAAGATTCTGTACGTTTTGACAGTTTAGAAAGATCTCAGTTTCTCTTGAGTTTCCCTTCTAAAGTGCGTTCTCTAATCCGGAATTTTATTATCTTTACGGAAAATATAAGACTTATTCTTTATCCCTATCTTTCCTCCAAATATCGATCATATACCCCTACGTGTGTGTGAATTTTACCCCTACACTCAATAATTCAATTCAAGCTATAATACCCTTGCCTTAATACCTAATACCACTTCTTTTCATTAATCATGGACGGATTTGCTCACACACCTTTCATGTAACTATTACTGCTTCCTGAGGCACTAATCAGTCGATTACTGAATGTGTGAGCTTATTAAAGCATAAATAGCAGTTTCCAGGTCTTGTAATTTATTTTTTTCTTCTTTCTTTTCTTTTTCTTTTCAAGATCGGATATATTTTTCAATGAGGCTCTTTTGGTGGTTAGCTTTAAATACCGTTTTTTCTTTCGTACTAGGCTTTTAGGCAAGAGTATTTCTAGGTATCCTCTACTATCCCAAATTTCAAGGTGCGTGTATGTGAGATTTGCAGGATATATACTTTCTGAATTTAGGCTTTTATTTATTTTGTTTTAAATTCTTTGGAAGCTCAACAGTCCATACACAATAACTCCCAAACTTTGAACTAAACCTGAAAAACTAAATATACCAGAGGCTATACTAGACGACCCCCCACCTCCCTGACCTCCGACTCGGCCTGACTTGGCCGACTCGGACGGCGGACCGGCCGACTCGGCATGGCGCCACCGGCCGGACTCGGCCGGACGGCCGAGTCGTCAACACAAAAAAGTTGACTCTTGGCCTCCCCTATCCCCTGTATACTCTATTTATTTAGATCGGTTCCAGAAACCTTTGAAATCCCTATTTACTCCCTATTTTAATGAATTTTTACATTTTTTTTAAACTCTTCATGTATCCTAACCCTAGCCTAACCCTATAAATACCACCCTACTCTCTACCCCCTCACTCATATTTCTGAGCCAACTCTCAATAAAATCCTTAGAACCCTAGTGTGCAATCGAAGTGAGCACGAGGCAAAGCTACGGCGAATTTCCCGGCGAACTTCTGGCGATCGTCCTAGGAACTCCCGGCGACGACGCAACATATCGGAGATTCCACTACTTCTCTCTCACCCTCTTGTATGTCCTAAGACCCGTAAGTCTCTCTTCTATCTCTCTTTTCCATTCTCAAAATACGAAATTACAAAACCCAACGGAATCGGAACAAATTCGATTTTCGATTCGGTTTCTTATAACATTCCACTTCTCACTAATACAGTCATACTTAAACTTTCTCTTGTTGACTATTAAACACTAATCAAACAATTTGATCAAGTTTCATCACATGAAATGATAGCTATTTCAATTTATCGTATTTTTCACTTAAATACCACATCGTTTCAATCCTTCATTTAACTCCATCAAATTTGCTATACATTTAAAGTAGATCACGAGGTAACGACCTACCTCCTCACACACTCATATGCAACACCCCCGAGAACCTAGAATACGAGAAAACAAGCATTTTCATTTAAATACCCTTTACTTAATAAAACCATTTCTAAAAGATTTAGTGTTGATACACTTTTAAATAAATACCTCTTATTATGAAAATAAGATAAGTTGAGGACATCAGTCGTTTATCTAAACCTGATTTTGTGGTGTCTAGGCTAGGCAAGTGAGAAAGGTAACTTTAAAAGGCCCGTCTCATGGTGATTCGTGAGCGGATCCCTCCTTTCCTCACTTGTACTTACCTGGACACAATTGGTGGTGAAGAGGCGATTTGAGGCATCTCATAACTTGTCGTTTAGACCATTTAGAAATAGTCTAGTTGACTTAGGAGACCCTAGAACATAGAATACGGAAAATTGAAATTTTTACAAATAAATACCATTTACCTTATAAAACCGTTTTCTAAACGATTTAGTATTTTACAATCTTTGCAAAGCGCCGCTACAACCCATTTTGGGGAACCCGTTTGGGATGGTGCGGTTTATCGCACACCCTCGGGCTTAGTAGTGCGAGATTCAGACCTCCGCAAGGAGCATTCGGTCTCGAAAGATTTAAAGTACGACATCTTAAGAAAATGAGATTTTTAGAATATAATAAATATATTATAATTATTTTTGTATAAACATATGTATATTTATCATTAAAATACTTATTTTGTTATGATATAAACATTCCACTTTTACTAAAAATCACAAGAATCAATTTTACACTAAAATACCATGATTTCCAAATAAATCAATATTATAAATAAATACCATTATTTATGAAACTAGGATATTTTTACTAGAAATATCACAATATAAAATCCACATTCATTACAACTCTAAATACAAATAATAAATACTTGAGGTGTATTTTGAAAAGTATATAAAAGTATTTTTACATAAAAACCCCTCAAGTTCTATAAATTACCCTAAGGACCCTAGTAAATACAGGTTTAAGAAATAATCAAGACTTCGATTTACATTTCTAATTGTCTGACTCGGGTTTGAGTCTAATTATATCTGACTTGAATATGATTCAAGTATCATCTACAATCTATAATATTACAATTCAACATGAATCCATTTATCAATCTATACAATTTGACCGAATCGAACCATGGATATACATTCCATTTACATGATTCTACAGTTATTCCATTTACATGATTATTTAGTCACATCCATTTACTGATATCATGGTTTCGGTCAGTCATCCAATTATACAATTTATACAGTTTACAATGCAATACAACAATACAATCAAAACGCTACGGGGTTTAAGGGGTAGACTGGTACGGAAGGTGTTAAAAGTGGCACGAGACGGTAAGATTTAAGACACCTAACATGAATCCAATTGCCGTTGTTCCGGGCCTTCTAACGGAGCCTTGTACTCTATATTCCGTTTGCCCCGGTCTCTAGCATATAGAGACCCCTCTCGTATACACTGGCATTCTTCTGTACCAAGATACAAACAACAACGTTAATACAACATTACAACAATATAATACAACATTAAAAGTTACTCTCTCTCTCTTACTCTCTGTCTATTTCTCCTCTTATCTTTGGGACTTACCGAGCGATCTGTTCGCTGACGACATTCTATTTCTTTCTTCTTTGAATGTCGTCAGGTGGTTTGGACCCGTCAGAGATCGAGCCCACTGCTGAAGACTTGGACCAGTTCTGTGAAGACCCCGAGCTCTAGACATTGTACATTTTCCATTTAGTACTTTTCATTTCCTGTTATGCCAATGTTTAGGCATCGCTTTTATTTCAGTTGTATTTCCTTTTCATGCATTGTACAAAAGAATGTTAATAAATAAAGTTGTTGTTTTTATTATATCTTGTCTCTTGTGTATTTATTTTTATATTGCTTAGACACGCTTAGCGTATGTACTTTTGAGTATATACGTAGCGGACCGGTCCCGTCCCCTTAGCCGTATACCGGGAAGCGAGGCGTGACAGGTTTTGTTGGCGGCCCATGCAGGTCAGAGCTGTATGAAATGCTATCATGCAGTTCTGTTCTGCGTGAACAACCTAAGCAATATAAGACAAGAACCAGCAACTAAAACATTCTTTACAATTATCTTCCTTGAATCCCATCATTTCTTATTCTTTGAATCATATATCTTGAATCTGTCCTAACCCAAAATTCCCTCACCTCTTTTACAATTTTACTAAAACCTTCGCATTCTTTCATTCTTTCACACATTCTTCACATTTTTAAAACCCTTGCACCACCTTATTATTTTTCATATACTGTCAGTACACCAGCACCAAACTTTTCTTGAATTTGTTACACTTTCCTTTTACAAATTTCGAGGACGAAATTTTTATAAGGAGGGTAGAATGTAACAACCCTAATTTTCTTATACACTTTTTCCTATACAAAATTTTCAAAAATCCATAAAGGGGTATTTATTGCCTGAGCACAAGACATAAGTAATTAATTAGCAATTTAATTACAAGGAGGAACTTGTGGCTCATTGGTAATACCTTGCACTGCTGAACCAAGCCACCGGAGTTCAAATGCCATGCCCCACATTATTTTTTTAATTTTGTTTTAAATTCTCTGGAAACCCAAGATTCCACACACAATAACTCCCAAACTTTGAACTAAACCAGCAAAACTAAATATACCAGAGACTACACCAGACGACCCCCCACCTCCCTGACCTCCGACTCCGCTTGACTCGGCCGACTCGGACGGCGGACCGGCCCACTCGGCATGGCACCGCCGGCCGGACTCGGCCGGACGGCCGAGTTGTCAACACAAAAAAGTTGACTCTTGGCTTCCCCTACCACCTGTATACTCTATTTATTTAGATCGGTTCCAGAAACCTTTGAAATCCCCATTTACTCCCTATTTTAATGAATTTTTACATTTTTTTACTTAAACTCTTCATCTACCCTAACCCTATAAATACCACCCTACTCTCTACCCTCTCACTCACATTTCTGAGCCAACTCTCAAGAAAAATCCTTAAAACCCTAGTGTGCAATCGAAGTGAGCACGAGGCAAAGCTACGACGAACTTCTGGCGATCGTCCTAGGAACACCCGGTGACGACGCAACATATCGGAGATTCCACTACTTCTCTCTCACCCTCTTGTGTGTCCTAAAACCCGTAAGTCCCTCTTCTATCTCTCTTTTCCATTCTCAAAATACGAAATTACAAAACCCAACGGAATCGGAACAAATCCGATTTTCGATTCGGTTTCTTATGAAATTCCACTTCTGATTAATACAATCTTACTTAAACTTCCTCTTGTTGAATATTAAACACGAATCAAACAATTCGATCAAGTTTCATCACATGAAATGATAGCTATTTCAATTTATCGTATTTTTCACTTAAATACCACATTGTTTCAATCCTTCATTTAACTCCATCAAATTTGCTATACATTTAAAGTAGATCATGAGGTAACGGCCTACCTCCTCACACACTCATATGCAACACCCCCTAGAACTTAGAATACGAGAAAACAAACATTTTCATTTAAATACCCTTTACTTAATAAAACCATTTCTAAAAGATTTAGTGTTGATACACTTTTAAATAAATACCTCTTATTATGAAAATACGATAAGTTAAGGACATCAGTCGTTTATCTAAACCTGATTTTGTGGTGTCTAGGCTAGGCAAGTGAGAAAGGTAACTTTAAAAGGCCCGTCTCACGGTGATTCGTGAGCGGATCCCTCCTTTCCTCACTTGTACTTACCTGGCCACAATTGGCGGTGAAGAGGCGATTTGAGGCATCTCACAACTTGTCGTTTAGACCATTTAGAAATAGTCTAGTTGACTTAGGAGACCCTAGAACATAAAATACGGAAAATTGACATTTTTACAAATAAATACCATTTACCTTATAAAACCGTTTTCTAAAGGATTTAGTATTTTACAATCTTTGCAAAGCGCCGCTACAACCCACTTTGGGGAACCCGTTCGGGATGGTACGGTTTATCGCACACCCTCGGGCTTAGTAGTGCGAGATTCAGACTTCCGCAAAGAGCATTCGGTCTCGAAAGATTTAAAGTACGATATCTTAAGAAAATGAGATTTTTAGAATATAAGAAATATATTATAATTATTTTTGTATAAACATATCTATATTTATCATTAAAATACTTATTTTTTTATGATATGAACATTCCACTTTTTCTAAAAATCACAAGAATCAATTTTACACTAAAATACCATGATTTCCAAATAAATCAATATTATAAATAAATACCTTTATTTATGAAACTAGGATATTTTCACTAGAAATATCACAATATAAAATCCACATTCATTACAACTCTAAATACGAATAATAAATATTTGAGATGTATTTTGAAAAGTATATAAAAGTATTTTTACATAAAACCCCCTCAAGTTCTATAAATTACCCTAAGGACCCTAGTAAATAGAGGTTTAAGAAATAATTAAGACTTCGATTTACATTTCTAATTGTCTGACTCGGATTTGAGTCTGATTATATCTGACTTGAATATGATTCAAGTACCATCTACAATCTACAATATTACAATTCAACATGAATACATGAATCCATGAATCCATTTATCAATACATACAACTTGACTGACCCGAACCATGGATATACATTTCATTTACATGATTCTACAGTTATTCCATTTACATGATTATTCAGTCACATCCGTTTACTGATATCATGGTTTCGGTCAGTCATCCAATTATACAATCTGTACAGTTTACAATGCAATATAACAATACAATCAAAACGCTACGGGGTTTAAGGGGTAGACTGGTACGGAATGTGTTAAAAGTGGCACGAGACGGTAAGATTTAAGACACCTAACATGAATCCAATTGCCGTTGATACGGGCCTTCTAACGGAGCCTTGTACTCTATATTCCGTTTGCCCTGGTCTCTAGCATATAGAGACCCCTCTCGTATACACTGACATTCTTCTGTACCAAGCTACAAACAACAGCGTTAATACAATATTACAACATTAAAAGTTACTCTCTCTCTCTCTCTTACTCTCTGTCTATTTCTCCTCTTATCTTTGGGACTTACCGAGCGACCTGTTCGCTGACGACATTCTATTTCTTTCTTCTTTGAATGTCGTCAGGTGGTTTGGACCCGTCAGAGATCGAGCCCACTGCTGAAGAGTTGGACCAGTTCTGTGAAGACCCCGAGCTCTAGACAATGTACATTTTCCATTTAGTACTTTTCATTTCCTGTTATGCCAATGTTTAGGCATCGCTTTTATTTCAGTTGTATTTCCTTTTCATGCATTGTACAAAAGAATGTTAATAAATAACTTGCTGTTTTTATTATATCTTGTCTCTTGTGTATTTATTTTTATATTGCTTAGATACGCTTAGCGTATGTACTTTTGAGTATATACGTAGCGGACCAGTCTCGTCCCCTCCGCCGTATACCGAGAAGCGGGGCGTGACACACACACACACACACACAAACTATCCCGAATGACAAAAAAGAAAAACGTTACCGTCTCCCCGGAAGCGGTGCCTATTGATTGTCTGCATTTTTATACGCAACGCTAAGCGTTCTATATGTCCTACTTACCGCAATCAAGATGGTGTCGCTTTGTAGCTAGCCGATTGAGTACGGTTCGTCCACTGGGAGATGGTGTGTTTTCATTCTTATTTTAAATGAGTCAATTAAAGAATGTATATGTTTGTTCAATTCTGTCCTTAGTGTTTGTGTTTTATGTTCAAGTAAACTTGTTAGGGTTATGATTGGTTAGTAGAGTTAGGATTTGTTTTGTGCTTTTCTTTTACCATTCTTAAAATGATGTTGGGATAATCGTAAGTAGCGAAGATTATGATGACATAGGAATGAGATTTGCGAGTTTAAGCAAGTTTTCCAACGCTAAGTTCATTCGTAATGCCCTTTGCCCGTCTGCTACATGCTCTTATTTCTAAATCTAGGCCAAACATACGCAACCAAGTCTTCAATTAGGTCACAACTACATGTCACATTGTAGTGCACCCAAACAAATTATCAACTTAGGTCGCGGCTATATATCACTTATAGCACGACTAAGTGAGGGGGTTGTGTTTGTTTGATCTAGATTCATTTTAAGATGTTTGGCGAAGAGAAGCACAATGGATTTTTCCATCTCTCATACTAACCTTCCTTAGCCAAAACAAGTGTGTAAATTATTCACACATTTAAAAGAAAAATAAAACAAGAAGGAAGAAAAGAAGAAATGGAAAATACGGTTTTACAAAGATAACAAGCTAACTACTTGGGCCCTCACCTAAACAAGGGACTTCATTGAGTATCATGGCTTGAAAATAAGATTAGAAAAGAAATAAAAAGAAACAATAAAAGAAAACCAATAACTAGTTTAACAAACAAGTAATAAAAGTTACACTAGGAATTAAAATTATAATGCAAGAAATTAAAATTACAAGATATAACAAAAGAAACCCTCATCTTAATTAACTTCCACTCAAAAACTCTCACGACAATTTCATGGAGAATAGATGATGAAGAAGAAGAAACTACAAACTAAACTACACAAAATCTTGGTAAAGAAAAAACATTCTTGGTTTGGCTCAAAACTGAAGTATTTACAGGCAGAGGAGTGAAACTTTAGGTTCATATTCTGAGCCCATATAAACTCACAAAACTACCCCTGAAAAACGGTCGCGAGACGCCACGTGGCGGCCGTGGTTCCGACGCCTAACCCCCCTTTTGACCGCGGTCCCGCTGCCACATTGTGTAAGTCTACGGTAGCGCCCCGGCCGTCAATCCGAGGCCAAACGCTGAAACAAAAACTTTTTACGAAACTGGCGCTAATGCAGACTTTTACCCGGATCGTACCATTAACGCTAAACTAGCTAACTACTAAAATGATAGAATGGCTATACCGATCGATCCATGTCCTTCGGTCTTTAGCCACCATCTTTAGCTCATCTCGGCATCTCCGATCTCGCTCAATCTCCGGTCTCCTCGTCGAAAGGGCACTACGTCAAGAAATCTATTACGGACTCCCGCTTCAAACCGAAGCAACTCGGACATGAAGTTTGCTAGCCGATATGTTCAAGATGAAGTAGAGAATGTGTGTGATAATTTTGTCTCAAGCATCCAATGTTTCTCAACACATGAAATGGAATGAGTGGAGGTTGAAGAAGATACCATTGATGGGGATTGTGAGCTCAAAGAGAAAGCTAGAGAAGAAGAAGAGCTTTCTCTCTTGTGTGAGATGAAAAATTGAGAGAGGCTTAGAATGATAATCTCAAGAGCTTACCCCATACATGTGGCTGCCCTCTCTCTCTACCTTTCATCTCACACCACTAATCAATCAAGATAATTTTCATGGTATAATAAAACATACCATGAGTCACCAATGAAGCACATGGCACATTTAATGCATATAATCATGACATCCACTCACAATTTCCACCAAATAAACATTAATCCAAATTTTTATGACAATAAAAAGATATGGCATCAACTAGAGCAAACTTGTGATGGATCACAAGGATACCCCTCACCTGTATATACATACCTGCATCCGCATTCCGACTGAATGCGAATGCAATGAGAGTAAAGTAATCCAACAAATCTAATACTAGGATCCGGCTTAAACCAAAGCCCACTAGTATGATCCGTCCGATCATGATCCATGCACAAGTGCACGTATATGATCGAACCCTGCCATAATACCATACGCCCTCTACAACGTTTCGCCCGAACTTGGAAAACTTTCTGTGGGGGACTCTAAAGACTCGTCAATACGCTGGCAGTGGGTTTAACCACAAGCACGTCAGTAGTACTAGCTGTACGTAAGGGCTACCCATGTATTGACCAAAAGAGAGACTGATGAGCGAACTTATCCTGAAACCCTACTGAGCTTGTCAGTGACAATATCCGTACAGTCCGGTCCGTTCGTCTATGAGTATCGCATGTCGGGCCTAGGGGGTGGTAAACGTCAGACCCCTAAATGCGGTACAAGTCGTGTCGGAGTGTAGCCCAGAACACCCTGGATACTACTGGAATACCTACCAGTAAATCTCCTGCCTTGGCTAAGGACTTCGTGTAATGGCTCTCGAAACCCCTGCCGATCCGCTCACTGCCTCCATGTGGCTCGGGACTGTACCCAACTAAAACCTGTTTGCACGACTCCTTTGAGCCGTGTTAGGGTAGTAATCAAAGCACAGTGGGAACTCACACGAGACAAATGACGATCTCAGGTCGATGAACTAACCTGTACACATGTCACCAGGTAACTTCTATCTGACGCTAGGTACAATACCAACTAGCAGGTTCCCGGCGAGTCCTGTCCGGTGTACTCATAACCCAATGAGCACCTGTATACATCTTAGGTGAACCAACTGACACCAATGGCTTGTGAGACCGGCCACCGCCCCTCATCGGGGTCTCGACTGTATACACTAGTCTACTCTGGAGTATCGATGCCATGTCTCGAAACTCCCTCGACTAGGGACCTTTTAAGGATGTGATTATAGACTACCCAACTCTCATGTATATGATCGCCATCTTACTGCTGGTAGTCAAGAAAGAATCCTAAGGGCTCTATCAACATGTAATAGTGATCTGTAATATCGCCTAAAGTATGTACACGATGATAAAGTTAAACCAGATAGCATACTATCATCTTGAGTAAGACTGTCCTACCGGTATAGGTCCTCCCTCAACCATTGCAATCACATGCCCGCGATCCAATAATTGACTTTGAGGGTACTATATCCAACAATCTCCCACTTGCACTCAAGGCTAATTATTGTGATGTCGCATACTCACAGCCCGTGTGATACCAAACACCCAACTCCTCTACTAATCAGTTTCATAAAGCTCGCTTGTAAAACTATTGCATTCAAGAAATAGCCTCAGTGAGTGGATCCGCTCTGATGTTTCTTTCTATGTCTCTCTTTATCTCAAGTTCGCGGAGAAAGCCATCTCCCAAAATGAGTAATACCTGTCTTAGAATATGTCTGGATATCTGATGGGACCTAATTCATAAATGAACTCCAAATCCAAACTTCTTAGACTGTATCGTCAACTGAACTTAATCAGTATCCTGCGTCATTCCTCCTTCAGTGTCCGCTTGGATCACCTGTCCAAACTACTACCCCTCGTCAGAGGGAAAACTATAACTCTGACAATCACTCTGTCAACCAGGTCACCTTAGAAGCCTGGAATGATAACCGTCCCCGAAGGAGGCTGCCGTCATCAAATCCGTAGAACATCCACTTATGTTCTAAACTGCTTCCGAACGTTTCTCCAGGATTGGATTAATATCTCAACTTATTGCATCTAGTGCAAAAACAACATCTGGTGTGGTACTTGACATCTCATGATTAACTCAATTGCTTAAGCAAGTGATATGTCAATCATGCACATCCCTCTCTCCTTTAGTCTGCAAGACACCTTTAGAGAGGGTGACTCCATATAACACATTAGAATGTGTTTGTAGCTAATTATATTTTTATATATAGTTTTTAACAAAAAGTTTACCAAATTAAGTTTTAAATATTTTATCCTATTTATTGTGTATTTTATTAGAATTTTGTTAGGCTTGCACACACTTGTGCATGATAACTAGGGTTGTTTTTGGGGTTAATCATGATTAGCAATCATGGTCAACTAACCAATTTCCCTAATCTAGTTTTAATATTTGTTTAAGTGTCATGGTTGTAATTAGTCATGGTTGTTTTAAAAATGAAAATGAATTTTAAAAAGGGTTTTATTTTGAATCTTTTGTTTTGGTTCATGGTTGACCTTTGGGGGGGAGAGAGAGAGAGAGCATGGGGCATCATGGCCTTTGCCATGCCTCATTTAATGAGGAGAGAGAGAGTGAGAAGGGGTCTTGTGTTGTCCCCATTTCTCCATCTCATTTCCCTTACTCTCATTCTCTCACAGTCACACACACACACACTCACCTGGACACAGAAGCAGCAGCCACAACATCATCATCTTCAGCAGCAGCAGCAGCTTCATCACCGTCAGCAGCAGCAGCAGCAGATAGCAGCAGCAGCAGCAAGGGCTCTGGCAACTAGCAGCAGCTCACCTCTTCCCCCATACACTTCTTCACCTGCTCTCTAGGGATCTACAGGGTATATTTCTGAACCCAATTCCCTAGTTGCTAGCTTATGTATTAATTGGTGTCGGTTAGAGTTAATTAGCTAGTTTAGTGCTAATTATGGTGGTTTATGTGGAATGTTGGTTGGAATGTGATTGTGTTAGTTAACCCTACTTATTTAAGTGTTGTTAGGGTCATTTTAACTGAAAATTTCCCTAGATTACACTAAAATACCATAGGGTTTCCTTTTAGTGCAAATTGGTGATTTTTAAGCGATATATTAGACTTCTGTGATCTGCTATGGACCCGGACCCTACAGAACAAAATTGAGGAAACTGGAGCATGTACACTAGGTATAGATAACACCACCAGAATACGAGACCCCCATTCCCAACAGTGGCCACCAATTTATTCAGATTGGCCGCAATTTGCGGCCAATAGGGGGACAGGGGTGTTGGGCTCTTGACTAGGGGTCCCTGCTGTGTTGTCTAGGTCTTTGGCATGTCTAGTTTTATGATATCTTACCTGTAGGAAAATCTGGGATCATATGTCGTTTTTGGTGTCCGTTGTGTTTGCGCGATACGCGCGATACGCGAGAGGGTTCTGTGATCCAGCGTATCGCGGCGTGTCGCGATGGTTTTGAGACGCGTACACACACGATTCAGCGTATCGTGCACACGCGCGTTTAGTTCGCGACGCGAGTTTCTCGTTTTGGTTCGATATCGCGTTTCGCGGGATATTTGGCTTATATGTGATTTCCATGTCTTATTTGCAGGTTTGCAGACAGGGACTACGGACACGGCTACAGGGAGAGCAGATGGTAGGATTCACCTAGCGTGAGGTGTAGGTGAGTAGATTTAACATCTACAGGGGAATCGCCCGCATGGCGTTATACGTCTGGGCTAGGATTCAAATACCCGTCGCGTATTCTACGTCATTGTTAGAATTGCGCCTTTATGTTATTTCCTTGATATAGTTGTACTGTGACTAGCAGCCGTAGGACACTGCACACATTATTGACGGTTCATGTTGCACGAGCACGGATTGTATGCTACACACACACCGTCAATAATTGCCATGTCACACACAACCCCTTATAGATACTATTGCTTATCATACTTGACATCTATCTTATCGTATACCTGTAGTGTATCTTACCTTTAGCGATAGGTACATATACACTTTGCGATACAGCTACAGATATACCATGGACATATTTTAGTTATACCGGGGGGGTTTCCTACATATGTTACTTATACCCAGGAGGGTATACGGCATCTTTTACTTATAGGTAGATACCTATACTTGGCTGTACCTTATTGATTTTGCATACATCTGGTTCAGCTATATACTTTTGTTTACCTGCTCGCATTCAGATATATCGCATATATTCATTCCTGGATTTGCGCATTGTTTATTTGGATTTTATATAATGTTTTCGGGATTTGGGAACCGCGGGGGTTCATGAAATTATGCATACATTGAACAACCCGGTTTCCTTGATATGATATTTGCGCGTCCACCATGAGTTTTATCGGTGCTGATTATATACTCCATACGAGGTGTGGTTGCCGTATGAGAGTACATGGTGGGGTCCGGTATGGTTCCCCTCGGCAAGAAGATCGATGGGTTTGCCGATTGAGCCTGGAGGCGGGAGAGTACCTACCGGTGACTGGTTGGACCTGGAAGTTGTCCGGAGGATACTGGCCAGAGTCGAGAGATGGATGCGGGATGATCTGTACTGCCGGGGCCGAGGGCCGACACCGCAGACGGACCCCGTGGGTCGATCCGGACTGACGGAGCCCGATATACGAGGATTTCTGTGTCGATGCTTGGCACACTGTTTTCATGATATTTCTTTTAATACCTTTGTATATATAACAGGGGATTTAGCCGTTGTTATATATACCTTTACACCAATATTAGTGGAATGGGACGCTAATATATGTGTATTGCCCCCATCATATTTATTTCTGTATATATATATGTTTAGGATGTTAGAGATTATTTGAGATTTGACTTGGGTTATTAGGTGATTCATTGAGATTGGATATTGGATATGAAAGATATGGTCGATTTGTACATTCCAGATATATGAGAGCTATTCGATATTGTACTTGAGATGATGTGAGATCTATGTGATGTGAGAGCCCAGTTTGGGGGCCGATTTGATGTTTGGGATGTAAGTGTCTTGATGGATTGTGATCCTACCACGATGTCAGGTTTCCGTGGAAAATGACATATTCCACCCTATACCACACCCTTACCTACCTTATGCACAGATTCATATATTGGTAGTACTTGTAGTATACCCTTATGATAGTCGCATATCTACTTTCTCATATCCCTATTGCATGGTTATTGCATATTATTGTCATGTTATTACTGCTTTACATATGGATTGTACCTGTTACTGTACTTCCCTTATTTCAGCCTTTGCATGACATGTTATTACTGTAATCGCATATCTTAGATTCATGCTGTACGTGCATTCCTGCGATTACCTGCATATGTTATCTACTATTCACGAGTTGGCAACTCACCCCCGTTGTGCCACTGGTGTTTCAGGTTTTTCCCCAGAGTAGTCGAGGCAGGCTATTCCTCCATTCAGCTATCCAGCTATCATCTTTTGCTACAGATACCGCATCAGCTCACAGTACCTTTTTGCTTAGGTGGGTTAGATGATTATCTGTATTTCATATTGTACATTCGTTGTATTTTGTACTCTCCATCTACTATTGTATTGTTGACTTAGAGACTTGGTGAGGACGTTATGTGTATTATTGTGGATTTGATGTCTCTTATATATACAGCTTCTTCTCTACTGTCTTTATTTTTGTGTTGTATTCATCTTGACTAGTCTTTACAAAAAAAAGGGGTGTTGCTAAAATTTTAAAGAAAGAAAGTACGACTTTTTAAAGAATTTGGGTTGTGATTTCAAATGTTTCAAAACTTATATTATCTTTTCCGTATTTTCATGGTTTAGATTTCTGGGTTTGGCTTTCTTTTACGACGTTGCGTCTTTAGGCGTTGCGTAGTATTAGGGCCGTCACGGGCCAATTTTTTGGTCGTGACACTCCATCACCTGCAGGTATACTACCGTGCCAGGAGTCGTCCATTCTAAAACACCTTTAGAATGCTGTCTAAGTATCCAGATTGGGAAACTACCCAAATCTAGATCTAAAACCATAGATCTAGTAACCAGAATATCTGATATAATATCCATATGCTATGTGAAGAAACCACTGTGTGACAACCACAGTATAACCAATCGTAGTATAGGAATTTCACTTCCTATTATGTGTATGTCATCTAAATACTAGGACATCACACCCTACTACTTTCTTAACAGATCCATCCCCTATTCTGATGAGGTCAAATCCTATGACTGTCACATCAGAAATTGATGATCTATCTCCGCTATATCTGTTTTAGTCTATAAATAGACATAAGCTACTTGTCCGCTATGCTTCCGCTGCTCCCACTGACTACAACAACCCTCTGGCAGAATCATATACACGTGCATTTCTAAAGTAAACTTTAGAACGACGCTATACTCATCCTCCTGCCGGGTCTCATAGCCTGGAACAACAGTAGTGTCAAGTCTGGGTGAACAAGAACCTCCCTGTCACCGTCCTTGAGGATACCGGAGTACCACTCGTGTGCCTGAGGTTACCCACCATATCTGCGGAGTGGCTAATGGAATGTCAATCCAGATTGAATCTTTAGGTCGTATTAAATTTTCCGTAATCGTTTACGGTTCTGGAATCACTTCCTGTTCTACCATACTTCCACTATTGTTTTATGAAAAAATCCATTTTACTAAAATCGTGGCGAGTCAAGAACAATATCACCATTGGTCTTTCAAATGGTAGAAAGTCAACCCTTGTCATAGACCGGGTTAACCCACAAACAACCATTATAGAAACGTGTCTTGAGTTATCCAGAGTCTGGTTTTAAGCATAAGCCGTACAACTCCATATACCTTAACATCGTTAAGATATGAGCCATTCTATATCCAATATAGAAACAGAGGCACTGATTTAATTGGAACCAGATTCAAATCATGCAGCTGTCTCTAGTGCATGTCAACTAAATGGAGAGAGGCCGATCAGCATTACTCAACTTAGGAATGCATCCAATTATGAGTAACCTGAAAGAGAAGTAAGTTCTCAAAACCATTACTATCAACTGAATACCAAACACAAGTATCTACATCTTCGATCACCTTGAAGAATCCCGATACTTGCAACACCTGGTTCTCTACTTTATTCTTATACCTATAACTTCTCAAAACTTGGACCTTGTGTTTCTATGAAACACATGCCAAAAACTAGAGAAGTCATAAGTAAATAGAATATAGTACGAGGACCAACCCCTCTGTCCTAATGGACACTGGAAAACATACAATACTCTGTATAAGTCCCCTGAGTTGAATAACTCAAACCCTGTGCGTCGTAGGTTGAAAACTGTACTATGGTTATGAAGAATTACACCGCTGTTTGATTCTCCTTACCTAACCATCATCCGATATAGGTAAATGTCACGGACATAATTTCAAAAAGTTATATCTCACTTTATAAAAATAAACGTACAGATATATCAATTTGAAATTGGTGCATAACAACGGATATTCAAAACCAAATATTTGACGTCCGGCAAAAACCTAGGCGATTACCTCAAATATCACCAATTACAACGAATCCCGATATAATAAGGATGATCACCTAATTCCCAATAACTTACTCCCACTCATCATCTGTAAAACCATACAGATGTGAGAATCAAATCTGGTAAATACATACCCTGGAGTAAGGACCTAATTGGAAAATCAGTTTTCTATTAACAATGCACAGTGAAACTGAAACATGAAGATACTTCGAAGGGGTATCCGGGTATTCCTAGTAATGCCTCTTCCATGACTATAACCGTATATTTCTTTTCCATCTCTCCAAATCCCTTTATTTGTCTTTAGTCGTTACCATATGTACACCACTTTTAGACTAAATGGTTTTCTTCCTTCCCTACCGATTGGCGCAAGCCTATGGTTTGGAAGAAGACTATCCAATAAGCGTAATAGGTGTACTGTCCTAATCGTAGGAGCACTCGCAACACGAGAGAAGGTAAAGATAAAAGACAACTGAATAATCCTTATTCTATTTCTCCTGAACCAGAATCCATCCCTGAACTGGAACAAGTTCCTTCGAGTTCGTACATAACCATACGATGGATTATCCAAATAACTGTGGATCTTCGTAGTGATACAGGGTGTTCTGGAGAAATACAAAGGTGAGGTAGGAGTGGCGATGAAATACTTGGTTTGGTCGTGAATAGCAGTCGTAATTTACTTTGCCCTCTTTCTAATCCCATTATTTGTCTTTACTTATTACCTTCTGTACACCTCACTTAGGCTAATCGGTTTTCTTCATACCCTACCTTTCGGCACCTGCCTATGGTTTGGATGAAGACTATCCAATTAGCGTAATAGGTGTACCGTCCTAATCCAAGGAGCACTCGCAACCTGAGAGATGGAAAAAGGAAAAGACAACTGAATAGTCCTATTCATTTTCTCAAGAACCGGAAACCATCCTCGAATCTGGAACAAGTTCCTTCGAGTTCGTATATAACCATACGATGGTTTTATCCAATGGAAGTGGATGTTCGTAGTGATACGAGGTGTTCTGGAGAAAAGGGTAAAAGTAGGAGTGGCAATGAGGTGTGCAACTCTGACAATCCAAAAGCCAGTGTTTTAAGAAGGTTCGGTCAACTTGGTCAATGAGTCATAGTCTAGGATCGGGCCATGGTCGCTGCCAAAGAGAGAGAGAGAGAGAAAAGAAACACTCTGCGTGCACTCTAGCCTAGATCAGAATGGTTATCACTTTATCTAATCAGGAAACCTCCTACTGTACCGTCAAATTCTCCTCCAAACCTGAAAGAAGAATTAGTCGGGATCACCCGAAGAGTAAACCAACTCATCAGTGGGAATCGGGATCCAACTATCATCGCATGATAACGTGATGGAATCCACTCACGTTATCACACTCCAGAAGGTATGCGCATGCCTGGCAAGTTTCCTGTATGTTTGAAACTCCCGATGTGATTTTTACCCCATGATCTTATGACCTTGACGAAGGTCAACAAATCATAAGTCACATGTCAAGTTCTACCCGTCATTGTCCAGGTTAATTTGAATCCACTCGTATAAGCCCTTGACGAAGGTCAACAAGGTTATACGACTGTCCCAAACCAATTCATATATCTATGCAACAGAAAAGTAACAAATAGCTACCATACACTATGCCATGATGAAGGCCAACAAACATAGCATGAATACTAAGTGCTACCTGTCTGAAATGACGGAGGGATATGAATGGTTTTTGGAGAAAAACCTTTAACGTAATGAACTTGATATTGTTAAAGGAACCGGATAGCTTTTTACAAATATATAGTGGCGAAAACCTTTGCTAAAGAGGTTACTCCAGGTGAAGGGATCTCGGCTCTTTCCCCGTAGAATGATGTGTATGATATTCCAAACTGAATACCACGATGCAAAGCAAAAAGTAATCGACTATAGTGAAGTTATTACCCTGACGCAAACCTCTGTCCAAGGTGTCACTCCCGGTGAAAGGATCTCGGCCCTTGCCTTGTAGAATGAGGTGCTGGATATATTCATAACCGAATACCACTGTGCAAAACAAAAGAAAACGTTCTTGTAATAACAGCTTTTTGAAAATGTTCCAACAACATCGAATATGTTTGTTTTCCTTGCATTGATCCTAATCAATGCAGTCCCATCAATTAATCACACCAATAAAGAACGAAAATATGATGTACGTATATGTCATCCCCATTCGCCACTGGGTCCCGTCATCACCCGTTAGGTTACTTAACTAACGACAGAGCGGGGACTGGACTAGCGCGGATGTAAAACATATACAACATCTACTAGTATATATATCAATATATAATAATCGCTCATGGCGTGATAAATGCAACATCACAGAAAGTAATAAGCATCACAGAACAATACAGATAATCTGGGTGCCCCGGATTTCATTGAGCCGCAACTGAAACCCGACGTTCTCCTAGTCGTGTGGATAGCTTGTGCAATGAAAACCTAGACCCCTACGGGCGCGGCAAGTTACCCGCCAAAACCAGAAGCGAGGCAGCCCCCTTCAGCAAAGTGAATGGACCACCCAGCACTTCACGGAATCCGGTAACTTGAGCATCCCTCCTTAGGTCAACCTATACCCCGTACGAGTGCGGCGAATAGCCCGCCAATTCTAGAGTGAAGCCCCCTCCGTCTCAAAGCCATGAGATGAGGGCCCGTTGCCCTCTAGAACCCGACTATCCGTGCACTCCACCGCGGGGTAATCCTAGTACAGAAAAGAAAATATGTACAACGGGTATATCGACCTCAACCCGGTCGTGCCCCAAAAGAATAATATACAAACAGGCAATGACGACAGTCCACATGTCGGACGCTCGCCCCGCAACACAGAACATCAACGTGAATGTCACGTTCGCAAATTCGTCTAAAAGGACTATAGCAATTAGATAAGATTTACCGATCAAATGACATTCACGGTCGCAGATAGTAATGTAATGCACTGTAAACTTTAAATAATATTAGAAAATATCGAATTCGAAATAACCCCCGAATAGCCCCAAAACACCTGATAAAACCATATCCAAACTGGACTAAACAAACAATACCACTGCACCAACTTTCCAGAGACCAGACTGCACCATAAAAATGAAGCCCAGAAGCCTCTGAAGGGCCGACCTTCTCTGTTTTGGGAGCCATGTGCTCGGCCAAAATCCGATGGATTAGGGTCGTGTTTGGGGTGCAGGCTATAGGTCATGTCAGTAGTCTTCTACACTTTTTTAAATGATTTTTGAAGACACTTTGAAATCGACAGAGAACTGGGATCAGCAGTACAGTGTATCAGGTTTGTTTCGATTTCGATAGTTTAACATTGTCTAAACAAGCTAGAAAAGGGTTAATGGCGTGGCTTTGATACCATGTAAGTCTACGGTAGCGCCCCGGCCGTCAATCCTAGGCCAAACGCGGAAACAAAAACTTTTTACGAAACTGGCGCTAACGCAGACTTTTACCCGGATCGTACCATTAACGCTAAACTAGCTAACAACTAAAATGATAGAATGGCTATACCGATCGATCCGTGTCCTTCGGTCTTTAGCCACCATCTTTAGCTCCTCTCGGCATCTCCGATCTCGCTCAATCTCCGGTCTCCTCATCGAAAGGGCACCACGTCAAGAAGTCTTTTTACGGGCTCTCGCTTCAAACCGAAGCAACTCGGACATGAAGTTTGCTAGCCGACATGTCCAAGGTGAAGTAGAGAATGTGTGTGATAACTTTGTCACAAGCATATAATGTTTCTCAACACATGAGATGGAATGAGTGGAGGTTGAATAAGATGCCATTGATGGCGATTGTGAGCTCAAAGAGAAAGCTAGAGAAGAAGAAGAGCTTGCTCTTTTGTGTGAGAAGAAAAATTGAGAGAGGCTTAGAATGATAATTTTAAGAGCTTACCCCATACATGTGGCTGCCCTCTCTCTCTCTACTTTTCATCTCACACCACTAATCAATCAAGATAATTGTCATGGCACAATAAAACATACCATGAGTTACCAATGAAGCACATGGCACGTTTAATGCATATAATCATGACTACCACTCACAATTTCCACCAAATAAACATTAATCCAAATGTTTATGACAATAAAAATATATGGCATCAACTAAAACAAACTTGTGACGAATCACAAGGATAGTCCTCATCGGTATATACATACATGCATCCGCATTCTGACTAAATGCGAATGCAATGAGACTAAAGTAATCAAACAAATCTAATACTAGGATCTGGCTTAAACCAAAGCCCACTATTATGATCCGTCCGATCATGATCCGTACAAGTGCATGTATATGATCGAACCCTGCCATAATACCATACGGCCTCTACAACGTTTCGCCCGAACTTGGGAAACTTTCTGCGGGGACTCTAAAGGCTCGTCAATACGCTGGCAGTGGGTTTAACCACAAGCACGTCAGTGGTACTAGCTGTACGTAACGGCTACCAATGTATTGACCAAAAGGGAGACTGATGAGCAAACTCACCCTGAAACCCTACTGAGCCTGTCAGTGACAATATCCGTACATCCGGTCCGTTCGTCTATGAGAATCGCATGTCGGGCCTAGGGGGCTGGTAAACGTCAGACCCCCAAAAGTGGTACAAGTCGTATCGGTGTGTAGCCCAGAACACCCTGAGATACTACTGTAATACCTACCAGTAAATCTCCTGCCTTGGCCAAGGACTTCGTGTAATGGCTCTTCTAGACACAGCGCGATCTCACCCCCAATACCAGGAGAGACGAAACCCCTGCCGATCCGCTCACTGCCACCATGTGGCTCGGGACTGTACCCAACTAAAGCCTGTTTGCACGACTCCTTTGACCCGTGGTAGAGTAGTAATCATAGCACAGTGGGGCTCACACGAGACAAATGACGATCTCCGGTCGATGAACTAACCTGTACACATGTCACCAGGGAACTTCTATCTAACGCTAGGTACAGTACCAACTAGCAGGTTCCCGGCGAGTCCTGTCCGGTGCACTCATAACCCAATGAGCACTTGTATACATCACATCTTAGGTGAACCAACTGACACCAATGGCTTGTGAGACCGGCCACCACCCCTTGTCGGGGTCTCGACTGTATACACTAGTCTACTCTGGAGTATCGATGCCCTGTCTCGAAACTCCCTCGACTAGGGACCTTTTAACGATGTGCTTATAGACTACCTAACTCTCACGGATATGATCGCCATCTTACTGCTGGTAGTCAAGTAAGAATCCTAAGGGCTCTATCAACGTGTAATAGTGATTTGTAATATCACCTAAAGCATGTACACGATGATAAAGATAAACTAGATAGCATACTATCATCTTGAGTAAGACTGTCCTACCGGTATAGGTCCTCCCTCAATCATTGCAATCACGTGCCTACGATCCAATAATTGACTTTGAGGGCACTATATCCAACACATTGCGGAGTTAGTGCATCGTTTTTCTTGTGCCTCCTCATGTTGTTTTCTTCTTATATTTGACAGGTTCAAAATTGCAAAATAGTTCCAAAATATTTTCAGATTTTTAACTGTCCAAATTTTCAACAGTACAAAATGGCTACTCTTTTAATATTTTTGGCCTTGATCTCCCTCGAGCTCCGTGCACCCCTTGATCTTTGTGCTAACTTCCTCATGCTCTATGCTTTTTTGAGATACGAATGACCGCTGTTATTCGTCTTATCTCTTGAACTAGTAAGCTGCACTTGATGGGTGTGGATGACCGGAACCCAGATTTTATCTGTTTATGGCAGATGTCTGGATTTTGGCATAAGAGATTTTGTGTGATTTGCGTTATTTTGAACTAGGAACCTGTAATCTGTAATCATGTAGCAAACACGGATCAAAAGTGCCTACCTATAAACAAATGAGCAGAAGAATGGACGGTATTAAATGCAATATTCTGGGGTGAACTGCCATCGGGGTGCTCTACGGGTCAGTCCCCGTCACTGGTAGATCTGCCCTGGCTGCGGCTCTCTCAGCTCGCATAGACATGGCAACTGGAATAAGGAAACAAGAGTTGATAAGGTGTAATAACAGAAACATAAGGATGCAGAGAGTCAATGAAAATTGTTAACAAGACATAATCCTAAGGTCACTTAAGTGAAGTATCATATCGTAAATATGCAGCGAAACATACGTACACTACGTTACTCGGCCTGAGTTACCTACTCCATCATACTAAGGTCAATCTATGAAACGAAAGTTCGGGTCTAATACTTCCAAAGTCAAGTCTATGTTCTGTAAGGTTAATCCTAGGTTCCGAAATATATAACCTAGACTCCACATAGTCAAACCTAAACTCGACACAGGTTAAACCTAGCGTTTTGATACTAACTTTGTCATGACCCAAATTGGCACGTGACCGGCACTTAGGTCACATGACATCTAGAAATGTCGACGCGACCCAAGTAAGACAAAAAAAAGATATAAACCATTAAATTTTTTTTAAAGAAGGTGAAGTTTTCATATTATGAAACCCAAATTAGTTACAAAGATTGTTTACTTAAAATCATATGTCAAGTGTTTTAAAATAGGGTTAAAATGTTTTCGTTATTTGAAATTTAAACAACACCTCATATGTAATTACTGATAAAAACAAGTATATATACATATAATTATATAGGCATCCCTACTTGGGAGCTATCTCAACGCCCAACGACAAAATCGTAACATGCAGTTATATACGATGCTCGATGGCGAAGGATCACAAGCAAATATAAAATGAATTGTGTAATAAAGCTAACTAGTCGACTCTATCCGTGTTTGACCCAAAAGAATATACATAAAGTCACAAACTCGATCTAAGTCAAAAGAATATACAGGTGCTCTGATGGAGTGACACTAGATACAAGATATAATATCAAAAAAAGAGGCGGTTACTATACGTGTAACCCACCTAGAAAAATCTGTGATTCACTCCAAAGTATGAATCCATGACGCTGCTATGCGTCCGTGCGGTCTATCCTATAAGGAGCTAAGGCACAACGAGGGTGAGTTGCCAACTCAGTGAATAGAAGTATCAATCACAAGATATAATATGACATGTGTAGTAATGAATGTAAGTGCAATATAAATGAAGTCACATAAGAATAATATACATCATTATTAAATCCTCATCAAACTCATGTCCATCATCGACACCAATAAAAATTTGGATATTGTAGGCACCGTTCAATCGATTGGTCCTCTCCGGATATCAATTCAGCCACGGTCGGAATCCTCCGGATATCTGTCGTGCTCCAATGTCACCTCCGGTATTGATTATCCTCTCTAGGCTTTCCATACCTCCCTACGGTCCTCCATCCCCTCGGAGTCGTACCGGGTCCACCATATATCCGTAATCGGTTAACCCCTCCTTCAATTCTAATATCTCATCATGAAAACCAGAACTCATGGTGGACGCCAAATCATCATATCCCAAGAAAACCAAACTTTTGAAAACATAATCTATTTTTTAAAAGATACTCGTAGTTTCTCAAATCCATAGAAATATCAAATTTATGATATCAATAATGAACAGTTCAGTCTTGCAACAGTAGGAAACTACAACACATGAATATATATAACAGTAATATTCAAATATCAAAATCGTAGTACACAACCATTTCGACTAGCATGGATGTCGTTAAAATACTAATAGCATAGCAGTTTCTAAGTGTCATGGCAGTACCAACGATGTGTAGTATAGCATATGTGTATGTGATTTGCAACATGGCAATCGTTGGTATTTGTGCTTTTGTTCTATTCAATATATCTATTCTAGCAAGTATGATATACAATAAAGATGGCATGGTACTCAATATAATACATATGACATAAATATGGTTACGTATCGCTAATATTGTTTAGAAACCGGTACGGAGTTTTATAAAGCTTCTGGTAGTCACGGGTGCTATACGCCATCCGCCCGAGTTCCCACGTGTAAATGTCCCCCTACTCACCTAATATCAGTACGCACTAGACGAAGCTCGTGAATGCGTTGCTCTTCCTCGCCGTGTCGGACGTCTCCGCGACCGAGCCTATATATTAACCCAAGAGTATATATATATTAATAGAACGCAAACGTTACTACATTTCTAACACAAAAAGACTAGAACGCACGATCGACGTATTTTAACGTGTGTTATCAGTATCGAACAACCCCCGAAGGTTACGAAAATCAAAACTTAAGTTTTTAAAACGTAAAACATTAAAATTTTGTAGGATATTTATTTCAGATTTTGATACAAGTGACCTGGGACAAAATAGAGTATACAGTAGTTTAGTTAAAATGTCATGAAGATACTGTAAAAATCACACACCCTAACTCAAACCCCCAGCCGAAAATTGCGGCCAATAACAATAAATTGGCGGCCAAAGTGGGTCCAAATGGGTACGGATTTGGGGTGTGGTCTCTAGTTGTTCTCACCATCTCAGAATATTCTCAAAATATTTTTAGAGTTCATTTGTTAAAGCAGATATCAATTTAATATCAAAAATCCTATAAAACATAATTTTTTATGATATCATATCAAAACTTTGAAACTTAAAGCACTTAAAAACTAGTAAAAGATAAATATTTTACCTAATTAAAGAGAGGTTACATAACTTTCAAGCTCATGGGTTGCAACTTGGATCATCTTGAACTTGATATTAGCTATAGCTTGGGTTTTTGAAAAAATCTTCATAAAGCCTCACTTGTCTTGACTAGGTGATGAACTAGTGATTTTTTTTTTTGTGATGAAGGTTTTGAAGAAGGAGATGGTACAATTTAGAATGATTAGCCATAAGAAATATGAGGGGAAAATTGAAGGAGGAGGTGTGTAGGATGAGCATGAGATGGAGGGATGAGAAGGCGTATGGGTGTTGTGGTGTGTATGTGTGTGTTCAACTCTTAAAATATACCACTCCTCTCATAATTATTAAAAACCCTTTTGAAAATAAAACCCTTTTGCAAATAAAAATCATCGATAAAAGGTTACCACTACACTAAATTATCATAATCTTTAATAAACCCCTTTTTATCATTATATAAAATTCTATCACTATTTAAATTTCTAAAATAACATTTAAATTTTTCTAAAATATTACACTTGACCCAAATCTAAAATATATACGGATTCGGAATAATCCATGCCCTACGGTCGATGAAATAAATTAGTCTCCGTATACAATCCAAGGGCAATCTAAAAAAAACTAAAACACGACACTTGAAATAATAGACCGGAGTGAAGAAAGTTATTATCGTTCGCGATAACGTAATTAACTGTATGGCCTTGCACCTACAGAAAAAAGCATCCCCATAATCAATAAGCCTCTCATCCATGAAGGGGGACATGAAAGTTAGCTACATCGGGTGCATCCATCTAAACCTCTGATATATGGTGCCATAAATCAACATGGTATCTTCAGAGAGGTGTATGGATATGTCTGTTAGTGATATATGCCCTAGAGGCCATTATTTTATCATACTGGATTGTATATTACATTTTGGAAGCTTGGGATATTCGCAGTTATAATAACAGTCTTGCTCAAAATGGTAGTATGCTATTTGGTTTGATTCTACCTCAATTATGCATGTGTTTCTTTTAGCATATCGCTTATACATATTGGTAGAGCCCTTAAGATCTTTACTTGACTACCGGCATTGTGATGACAGTCACACTAGTAGGGGATGCGTAGTCTATAAGCACATCCTTATACAGGTTCGTAGTCATAAGATTATTGAGACAGGGTATCGATACTCCAGAGTAGACTAGTGTATACGCTTCTCATCCCAGCAGGGGAGATGGTCTGTCCCATAGCCATTGGTACATTGTACCGTAGATAGTATACATGTGCTCATTGGGTTATGAGTTACACTGGACGGAATCGTTGGGAACTGCTGGTTGTTATTATACCTATCGTCAGGTAGCAGTTCCCAGATGGCATGAGTACAGGTTACTCCGTTGACTTGATATCACTATTTGTCTCAAGTGTGTTCACACTGCACTTAGTTTTCTACCCTACCACAGCTCAAAGGAGTCGTGCAAACAGGTAGTAGTTGGGTGCAGTCCAGAAGCACTTGGAGGTAGTAGCGGCTTGATAGGATTCGTCTCTCTCGGTATTGGGGGTTGATATCGCGCTGTATTCGTAAAGCCATTACACAAAGTCCCTGGCCAGGGCAAGCGATATTTACTAGTAGGTACTCCGGTAGTTTCTCAGGGTGTATTGGGCTCTACTCCGGCATGACTTATTGCGCTGTTAGGGGTCTGACGTTTACCATCCCCCTAAGCCCGATATGCGAGTATCTTAGACAAACAGACCGGACTGTACAGAGATTGTCACAGATAGGCTCAGTAGGAGTTCGGATGAGTTTGCTCATCAGCCTTTTTATCGACAGATACCTGGGTAGCCATTACGTGCAGGTGGTACCGCTGACGGACTTGTGGTTAAACCCACTGCCAGCATACTGTCGAGTCTTTAGAGTTCCACAGAGAGGGTTTCCCTGTTTCGGGCAAAACGATGTAGAGGACGTATGGTTTTATGGAAGGGTTCCGATCACATATGTGTACTAGCTACACAGATATTGTTCGGACGGATAATACTAATGGGCTTTGGTTTAATCCGGATCCTAGTATTATATTATTGGATTATTATTATCTCATTGTATTCGTATTTATCGGAATATGAATACGGGTATGTATATACGGTGAGGGCATTCTTGTAATTTCATAAGAGATGCTTCTAGAAGGGTACACCTCATTATTTGGTTTATCTATTTTGAGAAATAGATTAATGAGGTGGAAATTGGAGACATCCATGGCATGGGGAGAAGCATGGCTCTTTGTATTTGTTTATTAGTTTGTACTCACTATTCAAGCATGATTGATATTTTCTATTGGAAAATATTGCATGCTTGAATGAGTGAAGTGTGTGAGCTATTCTTCACTTGCCATAACTTTTGCTCATATGTTCATTCTCTTTCTCTCTCTATACTTTCCTCACCTTCTTCCTCAAGATCCTAACCCTCACATGAATTGTGAACCCTAGGATCTCATGAGATAAAATACTCCATTAGATACTCTACATCTTCTAGGCTACTTTGCTTAGCGAACTAGGTGCCCTAGTTGCTGGGTTTACCTAGAACCTAATCTAGAGTTTGGAAGCATCACACATGCTACAATTAAATTTTTAAAGGTGCTAAATAAACTAAACTAGAATCTTAACTGGAATTTTAGGGTAACAATGAACAAGTATCACATACAAATGAGAATCTATCACTAAGTGAAGAGATCACAACCTTTGTAGATCTTCCTTGGTGACTCCTTGGATCTTTGAGAGTATGGAATGGATCGCTAGATGCTTTCCTTGTCCACGATGATCCACCCGAAGTCTCTTTGCCCAAAGCTCCTTGCTTTACTTAATCTTTGAATGAAGTATAGCAAACACCCTACACAAATGGGCTAGAGAGGTGTAGAATTATGAGGTGGTTTGTATTCTATAATCAAAACCCTTTCTTTTTATCAACCTTACTCTTTAGAAAATTCAAGAGAGCTTGGAGGAAGAAGAAGATAATGGTGGCTAAGCTTTTCTCAAGAGATAATGATATGATGAAAGATAAAAATGAGAATAGAAAATATAAATATTTTCCACTCTCATCCTTAACCATGGGTTAACAAATATCTAGATATTTATTTTGGAGAAAAAGAATCATAGAAAGTTAACTCATGGTGGGAGCTAAGGTTAAGAGAAAGGTCAAAGATAATTATCCACAATGAATTGATTTTCTATTTCTTTAATTCAAAAATAAATAAATATATACATATTTATTCCCATGTGAGTCTTGCATTGCCACCACTAGTGTGTCATCAACCAACATACAATGTATGTATGTATGTGTCCATGCACATCATCATGTACATACATGCATGCATACATCAACAAAGAAAAGGGTTTAATAAAGAATTAAGCTAAAAGTCAAATGTTAAATCAACACTTGATTTAACAAACCGGTCATATCACATACGACCCGCCCAATAGAAAAACACCCGATTAATATACGGTATCACATACACGTATTTAATCGGGTCCCCGCGCATATCTCATATGCACACCACATCTTTTCGTCTGAGATAGGAAACTTCTGTGTAGGACTCTAAGATTCGTCAATACGCCGGCAGTAGGTGATGATCATATCAAACACCTACAAGCTGTAAGCGGTCAGCTAAACGTAAAGGCCACCCGGGTATTGAGCGATCAGAAGAAAACCAGCAAAGCTGTCAAAACTCCCGTCAAGCCAACTGGCAACACTTACCGTACAGTCCGGTCTCTTCGTCAGATATGCAGCATATCGAGTCTAAGAATGGAATCGTCGACCCTAATAAATCAATAAGTCATGCCGGTGTATGGCTCATAACAGATCGAGAAACTACTGATAACAATTATCAGTAAATCTCAGCAGCCCTGGACAAGGACTTCCTGTTATAGCCAATCGAGCATAGCACAACATCAACCCCAATACTGGGAAAGACGAAACCCCTCCTATCGCTCATTTCCTCCATGTGCCTCGGGACTGTACCCAAAGTCCACCTGTTTGCACGACTCAGTAGAGCCGAGGTAGGGTGGAGTTCAAAGTACAGTGGGCGGACACACAAGACTCTATGACGATCATGGGTCTACAGACTAAGCTGTACCAGTGTCACCAGAGAACTGCTATCCGACAATAGATATAATACCACATAGGATTTCTCAGCGAGTCCGTTCAGTGTACCCAGTCTCCACTGAGCATCCGTATACAATCTTTGGTGTCAGCAGACCAGATGGATATGGGATCATCCATCGCCCATCATATGGGACAAGAATGGTATACGCTAGTCTACTCTGGAATATTGTTGCCCCATCTCGATACACCCACGAATAGGAACAGTTAAAGTATATGCTTATAAACTACAGGTGTCCCACTAGTACGATTTGCATCATAGTCCCAATAGTCAAGCAAATATCCTATGGGCTTTATCAACATGTACCAAATGAATAAGATGCATGATCAAATGAACATGTCAAGATAAAGTAAACCAGATAGCATACTATCATGTCGAGCAAGAAAGCCATCTATATACATATATACATGTCCAAGCATCCACTATACATATAATGGCCTCTAGGGCATACATATATCCAACAATCTCCCACTTGCACTAAGGCCAATTATTGGCGTATCTCATACCCAACATCTCAAAAAGTCGCTCATGCTGTGGCTGTGGAAGAGCCTTGGTGAGTGGATCCGCGGTGTTATTCTTTGTATCTACTCTCCGAATCTCGATCTCTTGGCGATCTGCTATCTCCCGGATCAAATGATATTGCCTCAGGATGTGTTTGGACTTCTGATGGGACCTAGGTTCTTTGGCTAACGCCATTGCCCCATTATTATCATAATACAATGGTATTGATCAACAATGGTTGGAACTACTCCTAGTTCTGCGATGAAGTTCCTCATCCAGAAGGCTTCCTTGGCAATATCATTTGCAGCAATATACTCAGCTTCCATCGTGGAGTTTGCAATGGTATCCTGCTTGGAACGCTTCCAACTAACCGCCCCTCCATTGAGGGTAAATACAAACCCTGAGATAGATTCGCTGTCATCCTTATTACTTAGGAAGCTGGAATCGGTAAAGGCCTCCATTTGGAGATCCCCATTACCATACCCTAAGAACAGTTCTTTAATCCTTCGTAAGTACTTAAGAATGTTCTTCACTGCTATCCAATGTTTCTCCCCTGGGTTGGATTGATACCTGCTTACTACAGCCAGCGCATAAGCAACATCAGGGAGGATACATAACATCGCATACATTATAGATCCCATGGCTGAAGCATAGGGTATAATGCTCATGCGAGCTCTCTCTTCATCAGTCTTCGGACAGAAGTCTTTAGAGAGAGTGATTCCATGACAAACAGGCAAGGTACCACGCTTGGAATCTTCCATACTAAACTTTTTTAGGATGGTGTCCATGTACTTTGATTGGGACAATCCAAATAACCTCTTGGATCTATCTCTATAGATCCTTATGCCCAAAATGCACGAGGCATCTCCCAGGTCCTTCATGGAGAACCTTTGTGATAAGAATAGTTTGTCCGATTGTAGCATATGAATATCATTTCCTATCAAGAGAATGTCATCCACGTACAATACGAGAAATGTGACAGTACTCCCTACAATCTTCTTATAAATGCATGGTTCATCTATATTTTTGAAAAAATCAAACTCTTTGATTGTATCATCAAAGCAGATGTTCTAGCTCCATGAGGCCTGCTTTAATCCATAAATGGATTTAAGCAACCTACATGCTTTCCCGCTGCTCCATCTATCAATGAAGCCCTCTGGCCGATCCATATAAACGCATTCTTCTAAATCACTATTTAGAAATGCAGTTTTAACGTCCATTTGCCAGATTTCATAGTCGTAGTGAGCAGCAATAGCAAGTAGGATCCGAATAGATTTAAGCATTGCTACTGGAGAGAAAGTTTCATCATAGTCCAATCCTGGTTTTTGACGAAAATCTTTCGCTACAAGCCTTACTTTATAGGTCTCTATCTGTCCATCCACACCAATCTTTCTTTTAAAGATCCATTTTTTACTCTACGGGTTTTATCCCAGGAGGTGCAACGTCCAAAGTCCATATTTTGTTGGTGTACATGGACTCCATTTCAGATCTCATGGCTTCTAGCCACTTCACTGAGTCACCACTCATAATAGCTTGCTAAAAACTTGTAGGGTCATTATCATCTATGATGCAATCTTCTCTATCACCATCAATGAAAAACCCATAGTATGTCTTCGATGGGCGAGAAGTTCTACTAGATCTCCGGAGCGGCTGAGCTTCTTGAAGTTCTATTGCAGCATCAATTTCAACCTTCGTCATGAGTAATTTTTGTCTCTAGAACCTCTTCTAGTTCTACCGCATTTCCATCATCACCTTTTGTAAAAATCTCATTTTCTAAAAATGTGGCATGTTGAGAAACAAACACTTTTTGTTCCTCTTTGTGGTGGAATAGATATCCATTTGAATGTTTTGGATATCCCACAAATTTACACATGACCGATCGTGTCTCGAGTTTGTCTGGATTCTGCTTTTTGACAAAATCCGGACAACCCCATACCCTAACTCTTTTAAGAGACGGTCTCTTTCTACTCCATATCTCATATGGTGTGGTAGACAGGGTCTTGGTTGGAACCCTGTTTAACAGATACATTGTTGTCTCCAATGCATGTCCCCAAAAGCAAAGCGGTAACTCAGCATCACTCATCATGGACCGTACCATATCTAATAGGGTACGATTCCTTCGTTCTGACACACCGTTGTGCTGTGGTGTGTAAGGGGGAGTGAGATGAGAGAAAATCCCATTCTCTTTTAAGAAGTCTGAAAACTTTATACTCAAATACTCTCCACCTCGATCTGATTGAAGTTCTTGATATTCAAGCCTGTTTGTTTTTCTACTTCAAATTTGTACTCCTTGAATTTCTCGAAAGCTTCGGATTTATGCTTTAACAAAAACACGTGTCTAAATCTTGAGAAATCATCAGTAAAACTAATGAAGTAAGAAAAACCGCCTCTTGCATCGGTAGACATTGGCCCACATACATCACTATGTATGAGGCTTAAGAGTTCCACAGCTCTTTCTCCGTGTCCAGTAAACGGAGTTTTGGTCATTTGACCTTTGATACAAGACTGACAAGTCGCATAAGATTTATATTTAAAAGGATTCAAATATCCATCTTTATATAGCTTGTTTAGTCTTGTTACATTAATATGACCAAGTCTACAATGCCAAAGAAAAGCTTCATTTATATCTGAAAACTTTCTTTTATCAGTATGTTGTATATTGAAAACTGTGTGTTGGTTCATGACGTAAATACCGTTATTCAGTGTACCATACCCAATCAACGGTTGATTCAAGTTAATATTCATAATATTATTCTGCAACACAAAATGATATCCTTCATTGTCCAACAAAGAAACGGATATTATATTACATAGCATACTATGTACATAATAACACGGGTTCAAAACCATAATACAAATCGAAGGCAACCCCAGATGATACTCTCCTACGGATAAAGCATGTACATTGGAACCACTTCCAACCCGCAGAGTATGGTCACCAGTCTTCAAAACTCTATTGTTTCTCAATCCCTGCATACAATTGCAGATGTGAGAACCAGAACTGGTATCTAATACCCAAGATGCAGAGTTTATAGAAAAACAGTTTTCAGTTACAAACACACCTGAAGCGGAAGTATTAATATGCTTTTTCTTCTTGAGATCAGCAAGATACAGAGCACAGTTGTGTTCCCAATATCCTGACTTATGGCAGTAAAAACATTCTCCTTTTCCACTTCCCACGGCCCCAGATTTGTCTTTCCCCTTCGCCTTTTGAACTCCACCTTTCGGTTTGATGGGTTTCTTCTTCTTCTTTCCCTTGGCCTTGGCTTTTGGGACGGAAAAGGAAGATGGCCCATATAATAGAGCGGTAGTTTTCACTGTCTTAAGCGTGCTCTATGCACTTCTCAACATATTGAGAAGTTCAGGCAATGATTTATCCAAATCATTCATATTGAAATTCACTATGAATGGAGCAAAGGCGGGAGGGGGGAGACTGCAGAACAATATCTGTATATTGCTCATTATCCATGGTCCATCTCAGTTCCTCAGGTTCTTCTATAAGACAAATCATCTTCAGAACATGTTCTTCTACTGATGTACCAGGGGCCATCCGCATCTGAAACAACTTTCGAGATGCTTCGTATCGTAAAGTCCGAGATTTCTCTTCATACAACTCCTTTGTATGAAGAAAGATAGATTGAACATCCATATTCTCGTGCTGCTTCTGATGTATACTGTCCATAAAAGCAAGCGCGAGGCACTTGGCCGTGTTACAATCAATATCCCATGTTTTTCGGATCTCTCTATCCAAAACAGATGATTCAGGTCCTGGAACGGGTGGGGCTTTGGTAGTGAGGACATATGATACTTTATCATATGTGAGTGCAATGTTCAAGTTCCTCAACCATTCTTTATAATTTAGTCATGTCAGTTTGTTTTTCTCTAAAAGAAGCTTAAGTCCCGTCATCAGGTATCTGCCATTAGGAGAGAGAAAAGAATACACTCAGCGAAATGCTCTTACAAAGAATTAGATTGGTTATTATCTTATCTAATCGACATCTCCCACTACTTTTATCAAATTTTCTTTCAAAACCTGAAAAGAAAACTAGCCAGGATTAATTACATTCTACAGTTTCGCTAACCGGTCAGCCAGGCCAGTGTCGGTACTTTGAGGGAGGTTCTCCGTGCTTTCGCACGGACCTAATTAAAATAAACCTCATTTTCCCAGAGGTCAAACCCCGTTGACACCTTTCTAGACACCTAATGGATTAGCTAATTGTAAAGTGCAAAACTCTCCTGGGAGTAACTCTTACTCACAGTGGGATCGGGATCCAACTATCATATAGATGGTATGCAATCTCATTGCAAATTTCAACTCTTGAAAGTCCTGATATGGTTTTTACCCCTAATTGCTTATGACCTTGGCTATGGTCAACATATCATAAGCACTAGTCAAGTTCTACCCGTCATTTCTGTTAGTTATATGTATGCCCTAGAGGCCATTACTATACATAGGATGTATATTGTAGTGGATGCTGGGACATATATAGGGAGGACTTTCTTGCTCGACATGATAGTATGCTATCTGGTTGCTCTTTACCTTAACGTGTATACTGATTGTCTCTCTGTTACATGTTGGTAAAGCCCTTAGGATCTGTACTTGACTACCTGGACTATGATGCGGATCATACTAGTGGGGACATGGTAGTCTATAAGTACATCCTTCAAAGTCCCTAGTCGTGGGTGTATCGAGACGGGGCATCGATATACCAGAGTAGACTAGCGTGTACCTTCTCGACCCATACAGATGGGCGATGGATGATCCCATATCCATCGGTGTTTGACATCAGAGGAGATATACGGGTGCTCAGTAGAGACTGGGTACACTGGACGGACTCGCCGAGAACTCCCAGATGGTATTATACCTCACGTCAGATGGCAGTTCTCTGGTGACACTGGTACAGAGTAGTCTGTTGACCCGAGATCGTCATAGAGTCTTGTGTGGTTCCCACTGTGCTTTGATTTCCATCTTACCACGTCCAAGAGGGCGTGCAAAACGGTGGTTTTTGGGTACAGTCCCGAGTCACATGGAGGCAATGAGCGATAGGAGGGGATTCGTCTCTCCCGGTATATGGGGGTTGATGTTGCGCTGTGTTCGATTGGCTATAACAGGAAATCCCTGGCCAGGGTTGCTGAGATTTACTGGTAAGTGTTACCAGTAGTTTCTCGAACAGTTATAGACCTCATATCGACACGACTTATTGAGCTACTGGGGTCTGACGTTTACCACCCCTAGGCGAGATATGCGACATATCAGACGATCAGACCGGACTGTACGGTAGTGTTACTGGTCGGATTCACTGGAGTGTGAGCGGGTTTGCTCGTCGATCTTCAGATCGCTCAATACCCGGGTGGCCGTTACGTTTAGCAGACCGCTTGCGGCTTGTGGATGTTTGATATGATCATCATCCGCTGCCGGCGTATTGACGAGTCTTTAGAGTCCTACACAGAGGTTTCCTGGCTCAAGCGAAACGAAATAGGAGCGCATATGAGATATGTGCGGGACCGAGAATAATGCGTGTATGTGATACCGTATTCTATTCTCGCGATATATATATCGAATGGTTGTATGCGATATAACCTAGTTATCGATTCAAGCGTTGATTCGATAAGCCGATATATTAGATACCAGTCGGTTATGTGCGCATGACCGGATCATTGAATCAAGTGTTGATTTAATGATTTAATGTATAATTATATATTTGATATATTACTTTACATTAACTAGTATCGGTTCACTTTAGATGGATTTTCTCACTTGGTTCGTGCGCATTGCATATGCGATATGTTTTTGTGCACTTGATTGTATCATGTTTGATGATGCAAGTCAAGCTAGGGTTCAAGTGTAAAGATTAAACCTTGGTTAATGAAGTGGTTAGGGTTTATTATTCATTATTCATTTATCTTATTTAATTATCTTTTTATTTTTGATAAATGAATAAAAGAAAAGAGAAAAGAATGGTTGCTAGATTTGGAGTTTAGTTGAAACTTCATGAAGATTTGATAAAGTCAACCATACTTATCTCAACCTTAACCCTAACCATTCTCACTAACCATGATTCATTCTCTACACTTGACCATGGTTAGAATTATGATAAGAATTCATTTTCTTTTCATTTTCTATTAACTTATCATAATATCTTTCTTCTTCTTCTTCATTCTTCAAGTGAAGAAAAGAAAAGTCCATCAATGGTGATTGTTGGATATGAGTGAGAAATCCAATTCTAAAGTTAACCCAATTCCTATTTCTTCATCCTCAACCTCTTGCCAAGTAGTAGAGTGTGTTTCCTTCACAAGATTTTAGGGTTTGGTGAAGGTGGAGCTTGATTCATCGATGCCTCGACGTAGATCATCTTCGGCATGGACATCGACGACCTAGCTTGCCCATTCTCCGACGAAGTCGACTCTAGAGCCCGGATTTGATTTGGACAGCGGAGATGACCTCGTTGCGGAGCCGTGGAGGTGGATATCCGGATCTACAAAGGTTGTAATTTCCGTATCTCTTTAGTTAACTGTTAACTAGTTCTTGTTCGCCTAGATATCTAGCAAACGATCCGTACTTTAGGGTTTGTAGGCACCATAATTTTTGAAATTGCCATGGTTGATGGCTTGGAAGACCTCACTAGTGTGCCTAGGAACCCTGCAGTGGTATCAGAGCCTAGCTAGAGCCTTAGGCGATCCCCGGACGGAATTAGAAACCCGATCGAACCAAAATCCCATTGCAAAATTGCTCTCTGTACTTTTTTCAAAACTGTTGATTTTTGGCAATTAAAAATATCCAGAAAAACAAGAAGGCTTTTTTAAGAATTACTGTGAAATTTGGTACCCTAATTCCACAAAAGCGCGGCGGAAGCGCCGCACAAATGGGGTTTGCGCGGCTGAAGGGCCGCCAATAAGAAGCCGACACGTGTCAAATTTCACAGTAACTCGTAAAATTCAATGCTCATTTTCCTGGAATATTTAAACTGAACTCAAGAGTTGAGTTGTTCTGAGTTGTTTTGGGAATCATTGTTTCGATCGGAAAGTCTAATTCTGTCCATGTGTTTTCCGGATAAATTTTAGAATATGTTAAAAAGTTCGACCGGATATAAATACCCGATTTTTCCCCTGTCGGGAAATTTCCAAGTGTTGGATTTTTCCGTAGTTTAACGACGTTCTAAGTAGTGCAAGTAACGCGATGGACCCTCTAGAAGACACAAACCTTAACTCGATTATGTGACCGTCTTGAACTGCCCTTTGAACCTTCGGGTTTGGGGCAGTACGGCGTGCCACATGTGAGGCGTTGGCTTGACCCTTCTACGGCTGGACCGTTGGTACTGAGGCACGAACGGAATGTTGTTATACTTGTTTCATGTGTTGATCAGTATCGGGAAAAACTTGGGTGTTCGATTGTTCGATCGAAAAGTTTAACATTTTCTGTTTATCTGGAATAGGATACAATAATTGGAATTCACAATAAGTTATGAGATAACTGAATGAATGTTATAAACGTAGCAATTTAGTCTCACTTGATCGGTTGCCACGGATTTTTGATGTGATCAAAAGTCCGTCGCAATCACGTAGCGTACGCGGATATTCGCCGGTAAACTTAATAGACAGCCTCACTCCATAGCCCCGACCAAGTGACTGTAGGAGAACCCCGTCGCCGAAAGCATCCGTTCGGGTGCTCGCGGTAGCGGTGTTCCGCCTTGGTGCACTTCGTCGACGGTGTCGGGGGTGCGGCCGTCTACTGAAGTTTGCGACGAGTATTCGATCAGGATGTCGGGAATCTTGTTGAATTGCCCGACTTGATATTGAAAAGTGTTTTCGATAATGAGACTAAAATGCGGGGTTTATAATTGTTAGGCATGTGATGTCTAAGGTATTCATTTGATTAGGCATGCGATGTCTATGCAGATTGCGGATTCCAACTGTTGTAGTTTTACACTTTCTTTTCTGTGACCGTAAGTGTAAAATGTGATATCGCCGGTTTCGTTGCTATATGTCAACGAAAATTGGGATGGACATATTTACTTACGTTGATGACATGTGATGTTATGTGTTGCTGGATATGTTATATTGGATCGTCGTGTTTGAATAGCCGGGGTTTTTTATGTGAGATGAGTGTTTTTCATTTTCATTCATGTAATGACTTGTATGTAATATTCTTTTATTGGGGCACTTCCAGGTTGCGGAAGTAGTCACCGTTTGTATATTATTTACTTTTCCGCACTAGGATAGACCCAAGGAGGAGGGCACAAGTAACCGGGTTCTGGAGTCCAGTGGGAGACCAACTCGAGGAGTCGAGTCCGGGTCTCCTAACTCCAGAATTGGTAGGGTTGCTTGCCGCTCTCGTAGGGGTCTAGGGGTGTGGGTTTGGCTATTCATCACGACCGTGGAATCCGTGTTTTATACTGGCTCGTATTGAAAACACGGACGTCCTAGTATATCCAATATTTCATATGATTCTTCTGCTGCGATATCTGTGATGTGATCATGTGATGTTTCTGTGATAGATATAGTATATAGTATATATGATATATTATATAGACGTTACTTATGTTTTACACCCGCGCTAGCCCTGCCCTGCTCTGCCGTTAGTTACCTAACCTAACGGTGCACGAGGGGACATCGAGGCGAATGCGGATGGCATAAGTGTACGTCATATCTATCTGTGATGTTTAGGTACTTAAATGATGGGACTTCATTAATATGATTAATGAATTAAAAGAAACCTAAGATGTTGTAGAATCGAATTTCAAAATAAAACAGGTAGCTACAGTTCTTGCTTTGCACAGCGATATATATGATATATCCCGCACCTCATTCGACGAGGAAAGGACCGAGATCCCTTCACCGGGAGTGACTCCTTTAGCAATAACTGGCAGATGCTACACCCTCGGTTTGTCTTTTGATTGCTTTTAAGAGTTTTTGCTTTGCACAGTGATATATATGATATATCCCGCACCTCATTCGACGAGGAAAGGACCGACGATCCCTTCACCGGGAGTGACTCCTTTAGCAAAACTAGAAAAGCCTCAAAAACACTCCATTTCAAAATTCATTCGATCCTACAACGATATCAAGTTCATTACGCAATAGGTTTTCAGAAAAACCTGTCGTAGCCCTCCGTCATTTCAGATACGTACTAGTTAGTATTCGTGCTGCGGTTGTTTGGCCTCCGTCAAGGCGTAGTGTACGGTAGCTAACTAGTGCTTATCTGCTAGCATATGATGCGATTGGATTAGGGTATTCGTACGGCGTTGTTTGGCCTCCGTCAAGGGTCGTGCGGGTGGGTTTAATTCAATCAGGAAATGACGGGTTGAACTTGACTAGCGGACTATGGGTTGTTTGGCCTCCGTCAAGGTCATAGCGAGCTAGGGGCAAAACATTATCGGGAATTTCAAGTGTTGAAATTTGCAATGAGATTGCATACCTTCTATGAGATAGTTGGATCCCGATACCCGCTGCGAGTAAGTGTTACTCCTGGGAGAGTTTTATACATTACAATTAGCCGATCAAGTAGGTGTCTAGAAAGGTGTCAACGGGGTTACGCCTCTGGGAAAACGAGGTTTACATTAATTAGGTTCGTGCGAAAGCACGGGGGACCTCCCTCAAAGTACTGACACTGGCCTGGCTGAAAGATTGGCGAACTTGTAGTGTGTAATTAATCCCGGCTAGTCTTTCCTTTTAGGGTTTGAAGGAAGATTTGATAAAAAGCAGTGGGAGCCATCCTGATTAGATAAAATAATAACCAATCTATTCTTGACAGAGCGCACGCTGAGTGTTTTCTTCTCTCTCTCTCCTGGTAGCGACCATATCACGCCTTAATCAAGATAATAATACGGAATATTGACCGAACCCGCTTGTTATACTGAGCTGGGGAACGTTGGTCCCGCTCCAACTTATAAATGTTATAAGACAGAGCAGGAAATTAGGAATTACCAGAATTCCCGTGCCGCCCAAACGAAGAGAGTGCATGCTGATGCATCATCTTCGGGTGTGTTCATTACGAAGAACTGTTTCTCAGTATCCTTTACGTCCTAGGTATGTGATACCAGATCAGGATCCCAGATATGTAATTTGTTACATAGGGCTACAGAGAGGTAGAGAACTGAGAACGGGTGATAAGTTTCATGAGGCAGAAAACGGGGCAAGTGTTGCAGCCAAGTCTGTCGGTCACTGTCACCCTGTATTACCTGAATACATTGATTCTGAACGAATGTTGTTAGATACCGAACCTGATATACCAAATCATATCACTCTCTTTGTTAGAAAAGAAAGGATATAATTTTGTATTGTTGGATAATGTTTTAAACATTTCCTATATCAAAAGTTGATCGGTTCAGGCACGTTGTCTAAAAGCATTGATGTTCTAAATCAAACTACAGTTCTTAGTATACAGAACACACACAAGAGGAAGAGTTCAGAAATGAACGGATTCTTCTTGAGGTATTGTAGACTAGGTCAGATCAATGTGACCCGACTAGCTAGAGTTACAGAAAGATGCATATTTAAATCAGTTTGAATTTACATCTTGTGAAACTCGCCAGTCATGTCACAAAGATAAGATGACCACAGCTCTGTTTATTGGAAACAGAGAAAGAGTTAGTAAACTCTTGGGATGTTACATGTTGATGTATGAAGGTCCCCTGTCTACAAATACCAAGACTGGTTCTTTATACTTCATTACGTTCTCTGATAATCTCTCAAGATTCAGTCATATGTTCCTGCTGAAATATGAGTCCGAACCTTATGAGATATTCACAGAATATAAGTAAGAAGTAGAGAACCAAAATACGGGTATAAGTATTATGTCCTATGATGAGATCAAGGAGGAGAATACTTGAGCACGGAAATACTGGACTATTCTAAAGGAGAATGAGATTCTCTCTCAGCATTACTCCTCCGTATACACCATAGCACGATGGTATATCGGGGCAGAGCAATCACACCCTATATGATATGGTGTGCTCTATGATGAGTATTACTGAGTTACCTATTTCCTTTTTGGGAGTTATGCGCTTGAGAAGCTGCATACCTATTGAATAGGGTTCGAATCAAATCAGTTGCCTACCACTTCATATTTGATATGGAAAGGGAAGAGCCCATGTCTTAAGCTAGTTAAGATTTGGGGTTGACGGCCTATGTCTAAAAGCAAAATCCGGACAAGCTCGAGGCAAAGTCTGTAATGTAGAACTGGAAAGGTTCCAGCTATACAAACTGCAGCTGATGATTTGAAAGAACCAAAGGATTCGATAGTTACCAACGAACCTCAGCCTCTCCGCCGATCTAGTAGGGTTCCTCACCCACCTGAGAGATACTTCGGTTTCTCTATGACAGTGGGAGCGAGGATTGCATCATGAGATGATGACCCAACTAGCTTCGAGCTGGCCATCAGGAGTGAGACTCTGTAAGAATGGCTGGATGCTTAGAGATCTGAGATGGAATCCTTATACACCAACAAAGTATGGACTTTAGTTGCTATATCTGAAGGGTTAAATCCCCATCAGGAGCAAGTATATCTTGAGAAGATTACTTGGTGTACATGGAAAGGTTGAGACTTTCAAAGCTAGACTTGTTAAAGCTTTTCGTCATTGACCAGGCGTGGATCATGATGAAACCTTTTCAAGTGGCTATGCTTAAGTCCATCCAGATCCTACTTGCCACGGCTACATACCATGACTACGATATCTGGTGGTTGGGTGTCATGACTGCTTTTCTAAATGATGATTTAGAAGAGTGCGTCTATAAGTACACAGCCAGAGGGCTTCGTAGACAGTGGGAGCAGCGGAAACGTGTGCAAGATGCTTTATAGGATAAAGCAGGCATCGCGGAGTTGGAACATCTGTTTTGATGAAGCAGTCAAAGAGTTTGACATCATCAAAATGGTAGATGAACCTTGTACAAACAAAAAGGTAGTAGGGAGTATGGTGATGATCCTCGTAGAGTACGTGGATGACATACTCTTGATAGGGAAGGAGTTTCCTATGCTACGCTCGATCAATCTCCGCTTATCACTATGATTCTCCATATAGGATCAAAGTGATACCTCCTAAATCCTGGATTTTGGATCTATGAGATAGATCTAAATGGATGTTAGGATTCTCACTAGTTGTAGTGAGATGGTATCAATCGATCCTGGGGAGAATCACTGGAAAGGTTCCAGGGTGATAAAGACGACTGAATGTCAGTCGCAGGCATTGTCTTTACCCTCAGTAAAGGGACGGTATGTTGGAAGAGTTCCAAGCTAGATACCGTGACATACTAGACGATAAAGGCTGGATACATCGCTACTTAAGATGCTACCAAAGAGGTTGTTTGGATGTATAATGGTTCATGAGATGAACTATGTTCCTCCCATTGTGTGACAATGGAGTTGTGGCTTATGCCAAGGAACGCCGGTCCCATCAGTGATCCAGACTTATTCTAAGGCAGCATCGCCTGATCATGGAGATGGTTGATCTCCAGGGTGATCGAGGTAAGGAGAGTAGACTCAAAGGACAACACAGCGGATCCACTCACAAAGGCCTGTTCCCAGAGAGAGACTTTTATGGGATGGTTGAGTATGAGATACTTCAAACCACTGCTACAGATGGCCCTAGTGCAAGTGGGAGATTGTTAGTTATATGTATGCCCTAGAGGCCATTACTATACATAGGATGTATATTGTAGTGGATGCTGGGACATATATAGGGAGGACTTTCTTGCTCGACATGATAGTATGCTATCTGGTTGCTCTTTACCTTAACGTGTATACTGATTGTCTCTCTGTTACATGTTGGTAAAGCCCTTAGGATCTGTACTTGACTACCTGGACTATGATGCGGATCATACTAGTGGGGACATGGTAGTCTATAAGTACATCCTTCAAAGTCCCTAGTCGTGGGTGTATCGAGACGGGGCATCGATATACCAGAGTAGACTAGCGTGTACCTTCTCGACCCATACAGATGGGCGATGGATGATCCCATATCCATCGGTGTTTGACATCAGAGGAGATATACGGGTGCTCAGTAGAGACTGGGTACACTGGACGGACTCGCCGAGAACTCCCAGATGGTATTATACCTCACGTCAGATGGCAGTTCTCTGGTGACACTGGTACAGAGTAGTCTGTTGACCCGAGATCGTCATAGAGTCTTGTGTGGTTCCCACTGTGCTTTGATTTCCATCTTACCACGTCCAAGAGGGCGTGCAAAACGGTGGTTTTTGGGTACAGTCCCGAGTCACATGGAGGCAATGAGCGATAGGAGGGGATTCGTCTCTCCCGGTATATGGGGGTTGATGTTGCGCTGTGTTCGATTGGCTATAACAGGAAATCCCTGGCCAGGGTTGCTGAGATTTACTGGTAAGTGTTACCAGTAGTTTCTCGAACAGTTATAGACCTCATATCGACACGACTTATTGAGCTACTGGGGTCTGACGTTTACCACCCCTAGGCGAGATATGCGACATATCAGACGATCAGACCGGACTGTACGGTAGTGTTACTGGTCGGATTCACTGGAGTGTGAGCGGGCTTGCTCGTCGATCTTCAGATCGCTCAATACCCGGGTGGCCGTTACGTTTAGCAGACCGCTTGCGGCTTGTGGATGTTTGATATGATCATCATCCGCTGCCGGCGTATTGACGAGTCTTTAGAGTCCTACACAGAGGTTTCCTGGCTCAAGCGAAACGAAATAGGAGCGCATATGAGATATGTGCGGGACCGAGAATAATGCGTGTATGTGATACCGTATTCTATTCTCGCGATATATATATCGAATGGTTGTATGCGATATAACCTAGTTATCGATTCAAGCGTTGATTCGATAAGCCGATATATTAGATACCAGTCGGTTATGTGCGCATGACCGGATCATTGAATCAAGTGTTGATTTAATGATTTAATGTATAATTATATATTTGATATATTACTTTACATTAACTAGTATCGGTTCACTTTAGATGGATTTTCTCACTTGGTTCGTGCGCATTGCATATGCGATATGTTTTTGTGCACTTGATTGTATCATGTTTGATGATGCAAGTCAAGCTAGGGTTCAAGTGTAAAGATTAAACCTTGGTTAATGAAGTGGTTAGGGTTTATTATTCATTATTCATTTATCTTATTTAATTATCTTTTTATTTTTGATAAATGAATAAAAGAAAAGAGAAAAGAATGGTTGCTAGATTTGGAGTTTAGTTGAAACTTCATGAAGATTTGATAAAGTCAAACAACCTTAACCCTAACCATTCTCACTAACCATGATTCATTCTCTACACTTGACCATGGTTAGAATTATGATAAGAATTCATTTTCTTTTCATTTTCTATTAACTTATCATAATATCTTTCTTCTTCTTCTTCATTCTTCAAGTGAAGAAAAGAAAAGTCCATCAATGGTGATTGTTGGATATGAGTGAGAAATCTAATTCTAAAGTTAACCCAATTCCTATTTCTTCATCCTCTACCTCTTGCCAAGTAGTAGAGTGTGTTTCCTTCACAAGATTTTAGGGTTTGGTGAAGGTGGAGCTTGATTCATCGATGCCTCGACGTAGATCATCTTCGGCATGGACATCGACGACCTAGCTTGCCCATTCTCCGACGAAGTCGACTCTAGAGCCCGGATTTGATTTGGACAGCGGAGATGACCTCATTGCGGAGCCGTGGAGGTGGATATCCGGATCTACAAAGGTTGTAATTTCCGTATCTCTTTAGTTAACTGTTAACTAGTTCTTGTTCGCCTAGATATCTAGCAAACGATCCGTACTTTAGGGTTTGTAGGCACCATAATTTTTGAAATTGCCATGGTTGATGGCTTGGAAGACCTCACTAGTGTGCCTAGGAACCCTGCAATTTCAAGATTAACTAGACCCACCCATATGACCCTTGACTATGATCAACATAATCACTTGAATGTCATAACTGATCGCATCATATGCTTTGTAGGAAGACATCACTTAGCTACCGTACACTACGTCCTTACTATGATCAACATACGTAGCACGAATACTAAGTACTCTGCTTCCTAAAGTGACGAAGGGTTGCGGATTGTTTTTATGAAAACCTTTATCGCTTTGAACTTGATCTCGTTATAGAATCAAAACAGTTTAGAAAAGGAGTGGCTTAAGCTCCGCATCTTTTGAAACTTGCATTTTTCATAAAAAGGCCGAGTGGGTTTCAAATCTGATTCTACAACATCTTTAGGTTTCTTTTTCTTTATATTAATTTTATTAATGTAGTCCCATCATTTAAGTTCCTAAGCCATTAAAGAAAAGAAACGAAAATAGAACGTACACTTATGCCATCCGCATTCGTCATAATGTCCCGTTATGCACCGTTAGGCTACTTAACTAATGGCATAGCGCGGGTGTAAAACATAAGCAGCGTTTATTATATATCATATATATATAATAATAATCCATTCGTCTCAGATACTAAGTAATCATATTACAGAATATCAACAGCAGAAGCACATATGAAAATAAAAGGATATCTAGGATGTCCATAATTTGTATTTAGCCAATAATAGAAAATACGGATTCCACGGTCGCGATGAATAGCTAAGCCCACACCCCTATGCCCCTACGAGAGCGTCAAGTGACCCTATCAATTCTAGAGTTTAGGAGACCCAGTCTCGACTCCTTGAGATGGCCTCCTACTGAACCCTAGAACTCGGTCTCTTGTGCTCACCTCCTTGGGTCTATCCTAATGCGGAAAAGTAAATAATATATAATAATGGAGTCATCATCCTTAACCCGGAAGTGCCCCAAATGAAAGAATATTACATACAATTGATTTATACATGAATGAAAATAAACTCTCATCTCACATAAAAACCCCGGTTATTCCATCACGACAATCCTGCACATCATATCTCAGCAACACATAATATCATATATCATCAACGTAAGTAAGTATGCGTATCCCGATTGTCGTTGATGAATAACAACGAAAACGGCGATACACCACATACTACACATACGATCGCAGAAAAAAAATGAAAAACTACAACAATTGGAATCGTAACTGCCCTTAGACATCAAAAACCCAGGATATCGCATATCAAAGATTTCATGCCCAACAATATAAAGCTCACATTTAGGTCTCACCCATGAAAACACTTTTTCAAATTAAGTCGGATAATTCAACAATATTTCCGATTAAACCCAAGACCGAAATGTTAGATTTACACGCAACAAACAAATTTGTAGATTCTAATTATTGTATCACAATCTCAAATACTAGGAGCGGTTAAACATTCGATCGAACGATCAATTACCCAAATAATTCTCGGAAAGCTCAACACTTAAGCAATATTAAAATACACCAGAGACTGCTACAAGCTCATACGGGCCAGCATAAGAAGGTACAGTCCACGCCTCACCAACGACGCTGTGGAACCGCTGCAAAATGACCATTTTGGCGGCGTTTCAGCGGTCGTTAAGTCGAGTTAGGGCTTCGTTCTTCCTGTGGTCCCATACAATTCCCTGCACGTTTTTATGAGTATTTTTAATGTGAAGAAATCCAACTTTTGGAAAAATTTCCAGAGAGCATGATTCGGGCGACATGTTTCGTTCGTTCGAGATTTTTAACGTCTTTTAGGTTACTCTAAATCTCTAGGTTGGCTCTGATACAATTGTTGGGTTTACCTAGAACCTAATCTAGAGTTTGGAAGCATCACACATGCCACAATTAAATTTTTAAAGGTGCGAAATAAACTAAACTAGAATCTTAACTAGAATTTTAGGGTAACAATGAACAAGTATCACATACAAATGAGAATCTATCACTAAGTGAAGAGATTACAACCTTTTTAGACCTTCCTTGGTGACTCCTTGGATCTTTGAGAGTATGGAACGGATCGCTAGATGCCTTCCTCGTCCACGATGATCCACCCGAAGTCCCTTTGCCCATAGCTCCTCGCTTTACTTGATCTTTGAAAGAAGTATAGCAAACACCCTACACAAATGGGCTAGAGAGGTGTAAAATGATGAAGTGGTTTGTATTCTATAATCAAAACCCTTTCTTTTAATCAACCTCACTCTTCAGAAAATTCAAGAGAGCTTGGAGGAAGATGAAGATAATGGTGGCTAAGCTTTTCTCAAGAGATAATGATATGATGAAAGATAAAAATGAGAATAGAAAATATAAATATTTTCCACTCTCATCCTTAACCATGGGTTAACAAATATCTAGGTATTTATTTTGGAGAAAAAGAATCATAGAAAAGTTAACTCATGGTGGGAGCTAAGGTTAAGAGAAAGGTCAAGGATAATTATCCACCATGAATTGATTTTCTATTTCATTAATTCAAAAATATATATATATATATATATATATATATATATATATACATATTTATTCCCATGTGAGTCTTGCATTGCCACCACTAGTGTATCATCAACCATGATACAATGTATGTATTTATGTGTCCATGCACATCATCATGTGCATACATGCATGCATACATCAACAAAGAAAAGGGTTTAATAAAGAATTAAGCTAAAAATCAAATATTAAATCAACACTTGATTTAACAAACCGGTCATATCACATACGACCCGACCAATAGGAAAACGCCCGATTAATATACGGTATCACATACACGTATTTAATCGGGTCCCCGCGCATATCTCATATGCACACCACATCTTTTCGCCTGAGTTAGGAAACTCCTGTGTGGGACTCTAAGACTCGTCAATACACCGGCAGTAGGTGATGATCATATCAAACACCTACAAGCCGCAAGCGGTCAGCTAAACGTAACGGTCACCCTGGTATTGAGCGATCAGAAGAAAACCAGCGAAGCTGTCAAAACTCCCGTCGAGCCAACTGGCAACACTTACTGTACAGTCCGGTCTCTTCGTTAGATATGCTGCATATCGAGTTTAGGGATGGAATCGTCGACCCCAATAACTCAATAAGTCATGCCGGTGCATGGCTCATAACAGATCGAGAAACTACTGATAACACTTATCAGTAAATCTCAGCAGCCCTGTCCAGGGACTTCCTGTTATAGCCAATCGGGCATCGCACAACATCAACCCCCAATACCGGGAGAGAAGAAACCCCTCCTATCGCTCATTGCCTCCATGTGCCTCGGGACTGTACCTAAAGTCCACCTGTTTGTACGACTCAGTAGAGCCATGGTAGGGTGGAGATCAAAGTACAGTGGGAGGACACACAAGACTCTATGACGATCTTGGGTCTACAGACTAACTTGTACCAGTGTCACCTGAGAACTGCTATCCGACAATAGATTTAATACCACATAGGAGTTCTTGGCGAGTCCGTTCAGTGTACCCAGTCTTCACTGAGCACCCATATACAATCTTTGGTGTCAGCACACCAGATGGATATGGGATCATCCATCGCCCACCATATGGGACAATAATGGTATACGCTTGTCTACTATGGAATATCGATGCCCCGTCTCGATACACCCACGACTAGGAACAGTTAAAGGATATGCTTATAAACTACATGTGTCCCACTAGTACGATCTGCATCATAGTCTCAGTAGTCAAGCAGATATCCTATGGGCTTTATCAACATGTACCAATTGAATAAGATGCATGATCAAATGAACATGTCAAGATAAAGTAAACCAGATAGCATACTATCATGTTGAGCAAGAAAGTCATCTGTATATGTTCATATCAGATTTTTGCATTTTTATACCGCCCAATTTTTATCACATTGCTTATAGGTAGGTACTCTTGAGCGGTGTTTGCTAGTCAATTGCAGGATACATGTTCTCGGCTCTAAACAGTGAAATTCATGGAAAAGCACGACAAAATCCGGATTACTGTCAACCACAGATAAAACACGGGTCTCCTCTCTCTATCCGTATGTTGCCGCACACCAGTTTAAGAGACAAAATGGCAAATCAATGTCATTTTCATGCACAAAGCTCAATGGCAACACAAGAACCAACATATCTACGCGGAGCTCGAGAAAATCATGGCAAAAGATCCACATCACATCGCCTTTTGATCAGCAGAAATTCTGGAAAAATCGTGAGGAAATTCTGAGAAAAAACATATACCAGACTAAAGGGCACAGCAGACCAGGGAAGCACACAAAACCCTATGACCCAACTCCCCTATAGGGCCGCGGATCCGCGGCCAATAGGGGGTCTAGGCCGCGGATCCGCGGCCGTACTGGCGTGTCCGCTGAAGTGGTTTTGGGGTATTTAGGTCATTCCATCTTGGTTCTGAATATTGCCCTAGAGTTTCAGTTTCCTTCCTATAAATAGTCCAGAACTTGTCAAAGCCAAGGGTCCATGTTCTTGTATTTAGATTTTAGAATACATGTGTTGTTCTTCTTCCTCCTCTCATCTCTTCTCCATTAAAAACTTGTAGTGAACTTTTGTGAGTGAAGAATGAATAAAGGAGTTCTTGTTCTTACCATGCTTATCTTGTTGTAATTGTTAATTATATTTGCTTGTATTTTTCATTTGCTAATCTAGTTGTTGTTATTTGTTTTTTGTTTCTTTCTTGTTCTCTTTTTCTTTATCCTTAAAACAACTATGATGCTTAAGCTTGATCCTTGCCAAGGTGAGGTCTCAAATAGCTAGTTGTAATCTTCTAACCTCTTTCTTTCTATTTTCCTCCTTTGTTTTATTTTCTTTTTCTTATAATGGGTGAGTAGTTTTCATACTTGTTAGATTAGGATAAGGAAAGTTTGAGAGAAGGAAATCTCTCTCACTCTTTTCTTGCCCAACATCTTAATTCGGACTCCCGTTAATTGAACCACAATCCGCTCCCTACGGCACCCTATCATACATGATAGCGGCGATTCCTTAGTGAGACCGGTTGTGGTTGAATTAATCGGAGGTTAAGGCTAAGAGCCAAGAACGGACGGACAAGCACCAAAAGGAAGAACTTATGCGTTGGAAAGCCTAGCTTATACTCGTTAGTTCCTTCCTAGTCGTGCTAATCCCCGTTGTTGCCGATTATTGTAACACCGACATTAAGAGTGGCAACGAAAGAAGTGAGCGACTCCTAACTCAAACTAACCTAATCCTAACCCTAACAAGCTCTTTATATATATCATTTTAGCACATAGTTAATCTAAAAAAACAAAGCTGGAAATTTGGACTTAACTTGTTAAAGCACATAGAAAAAGATTCCCATCTCCCTGCGGACGACCCGTACTCAACCGGCTAGTTACAAGCGAAACCGTCTTGATTGCGGTAACAAACTTAGCACGCAAAAACTCTACCAATAAAATGGCGCCGTTGCCGGGGAGACAGTAGTTTATTTCTTTATGTAATTTTGGGTTAATTTGTGAATATAAATATAACCGAAAAACAAAACAAAAAAAATATATACATTGTAAAAAACCATCTTGTTATTTTTGATTAGTTTTTGTGCAAGTGTGCAGGATAAAAAGACGGTCGAGTTCAGAGCCAAAGACGTGGGAAGTTAGACCCATATCTCGCGGCTACACCGCGACGGATCAAGACAAGAACCAACGGTCTACTGTAAAAATCTGGAGCAGATACAGTGAGCAAATCAAGATTCATGAAATCCAGACAAGCAGAGGACACCCAAAACAGCACATACCAGAAAATTGAAGCCCCAACCCCTCAACATAGTCGCGGAACCGCGGCCGGAGCACGTGTTTAGCCGCGGAACCGTGGCTATTTGTTGGCTTCAGGATTTCATTTTTTTTTGGTGAGTCTCTTTCTCCTTCCCCACTCCTCTGAACTCCACTGAATTGTGTTTTCTGCAGCATTCTTTGCGCAAACTCTCTTCCCCCTTCCAATAAATTGGTTTTTTGCAGGATTCTTTGCGCCGCGCTAAAATAAAAAAATTGTTTGTAGTTGAATGTTACTGCTTTGCATATATTAATACGGACTTTAAAGGGCTTGAAACCAATTCAGATTGGGTGGGGATTTCATCACCCTTCCCAGGACCCCAGAAATCACAAAAAGCATATGCATTGACCATTGCTTAAATTAAAAAATACTAGACTCAGCCCTAAGGACTTCGCGCTCAATAGGACAGAGGACTAGTTACAGGCATCGGCCGTTTATCCTATCCGGACTTTTGCGGTGTCTAGGCAAGTGTGTCCAAGGCAAGTGGTTACTTAATTTGGATCATTACTTACGTAGTGGGGAGCCTCCCACTTACCCGACACTTACCTGGCCGCAATTGTTGGAGAAGAGGCGGTTTGAGGTCCTATTTCTAGCCCTTTGGAACAGTTAGGAGCTGTCTAGCTGACCTAGGTGACCCTAGATCTAGGTGTGATTGTGCATATCTTATTTGTGATTTCTTGAAGCCATAAGCCCGTACACATTTCTGTAAAGCTCTTTCTAAAAAAAAACACACAAAACCGAAAACTTTTATAAAAACTTGCCTTTTGTCGCCAGAATCCATTTTTTCACCCACCACCCATCGTATTTCTCCATTGACGTTTTCTTACCTTCACCTTCTCCGCTTTGACTATACTAAACTCGTTTAGTGTATGTCCGCTTGGACTCGGGACACTAGCGCCCGCCTAGTCCGCGTTACGTTAGTCGCTACCGACTACGCGATCGACTCGGACGTCGAAACTCCGTCCACGCCTCTTTCACCCTTACCTTTGCCGGCCAACTCCGACGTTGACCGGAATTCTGTTCATACATCTTCACCTTCACCATCACCAACCTCTTCTTCCGCGATGTCAGGATTTAATCCAAACATCTCTTTGACTCCCCGGGATTGACTCTACCTCCTATGGAGGCAAATAACCCACCACCACCGCCTGTTGTAGCGCCGCAGCGAATCGCTCTCCAGGATCGTTTCTATCCCACCCGTTCTGCACTTCCCACCTGTCTTTCTCTTCCACCGGCCAATAGGGATAATTTTGAAATTAAGCCCCACTTCATTAACATGCTTCCGAAATTTCATGGGCTTGAATCTGAAGATGCCTATATCTTCATCAACAAGTTCCAAAATGTTTGTGCCATGATGAAAACTACCCAGCTGTCGGACGATGCTATACGGCTACGGGTCATTCCATTCACTTTATGCGATCTTGCTGAAAAATGGCTGTATAGCACCGCTTCCCACTCCATAACCAGTTGGACGAATTTGTGAAAGCGTTTCTCAAGAAATTCTATCCGAATCATAAAACCGCAAGAATCCGTAACGAAATCAACCAATTCTCTCAGCTTCCTACTGAACCCTTCTGGAAGTGCTTTGACCGGTATAAAGACCTTCTTGTTCAGTGCCCTCACTACGTTATTGAGAAATGGCAACTTTGCCAAACCTTATACGAGGGCCTGAACCAAGCAACCAAGCAGTTGTTGGAAACCATTTGTCAGGGCTACTTCCTATCGAAATCTGACAAGGAAGCGTGGCAATTCTTCGACGACCTTGCGGAACAAACGCTTCTGGGAGAGCACTAGACCAACTACTTCTTCTTCTTCCACCACTTCTACTGGTCAGTCTAGGGTAGGAATTCACCAACTCGATGTCTCTATTGCGATGAAAGCTGAAATGGCTGCAATAACGAGAAAACTTGAACCGATAGAGAGCAAATTTTCATCTCCTGCTCCTGCCCGTCCCTGTTCTTCCCCTTCGTACCATTTGTGCTTGTTGTTCCGATCCTTCTCACTTAACCGAAGAGTGTCCTTATAATCCACCATCTCAAGGACAAGATCAGGTTAATACTGCATTTCAGCAAAGACCGAGGAATGATCCATACTCTTCCACCTACAATCCCGGTTGGAGGAACCACCCCAATTTCGCCTGGAATCAGAATCAGCAACAATTCCAAGGCAACAATTTCCAGAGGCCCCCTCCTCCGCAACAACAAGCGTAACAACAAACTCAACATCAGTTTCAGCAGCCCTTCCAACCCCAACCTTTTCAAAATCAGACGAACAACTTTGCACCCAACAATTCTTTTCCACAAAACAACTTTGTTCCGTCAAACAACGATAAGGTTTCCTCGCTAGAACGAAATCTGGAGGCGTTCGTTAAACAATCGACACAATCCACCGCCAACATCCAGTCGTCTATTCAGTCTTTGGTGCAACACACTGCTGCACACGGGCAAAGCATCAAGACCATCGAAGCCCAGATTGCACAGCTGAATGCGGCGTTAAGCGAGCGAGAAAAGGGGAAGCTTCCATCTCAACCACTCCCAAATCCCGGTCACCCACATAATGTATACGTTGCTCTTGAACAACAGAACCATAATATGAGTGCCGTGACTACATTAAGATCCGGAAGGATGCTGCACAACAACATCGGCACAACAATTGAGGATAATGACACCCCGGCCGCTTCTTCTTCTTCTTCTTCTTCTTCGTCTTCTGAGCCTATTCTCCATTCGTCACAAGGCTCTTCTTCTTCTTCTTCTTCTTCTTCTTCTGCTCTGAACGGACCCACTTCTCACTCCACAAAAATACCAGCTCTGGGATCCGTTCTAGCTCCACAATCTCCTCCACAAGTATTGGACTCAACCAATTTTAAAAACGTTCTATTTCCAAACCGGTTGAGGTCCAATTAACAAAATCAACAAATAGAGAAGATTCTGGAGTTGTTTAAGCAGGTTAACATTAACATTCCCCTTTTAGATGTTGTCCAACAAGTCCCGTCCTATGCGAAAATCTTAAAGGACTTGTACACGAAAAAGAGGAAGTCTCAGGTACCCAAAAAAGTTTTCTTGGCTAGTGCTGTGAGTGATGCTCTTACCCAATCTTTACCGCAAAAACGGAAGGACCCTGGTTGTCCTACGATTTCTATTACCATTGGGGATAAGAACATCAACCGCGCACTATTAGATCTTGGTTCCAGTGTTAACCTGCTTCCGTACTCAGTATATGAGCAATTAGGTGTAGGAGAGCTAAAACCCACACACTGTACTCTCCAAATGGCCGACCGATCAATCACCCATCCTAGGGGTGAGCTAGAGGATGTGTTAATCAAGGTTGGGGACTTCATATTCCCCGTTGACTTCATTGTATTAGACACACAGCTTGTAGCTAACCCCCGGAATCAAATTCCGGTGATTCTCGGTCGCCCATTCCTTGCAACCTCAAATGCTGTGATCAATTGTCGAAATGGTTCGATGAACCTATCTTTTGGAAACATGACAATTGAACTCAATATTTTTAGGTTGGGGAATCAGCCCTCCGAACCTAATGCTCATATACTAGACGTTTGCTCAATCCAGGAGATCACCCCTGAAGAGTGTGAATTCGAGGAGTTTTTGTTCGATCACGATAACCTTAACGCCACTAGTGCGTTCCTCTTGGAACCTGCTGTTGTTTCTGCGCCCGACAATAACTACGAGTGTTTCACTTTCTCGAACAATCTTAGCCACTCACCACCCGAGTTTGAATCCTTCGAATTTCCGGATGAGTTACCTGAACCATCCAACTCGGTCGCTTACACTCGTTTTGAACCTTTGCTGGAATCCTTTGAGTTCGAGACCTTTTCACCAATCTTGCCTTCAATCATTTCACCTCCAACGCTCGAACTCAAGCCTTTGCCGTCTCACCTTAAGTACGCTTACTTGGGTGAGAACGAGACCCTCTCTGTTATCATCTCGGCTTCTCTAGCTCCAGAGCAAGAGAAAGCCCTTCTTGCGGTCCTGCATAGCAATAGACAAGCTTTTGGCTGGTCCATGGCGGACATCAAGGGGATTAGTCCCCTGATCGTTGAACATCACATTCATCTGATGGATGATGCCAAACCAGCCAGGGATCCACAAAGGCGACTCAACCCAGTCATGAAGGAGGCTGTGAAAAAGGAAATCATGAAGTGTCTGGATAGTGGTATCATTTACCCTATCTCTGATAGCCAGTGGGTCAGCCCCATTCACGTTGTCCCCAAGAAATCAGGCATAACGGTCATTACTAACGAGGTGAACGAGTTAATCCCTACTCGCACCCAAACTGGGTGGCGAGTATGCATCGATTACAGAAAACTCAACGCCGCAACGCGGATAAACCACTTTCCGCTACCTTTCATTGACCAAATGCTTGAACGATTGGCCGGACACGAGTACTACTGCTTTCTTGATGGCTACTCCGGCTATAATCAGATTCCCATCGCCGAAAAAGACCACGACAAGACCACATTCACTTGTCCTTTCGGCACGTTCGTATATCGTCGCATGCCCTTTGGGTTATGCAATGCGCCCGCTACCTTCCAGCGGTGTATGATGGGAACCTTCTCAGACATGGTGGAGAAATTCCTGGAGATCTTCATGGACGATTTCTCCATCTTCGGCGATTCCTTTAACGAGTGTTTGCTGCATCTTGACGCTGTCCTTACCCGATGTAAGGACAAGAACCTCACTTTGAATTTGGAGAAGTGCCACTTCATGGTGCGCGAAGGTATTGTCTTAGGACATATCATTTCGCAAAATGGCATAGAGGTTGACAAAGCGAAGATTGAGGTCATTTCCAATCTCCCTCCTCCCAGATGCGTCAGAGACATCCGAGCCTTCCTGGGCCATGCCGGTTTCTATAGACGGTTCATCAAGGACTTTAGCAAGATTGCTAGGCCCTTGACTCTTCTACTGGCCAAGGACACGCCATTCGACTTCAACTCGAGCTGTGTGACTGTGTTCGAGTCATTAAAAAGCTCACTCACTTCTGCTCCCGTTCTTTCTTCACCTGACTGGACGCACCCATTTGAGATTATATGCGATGCATCAGACTTTGTCATTGGTACTGTCCTTGGACAACACATCAACAAGATGCCGCACGTAATCTATTATGCTAGCCGAACCCTGAACGACGCCCAACTTAATTATACAACAACTGAGAAGGAATTCTTAGCTGTTGTATTTGCTTTAGAAAAGTTCAGGCCCTACCTCATCGGCTCTCTAGTCATTGTCTACACAGACCATTCTGCTCTGCGCTATCTTTTTGCGAAGAAAGATGCAAAATCTCGGCTAATACGTTGGATCCTCTTGCTTCAAGAGTTTGACCTTGTCATTAAGGACAAAAGAGGATGTGAAAACGTGGTCGCCGACCATCTCTCACGACTTCCTTCTTCGCCGTCGCCTCAACTTCCGATCAACGACGTTTTTCCGGATGAACAACTCTTGACAGTATCTCGCGAACCCTGGTTCGTAGATATTGTGAACTATTTGGCCACAGGGTTACTGCCAACTGAATGGTCAAGTCAGGACAGACTTCGATTCTTATCCCAAGTAAAACACTTTTACTGGGACAAACCCTATCTGTTCAAGTACTGTCCCGACCAGATTATTCGTCGGTGTGTCCCTGACGATGAATTCAAGAGTGTGCTATCATTTTGCCACGATCAAGCATGTGGCGGGCATTTTGGCCCCAGAAAGACAGCTGAGAAGATCTTACAATGTGGTTTCTACTGGCCACAACTCTTCAAAGACGCTCATGACTATTGCAAGACTTGCTCCCGGTGCCAACACTTGGGCCGGATATCCCGGAGGAACGAGATGCCGCTCCAACCAATCTTGGTTGTGGAGATTTTCGACGTTTGGGGAATAGATTTCATGGGGCCGTTTCCCAGCTCTTTCGGGAACTTGTACATCCTTCTCGCTGTTGATTACGTCTCTAAGTGGGTCGAGGCTGTGCCCAGCCAGACTAACGACAACAAGGTTTTCGTTAGGTTTCTTAAAAAAACATTTTCTCCCGGTTTGGGCACTCCGAGCAATCATTAGCGACAATGGAACTCATTTCTGCAATAAGACTTTCGAGGCCTTGATGCGGAAATATTCCATTAATCATAAGCTATCTACGCCCTACCATCCCTAAACCTGTGGGCAAGCTGAAGTTTCAAATCGGCAAATCAAGCAGATACTGGAGAAGACGGTTTCTAAGAACCGAAAGGATTGGTCGTTGAAACTCACTGAGGCCCTTTGGGCATTTCGAACGGCTTATAAGACCGATCTTGGCATGTCTCCCTATCAGCTTGTGTACGGAAAGGCTTGCCACCTCCCTATTGAAATAGAGCATCGCGCTTTTTGGGCGATAAAGGAGCTAAATCTGTCTCTCGAAGATGCAGTTGAACGAATTGAGCGAGCTTAGGGATGGGCTTACAATAACGCGGTTGTCGTTAAGAACCGAACGAAGGTGTTTCACGATAAACACCTTTTGCGCAAAACTTTCGTACCTGGTCAACAGGTACTGCTGTACGACACCCGGCTACACTTCCATCCAGGAAAGCTCAGATCTCGCTGGAAAGGGCCGTATTTTGTGCGGAATGTGTATCCGCAGGGCGCTGTGGATTTGGAGAATCCAAAGGACGGTTCATTTTTTAAAGTGAACGGACACCGACTAAAACCGTACTTTAGCGCCGAACCAACAGAGGAGCTCCTGGTCTTACAGGAGCCGGTTTACCCTGCATAATCTTCCTCTGCCTACCACCAAACTTCGGTTATCCAGCCAAGAACAGTGGACACTGTTCCAAATAAGTTTGGGGGTATGTATATACCTTTTTTGTATATATTTGTGGATATTCTTTTCCATTTTTACTATTCTTCTTTTCTTTAAAAACAAAAAAAACAAATGTGTGTATATCTAACCGACAATTTTGACCCTTTAATGATCTCTTCATGCAATGACAGTGAGGACACTATCTGGTTTAAGTTTGGGGGTACGCTCGGTACGCATTTCTAACCTTCGCATTCATATGTATATTTTGCATCTGCATACTAAAATCCATAAAATCCATAAAAATCAGAAAATTTTCTAAAAATATAAAAACTTTTCTGTCAAGTTAGCTAGTGGGAGAACTCTGATTCAACATTTCGACGGTTTTGTTTGATAAGATAAGAATAACTAAATCTTATTTTTAGATTTTGAAAACCTGAAAGATAACTCTCCTTTGAAGTTAACTATAGCTGATATACGTCTTTACATCACACTACACGTATCGTGAGTTTTGGAAATTAGATGACAAGTCTTTTATGTCTGAGAACTTTTAAATTGATAAATGATTTTCTGAGGATCAAATAGGTTTGTTCTGAAATAAGTAATATCAAGAATAGTTTATGAAGTGAAGTGAATATGAAGGAATGTTATTGATGCCTTAATTGGAAAAGTCTGAAAAATAACCCATCTGAAACTTGATTGGAATGATTACACACCTAACCCACTAAACACGTCTTTTAAAAAAAACTGAACTGCCGGTTATATCTCCGTTCGCATTGAATCATCATGATTTTCACGCTAAATTGTCTTTTGTTTTTGGGCCTAGGTAACTTGAGTAATTAAGTCCGCTGGGGTGTCTCTACACCTAATGCCCTAAAGCCAGCTGGTTTGGGTGCATTGGCCCAAAGCTCGCTAAGAAGCCTAGAAAGTCCAGATTAAAACAAAGTCAAGCAAGTGTTCTCTCTGAGTTAAAATTCCTAACGGTTCTTTGTGTGAGAATAATCTTGACAAAAGACAGTTTTTTATAAAAAATATTTCTAGCGGAGATATGAAGGTTTTATTCTATGATAAAGACTATTGCACGTTCACAGAGGTGTGTATGAAATGAAAACAAGAAAAAGGTGGAGTGAAAAATAAGACCTAGTTTTCTGTTAAGGAAGATAGAAATTCTGAAGTTGAAACTTTACTGGAAAACGAAACTTGAAAAATGCTTAACTCTTTATAAAAACTTATGTGATCCTTTCAAAATTCTTATCTGGGCATTATTGTGTGACATGATGACTTTATTCGACCCTTCTGGAACTTAACGACACTATTTGCACTACACGTAAAGACATATAAAATCTTAAGTTAAATAAGAAGCGAGATGTGAAAAATAAAGGTTCGATAGTCTAGACTTAGGATAATAGAATTGTTATTTTCTGAAACAAAACTTCAGGGTTTGAATCATAGTTATTTTGCAAAACTAGCTTGACCGGATTTTATGGGTAGTAACCGCTGAAAACCCTCAGGAGACAACACTCCTCCTACTAGGGACACCTAGAGGTTTAACGGCTTGTTGCACATGCTCAGTGCAATCGCGTTCCCTGCGAAAGTGAGGTTAGGAAATTTTTTGTGAATAAATTGGCTTTTCTCGGGACGAGCAAATGATAAGTTTGGGGGTATTTGTTCATATCAGATTTTTGCATTTTTATACCGCCCAATTTTATCACATTGCTTATCGGTAGGTACACTTGAGCCGTGTTTGCTAGTCAATTGCAGGATACATGTTCTCGGCTCTAAATGGTGAAATTCATGGAAAAACACGACAAAATCCGGATTACTGCCAACCACAGATAAAACACGGGTCTCCGCTCTCTATCCGTATGTTGCCGCACACCAGTTTAAGAGACAAAATGGCAAATCAATGTCATTTTCATGCACAAAGCTCAATGGCAACACAAGATCCAACATATCTACGCGGAGCTCGAGGAAATCATGGCAAAAGATCCACATCACATCACCTTTTGATCAGCAGAAATTCTGGAAAAATCGTAAAGAAATTCTGAGAAAAAACATATACCAGACTAAAGGGCACAGCAGACCAGGGAAGCACACAAAACCCTATGACCCAACTCCCCTATAAGGCCGCGGATCCACGGCCAATAGGGGGTCTAGGACGCGGATCCACGGCCGTACTGGCATGTCTGCTGAAGTGGTTTTGGGGGTATTTAGGTCATTCCATCTTGGTTCTGAATATTGCCCTAGAGTTTCAGTTTCCTGCCTATAAATAGTCCAGAACTTGTCAAAGCCAAGGGTCCATATTCTTGTATTTAGATTTTAGAATACATGTGTTGTTCTTCTTCCTCCTCTCATCTCTTCTCCATTAAAAACTTGTAGTGAGCTTTTGTGAGTGAAGAATGAATAAAGGAGTTCTTGTTCTTACCATGCTTATCTTGTTGTAATTGTTAATTATATTTGCTTGTATTTTTCATTTGCTAATCTAGTTGTTGTTATTTGTTGTTTGTTTCTTTCTTGTTCTCTTTTTCTTTATCCTTAAAACAACTATGATGCTTAAGCTTGATCCTTGCCAAGGTTAGGTCTCAAATAGCTAGTTGTAATCTTCTAACCTCTTTCTTTCTATCTTCCTCCTTTGTTTTATTTTCTTTTCCTTATAATGGGTGAGTAGTTTTCATACTTGTTAGGGTAGGATAAGGAAAGTTTGAGAGAAGGAAATCTCTCTCACTCTTTTCTTGCACAACATCTTAATTCGGACTCCTGTTAATTGAACCACAATCCGCTCCCTACAGCACCCTATCCTACATGATAGCGGTGATTCCTTAGTGAGACCGGTTGTGGTTGAATTAACCGGAAGTTAAGGCTAAGAGCCAAGAACGGACGGACAAGCACCAAAAGGAAGAACTTATGCGTTGGAAAGCCTAGCTTATACTCGCAAGTTCCTTCCTAGTCGTGCTAATCCCCGTTGTTGCCGATTACCGTAACACCGACATTAAGAGTGGCAACGAAAGAAGTGAGCGACTCCTAACTCAAACTAACCTAATCCTAACCCTTACAAGCTCTTTATATATATCGTTTTAGCACATAGTTAATCTAAAAAAACAAACCTGGACATTTGGACATAACTCGTTAAAGCACATTGAAAAAGATTCCCATCTCCCTGCGGACGACCCGTACTCAACCGGCTAGCTACAAGCGAAACTGTCTTGATTGCGGTAACAAACTTAGCACACAAAAACTCTACCAATAAATATACATATATACATGTCCAAGCATCCACTATACATATAATGGCCTCTAGGGCATACATATATCCAACAATCTCCCACTTGCACTAAGGCCAATTATTGGCGTATCTCATACCCAACATCTCAAAAAGTCGCTCATGCTGTGGAAGGGCCTTGGTGAGTGGATCCGCAGTGTTATTCTTTGTATATACTCTCCGAATTTCAATCTCTTGGCGATCTACTATCTCCCGTATCAAATGATATCGCCTCTGGATGTGTCTGGACTTCTGGTGGGACCTAGGTTCTTTGGCTAACGCCATAACCCCATTATTATCACAATACAATGGTATTGGATCAATATTGGTTGGAACTACTCCTAGTTCCGCGATGAACTTCCTCATCCAGACGGCTTCCTTGGCAGCATCATTTGCGGAAATATACTCTGCTTCCATCGTGGAGTCTGCAACTGTATTCTGTTTGGAACTCTTCCAACTAACCGCCCCTCCATTGAGGGTAAATACAAACCCTGAGATAGATTTATTATCATCCTTATCACTTTGGAAGCTGGAATCGGTAATGGCCTCCATTTGGAGATCCCCATTACCATACACCAAGAACAGTTCTTTATTCCTTCGTAAGTACTTAAGAATGTTCTTCACTGCTATCCAATGTTTCTCCCCTGAGTAGGATTGATACCTGCTTACTACAGCCAGCGCATAAGCTACATCAGGGCGGGTACATAATATCGCATACATTATAGATCCCACGGCTGAAGTATAGGGTAAATGCTCATGCGAGCTCTCTCTTCATCAGTCTTCGGACAGAAGTCTTTGGAGAGAGTGATTCCTTGACAAGCGGGCAAGACACCACGTTTGGAATCTTCCATACTAATCCTTTTTAGGATGGTGTCAATGTACTTTGATTGGGACAATCCCAATAACCTCTTGAATCTATCTCTATAGATCCTTATGCCCAAAATGCACGAGGCATCACCCAGGTCCTTTATGGAGAACCTTTGTGATAAGAATAATTTGACCGATTGTAGCATAGAAATATCATTTCCTATCAAAAGAATGTCATCCACGTACAATACGAGGAATGTGACAGTACTCCCTAAAATCTTCTTATAAATGCATAGTTCATCTATATTTTTGATAAAATCAAACTCTTTGATTGTATCATCAAAGAAGATGTTCCAGCTCCATGAGGCCTGCTTTAATCCATAAATGTATTTAAGCAACTGATTATTCCAAAAATTGTAGTTTACCGTAATCAGAAACGGCGTCGCTTTGCAGCTAGCCGGTGAATACGGGTCGATCCGCAGGGATGTGTAAATTTCTGTTTTTGTGTTTTAACGAGTTGATTACGTTGGTTGTTTGGTTTTTCTTGTCGATTGATTTAAAACTAATTGATATGATATGAAAGAACTCGTTAGGGTTAGGTCGAAGGTAGGGGTGATGAGATCAATATTGTCACCTCTTTCAATGCCTTTGATTACAGCTTTTTAGAAAAAATAACAACAATTATTAGTAAAGGGGATTAGGATGATCGGGAAAAAACAAAGTTTCTTCCTCTAGATCCTTGTCCGTCCTTTCCTATTAATTGCTGCAATCTTCATGGACGTTATGTATGTCCGGCCTTTTATACTACGGTTCACCGTTACCTCGTAGGTAGGGTGCCGTAGGGGGCGGATCATACATAAGTGCATGAAGGTTTCATTTTGAAAATATGTTGGTATTGAAGGAGGTGAGAGATATCTATGTCTCACTCCCTCTCTTGTTCCTAACCCTAACGAGCGAGGATTCTACTCGCTCATTAGGGGATTAATTAAAAGCGACATTTTTGTTGTTTATGTTTTAAAGTGTTATTACTTACTGCAGCTTAAAAAGGATTACACTAGTTAACTAAAGCAAACAATTAGATAACTAGGGCAAGTAATAAAATTAGACTAAGGCAGGAATAAAAGAAAAACCTACAAGAAAGTGATGCTCTAAATCTCCCAACAAATCTGAACTTTTATTGATTGAAAAGAGGCATACATTTTACAGATTTTGAGTACAATTTATAAGCAACCAGTGAAGCTAGGGTTACAGACTCTCGTAGACATGCAATTACAGATTTGCCCCCTAAAAATCCCAACACCCGCACCGACACACCGACACAGAGAATTTGCACCGACACGGGCCTAAGATGGCCGCGGAACCGCGGCAATGGAGCGCTTGGGCCGCGGTTCCGCGGCCCTTTGGTGGGCTTGGCTCACCAACTTCCTGGGCTTGGTTCCTCATATCTTGGGCCTCTCATTTATATACTTATTTTCTCTGTTGGCTTCTTAATCTTTTCCAGATCCTCAGTGAAAACTTGTAAGGATCTTTTGACCGTTTCACTTTGTTTTTCGTCTCGGCTTGAGTAAGATCCGTGTGCTGGTTGGTCAAAAGTCCATTTCCTGTAGCATCTTTCGTCTTTTTCACTGTATTTGTTCCAAGATCCTGTATCCTGTATCATGCAACAAACGAGCGTCAAAAGTACCTGTTTACTTATAAAATGCATAAAAGTGGGGCGTATGAATTGCAATATTATGATGTGAACAAATACCCCCAAACTTACCTTTTGCTCGTCCTCGAGCAAACTTATTATTTTATTCTAACCTAGCCACACTTTCGCAGGGAAACGCGATTGCACTGAGCACGTGCAACAAGCCATTAAACCTCTAGGTGTCCCTAGTAGGACGAGTGTTGTCTCCTGAGGGTTTTCAGCGGATTACACCTACAAAATCCTATCAACTTGGTTTTTCGACTTTTGTTTTCCAATTAAGTTTTCTAACAAGGAATTCTATTATCGTCGCCTCGCAAATTATCCACCCATATTCTTCACACTTCCTTATTATGTAACTTAAGATTGTACATGTTCTATAGAATTACTTAGAATTCAGCATTTCTTAAGTTTTTCTTCTAGAGTTTCATCTCCACTTAGGAATTTCTATCAACTCTATTAAAGATACAAGTTTTATTTTTCATTCCTTTCTCTTATCTAAACTCTAATCACATATCCCCACGTGTGTGTAATTTTCACCCCTACACTTGGAAATTCAAATCAAGCAATCGTACTCTCGTCCATTGTCCAAAGCACTTAACTTTCGCTTACACATCCTTCATGCGACCGTTAATACTTCTTGAGGTACCAACAGCCGATTACAAGATGCGTTAGGCCTTTAAAGCGTATTTTCTAGTTTTGCAACACCCAAGACTTTTAGCAGTGACTCCCAAACCAGTTGGTCTAAGGCACTAGGTGATGAAGCACCCTTGCTAATTAATTTTCTAGCCCTAAGTAATCACAAAAACCAGTGTCCATTTTTTTTATTCACCCTTTTTTTTTAATTTTCATTGTGCTAAGGACTTTAGACAAGAGTAATTCAAGGTCTCTTCTACTAATCCAAGTTTCAAGGTGCGTGATTGTGCATTTTGTAGGGTACATGTTTTCAGAATCTAAACTCAAGCTAGGAACTATCTTTCGAACTCATACTTTAATAAGAACATTAATACTCTTCCCTCGTTTTGGCTTAACCCACGAAGTGAACCCAAAATTTTCCTATTCCTAAATAACCTACAAAGACATACACTTTCTACCGTTAAACTTTAAGCAAGGTTATTTTTTGGGTTTTTAATTTACTAAGTCTAAGATCTAGTTTTTCTTAGCTAGTTAACCTTTTTATCAACTCAAGTCAATTAACCAAAATTGAATACAATAATTTTTATAATTTTTGAAATTTTCTCAATTTTTATGGGTTTTTCAGTTTTCTAAATTTTTTTTTTATTTTTCAAATTTTCAAATTTTTATGTTTTTTATATAAAAATGCAATGCAGAAATTAAATATGCAAAAGGAAAACAAAGATATATACAATATGCAATGCGAAGGATAACTATATACATCACCCTCTAATACCCCCAAACTTGAGCAAAGCAGTGCCCTCACTGCCCAGCCCCACGTCGCGCTCGTGAGCGTGAACGTGATCTTTCCCCTCTAGCCAAAAGTGTTTGGATCCTCCTCTCAATTTCCGTCAACCGACGGTCGTGCTCTCGTGCAGTTGCCCGAAACTCATCCCTCAAAGAGTCTATTCTTCTCACTGTTCTTCGCATCAATCGCGCATGCTCCTGGGGAGTTAGCTCTTCCCCGCTCGAAGTCGAGCTCGAGCTAGGGGTGTGTGCAGGTACATTTTCTGCCGGTTCTGTTCGTGTCCAAATATCCGTGAGTCTAGAGTAGGACGACGAGACGCCCTCTAAAAGTGGTCGAACCGGGACACCGTCTATCATATATGAGTCAAATTCCTCGGATGGGAGGAAATAACGGCAGAGTTGGGTAACGAGCATGGGACATGGATATACACTACCTCGTTTCCCTGTACCTATGGATTGGAGCAAAACCGTGCACATGTCGAACCTAGGATTTTTCGTCATTAGAGTGTGGACGACATGTAATGAAGGGGTGAAAAAGGTCGTGTTGTGAGAACTTCCAAAAATATTGTTTTGTGCCCACCGGCACACAGTTAAAACGTTTGCGAAAAGGGTCCGTGCTTGGATGCCCTTACGCGGTTCTCGTGCACAATCATTACACATTTATGGCATATAATCTTCAAAGCGCAGTGGGTGTTCATGTGCTGGTACACGTGGTATGAGTGTAACCTCGTGTATCATGTCCCTATCGATGCAAATTTCACGATTTCCCCAATTCAGTTTAATGTAACCTAAGTTGTCTAAGCTATTATCTTCCATGGATTCGTAAAATAGGGCAACTAGGTTAGGTAGAGTAAACGCAGATGTGTGATTATAGAGGAGGAAATTCCAGCCCCTTTGTGCGATTTTGTGTGGGAAATATGTACCGTAAATTTCGTGTGCGAAAACAGGGGAAAAATCCCTTTCATACTGCATTTTGTGTGTCATTAGGATGTTTCAGAGAAAAAGTATATGCAGGAACAGAGAGTAAGGGATCAGATTTACCTCCCCTGAAAAATTCAGGGGGTGAAGACACAAGGAGGCGGCGGTTGCGCGGCGGGAAGCGGCTACGGCGGCGGTTCCGCGGTCGTCTGGTGGCGGCGCGGCGAGAATCTTCTGCAGAGAGTAGGGGGTGGCGGCTAGGGTTTTATGAGATGAAATTTTTTTAGGGTAAACACACAGGGGGCTCGGGTTCCTTTAAATAGGGGATGGGTGGGTGATTTACATAAAACACCCTCTAAAACGAGGGTTTTATTTGTAAAATCAGCTCTTAATCTGCAGATTTGCAATTAGGTCCAAAAATTATTATTTTTTATAACAAAAAATTTATTTTTTATTTTTTCATTTTTTTATTTTTTATGGTATTTTGGAAATATATATACAAATAATATACACACCCCCAAACTTATTTGAAATAGTGTCCTCAGGAAACGAAGTTTGGGGGTGAAAGTGGAGGAATATCACTCAGTGTAGATCGGCTCCTGCAAAAGCAGGAGCTCCTCCGGAGGATCCGCTGTGAAGAACGGTTTTAGTCGATGCCCATTCACCTTGAATAAGGTACCGTCTTCAGGGTTCTCAAGATCAACCGCACCGTGCGGATAAACGGTGCGGACTACAAAAGGTCCTTTCCATCTGGACCGGAGCTTCCCGGGATGAAAATGTAACCGAGTGTCATAAAGTAGAATCAAAATTTTTTCGCAAAAGGTGTTTATCGTGGAATACCTTAGCTCGGTTTTTAGCAGTTATGGCATTATCATATGCCTCATCCCTCAGCTCCTCCAACTCATTCAATTTCAGCTTTCTGTTGCTGCCCGCATCTCCTAAAGACAAATTCAGCTCTTTGATAGCCCAAAATGCTTTATGCTCGATCTCCACTGGGAGGTAGCAAGCCTTCCCGTACACAAGCCGGTATGGAGACATACCAAGATCGGTCTTATATGCAGTACGGAAAGCCCATAGTGCATCTATCAGTTTAAGTGACCAATCCTTACGGTTTTTGGAAACCGTTTTCTCTAAGATTTGCTTTATTTGCCGAGTTGAAACCTCGGCTTGCCCACATGTTTGGGGTTGATATGGTGTTGACAATTTGTGGGTGATAGAGTATTTGCGCATTAAGGACTCGAAAGTCCTATTGCAGAAGTGAGAACCATTATCACTTATTATCGCCCGAGGATGCCCAAATCAAGAAAATATGTGTTCTTTAAGGAATCGAACGACAACTTTATTATCGTTCGTTCGGCTGGGCACAGCCTCGACCCACTTGGAAACATAGTCAACTGCCAAAAGAATATACACATTTCCAAAAGAGTTAGGAAATGGTCCCATGAAATCTATACCCCAAACATAAAAAATGTCCACTACCAAAATGGGTTGGAGTGGCATTTCGTTTCTCCACGAAATCCGGCCCAAGTGTTGGCACCGGGAGCAAGTTTTGCAGTATTCAAATGCATCCTTGAAGAGTCGTGGCCAATAGAAACCACACTGCAAAACTTTTTCGGCTGTCTTCTCTGGGCCAAAGTGCCCGCCACATGCTTGATCGTGGCAGAAAGACAGCACGCTCTTGACCTCACTCTCGGGCACACACCGACGAATGATTTGGTCGGAACAGTATTTAAAAAGATAGGGCTCATCCCAGTAAAAATGCTTTACTTGGGACAAAAATCGAAGCTTATCCTGTTTCGACCAATCATTAGGGATCAGGCCGGTGGCTAAATAGTTTACAATATTGGCGAACCATGGTTCGCAAGAAACGGTCAAGAGTTGCTCGTCGGGAAAAACATCAGTGATTGGAAGATCGAGCGTGGGCGAAGAAGGAAGTCGTGATAGGTGATCAGCTACTACGTTTTCACATCCCTTTTTGTCCTTAATAACAAGGTCAAACTCTTGCAATAAAAGGATCCAACGTATTAGCCTTGACTTAGCATCCTTCTTCGCAAAAAGGTGGCGAAGAGCCGAATGATCAGTATAAACAACGACTGGAGAGCCGATTAAATAAGGCCGAAATTTTTCGAGTGCAAACACAACAGCTAAAAACTCTTTCTCTGTTGTTGTGTAGTTGAGTTGGGCCTCATTTAGTGTTCGGCTAGCATAATAAATCACGTGCGGCATCTTATTAATGTGCTGTCCAAGAACAGCGCCAATAGCAAAGTCTGATGCGTCGCACATGATTTCAAAAGGTTGCGTCCAGTCGGGAGATGAGAGGATGGGCGCAGTGATGAGTGAATGTTTTAAAGACTCGAATGCTTCAGTGCATGTGGAGTCGAAAGCGAAAGTTGTGTCCTTGGCCAGTAATAGAGTCAAGGGTCTAGCAATCTTGCTAAAGTCCTTGATAAACCGTCTGTAGAAACCGGCGTGGCCAAGGAAGGCTCTAATATCTTTGACGCATTTTGGGGGAGGTAGGTTAGAAATCACTTCGATTTTAGCCCTGTCAACCTCGATGTCATTTTGCGAGATGACATGTCCTAAGACGATGCCCTCTCGCACCATGAAATGGCACTTCTCCTAATTCAATGTTAGATTCTTATCCCTGCAGTGGGTAAGAACAGCGTCAAGATGGCGTAAGCACTCGTCGAAGGAGTCGCCGAAGATGGAGAAATCATCCATAAAAATCTCCAAGAACTTTTCAACCATGTCTGAAAAGATCCTCATCATACACCGCTGAAATGTAGCGGGCGCGTTGCATAACCCAAAGGGCATGCGACGATAAGCAAAAGTGCCAAAGGGACAAGTGAATGTTGTCTTGTCTTGATCCTCTTTGGCGATGGGGACTTGATTGTAACCGGAATAGCCATCGAGAAAGCAATAGAACTCGTGCCCTGCCAATCGCTCGAGCATTTGGTCAATGAAAGGTAAAGGAAAGTGGTCTTTCCTTGTTGCGGCATTGAGTTTCCTATAGTCTATGCATACTCGCCACCCAGTTTGGGTGCGAGTGGGAATCAACTCATTTGCCTCATTGGTGATGACCGTAATGCCCGATTTCTTTGGCACGACGTGGATTGGGCTAACCCATTGGCTATCCGAGATAGGGTAAATGATACCGCTATCCAGACACTTGATAATTTCCTTCTTAACTGCCTCTTTCATGATGGGGTTGAGGCGCCTTTGTGGATCTCGTGCTGGCTTGGCATCATCCATTAAGTGTATATGATGTTCAACTATGAGGGGACTAATCCCCTTAATGTCCGCCATAGACCAGCCGAAAGCTTGCCGATTATTATGTAAGACCATCAAAAGAGCCTTCTCTTGCTCAAGAGCTAGAGAGGCTGATATAATGACAGGTAAGGTCTCATTATCACCTAGATAAGCATATTTTAGGTGTGTCGGCAAAAGCTTTAATTCGAGTTTAGGAGGTGAAACAATAGATGGTAACAATGGGGTAGTTGTTTCAAACTCGAATGATTCCATCAAAGGTTCGAACCGAGTGTACGCAACAGTGTCGGATGGTTCAACTAACTCATCCGAAAAAGCAAAAGACTCCAATTCAGGTGATGAGTCTTCAAAGTCGTCGACGAATGTAAAACACTCAAAATCATTATCCGTGGTGAAAGCTGCGTCGGATTCTAGGAGGAACGCACTAGTGGCAATAACATTGCTGTGATCGAACAAAAAATTCTCGAATTCACAGTCCTCCTCCGCGATCTCATTGATCGAGTAAACATCAACTACGCTAGCATTGGGCTCAGCAGGCTGACTTCCTAACTTGAAAATATTGAGCTCAATTGTCATATTGCCGAAAGATAGGTTCATTGAACCATTACGACAATTGATCACTGCGTTGGAAGTAGCCAGAAATGGTCGACCAAGTATTACCGGAATTTGGTTCCGGGGGTTAGCAACAGGTTGTGTGTCCATCACAATAAAGTCAACGGGGAAAATGAAATCCCCTACTCTTATTAACACATCCTCCAGCTCTCCCCTAGGATGGGTTATTGACCGGTCAGCCATTTGGAGAGTACAGTGAGTGGGCTTAAGCTCTCCAACGCCCAATTGCTCGTACACAGAATAGGGTAGCAAATTGACGCTCGCGCCAAGATCTAATAGTGCTCTATTGATGTTCTTGTCCCCAATTGTTATCGAAATGGTAGGACACTCGGGGTCCTTTTGTTTTGGGGGAAGGGAATTTACAAGAGCATCACTAATAGCACTAGCCACAAAAACTTTCTTTGGCACTTGCGACTTCCTCTTTTTGGTGCACAAGTCCTTTACAATTTTGGCATATGAAGGAACTTGCTGAATTGCATCCAAAAGAGGGATATTTATGCTAACCTGTTTGAACAACTCGACAATCTTCTCCATTTGAGGAGTTGGTTTATTGGATCTCAATCGATTAGGAAAAGGAACATTTTGAAAGGTGGTTGAGTCCAATTTTTGCAGATCAGATTGTCGAGTTGGAACGGCACCCCGTGTAGATGTGTTCGTGTTGTGAGAAATGGGTCCGTTCGAGCTAGAAGGGGTAGAGCCATGTGAAGGGTGGAGAATAGGCTCTAAGGAAGAAGATGATGAAGGTGAAGAAGATGAAGAAGTCCCACCGGCAGGGGTGTCATTGTTAATGCCCACATTGTTTCGCAACACTTTCCCCGATCTCAACGTGGTCACGGCATTTACATTATGATTTTGCTGTTGATATGCAGCATGTGCATGACCGGGGTTGGGCAGAGGTTGAGACGGGAGTTTTCCTTTTTCGCGCTCGCTCAAAGCTGCATTGAGTTGTGCAATTTGTGCCTCAATAGATTTGATGCTTTGATCGTGTGAGGCACTATTTTGCACTAAAGATTGAATAGAAGTCTCTCGTCTTACTGTAGACTGTGTAGATTGCTTAAGGAATGCATCTAAACTTCTTTCGAGCGAGCTAACCTTATCATTATTAGGTTGAACATAATTGTTTGGATGGTAAGCATTGTTCGGCACAAAATTGTTCACCTGATTAGGGTAAGGTTGTTGAAATTGTTGCGGTTGATATTGAGTTTGCGAGGGTGCTTGTTGTTGTTGTTGTGGAGGAGGAGGAGGTCTTTAAAAATTATTATTATTTCCTTGGAATTGTTGATTTTGGTTCCAAGCGAAATTTGGGTGACTCCTCCACCCCGGATTATACGTCGAAGAGTACGGATCGTTTCTTTGTCGTTGCTGAAATGCAGCATTGACTTGATCCTGTCCTTGTGTAGATGCATTATAAGGACACTCTTCGGTCAGGTGCGATGGATCCGCACAACAAGCACAGACAGTTCGTGGAGGCATAGCAGGGGCAGGAGAAGACGATGAGATTTTGGTCTCGATCGCTTCTAGCTTTTTCGTAAGAGCGGCCATCTCGGCCTTCATGGCAATCGACATCTCTACTTGATGTATGCCTGCCCTAGATTGACCACTAGAAGATGATGTGGTCTTGGTACTCTCCCACTGTATTGTCTGCTCACTAAGATCCTCGAGAAACTGCCACGCTTCATCACTAGACTTAGAGAGAAAATGACCTTGACAGATGGTTTCTAGCAACTGCTTCGTTGCCGAGTTCAATCCCTCGTATAATGTTTGGCAAAGTTGCCAACTTTCTATCCCATGACGAGGGCATTGAACTAGTAGGTCCTTGAATCTCTCGAAGCACTTCCAGAATGGTTCGGAAGGAAGTTGTGAGAATTGAATTATTTCATTGCGGATTCTGGCAGTTTTATGGTGAGGATAAAACTTTTTTAGAAAAGCTTTCACAAACTCATCCCAATTTCTAATAGAATGTGATGCGGTGCTATATAGCCACTTCTCGGCTAGGTCACATAAGGTGAAAGGAATGACCCTTAGCCTTATAGCGTCATCACTCAATTGGGTCGTTTTCATCATAGCGCACACATTTTGGAATTTATTAATAAAGATATATGCGTCTTCAGTTTCCAAACCATGAAATTTCGGCAGCATATTGATGAAATGTGGTTTAATCTCAAAATTGTCCCCATTTGCCGGTGGGGGTGAAAGACAGGTGGGTAAAGAAGTGCGGATGGGGTAAAAGAGGTCCTGGAGCGCAACTCGTGAGGGCGCTTCAACAGGCGGCTGGTTCGGGTCATTCGCACCTAACGGAGGTGGAATCCTTCCCGTCGGTAAGGTATTGTTGGGGTTGAATCCCGACATACCTTCGGTGAAAGAAGTTGAGGGTGAAGGTAAGAAAGTGGACGGATTTTTGACTTCGGTGTCGAAAGGTTCGTTGGTCGGTACCAACGAAACACGGACTAGTCGGGCGTCTGTATCCCTAGTCCAAAGTGACATACACTAAAGGGTAGTGCAGTCAGAAAAAAGAAAAACAGAATGTGGGGGTAAGATAACGTCAGTGAGGGAAAGTGGTGTGGTGAATTTGCAGGTTTTCTTTTTGCGACAAGTTGCAAGTTTTGAAAAGTTTTATTTATTTATTTTTGTTTTATGTGGGAGTTTTGCAAAGAGGTTTTTGAAAAAGGACTTGTGACACAACTGTATCAACCACACATGCACAATCAGGCCTAGATCTAGGGTCGCCTAGGTCTACTAGACAGCTCCTAACTAGGGCTAGAAATAGGACCTCGAACCGCCTCTTCACGGACAAGTACGGCCAGGTAAGTGGGAAGGAACCACCACTACAGTGGGCCTAATTAATAACCACTAGCCTAGACACCGCAATGTCGGTTAGGATATACGGCCGATGCCTACCCTAGTCCTTTTCCTATTGAGCTCGTTGTCCTTAGGTCTGAGTCTAGTCTTTTTTAATTAATTGTGGTCGATGCAAAAATGCTTTAGGTGTTTTCTGGGGTCCTGGGAAGGGTGATGAAATCCCCACCCAATCTGAATTGATCAAAAAGCCCCTTAAGTCCAATTAAATTATGCAAAACAAAAATTCACTTGCAATCAATTTTAGCGCGGCGCAAAGAAACCTGCAGCAAATTTGTTATTTAGAAAGGGGAAGAAGATTTTTTTTTTAGCGCAAAGAAACCTGCAGAAAATTTTTACAGTGGAGATATGGAGGTTGAAGAGGGGAAGAGAAGAGAGCTAACCTTGCAATTTTCAAACAGTGAAGAGGCTGAATGGCCGCGGTTCCGCGGTCTGGGGTGCTCCTTGGCCGCGGTTCCGTGGTCTGGTGATGAGATCAAGCTCTGCAAAAATTTGTGTAGCTCTATACTTGTGATTCCTCTCTGTTCCTATGTTCCCTTTCCTGTTTTGACCTTCTGTAAAATTCCAGATCCAAAAGTCTTTACTGTTCCTGCAAGATTCCAACGAGAAACCCTTCAAACAGATAAAAATAATGAAAAGATAATTTTTTTATTTTGTATTTTCTGATTTTTTATAATTTTTCAAAATTTATATCAACCTGAAATCATACAAAAAGAGAAAATTACGCCATCCCCGGCAACGGCGCCATTTGATTATTCCAAAAATTGTAGTTTACCGTAATCAAAAACGGTGTCGCTTTGCAGCTAGCCGGTGAATACAGGTCGATCCGCAGGGATGTGTAAATTTCTGTTTTTGTGTTTTAACGAGTTGATTACGTTGGTTGTTTGGTTTTTCTTGTCGATTGATTTAAAACTAATTGATATGATATGAAAGAACTTGTTAGGGTTAGGTCGAAGGTAGGGGTGATGAGATCAATATTGTCACCTCTTTCAATGCCTTTGATTACAGCTTTTTAGAAAAAATCACAACAATTATTAGTAAAGGGGATTAGGATGATCGGGAAGAAACAAAGTTTCTTCCTCTAGATCCTTGTCCGTCCTTTCCTATTAATTGCTGCAATCTTCATGGACGTTATGTATGTCCGGCCTTTTATACTACGGTTCACCGTTACCTTGTAGGTAGGGTGCCGTAGGGGGCGGATCATACATAAGTGCATGAAGGTTTCATTTTGAAAATATGTTGGCATTGAAGGAGGTGAGAGATATCCATCTCTCACTCCCTCTCTTGTTCCTAACCCTAACGAGCGAGGATTCTACTCGCTCATTAGGGGATTAATTAAAAGCGACATTTTTGTTGTTTATGTTTTAAAGTGTTATTACTTACTGCAGCTTAAAAAGGATTACACTAGTTAACTAAAGCAAACAATTAGATAACTAGGGCAAGTAATAAAATTAGACTAAGGCAGGAATAAAAGAAAAACTTACAAGAAAGTGATGCTCTAAATCTCCCAACAAATCTGAACTTTTATTGATTGAAAAGAGGCATACATTTTACAGATTTTGAGTACAATTTATAAGCAACCAGTGAAGCTAGGGTTACAGACTCTCGTAGACATGCAATTACAGATTTGCCCCCTAAAAATCCCAACACCCGCACCGACACACCGACACAGAGAATTTGCACCGACACGGGCCTAAGATGGCCGCGGAACCGCGGCAATGGAGCGCTTGGGCCGCGGTTCCGCGGCCCTTTGGTGGGCTTGGCTCACCAACTTCCTGGGCTTGGTTCCTCATATCTTGGGCCTCTCATTTATATACTTATTTTCTCTGTTGGCTTCTTAATCTTTTCCAGATCCTCAGTGAAAACTTGTAAGGATCTTTTGACCGTTTCACTTTGTTTTTCGTCTCGGCTTGAGTAAGATCCGTGTGCTGGTTGGTCAAAAGTCCATTTCCTGTAGCATCTTTCATCTTTTTCACTGTATTTGTTCCAAGATCCTGTATCCTGTATCATGCAACAAACGAGCGTCAAAATTACATGTTTACTTATAAAATGCATAAAAGTGGGGCGTATGAATTGCAATATTATGATGTGAACAGCAACCTACATGCTTTTCCGCTACTCCCACTATCAATGAAGCCCTCTGGTTGATCCATATAAACGCATTCTTCTAAATCACCATTTAGAAATGCAGTTTTAACGTCCATTTGCCAGATTTCATAGTCGTAGTAAGCAGCAATAGCAAGTAGGATCCGAATGGATTTAAGCATTGCTACTGGAGATAAAGTTTCATCATAGTCCAATCCCGGTCTTTGACGAAAACTTTTCGCTACAAGCCTTACTTTATAGGTCTCTACCTGTCTATCCACACCAATCTTTCTCTTAAAGATCCATTTTCACCCTACGGGGTTTATCCCAGGAGGTGCAACGTCCAAAGTCCATACTTTGTTGGTGTACATGGACTCCATTTCAGATCTCATGGCTTCCAGCCACTTCACTGAGTCACCACTCGTGATAGCTTGCTGAAAACTAGTAGGGTCATCATCATCCATGATGCAATCTTCTCTATCACCATCAATGAGAAACCCATAGTATCTCTTCGGTGGGTAAGAAGTTCTACTAGATCTCCGCAGCAGCTGAGTTTCTTGAAGTTCTATTGCAACATCAGTTTCAACCAATTCGTCATGAGTAATTTGTTTCTCTAGAACCTCTTCTAGTTCTACCGCATTGCCGTCATCACCTTTTGTAAAAATCTCATTTTCTAAAAATGTGGCATGTTGAGAAACAAACACTTTTTGTTCCTCCTTATGGTGGAATAGATATCCATATGAAGGTTTTGGATATCCCACAAATTTACACATGACCGATCGTGTCTCGAGTTTGTCCGGATTCTGCTTTTTGATAAAATCCGGACAACCCCATATCCTAACTCTTTTAAGAGATGGCCTCTTTCCACTCCATATCTCATATGGTGTGGTATACACGGTTTTGGTTGGAACCTTGTTTAACAGATACATTGATGTCTCCAATGCATGTCCCCAAAAGCAAAGCGGTAACTCAGCATCACACATCATGGACCATACCATATCTAATAGGGTACGATTCCTCCATTCTGACACATCGTTGTGCTGTGGTGTGTAAGGGGGGGGTGAGCTGAGAGAGAATCACATTCTCTTTTAAGAAGTTTGAAAACACTGTACTCAAATACTCTCCACCTCGATCTGATTGAAGTTTCTTGGTACTCAAGCCTGTTTGTTTTTCTACTTCAAGTTTATACTCCTTGAATTTCTCGAAAGCTTCGGATTTATGCTTTAACAAAAACACGTGTCCAAATCTTGAGAAATCATCAGTAAAAGTAATGAAGTAAGAAAAACCGCCTCTTGCATGTGTAGACATTGGCCTACATACATCACTATGTATGAGGCTTAAGAGTTCCATATATCTTTCTCCGTGTCCAGTAAACGGAGTTTTGGTCATTTTACCTTTGATACAAGACTGACAAGTCGCATAAGATTTATATTCAAAAGGATTCAAATATCCATCTTTATGTAGCTTGTTTAGTCTTATTTCATTAATATGACCAAGTCTACAATACCAAAGAAAACTTTCATTTATATCTGACTCTACCCGCTACGATGCTAACGGTCCATGTTGTTGTTCCAATTGATAAGGACTTTGAACCGATAAGGGGGTAAAGCGCAACTCTCTTGCCGCGGTGCTGAAGAGATCTCCACCCCCTTCCCCCGCGCGCAGGGATACCGAGTGACCCAAAGCCGGTTCACTTACCCAAGCGACTTTCCTCGACGATCCATAAAGTATGGAAAGAAGTTCAGGGTTTTGTCCTCAACGATTGCTACTCCCCAAGCCGAAGGAGATGAAGAGTCATCAAAACGCTGACAAATCCCATTCCAAACACAAGGGAGCTCTTCCTAAGGTAGTTCCTGCTTTGATGATTCTCCTAAAGAGGCTTCTCACAAAAGACCGAAGCCAGAAAAATCTCAAACGCCCAAAGCAAATTCGAAAGGGCGAGATCCCAAGCGCCCTAAACACATGGGCATGATAGTCCATACTGTGTATATGATGAATTTTATGGGCGAAAGCAGTAATTCTCCCATCATCCATAGGCCTCATACTAAGTCTCTGACGAAGGCGCAACAGCAATAAGAAAAACTGCATGAAATTCTCGCTCAAGCAGCCGCACTGGCTAGCCATCCGCCAAAAGCAAACCTAGAAAAAGAATCGAAAGAGCCGACAGGAAAGGAGTCAGATGTGGACTTCTTGAAGCGTGCCCTTGGAAAGAAAGATAAAGAAGCGGCAAAAATGTCCACTAAGATGAGCAGGATGGCCCTCCTGATCCTAAATATGGTCGGGATGATGGTTCAACCAGAACCACAGGTAGATGAACCTTGTAATGACTCTGTTTCAGTGTACATAAAATTTGTTTAAAAGTTAATGTACAAATGGAGTATTTGCAATCCTGTGTATGCTATAAGTATTTAATTTACTTTTGAACAGCAACAAAGCACTTGTAGCTCATTGGTAAAGCCTTACACTGCTGTGATATAGCCCCTGTGTTCGAATCCTATTAGCCACAGATTATTTTTGTTTATTTTTCTTTTAAACTTTAAGACGCCCAAAGGTTTGCACGTTCATTTCACGTAAAATGAAAAGTCATACAGAAATCAAACATGTGCATTAGGATAGTTGAAACGACACTAACACGTAACAAGAATCCAATCTCCTAACCCTCCGAATTGGGCGGCGAGATGCATGTTGGGGCCGGCGCTGCCGGTCCAACCCATTTCAAATGCCTCCAAACTTTAACCCCGACACCCTTTGGCCTACCCCACTAACTCTAGTCTGTTTGATTTCCCTGCACATTTCCAGAGAATTAAAATAAGGCATTAATCTAAATTTTAATGCATATTTTTAATTCATTCTTCATTACCTTAAATCCTAATTTCTCCTATAAATACCACACTACACCATAGCCTCCTCATTCAGAATTCTTTTTCCAAAACTCTCTAAAGTTTCCAAGTCCAAGAAGTTGTACAGGTGCAGTTAGCTAAGGTCAAAGTTCCGGCGATGGTTTGAAGCACTTACGGCGACCCCGCGACTCTGCAAAGACCACAAACCTTTTCCTTTACCTCCCATCTAAACCCTAAGCTTGTAAGTCCCCACTTCCCTCTCCTCTCTCTATTAAAAAGAATCCTATTTTCAAAACTTGTCGGAAGCAGAGTTAATCCGATTTCCGATTCTCATTTTCTTTAAAAACTCAATTTTTATTAAACAGCAAATTAATATTTTAAGTATATTTTGTTTAGTAACCATTGAAAAACAATTGGACAAATTTTCAATTGAAAATATTATATTAAACAAATTCTATTTTACTTTTACAGTAAAATACCCTTAAATTTGCATACGACATTATCTTATTTTTTTGCTCATATCACCTTTAGAAAACTCACGAGATAATGACCTACCTTATCACAACACTCATTCTTGACATAGCATGATGACTTTTGGAACTTATGGGATAAAATACGAAATTACATTTTAATACCATAAACTTTCAAAAACCGTTTTCTTTAAAAGTATATTATTTAATTCCTTACAAATGCGTCTCTACAACCCATTTTAGGAAACCCGATCGGGATGGTGCGGGTTATCGTACATCCTCGGGCCTAGTAGAGCGAGATGTAGACCTCCTCACGGAGCATTCGTTCTCGATGGAATTCTTATTACAATTTTTAAGTAAAACGTGATTTCTATTTAACAAATAAATTCTATTTTTTATAATTATATATATATATATATAAATATTATCAAAATAAATATTTTAAATATAATATATATTCCATGTTTTCTAAATCAAAGGAATCGCAAATTTCATGAAACTACCTATACAAATCAATACAATTCCAATATTACACTATAATACCATATACTATTCAAGTTAGGTTTATATCCACTAGAATATTTCATTTTATAAAAATTACAATTATGAAAACCATAAAAACGATAAAAAAATACTTGAGATTTATTTTGAAAATATATCAAAACTATTTTTTCATAAAACCCCCTCAAGTTATACTAATTTACAATGAGGACCCCAGTAAACATAGGTTTACCTTAGGGAGCCGGAGAATTTGGGTGCTTGCCTATCTAAGGTAGTCAAACTAAAAATGGTGTTATCAACACGGTAATTATCTTAGAAAAAGACACAAATCCTGCTATCCCTGTACAGCAGTTACCGATAATATCAAAACTAATTCAGGACATCAATTCGTTTTAAAGTGTCTGACTAAGACAGAGTCACAGTCTAATCTGAATCATTCGATCTATCCTTGAATATAATTCAAGTATAACTCCATTTCAACATGAATCCATTTATACCAGAATTCAATCTATATCAACATGACTCGACCGAACCGAACCATGGATATACTCTGATTACAAGACTATCCATTTATATCCATTCCGTTTATCATGGTTTCGGCAAGTCGTACATCTATTAAACAAAACAATACAAATCAATACAAGATACATTACGGGGTTTTAAAAGGGTAGACTGGTACGAAAAGTGTTAGAAGTGGCACGAGGCGGTCACTTTAATACATCTAACTTGAATATCCATTACTGTTGTTCCGTGGCTTAACGGTTCCTTGCGCTCCGTATACCTTAGTCCACCGAATAGTTGGAATCCTCTCGTATACACTGGCATATTCTGTACCAGGCTACAAACAACTGTGTTAACTTAACAATCAAATAGTATACGGTTATATTCTTTTTGTCTATTCTATTTCTACCTTTCTTTGGGACTTACCGAGTGATTGTTCGCTGAAAAAATTCTTATTTCTCTTCTTTCTTTGGAATGTTGTCAGGTGGATCCGACTCACTGGAGATAGAGCCCAGTTCAGAGGACTTGGATCAGTTCAGCGAGGACCCTGAGCTCTAGACTCTTGTATATACTTTACTTTCATGTTCATGCCATTGTTTAGGCATTGTTTTCATCATTGTATTTAATTTTCAGTTGTATTGTAAAGAAATGTTTAATAAATAAAAGTTGTTGTTCATTTACATCTCTTATTATTTTCTTGTGTAATTTATTATATTGCTTAGTTACGCTTAGCGTGTTTGCTTCTGAGTAAATACATAGCGGGCCTCGTCGTGTCTCCTTACCCGTACACCGGGAAGCGGGGCGTGACAAACCCCAAGTGGTCATTATCGACGACAAAGGAGATGCTAAGTGCCCTTTTCAAGCCCCTTCAGCGGCAAAAGAGTAGGTGATCTTGAAAGAAAAGCTGGATTAATATATCGCTCCGTAAATTAAAGCTCACCGGGCCAGTAAAGCAGCGAATAAGATGGTCAAGACCGGTCGCCCATATCCAGTGTGGTATGACAAAATGCAGCACTCCTCTGGGATATGTAATCCCGAAGTTCAATATCTACAAGTGACCGGAAATCCCCATCACCATGTCGCATAGTTTACAACCATGTGTGAAAATATTGGAGGTGATGAAAATTTTCTCCTCTACCAGTTCATCAACATTCTGGTTGACACTGCTTTTGAAAGGTACTCGGAGCTCCCAAAAGACTCTGTTTACCACTAAAAATAGAGAAGAATTAGGATTGAACGTCTTGCCTGAATTTGGAGGCAGATGTTATTTGGACATATCCATCTACCTCTCCGAAGATACCAAGTTGATTTATAGCACTATATATCGGAGGTTTGGATAGATGTGACCGATGTAGCAGACTTTATCAGATTCCCCCTCATTTGTAAGGGGTTTTTGATTGTGGGGACGCTCTTCCCCACAGGCGCTAGCCCGTGCAGTTAATTATGTTATTGCGTTGCGATAACAAGTTTCACCTGCTCCGGTAGGTCACTTCGTATCGTGTTGTATTTTGTTTATTAAGGTTGCCCGTGGATTGTATACGGAGACTATTTTATGTCGTCACCCATAAGTTGCGGATTAGTCCAAATCCATATGTGTGTGTGTGTGTGTGTGTGTGTGTATGTGAATTTGGGTTTGAACTTAGGACGCAGATCTCGTATGAACGAGGTCCATCAGTTCGAATATATTACCTGAGGATCATTAGTCATTTTCGATATTAAGATCAACTCGGGAGTATGTAGTTAAGCCTCGTTAATACTATTTTGGATTAAGATCATCTTAACAAGTATGGATTAAGGATCTTTAGTTATTTTGAGACTAAAATCACTTGGGTTTATTGATATTTTGATCAACAAGAGCTTAAACTTTGTTTAAGTGTTTAAATGGTACAAGTGCGTAAGTATATGCGATTCACATATCTGTTTATTTCATTTGAAAAGAGTGAGCACACGTGTTTCACATAACACATCTATTATGGGTTTCAAGTTATATATGTGCGCATTGTAAGTCCACGGTAGCGCCCCAGCCGTCTAACAGACGCCAAATGCGGAACAAAAACTTTTTACAACTGGCGCTATCGTGTACCGTAACCCGGATTGGCCATTAAAGCTAAACTAACAAAATACAAATGGGTAGAAACGTTATACCGAATGATCCGAGTCCTTTGGTCTTCAACTATCATCCCACGCTTGTTGCGACTGCTCCGATCTCCTTGAACTCCGGTCTTCTCGTCCAGGTGGCACCACGTCGACGGATCTTTAAACGGGCTCCCGCTTCTGAACCGAGGCAACTCGATCGTCAAGTTTGCTAAAAGAGACGACCAAGATGAAGTAGAGAATGAGTAGAACACTTTGTCTCGTTACATCCAAGGCTATGGACGAACGGTTAATGAAGTTGCCTTTTGGATCGATACGAAATGAGAAATGAAGTATATCAATTTCCATGAACCAAAATCCTTAATCTTTTCAAACAACAACCATGCTTCTCACCAAGTGGATGGCCGGCCACTTATAGGAGAGGAGGGAGGTGAGTGTAGGAGCTAGGAGAGTGACCACAAGAGAAATATCTAGTGTGAACACAAAGTGTGAACACAAAGTATGAACACAAAGTATGAACCATTAATGAACAAGTGAGTCACAAGCCTAATCACCCTCTCTAGAACCATCTAGAACACTGACTCACCTCATCAAGAAAAGAAAAATCCGTATTTAACCGAATGTCAAAATACGGCTGATAGAACTGGAAACTGGCAACTTCCAAAAGTGATCCTGAAACGAATTTCAGGATAACCCCGTATCAGTATAAAAATACCCGCATTTGTATTACAACCGAATACAAATGCAACTGAGATAAAGATATTATATCTACACAGTATAATACTGGGTTCCGGTTTAAACCAAAGCCTACCAGTATTATCTGTCCGAAAAACGACACGTGCGAAAACGACACGTGCGAAAACGCACGTGCTTTTTCCGAATCTTGCCATATCACAATACGACCTCTACAACGTTTCGCCCGAACTTGAGAAAGTGTCTGTGGGGGACTCTAATGACTCATCAACACACTGGCACTGGGTATAACCACTAGCACGTCAGAGGTACAAGCTGCACGTAACGTTTTGCCTATGTATTTATTGGAAGGGAAACTGACGAGCGAACTCATCCATAAACCCTACTGAGCCTGACAGTGACAATGTATATACAGTCCGGTCCATTCGTCTAAAGAGTATCGCATATCGAGTCTAGGGGGTGGATAAAGTCAGACCCCTAATAACGCGATAAATCGTGTCGGCATGAAGCCCATCACCACCTGAGAAACTACTGATCCCATTCAGTAATTCTCCACTACCTCGGCCGAGGATTCCTAGTGATGGCCACCCGTGCACTGTGCGACATCAACCCCCAATACCGGGAGAGACGAATCCCCGAGATCCGCTCACTTGCCTCCAATGTGGCTCGGGACTGTACCCAACTAAAACCTGTTTGCACAACTCCTTTGAGCGTGGTAGGGTAGTAATCTAAGCACAGTGGGAACTCACATGAGACAAACGACGATCTCAAGTCGATGAACTAACCTGTACACATGTCAACAGGGAACTGCTATCTGACGATATGTATAATACCAACTAGCAGGTTCCCGGCGAGTCCTGTCCGGTGTACTCATAACTCAATGAGCACCTGTATACATCTTAGGTGATCCAACTGATACCAATGGCTTGTGAGACCGGCCATCGCCCCTCGTCGGGGTCTCGACTGTATACACTAGTCTACTCTGGAGTATCGATGCCTTGTCTCGAAACTCCCACGACTAGGGACACTTAAAGGATGTGCTTACAGACCCCAGCTCCCTCGTATATGATCACCATCACACTGCTGGCTGTCAAGCAGAATCCTATAGGCTCTATCAATCATGCAATAGCATGTATACGATGATAAAGACAAACCAGATAGCATACTATCATCTTGAGCAAGACTGTCATATCGGTATAGGTCCTGCCTCAATCATTGCAATCACGTACCTGCGATCCAATAATTGACTATGAGGGCACTATCTCCAACAATCTCCCACTTGCACTCAAGGCTAATTATTGCGATGTTGCATACTCACAGCCCGTGTGATACCGAACATCCAACTCCTCTACTAATCAGTTTCACAAAACTAGTTTGTAAAACTCTTGTGTTCGAGAAATAGCCTCAGTGAGTGGATCCGCCCTGACAATATTCTAAAGAAAGAAGAAAGGAATGTCGTCAGCGAACAATCGCTTGGTAAGTCCCAAAGATGAGTAGAGATAGAATAGACAGAAAGCGAATAAGACTAGTAATGTTTGATTATATTGTTAACACAGTTGTTTGTAGCTTGGTACAGAATATGCCAGTGTATTTGAGAGAAGTCTCACTATTCCGGAGACTAAGGTATACGGAGCACAAGGAACTGTTCAGCCACGGTACAACGGTAATGGATATTTAGGTTAGGTGTATTAAGATTACAGTCTCGTGCCACTTCTAACACATTTCGTACTAATCTACTCCTTATAAAACCCCGCGATGTCTTTTGTATTGATTGTATTGTTTTGTTATATAGATGGATGACTTGCCGAAAACCATGAAATCAGTAAATGAAATGGATATAAATGGAGAGTCATGTAGACGGAGTATATCCATAGTTCGGTTCAGTCAATATAGATTGATATAAATTGAATAGACGGATTCATGGATTCATGTTATATTGTAGTTTATACTTGAATCATATTTGTTAGTTGTATATATGCCCTAGAGGCCATTGTTGTACATATGATGTATATTATAGTGGATGCTTGGATATATATAGAGAGGACTTTCTTGCTCAACATGATAGTATGCTATTTGGTTTCACTTTGTCTTAACATGTTGACTCGTATTGGTTTACTGTCTTGCTCTCGCATGTTGATAAAACCCTTAGGATATGTACTCGACTCTGGGACTATGATGCAGATCATATAGTGGGGCCAGGGTAGTCCAAGAGTACATCCTATAACTGTTCCTAGTCGAGAGAGTATCGAGACAAGGCATCGATACTTCAGGGTAGACTAGCGTATACGCTTCTTGACCCATATGATGGGCGATGGATAATCCCATATCCATTGGTGTTTGAAATCAGAGAAGGTATAAGGGTGCTCAGTGAAGACTGGGTACACTGAACGGACTCGCCGAGAACTCCTAGATGGTATTATACCTATCGTCAGATAGCAGTTCTCAGGTGACACTGGTACAGGTTAGTCTGTAGACCCGAGATTGTCATAGAGTCTTGTATGATTCCCACTGTGCTTTGATTTCCACCTTACCACGTTCACGAGAACGTGCAAAACGGTGGCTTTTGGGTATAATCCTGAATCACATGGAGGCAATGAGCGATAGGAGTGGTTTCGTATCTCCCGGTATTGGGGGTTGATGTTGCTCTGTGTTCGATTGGCTATAACTGGAAGTCCCTGGCCAAGGCTGATATAGAGTGCTATTGGTAAGTGTTATCAGTAATTTCTCGACCTGTTATGAGCCTCACATCGACACGAATTATCGGTTACTGGGGTCTGACGTTTACCACCCCTAGACTGGATATGCGACATATCAGACGAAGAGACCGGACTGTACGGTAGTGTTACTGATTGGATTCACAGGAGTATGTACAAACTTTCTTGTTGATCTTATGATCGCTCAATACCCGGGTGGCTGTTACGTTTAGCTTACCGCTTGCAGCTTGTGGGTGTTTGATATGATCATCACCTACTGCCGGCGTATTGACGATTCTTTAGAGTCCTACACATAGGTTTCCTGGCTCAGGCAAAACGGAGTAGGAGCACATATGTGATATGTAATGGACCGAGATTAATACGATATGAGATGTCGTATTCTATTCTCGCGATATATGACATCGACCGGGTATATGTGATATAGCCGGGTTATCGGATCAAGGGTTGATTCGATAAAATGATACATGTTATATTAGTCGGTTATATGTAATATAGCCGGATTATCGGATCAAGTGTTGATTCGATAATTTAATGTATAATTATATATGTGATATATTACATTACATTAACCAATATAAGCTCACTTAAATGATTTTTTTTCTCACTTGGTAATACATTGATATATGTGATATATGTTAATTGTATTATTTTCTTTTGCTACATTATATATATATATGTGATATATAATATTGTAACATGTTAGGGTTACAAATGCAACTAGGGTTTTGAGATTAAACCATGCTAGGGTTTGGATGAGGGTTAATGTTATGTTTTGGGTTTATACCAAATTGAGGAGATATTTTCTTTTGTTGACTTTGTCTAACCTTCTAGATATTTACTTGATATTTATTAACCCAACCCTAACCCTAACCTATGGTTTAGTCTTTACAAGAGTTAAAAATGACATGCTTAACCCTAGGTTGCAATTCTAACCTTAACAATAATTCATTTTTCATCACTCATTCTTCTTCATCTTTTTCAAGCTCACAAAAGAGCTTTCTTGATTTTTGGTTTGTGATGAAACAAAGTGAGAAATAGAAAACAAAAGAGACCAAAATTCCTATTTTATCATCCTCATCTATTATAGCCACTTAGATTAAGGTGTTCACTTCACTAATACTTTCATTAGAGAAGTGTGAGCTTGGGTTAGCGTTTCTTCAAGGTAGATCATCTTAGAAAGTGAAGACTTCAAGAAAGATGCCTCATTCACCTCATGGAGCCTCTCTAGAGTCCGGGTTCTTGATGATCGCAGTGAAGGGACCTCAACTCGGAGCTTATGAAGTGAAGGAACGGACTACAAAGGTTTTAATCCCTAACTCTTAGAAGTAAAGATGTTTACTTGTTGGTTTTTGTTTGATTCTCTAGTTAAGATCCTAGGTTTAGGGTTATCTATAATGGCAAAATTTGAAATTGGCATGTGAGATGCCATCCGAAACCTTGCTGCCGTTGTATGTATCCCAACAGTGGTATCAGAGCCTTACTAGAGAATTGAACAGATAAGTGTAGGATTTTGAAACCGAAACAACTCCGAAACACCCGACGTAAAACCCTTGTTTCTGTAAATTTTTCAGAGTGTCAAAAAACATTCCAAACAGTTGCAGAGTGATGTATGAGATACAATATGAACACTGTACAAATTTCATCCCAAACCCTCTGATTTTGGCCGAGATCATGAAGTGCAAAACCGGCCAGATCGGATCTTCAGTGTCTGAAATTTGTACAGTGTTTAAGTCTCTGGGTTGTGGTACTTTAGATGTTGTTTGTGTTTTCTAATTTTTCATGTGATGTTATCTTTCAGCAAAGGCAATTCGGAGTGATTTGTATTCGTAATTCTAGCTTTTGTTTCGGTTATTTTTAGACGGTATTAAAAAGTTCGATCGGATATCAAATACTGACTTTTTCCTTTACTGAAATTTTTTCAAGAGTTGGATCTTTTTCATAGTTAAAGAACATTCAAATACCGTGCAAGTGACATGGTGGACCCTCTAGAAGAAAAAAAACCTTAACTCGATTATGTGACCGTCAGAACTGCCTCTAAAACCTATGGTTTGTGGGAGTTCAGCGTTGCCACATGTAAGGCGTTGGTTTGACCCTTCTACGGCCGGTTCACTATTACTGTGGCATGTGATGAACCTTTCTAAACTACGCTCAAGTGTTGAGCATTTTGGGAATTTTTGGGTGTTTGTTGATTCGATCGGAATGTTTAACATCGTCTAGCTTTTTCTGTAATATGATACAATATGTGGAATTCATATAGTTAGGCATAAAATCCGTAATATGTGATATTTTGGGTTTACGATGTCTAAGGTGATTGTGGATTCCAAATGTTGTAGTTTTTCACTTTACTTTCTGCGACCGTAAGTGTAATATGTGGTATATCGCCGTTTTCGTTGCTATATGTCAACGACAATTGTGATAGGCATATTTACTTACGTTGATGACATGTGATGTTATGTATTGCTGTAATATGTTATATTGGATCGTCGTGTTTTGAATAGCCGAGGGTTTTATGTGAGATGAGGGTTTTTATTTTCATTCATGTAAAATTCATTGTATGTAATATTCTTTTATTGGGGCACTTCCGGGGTTGAGGTTGATGTCACCATTGTATATTATTTACTTTTCCGTATTAGGATAGACCCAAGGAGGGGAGCACAAGTAACCGGGTTCTAGGGTCCAGAGGGAGGCCATCTAGAGGAGTCGAGACCGGGTCTCCTAACCCTAGAATTGGTAGGGTTGCTTATCACTCTCGTAGGGGTCTAGGGATGTGGGTTTGGCTATTCATCGCGACCGTTGAATCCCTGTTTTATAAAGGCTCAAAATAAAACACGGACCTCCTAGTATATCCAATATTTCATATGTTTCTTCTGCTGCTGATATACTGTGATGTGATCATTTTATATGCCTGAGACGAATACTTTATTATTGTATATATGATATATAATAAACGTTGCTTATGTTTTGCACCCGCGCTAGTCCCGTTCCGGTATGCCTTTAGTTAAGTAACCTAAAGGTGCATAACGGGACACTGTGGCGAATGCGGATGGCATAAGCATACGTTGTATTTTCGTTTCTTCTGTGATGCTTAGGAAGCTTGAATGATGGGATTCATTAATAAGATCAATGAAAGTAAAGAAACCTAAAAGATGTTGTAGAATCAAATTTATAAAAAGGGTAGCTCTATTTTTGCTTTGCATAGCGGTATTCCTTGTAGAATATCCAACATCTTATTCGATAAGGAAAGAGCCGAGATCCCTTCACCGGGAGTGACCTCTTTAGCGAAACTAGCAGATGCTACAAACTCACGGTTTAGTTTTTGATTTCTTCTATAGTTCTTACTTTGCATAGCGGTATTTTTGAAATATCCTGCACCTTATTCGGTAAGGAAAGAGCCGAGATCCCTTCACCGGGAGTGATCTCTTTAGCGAAACTAGAAAAAGCCTTAAAAACACTCCTTTTCAAAATGACTTGTTTCTACAATGATATCGAGTTCTTTACGCTCATGGTTTTCTGAAAAACCTGCGTAGCCCTCCATCATTTCAGATAGGTATTACTTAGTATTCGTGCTATGTTTGTTGGCCTGCTTCAAGACGTAGTGTGCGGTAGTTAACTAGTGCTTATCTGCAATATAAGATGAGATTAGATTAGGGTATTCGTACGATTTTGTTGGCCTGCGTCAAGGGTCGTGCGGGTGGGTTTAATTCAATCAGGAAATGACAGGTTGAACTTGACTAGCGGATTATGGTTTGTTGGCCTGCGTCAAGGTCATAGCACGCTAGGGGGAAAATCATTATCAGGAGTTTCAAGAGTTGAAATTTGCAATGAGATTGCATACCATCTATGAGATAGTTGGATCCTGATACCCACTGCGAGTAAGAGTTACTCCTAGGAGAGTTTTACACAGGATAATTAGCCAATCAAGTAGGTGACTAGAAATGTGTTAACGGGGTTATGTCTATGGGAAAACGAGGTTTCTTTTAATTAGGTCCGTGTGAAAGCACGGGGAACCTCCCTCAAAGTACCAACACTGGCCTGGCTGAAAGATTGGCGAACTTGTAAAGTGTAATTAATCCCGGCTAGCTTTACCTTTTAGGGTTTGAAGGAAGATTTGATAAAAACCAGTGGGAGCCATCCTGATTAGATAAGATAATAACCAATTTAATCTTGCAAGAGCATACGCTAAAGTGTTTTCTTCTCTCTCTCCAGGTAACGACCATGTCAGGCCTTAATCAAGATAATAATATGGATGTATTAACCGAACCCGCTTATTATACTGAGCAGGGGAACGTTGGTCCCGTTCTTTCTTATAATTGTTATAAGACAGAGCAGGGAATAGGAGAATATCTTGATTCTCACGCTGCCCAAACGAAGAATAAGCATGCTGATGCATCTTTTTCGGGTATGTTAGTTATCGAGAACTGCTTCTCAGTTCACTCTACGTCCTGGGTATTAGATACCTGATCGGGATCACACATATGTAATATGTTACATGGGCTACGGAAAGGTAGGGAACTGGGAGAGGGTGATCATTCTATAAGAGTAGGGAATGGTGCAAATGTTGCAGCCAAAGTAGTTGGCGAATATCACCTTGTGTTACCAAATGGTAATACATTGATTCTGAACGAATGCTATTACATTCCGACCCTGATATGCAATCTTATATCAGTTTCTTTATTGAGTAAAGAAGGATATAATTTTGTAGTACAGGATAATATTATGAACATCTTTCTGAATCAAAAGTTGATTGGATCAGGCTCGTTAAATAATGGCATATATGTTCTGAATCAAACTACAATCCTTAATGTACAAAACACACACAAGAGGAAGAGTTCATAAATGAACGAATCCTTCTTTTGGCATTGTAGACTCAGTCATATCAATGCGACACGACTAGCTAAGTTGCATAAGGATGGATATTTGAATCCGTTCGAATTTTCATCTTATGACACTTGCCAGTCATGTCTCAAAGGCAAAATGACCAAAACTCCGTTTAGTGGACACGGAGAAAGAGTTACTGAACTCTTAAGGCTGATACATAGTGATGTATGTGGTCCCATGTCTATACATGCCAGAAACGGTTCCTCGTACTTCATTACATTCACTGATGATATCTCAAGATATGGATATGTGTTCCTGTTGAAACACAAGTCTGAAGCTTTTAAGAAATTCAAAGAATATAAGAATGAAGTAGAGAACCAAACGGGCAAAAGTATTAAGATCCTTCGATCAGATCGAGGAGGAGAATACTTGAGCAATGAGTTCCTAGACTATCTAAAAGAGAATGGGATTCTCTCTCAGCTTACTCCTCCTTATACACCACAGCACAACGGTGTATCGGAGCGGAGGAATCACACACTATTATATATGGTGCGCTCTATGATGAGCACTGCTGAGTTGCCTATTTCCTTTTGGGGATATGCACTGGAAACAGCTGCAGACCTATTGAATATGGTTCCTACTAAATCTGTGTCAACCACTCCATATGAGATATGGAAAGGAAAGAGATCATATCTTAATTATGTTAAGATATGGGGTTGCCCGGCATATGTGAAAACACAGAACCCAGACAAGCTCGGCGCAAGGTCTTTTCTATGTAAGTTTATTGGATATCCCAAACATTCGCGCGGGTATATCTTCTATCACACCGTGGAACAAAAGGTGTTTGTTTCTCGACATGCCACCTTTTTAGAAAAGGAATTTCTTGAAAAAGAAATTAGTGGCAAGGAGGTAGAACTGGAAGAGGTTCCAGCTATACAAACTACGACAGAAGATTTGTTTGAACCGGAGGATTCAGTAGTTCCCGACGAACCTCAGCCGCTCCGCCGATCTAGTAGGGTTCCTCATCCACCAGAGAGATACTACAGTTTTCTCATCAATGGTGGGAGCGAGGATTGCATCATGGAAGATGATGACCCGACTAGCTTCGAGCAGGCCATCACGAGTGGGGACTCTGTGAAATGGCTGGATGCAATGCAATCTGAGATGGAATCCATGTACACTAACAAAGTATAGACTTTGCAAGTTGCTCCTGAAGGGGTAAAACCCATTGGGAGCAAATGGATCTTTAAGAAGTAACTTGGTGTAGATGGAAAAGTTGAGACTTTCAAAGCTAGACTTGTTGCAAAGGATTTTCGTCAATGACCAGGTGTGGATTATGACGAAACCTTTTCTCCAGTGGCTATGCTTAAGTCCATCTGAATCCTGCTTACCATTGCTGCATACCATGAATACGATATCTGGCAGATGGATGTTAAGACCGCCTTTCTAAATGGTGATTTAGAGGAGTGCGTGTACATGACTCAGCCTGAGGGCTTCATAGATAGTGGGAGACGCGGAAAGGTGTGCAAGCTGCTTAAATCCATCTACGGGTTAAAACAAGCATCGCGGAGTTGGAACATCTGCTTTGATGTTGTATTCAAAGAGTTTGACTTCCTCAAGAACGTAGACGAACCATGTATATACAAGAAGGTTGTAGAGAGTAAGGTTGTCTTCCTCGTATTATACGTGGATGATATACTCTTGATAGGAAATGATGTTCCTATGCTGCACTCGGTCAAGCTCTTCTTATCACATAGATTCTCAATGAAAGATCTAGGTAATGCCTCCTGTATTTTGGGGATTAAGATCTCTAGAGATAGATCTAAACGGATACTGGGATTGTCCCAATCCAGGTACATTGACACCATACTAAAGAGGTTTAGTATGGAAGAATCCAAGCGTGGGAACCAACCCACAATCTCTGAACTCACTCTCTCCAAAGAGATGTCTCCTAAGACTGATTTGGAGAGAGCTCGCATGCAAGGGATACCCTATGTTTCGGCAGTAGGCTCTATCATGTACGTGATGCTATGTACCAGACCCGATGTAGCATACTCACTAAGTGTGGTGAGTAGGTATCAAGAAGATCCATGAGAGAGTCATTGGACAGCTGTGAAGAACATTCTCAAGTACTTGAGAAGGACTAAAGAGATGTTCTTGGTGTATGGTAACAGAGAACTCCACGTGGAGTCCTTTACCGATTCGAGCTTCCAAAGTGATAAGGACGACTCTAAGTCGCACTCGGGATTTGTCTTCACCCTCAATGGAGGGGCGGTTTGTTGGAAGAGTTCTAAACAGGAAACCGTGGCAGACTCGACGATGGAGGCTGAATACATCGCTGCCAACGATACTGCCAAAGAGGCTGTCTGGATGAAGAAGTTCATAACTGAACTTGGAGTGGTTCCGTCCATTGAGCATCCAATACCTTTGTATTGTGATAACAATGGAGCTGTGGCTTTGGCCAAGGAACCCAGATCAATCATAGATCCAGACATATTCTGAGGCGGTATCACCTGATCCGGGAGATAGTTGATCGCCGCGAGATCGAGGTCAGGAGAGTTGACACGAAGGAAAACACTGCGGATCCACTCATGAAGTCCATACTCCAGATACAATTTAAGAGACTCTTCGGGATGTTGGGTATGAGATAATACAACAGCTGGCCTTAGTGCAAGTGGGAGATTGTTAGTTGTATATATGCCCTAGAGGCCATTGTTGTACATATGATGTATATTATAGTGGATTCTTAGATATATATAGAGAGGACTTTCTTGCTCGACATGAAAGTATGCTATTTGGTTTCACTTTGTCTTAACATGTTGACTCGTATTGGTTTACTGTCTTGCTCTCGCATGTTGATAAAGCCCTTAGGATATGTACTCGACTCTAGGACTATGATGCAGATCATACTAGTGGGGCCAGGGTAGTCCAAGAGTACATCCTATAACTGTTCCTAGTCGAGGGAGTATCGAGACAGGATATCGATACTCCAGAGTAGACTAGCGTATACGTTTCTCGACCCATATGATAGGCGATGGATGATCCTATATCCATTGGTGTTTGACATCAGAGAAGGTATACGGGTGCTCAGTGGAGACTGGGTACACTGAACGGACTCGTCGGTAACTCCTAAATGGTATTATACCTATCGTCAGATAGCGGTTCTCAGGTAACATTGGTACATGTTAGTCTGTAGACCCCAGATCGTTATAGAGTCTTGTATGATCCCCACTGTGCTTTGATTTCCACCTTACCACGTTCATGAGAACGTGCAAAACGGTGTCTTTTGGGTACAGTCCCGAATCACATGGAGGCAATGAGCGATAGGAGGGGTTTCGTCTCTCCCAGTATTGGGGGTTGATGTTGCGCTGTGTTCGATTGGCTATAATTGGAAATCTCTGGCCAGGGCTGATATAGAGTGCTACTGGTAAGTGTTATCAGTAGTTTGTCGACCCGTTATGAGCCTCACATTGACACGAATTATCGGTTACTGGGGTTTGACATTTACCACCCCTAGACTGGATATGCGACATATCAGACGAAGAGACCGGACTGTACGGTAGTGTTACTGATTAGATTCACAGGAGTATGTACAGGCTTGCTTGTTGATCTTCTGATCGCTCAATACCCGGGTGGCTATTACGTTTAGCTGACCGCTTGCAGCTTATGGGTGTTTGATATGATCATCACTTACTGCCGGCATATTGACGATTGTTTAGAGTCCTACACAAAGGTTTCCTGGCTCAGGCAAAACGGAGTAGGAGCACATATGTGATATGTGTGGGACCGAGATTAATACGATATGAGACACCGTATTCTATTCTCGCGATATGTGATATCGACCGGTATATGTGATATAGCCGGGTTATCGGATCAAGGGTTGATTCGATAAAATGATATATTTTATATTAGTCGGTTATATGTAATATAGCCGGATTATCAGATCAAGTGTTGATTCGATAATTTAATGTATAATTATATATATGATATATTACATTACATTAACTATTATAAGCTCACTTAAATGATTCTTTTTCTCACTTGGTAATACATTGATATATATGTGATATACGTTAATTGTATTATTTTCTTTTGTTACATTAAATATTATATATATGATATATAATATTGTAACATGTTAGGGTTACAAATGCAACTAGGTTTTTATGATTAAACTATGCTAGGGTTTAGATTAGGGTTAATATTATGTTTTGGGTTTATACCAAATTGAGGAGATATTTTCTTTTGTTGATTTTGTCAAACCTTCTTGATATTTACTTGATATTTATTAACCCAACCCAAACCCTAACCTATGGTTTAGTCTCTACAAGGGTTAAGCATGACATGCTTAACCCTAGGTTGCAATTCTAACCTCAACAATAATTCATTTTTCATCACTCATTCTTCTTCATCTTCTTCAAGCTCATAAAAGAGCTTGCTTGATTTTTGGTTTGTGATGAAACAAAGTGAGAAATAGAAAACAAAAGAGAGCAAAATTCCTAGTTCATCATCCTCATCTATTCTAGCCACTTAGATTAGGGTGTTCACTTCACTAATACTTTCATTAGAGAAGTGTGAGCTTGGGTTAGCGTTTCTTCAAGGTAGATCATCTTAGAAAGTGAAGAGTTCAAGCAAGATGCCTCATTCATCTCATGGAGCCTCTCTAGAGTCCGGGTTCTTGATGATCGCAGCGAAGGGACCTCAACTCGGAGCTTATGAAGCGAAGGAATGGACTATAAAGGTTGTAATCCCTAACTCTTAGAAGTAAAGATGTTTACTTGTTGGATTTTGTTTGATTCTCTAGTTAAGATTCTAGGTTTAGGGTTATCTATAATGGCAAAATTTAAAATTGGCATGTGAGATGTGTTGGATATAGTGCCCTCAGAGTCAATTATTGGATCACAGGCACGTGATTACAATGATTGAGGGAGGACCTATACCGGTAGGAAAGACTTACTCAAGATGATAGTATGCTATCAGGTTTATCTTTATCATCGTGTACTGCTTTAGGTGACATTATTGGTCACTATTTCACGTTGGTAGAGCCCTTTGGATTCTTGCTTGACGGCCAGCAGTATGATGGCGATCATATACGTGGGAGCTGGGGTCTATAAGCACATCCTTAAAGTGGTTCCTAGTCGTGGGAGTTTTCGAGACAGGGCATCGATACTCCCGAGTAGACTAGTGATTCAGTCGAGACCCCGACGAGGGGCGGTGGACGGTCTCACAACCCATTGGTGTCAGTTGGTTCACCTAAGATGTATACAGGTGCTCTTTAGGTAATGAGCACACCGGACAGGACTCGCCGGGAACATGCTAGTTGGTATTATACCTGACGTCAGATAGCAGTTCCTTGGTGACATGTGTACAGGTTAGTTCATCGACCTGAGATCTTCATTTGTCTCGTGTGAGTTCCCACTGTGTTTTGATTACTACCCTACCATGGCTCAAAGGAGTCGTGCAAACAGGTTTTAGTTGGGTACAGTCCCGAGCCGCATAGAGGCAATGAGCAGATCAGCAGGGGTTTCGTCTCTCCCGGTATTGGGGGTGAGATCGCGCTGTGTCTAGGAGAGCCATTACACGAAGTCCTTGGTCAAGGCAGGAGATTTACTGGTAGGTATTCCAGTAGTATCTCAGGGTGTTCTGGGCTACACTCCGACACGACTTGTACCGCTTTTGGGGGCCTGACTTTTACCAACCCCCTAGGCCTGACATGCGATGCTCATAAATGAACGGACCGAACTGTACGGATATTGTCACTGACAGGCTCTGTAGGGTGTCAGGATGAGTTCGCTCATCGACCTCCCTTTTGGTCAATACCTGGTAGCCCGTTACGTACGGCTAGTACCTCTGACGTGCTAATGGTTAAATCCACAGACAAAGTTTTGACGAGTCTTTAGAGTCCCCCACAGACAGTTTTCAAGTTTCGGGCGAAACGTTGTAGAGGCCGTATGATATATGGCAGGGTTCGATTATATACGTTCGGTAGTGTACGGATCATGATCGGACGGGTCATACTAATGGGCTTTGGTTTAAGCCGGATCCTAGTATTAGATTTGTTTGATTACTTTAGTCTCATCGCATTCGCATTTGGTCGGAATGCCAATGGAGGTATGTATATACAGGTGAGGGGTATTCTTATGATCCGTCACGAGTTTACTTTAGATGTTGCCGTATCTTTTTATTGTTGCAAACATTTGGATTAATATTTGCATATGGAAATTATGAGCTAGAAATCATGATGAGGTGCAATTAATGTGACATGTTCATTTTGGTGACTCATGGTCTCTTTTTGTTTGAACATGTCATGTTAATTGAGTGATTTGAGTGTTGAAATGAGAGGGAGAAAGAGAAGGGGTTTCCATATGAGAGGGGTGAGCTCTTATATCATTATTCTAACTCTCATTTCTTCATATCAACAGAGCAAAAGAAAAAGTGCTTCTTCTTCCTCTTCTTCCTCTAGCTCACCATTTCCATGGATGGCATCATCTTCAACCTCCATCCATGCTATGGATGCAAGAGACAAAGTGATCACACACATTCTCTACTTCACCTTGGACACGTCGGCTAGCGATCTTCGTGCCCGAGTTGCTTCGGACGAAGCGGGAGCCCGTAAAAAGACTCGATGATGTGGTGCCTTTTCCGACGAGGAGATCGAGACCGGAGATGCCGTGAGGAGTTTGGGATGGTGGCCAAAGACCGAAGGACACGGATCGATCGGTATAGCTTTCCAACCCTTTCTCTAGTTGCTAGTTGTAGGTTAATGGTTCGATCCGGATTGAAAATATACGATAGCGCCGGTTTCTAGTTTGAGAAAAGTTTTCGTTTCCGCATTTTGGCCTCGGACAGACGGCCGGGGCGCTACCGTAGACTTACATGGTATCAGAGACACGCCATTAACCTTTACTAGCTTGCTCTAACGTGTTTAGAACTTCGATCGAACGAAATTTTCCAAAACTGCATTTCCAATCATTAAGTTTCTGTCGAATTTTTATTTTCGCCAAAAAATTATTTTGAGTATTGCAAAAAATCAGGCAGGCTTTTCTAAGAAAACTGCAGAAATTTTGTAGGCTGATTTCACTGTAGCACGGTGGAACAGCGGCCGTACACACGTTTTGGCCGCGGTTCCGCCACCGTACTGTAGCATTAGTCCACCAAAATTTCCACAGTGGTCTCTGACATGGAAATGAGGTTTCTGGTATTTTTTGTTTGGGCCCAGATTTGTTTGAGTACTGGGAATTGTGCTTGGGGCCCACTTCGGGAAAATTTTGTTGATCGAAAATTTTAAACATGTTAGTTCACAGTATTTACATTATATCTACGACCGTGAATGTCATTTGATCGGTAAATCTTATCTAATTGCTATAGTTCTTTTAGACGGATTTGCGAACGTGGCATTCACGTTGATGTTCTGTGTTGTGCTGTGATGTTGCGGATTTGTCGTGGTGGATAGCCTGGATGTAATGTTAGTACAGTTTGGTTATATTTGTACATTTGATATTGCGGGGCGAGCGTCCGACATGTGGACTGCCGTCACTGCCTGTTTGTATATTATTCTTTTGGGGCACGACCGGGCTGACGTCGATGTAACCGTTGTATATATATTTTTACTTTCTGTACTAGGATTACCCCGCGGAGGGGTGCACGAGTAGCCGGGTTCTAGAGGGCAACGTTCCCGCATCTCATGGCTTTGAGACGGAGGGGGCTTCACTCTAGAATTGGCGAGCTATTCGCCGCACTCGTAGGGGGTATATGTTGACCCAAGGAGGGGTGCTCAAGTTACCGGATTCCGTGAAGTGCTGGGTGGTCCATTCACTTTGTTGAAGAGGGCTGCCTCACTTCAGGTTTTGGCGGGTAACTTGCCGCACCCGTAGGGGTCTAGGATTTCATTGCACAGGCTATCCACACGACCAGGGGAACGTCGGGTTTCAGTAGCGGCTCTATGAAACCCGGGGATCCCAGATTATCTGTATTGTTCTGTGATGCTTATTACATTTCTGTGATGTTGCATTTTGTCATGCCTGGAGCGATTATTATATATTGATATATATATATATATATACTAGTAGATGTTGTATATGTTTTACACCCGCGCTAGTCCAGTCCCCGCTCTGTCGTTAGTTAAGTAACCTAACGGGTGATGACGGGACCCAGTGGCGAATGCGGATGGCATATACGTACATCATATTTTCGTTCTTTTTGGTGTGATTAATTGATGGGACTGCATTGATTCGGATCAATGCAAGCTAAACAAACCTGTTTGATGTTGTTGGAACATTTTTCAAAAAACTGTTATTGCAAGGACGTTCTCTTTTGTTTTGCACAGTGGTATTCGATTATGAATATCCAGCACCTCAGTCGACGAGGCAAGGGCCGAGATCCCTTCACCGGGAGTGACTCCTTGGACAGAAGTTTGCGTCAGGGTAATAACTTCACTATAGCCGATTTCCTTTTTGCTTTGCATCGTGGTATTCAGTTGGAATATCCTGCACCTCATTCTACGGGGAAAGGGCCGAGATCCCTTCACCGGGAGTGACTTCTTTAGTAAAGGTTTTCGCCACTATACTTTTATAAAAAGCTATCCGGTTCCTTCAACGATATCAAGTTCATTACGTTAAAGGTTTTTCGCCAAAAACCATTCGTAGCACTCCGTCATTTCAGACGGGTAGCATTTAGTATTCATGCTATGTTTGTTGGCCAAAGTCAAGGCATAGTATATGGTAGCTATTTGTTACTTTTCTGTTGCATAGATAGATGAGTTGGTTTGGGACAGTCGTACTGCTTTGTTGGCCAAAGTCAAGAGTAGGTACGGGTGGGTTCAAATTAACCTGGATAATGATGGGTAGAACTTGACATGTGACTTATGATTTGTTGGCCAAAGTCAAAGTCATAAGAGCATGGGGTAAAAATCACATCGGGAGTTTCTAAAGAAACTGAAACTTGCCAGGTATGCTCATACCTTCTGGAGTGGATTCCATCACATTATCTTTTGATGATAGTTGGATCCCGATTCCCACTGATGAGTTGGTTTACTCCTCGGGTGATCCCGACTAATTCTTCTTTCAGGTTTCAAGGAGAATTTGAGCTTACAGTAGGAGGTTTCCTATTTAGATAAATTGGTAACCATTCTGATCAAGGTTAGAGTACACGCAGAGTGTTTCTTTTCTCTCTCTCTTTGGCAGCGACCATGGCCCGACCCTTGACTATGACTCAGTGACCAAGTTAACCGAACCTTCTTAAAACACTGGCTTTTGGATTGTCTGAGTTGAATACCTCATTGCCACTCCTACTTTTACCCTTTTTCTCCAGAACACCCCGTATTATTACGAACATCCACTTCCATTGGATAAAACCATCGTATGGTTATATACGAACTCGAAGGAACTTATTCGAGGATGGTTTCCGGTTCTGTAGAAAACGAATAGGACTATTCAGTTGTTTTTTCCTTTTACCTTCTCTTAGGTTGCGAGTGTTCCTTGGATTAGGATAGTACACCTATTACGCTTATTGGATAGTCTTCATCCAAACCATAGGCAGGTGCCGAATGGTAGGGAATGAAGAAAACCATTTAGCCTAAAAGGTGTACAGAAGGTAATAAGTTAAGACAAATAAAGGGATTAGTAGAGGGCAAAGTAAATTGCGACTGCTATTCACGACCAAACCAAGTATTTCATCGCCACTCCCATTTCACCATTGTTTTTCTCCAGGACACTCCGTATCACTACGAAGATCCACAGTTTATTGGATACTCCATCGTATGGTTATATACGAACTCGAAGGGACTTGTTTCAGTTCGGGGATGGATTCTGGTTCAGGAGAAATAGGAATAAGGTTTATTCAGTTGTCTTTTATCTTTACCTTCTCTCGGGTTGCGAGTGCTCCTAGGATTAGGGCAGTACACCTATTATGCTTATTGGATAGTCTTCTTCCAAACCATAAGCTGGTGCCGAACGGTAGGGAAGGAAGAAAACCACTTAGCCTAAAGGGGTGTACAGAAGGTAATGACTAAAGACATATAAAGGGATTTGGAGAGATGGTAAAGAAATATACGGTTACAGTTGTGAATATGATAATGGAAGAGGCATTACTAGGAATACCCGGATACCCCTTCGAAACATTTAGATGTTTCAGTTTCACTGCGTATTGTTAAAAGAAAACTGATTTTCCAATTAGTCCTTGCTCCAGGGTATGTATTTACCAGGTTTGATTCTCACATCTGTATGGTGTTACGGATGATGAGTGGGAGTAACTTATTGGGAATTGGGTGATCATCCTCATTATATCGGGATTCGTTGTAATTGGTGATATTTGAGGAAATCGCCTGGGTTGTTTGCCGGACGGCAAATATTTTGTTTTGAATATCCATTGTTATGCACCAATTTCAAATTGATATATCTGTATGTTTATTTTTATAAAGTGAGATATAACTTTTTGAAATTATGTCTATGACATTTACCTATATCAGTGGATGGTTAGGTAAGGAGGATTAAACAGCGGTGTAATTCTTCTTAACCATAAGTACAGTTTTCAACCTACGACACACAGGGTATGAGTTATTAGACTCAGGGGACATATGCAGAGTATTGTATATTGTCCAGTGTCCATTAGGACAGAGGGGTTGGTACTCGTACTATATTCTATTTACTTGTGACTTCTCTAGTTCTTAGACATGTGTTCCATAGAAATAAAAAATCCAAGTTTTGAGAAGTTATAGGTATGTGAATAAAGTAGAGAACCAGGTATTGCAAGTATCAGGATTCTTCAAGGTGATCGAAGATGTAGATACATGTGTATGGTATTCAGTTGATAGTAATGATTATGAGAACTTGCTTCTCTTTCAGGTTACTCATATCTGAATGTATTCCTAAGTTGAGTAATGCTGATCGGCCTCTTTCCATTTAGTTGACATGCACTGGAGACAGCTGCATGATTTGAATCTGGTTCCGATTAAAGAAGTGCCTTTGTTTCTATATTGGATATAGAATAGTTCATATCTTAACAATGTTAAGGTACGGGGAGTTGTCCGGCTTATGCTTAAAACCAGACTCTGGATAACTCAAGGCACGTTTCTGTAATGGCTGTTTGTGGGTTGACCCGGGCTATGACGAGGGTTGACTTTCTACCATCTGGAAGATCAATAGTGATATTGTTCTTGACTCACCACAGTTTTAGTAAAATGGATTTTTTCAGAAAAAAGTAGTGGGAGTATGGTAGAACTGGAAGTGATTCCAGAACCGCATACGATTACTGAAAAGTTAATAAGACCTCAAGATTCAATATGGATTGACATTCCATTGGCCACTTCGCAGATATGGTGGGTAACCTCAGGCACTCAAGAGGTACTTCAGTATGCTCAAAGACGGTGACAGGGAGGTTCTTGTTTATCCAGACTTACCATTGCTGTTGTTCCAGACTGTGAAACCCGGCAGGAGGATGAGTATAGTGTCGTTCTGAACTAGCTTTTGAAGTGCACGTGTATATTATTCTGCCAGAGGGTTGTCGTAGTCAGTGGGAGCAGCGGAAGAATAGTAGACAAGTGGCTTATGTCTATTTATAGACTACAGCGAATATAGCGGAGATAGATCATCTATTTCTGATGTGACAGTCATAGGGTTGACTTCATCAGAATAGGGGATGGATCTGTTAAGAAGGTAGTAGGGTGTAATGTCCTGGTGTTTGGATGACATACATAGAGTAGGAAGTGAAATTCCTATACTATGATCGGTTATACTTTGGTTGTCACACAATGGTTTCTCCACATAGGACTTGGATATTATATCAGACATTGTGCTTACTAGATCTATGGTTTTAGATCTAGATTTGGGAAGAGTCCCAATATGGGTACTTAGAAAGCATTCTAAAGGTGTTTTAGAATGGACGACTCCTGGCATGGTGGTGTACCTGCAGATGATGGAGTCACCCTCTCTAAAGGTGTCTTACAGACTAAAGGGGAGAGGGATGTGCATATTGGCAGATCACTTACTTAGGCAATTGAGTTGATCATGAGATGTCAAGTACCACACCAGATGTTGTTTTTGCACTAGATGCAATAAGTTGATATTGATCCAATCCTGGAGAAACATTCGGAAGAAGTTTTAGAACATAAGTGGATGTTCTAGGGATATGATAATGGCATCCTCCTTCAGGAGACAGTTATCATTCCAGGCTTCCAAGGTGACCTGGATGACAGAGTGACTGTCAGAGTTATAGTTTTCCCTCTGATGAGGGGTAGTAGTTTGGAGAGGAGGTCCAAGCGGATACTAAGGGAGGCATGGCGCAGGATACTGATTAAGTTCAGTTGACGATACAGTCTATGAAGTTTGGATTTGGAGTTCATTTATGAACTAGGTCCCATCAGACATCCAAACATATTCTAAGACAGGTATTGCTCATTTCGGGAGATTGCTTTCTCCGCGAACTTGAGCTAAAGAGAGACATAGAAAGAAACATCAGAGCAGATCCACTCACTGAGGCTATTCCTCGAACGCAATAGTTTCGCAAACGGGCTTTGTGAAACTGATTAGTAGAGGAGTTGGGTGTTCGGTATCACACGGGCTGTGAGTATGCGACATCGCAATAATTAGCCTTGAGTGCAAGTGGGAAATTGTTGGATATAGTGCCCTCAGAGTCAATTATTGGATCACAGGCACGTGATTGCAATAATTGAGGGAGGACCTATACCGGTAGGACAGTCTTACTCAAGATGATAGTATGCTATCTGGTTTATCTTTATCATCATGTACTGCTTTAGGTGACATTACTGGTCACTATTGCACGTTGGTAGAGCCCTTAGGATTCTTGCTTGATGGCCAGCAGTATGATGGCGATCATATACGTGGGAGCTGGGGTCTATAAGCACATCCTTAAAGTGGTCCCTAGTCGTGGGAGTTTTCGAGACAGGGCATCGATACTCCGGAGTAGATTAGTGTATACAAACGAGACCCCGATGAGGGGCGGTGGCCGGTCTCACAAGCCATTGGTGTTAGTTGGTTCACCTAAGATGTATACAGGTGCTCATTGGGTTATGAGTACACCGGACAGGACTCGCCGGGAACATGCTAGTTGGTATTATACCTGACGTCAGATAGCAGTTCCCTGATGACATGAGTACAGGTTAGTTCATCGACCTGAGATCGTCATTTGTCTCGTGTGAGTTCCCACTGTGCTTTGATTACTACCCTACCATGGCTCAAAAGAGTCGTGCAAACAGGTTTTAGTTGGGTACAGTCCCGAGCCGCATCGAGACAGTGAGCAGATCGGCAGGGATTTCGTCTCTCCCGGTATTGGGGGTGAGATCGCGCTGTGTCTAGGAGAGCCATTACACGAAGTCCTTGGCCAAGACAGGAGATTTACTGGTAGGTGTTCCAGTAGTATCTCAGAGTGTTCTGGGCTACACTCCAACATGACTTATACCGCTTTTGGGGGTCTGACTTTTACCAACCCCTAGGCCCGACATGCGATGCTCATAGACGAACAGACCGGATTGTACGGATATTTTCACTGACAGGCTCAGTAGGGTGTCAGGATGAGTTCACTCATCGACCTCCTTTTTGGTCAATACCTGGTAGCCCGTTACGTACGGCTAGTACCTCTGACGTGCTAGTGGTTAAATTCACAGCCAAAGTATTGACGAGTCTTTAGAGTCCCCCACAAACAGTTTTCAATTTTCGGGCGAAACGTTGTAGAGGCCGTATGATATATGGCAGGGTTTGATCATATACGTGCGGTAGTGCACGGATCATGATCGGACGGATCATACTAGTGGGCTTTGGTTTAAGCCGGATCCTAGTATTAGATTTGTTGGATTACTTTAGTTTCATCGCATTCGCATTCGGTCGGAATGCGGATGTAGGTATGTATATACAGGTGAGGGGTATCCTTGTGATCCGTCATGAGTTTACTTTAGATGTTGCCGTATCTTTTTATTGTTGCAAACATTTGGATTAATGTTTGCATATGGAAATTATGAGCTAGAAATCATGATGAGGTGCAAATAATGTGACATGTTCATTTTGGTGACTCATGGTCTCTTTTTGTGTGAACATGTCATGTTAATTGAGTGATTTGAGTGTTGAAATGAGAGGGAGAAAGAGAAGGGGTTGCCATATGAGAGAGGTGAGCTCTTGTATCATTATTCTAACTCTCATTTCTTTATATCAACACAACAAAAGAAAAAGAGCTTCTTCTTCATCTTCTTCTTCCTCTAGCTCACCATTTCCATGGATGGCATCATCTTCAACCTCCATCCATGCTATGGATGCAAGAGACAAAGTGATCACACACATTCTCTACTTCACCTTGGACACGTCGGCTAGCGAACTTCGTGCCCGAGTTGCTTCGGACGAAGCGGGAGCCCGTAAAAAGACTCGATGATGTGGTGCCCTTTCCGACGAGGAGATCGAGACCGAAGATGCCGCGAGGAGCTTGTGATGGTGGCCAAAGACCGAAGGACATGGATCGATCGGTATAGCTTTCCAACCCTTTCTCTAGTTTCTAGTTGTAGGTTAATGGTTCGATCCGGATTGAAAGTATACGATAGCGCCGGTTTCTAGTTTGAGAAAAGTTTTCGTTTCCGCATTTTGTCCTCGGACAGACGGCCGGGGAGCTACCGTAGACTTACAAGATGCCACCCGAAATCTTGCTGCCGTTGTAAGTATCCCAACAATATTCCAGTCAGATTGATTAGATTGAGACTCAGTCCGAGTCAGACTCTTTGAAAATAAATTGAAATCCTAAATTATTTTTGGTATTATCGGTAACTGTTGCACATGGATGGAAGGATTTGTGTCTTTTTCCAAAACAATTACCGTGTTGATAACACCGTTTCTTAGATTGTCCACCTTAGATAGGCAAACACCCACATTCTCCGGCTCCCTGAGGCTCAAGAGAATTGATCCCCCTTAAACCTATATTTTGTAGGGTCCTTATTGTAAATTAGTATAACTTGAGGGGGTTTTATGTAAAAAATAATTTTGATATAATTTCAAAACACACCTCAAGCCTTTAATTATCGTCTTTAGGGTTTTCATAGATATATATTTTATAGAAGTGATATTTCTAGTGAATAGAACCAAGTTTTCATAGTATATGGTATTTTATTGAAATATCGTTATTTTGCATTGAATTGTAAAGCTATTTTCCTGTAATGTTGATTGCTTTGATTTAGAAAACTTGGAATATTTATATAATATAATTAAAATAGATATTTTGATAATAGTTATATATATATTTAATAAAAATAAATTTTATTTATTTTTTTATAGAAATCTCATTTTCTAAAGAAAAATGCATTAAAATCCCATCGAAATCGAATGCTCCTTTCGGAGGTCTGCATCTCGCTCTACTAGGCTTGAGGATTTACGATAATCCGCACCATCCCTAACGGGGTCCCCAAAAGTGGGTTGTAGAGGCCTGAGGATTAACACACTTTTTAAAGAAATAGTTTTGCATGTTTGATGGTAGTTATTTGTAATGTCGTAATATCCCGTAACTATATTCCCAAAACTTCATCGTGCTATGTAAAAAATGTGTGTTGTGATGAGTTAAGTCATTACCTCATGAATTATCTAAAGGTAATACAAGTATTATATGAATTATGGCGAAATGTAAAGTATGTGGTATTTTACCGTAAAAATACAATAAAAATTGCATAAAAGATTCTTTTGAGATGAAAATTGTTTTAATGTATTTTTTAATGTTTGACAAACATTATATGAGAGTATGGTATTTTATTGATTAAGAAAAATAGAATTTTTAAGGAAAAACCGAATCGGAAGTCGGATTAACTCCGCTTCCGTCGAGTTTTAGAAATGAAAGTTTTTAGAATAGAAGATGAGAGGGGGAGAGGGGATTTACTGTCTAGGGAACAAGAGAAGAGAGAGGGGAAACTAAGGAAGGTGTTGGGGTATCGTTTCGTTGCCGGAATCTTCTTGGAACTTCGCCGAAACTTCACCCTTTGCTAATTCCACTTGCACACAATAAGGACTTGAGAATTTTTTAGAGTTTTGGCAGAGAATTTCTGAGTGAGGATGGGTGAAATGGAGTGTGGTATTTATAGGAAAAATTAGGGTTTAGAGGGTTCAAAAATGCATTAAAATTTGCATTAAAAATTGGATTACAAGGCATTTTATTGTTCTCTGTATGAATGCAGAGTATTCAAACAACATGGAAGAAGTGGGGTAGGCTAAGGGGTGCTGGGGCAGAAATATCAGACCAGTCCCTACGGCTTAGCCCGGCGGTGCTTATCTTTATGAGCATCTCGCTGGTCGATCCCCGGTGGCTGATGCTTGGATCATCGCCACGTGTCCCCGTCGCCTCATATACCCTCGTGCATATGTTTGATTATTCTGTAACTTATCATATTATGTATAGTGCACGTGCAAACCCTTGGGCTTCTAAATGATTAAAAGAAAATTAAATAAAAAGATAATGTGGTTAGGGGGATTCGATCACAGGGGCTACGTTACAGCAGTGCAAGGCTTTACCAATGAACTACAAGTACTTTCTTGTTGTTCAAAAGTAAAACAAATACTTATAGTGTATACAGGATTGCAAATACTCCATTTGTACATTAACTTTTAAACAATTTTTTGTACATTGAAATTGGAGTTGTTACAGTCTACCCCCCTTACAAAAATTTCGACTTCGAAATTTACAATTATTTTAAGGACTATTTACAAACAAGTGAGGATATCTTGCGCGCATCTCATCTTCCCTTTCCCATGTTGATTCTCCTGGTGTGTCTTTTCTCCACATCACTCGAACCAAGTTGACTTCCTTATTCCGAAGTGACTTCACCTTTCTATCCAGGATCTCAACAGGTTGTTTCTCACAGGATAAATCTGGCTGTACAGTAAGCTCGGAGTGATTAAGAATCTGGCTAGGGTCACTCACATACCTTCTGAGTTGGGATATGTGGAACACATTGTGCACTCCTTCCAATGAAGGTGGAAGTGCCAAGTGATAAGCCACTTCACCGACTCGTTTGAAAAAGGTCGAACGGTCCAATGTACCTCGGACTGATCTTGCCCCTTCTTCCAAAGCGAATCACTCCACGGTTCAGAGATATCTTCAGAAATATATGTTCTCCAAGCTGAAACTCCAAGTGACGGCGCTTTGCATCAGCCAGTGCTTCTGTCGATCTTGGGTTATGCGCATTCATTCCCTGATAGTACGAACTAAATCAACAGTTGCTACTATCATCTCTGGTCCAAGGAGTTCTCTATCTCCGATGTCGTCCCAACTTAATGGTGATCGACACTTCCTTCCATAAAGCGCTGCAAAAGGTGCCATTCCTATACTTGCTTGGTAGCTTTTATTGTATGAAAACTCCACAAGATGTAGGCAATCTTCCCACGATCCTCTGAAGTATAGCATACACGCTCTTAGCATTTCTTCTAAGATCTAAATAGTTCGCTGAGACTGACCATCTGTTTGTGGATGATAAGCCGTGCTGAAGTTCAGACTCGTTCCCAAGCTCGCTTGCAGACTTTGCCAAAATTGCGACCAAAATCTAATGTCGCGATCGGAGACAATGCAAACCGATATTCCATGGAATCTCAGGATTTCCTGCATGAGTTCATGGGTATTAGAGATAGTACATATTGAAGAGTTTAAATCTTACTTAGATTCTTACCTCCATGTACTTCTTTTCTAGTGTCTTAGTAGATTGGCCAACTCAAAATAGGATAAAGTGAGCCGACTTTGTGAATCGATCCACAATAATCCATACCGCATCGTTACCTTTCGTGCTGTGAGGAAGTGCAGTCACAAAATCTATTGTGATATGTTGCAACTTCCATTCTGGGATAGGTAACAATTAAAGTAAACCAGCTGTCCTGTGATATTCAGCTTTTACTTGCTGACACACCAAGCATTTAGCGACGCTTCTGGCTACTTCACGCTTCATTCCATGCCACTAGTAATTTTGACGTAGATCTTTGTACATCTTTTTACCTCCAAGGTGTACTAAATAAGGAGAGCTGTGAGCTTCTTTCATCAACTTTTCTCACACAGGACCTTTTGGTACACACAATCTACTACCATATCTCAAAGATCCGTCTTCATGTATGATGAAGTCTGTTCGAAGTCCACTTTCTACTTGTTCTCTGATCTTTTGCAACTTAGCATCACTTTCTTGAGCTGGTTTGATCTGATTGATAATGGTAGATTGAACTTGTAAGTTCATCAAACTTGAAGCGTTACCTGGCATGACTACTTCAATTTCCACCTGATGCAAATCTTGTTGAAGCTTCCACTGTGCGGTGAGATTCAATGCTAATGGTTGGTGACTAAGGGCATCAGGTACTACATTCACCTTCCCTGGATGATATTGTAGGTTGATGTTGAAGTCCGCAATGAGTTCTAACCATCTTCTCTGCTGCATATTCAACTCTTTCTGAGTAAACACATATTTCAGACTCTTTTGATCTGTGTATATGTTCACTCGTTCACCAAGAAAATAATGGCACTAAATCTTAAGACCAACGATTATGGCCGCCAACTCCAAATCATGCCTCGGATAGTTGTGTTCATGAATCTTCAGCTGTCTTGAAGCATAAGCTACAACTTTGTTATGCTGATGTAGAACACATCATAAACCCTTACCGGATGCATCACAATGCACTTCAAAATCTCCAGATTGGTCCGGTACGATGAGAATAGGAGTTGATGTCAATCTTGACTTGAGTTCTACAAAAGCTTGTTCGCATGCTTTTAGCGACACGAATTCTTGATCTTTACGTGTGAGCTTGGTAAGGGGTGTTGCAATCTTTGAAAATCCTTGAATGAACCTTTTGTAATATCCTGCTAAACCCAAGAAACTTTAAATGCCCTTCACTGACTTTGGTGCCCGCCATTCTCTTACTGCTGATATTTTAGCTGGATCTACAGAGATTCTATCGCCTGATACAATATGTCCAAGAAAACCGACTTGATCTAGCCAAAACTCGTATTTGCTGTACTTGGCATAGAGTTGATGCTATCGTAGAGTTTTCAGGACAATTCATAGTTGCTCGGCATGTTCTTTTCGACTCTTCGAATACACCAGGATGTCGTCGATGAAGATGACCACAAACCTGTCAAAGTACTCTTGGAAAACTTGATTCATTAGGTTCATGAATATAGCTGGTACGTTGGTCACTCCAAATGGCATCACAAGAAATTCATAATGTCCATAGCAAGTTCTGAATGTCGTTTTATGGATATCCGATTTTTTGACCTTCATCTAATGATAACCCGAACGAAGATCTAACTTGGAGAAAACGCAAAATCCACTTAGTTGATCGAACAGATCGTCGATGCACGGGAGTGGATACTTGTTTTTCATAGTTAGATCATTCAGAGCTCTATAATCAATGCACATTCGATATGAACCTTTCTTCTTCTTCACAAGTAGAACTGGAGATCCCCAACTTGAAGTGCTAGGACGAATCCATCCTTTCGCCAATAATTCGTCCAACTGGGTACGGACCTCCTTCAATCCTTCAGGACTTAGGCGATATGGTGCTTTAATAACTGGTTATGCTCCTGGTACTAAATCAATGCTGAATTCAAGAGCTCAATCGGGATGCAAACCTAATATGTCTTCAGGAAATATATCGTCAAACTCTCGAACTATCTCTGGTTTTGATCCTTCCTCCGCTTGAAGTGCTGCAATCACTGCCTTCTTCGGTTTACCCTTATATGTATTTGGCTCCAGGGTACGGTCTCCACTTTTGAAATAAAAGACCGGATGCTCTGGAATCTCGAATACTACCCTCCTTTGACGACAATCAATGGTAGTATAGAATGTTCCGAGCCAATCCATACCCAAAACGACATCGAAATTCGGTATGTCCAGCACCTTGAAGTCAGCATAGAATTCTCTGCTGTAGACGACCATTGGACATAGATCGTATTCCATTACTGCCTTTAGAACGCCGTTCCATGAACTGACATTCCAGCTGGATACGAGGGGTTTGACTGGAATCGCATGAGTTCGGACAAACCGTTGCGACATAAAGCAATGAGATGCTCCAATATCAAAGAGTGCTAGTGCAGGGAGTGAGGCTACTAATATTTGAATATAATCATTCTAAATAGAAATTACCTAAGTTATGTGGGATAGGTTTTAGGTATAATGAAAATGTATGGATAGATGGAAACATAAAGCTTGAAGGAAAATGTTACCAGTGATGACTTGGCCGGTGGATTCAGCCTCTTCCATAGTCATTGTGAAAGCCTGTCGACTCGGTATATTCCTCCTTGCTGGAGGAGCATTCCTCTACCCGTTCCATTGTACTTGGGGTACGTTCCGTTGGGCTTGATGGAACTAACGAGGAGGAGGTGCAAGTAGTGCGAGTTGTGGAGCAGGTGCCTGGATGGCTGGGCACTACTGATAAGTGATTGCTGGCCTTGGTGCGGCATTTAGGTTGTGTTTACGAGGACAGGACGCAATGTCATGAGTAGCTGAGCCGCGGACTAAGCAATGATGATTTGCACGCGGGCAGTCTTTTGCCAAATGTCCATCTCTCCTGTAGTAAGTGCAAAAGGCTGGGTTGGGCCGGTTGTTCGGTACTCCCGGTCTCCTGGGCACAAATTATGGCCTTGAAGAGGCTCCTCCTGCCATCTAAGTAGCAAGGTGCTTCATTCCGGCAGATTGGGGTCTTCCCTTCCTCTTCACTATTTCCTCGTATCTTCGGGCAGCTTTCAAACCCAAATCATGGGTTGGGAAATCCTCTGTAGCTAAGGCAACTTGGATCTCTGGGTCCAACCCTTGCTGAAATATTCTAGCCATAATCTCAGCAATCTGTATGAGATGGGCCGCAAACCTGTTACGGTCTTGTGTTAGCTGTGTAGTATGTTATATTAAATCGAACATTGAGACATATCTTACCTGCTGAGCATGGTAAACTCAGCATCATACTCATCCAAAGATTTGGTCCTCATCGAACCCTGTTGTAGATGGATGAATTGCTGCTCCATGTCAAATCGGGCAATCTCTGGGAAGTATTTAGCGTAGAACATGTCGTGAAAAGTCCTCAATTCGATCGGTTGGTCAAGACGGCTTTCTTCCACCTTCCACCAGACTCGTGCATTGTCAATAAGCTGTAGCTTCGCACCTTGAACCCAAGCGATCTCTGGCACTTGTGCCGCTGCCAAATCATCCTTAATAATCTGAGCCCACTCCTCAGCTTCTAGAGGGCTCTCTTTTCCCGAGAATTTCTTGGGGTGCAAAGCCCAGAATTGCTTCACTCCGGGTGCTTTCGCTTCTGGACGGTTCATCAGAATAGCAGTCTGCTGCTGTTGTCCTTCCAGGAGGCTGCGGATTGCCTCAAGCAGTACCGTCTGCTCATTGATCGAAGCAACGACGGTAGGCGTGAGTGGTAGAGTGCTGGTGTTGTTTGGGGAATCCATAACCTTGAAAGAAAAATAGGGTTAGGACAGATTCAAGATAGATGAAATTGTAAGATTCAAAGAATATATGTAAAGAATGTTTCTAGTTGCCGATTCTTGTGTTATATTGCTTAGACTTCATGCTGACTTGACCCGCATGTCCATGAAGAACTGACATGCGTGTCCATACAGAGCTGACTTGTATGTCCATACAGAGCTGACCTGCATGGGCCGCCAACAAAACCTGTCCCGCCCAGCTTCTCGGTGTACGGCAAGGGGACGCGGCGAGACCCGCTACGTATTTACTCAGAAGTAAACACGCTAAGTATATCTAAGCAATATAAAGTAATTGTACACAAGAGACAGAAATATAAATGAACAACTTTATTTATTAAACATTCTTTTACAGGTACAACTAAAATGTAAATACATGAATAGAAAGCAATGCCTAAACAATGGCATAACTGAAATGAAAAGAATGTACAAGTGTCTAAAGCTCCAGGTCAAAAGTAAACTGCTCCAAATCCTCAGTACCGGGCTCGGTCTCTAATGCGTCCGAAACACCAGACAACATTCCAAAGAAAGAAGAAAGGAATGTCATCAGCGAACAATCGCTCGGTAAGTCCCAAAGATGAGTAGAGATAGAATAGACAGAAAGAGAATAAACTAGTAATGTTTGATTATATTGTTAACACAGTTGTTTGTAGCTTGGTACAGAATATGCCAGTGTATACGAGAGGAGTCCCACTATTCCGGAAACTATGGTATACGGAGCATAAGGAACCGTTCAGCCACGGTACAACGGCAATGGATATTCAGGTTAGGTGTATTAAGGTTACATTCTCGTGCCACTTCTAACACATTCTGTACCAATCTACCCCTTATAAAACCCCGCGATGTTTTTTGTATTGATTGTATTGTTTTTTTATATAAATGGATGACTTGCCAAAAACCATGATATCAGTAAATGGAATGGATATAAATGGAGAGTCATGTAAACGGAGTATATCCATGGTTCGGTTCAGTTAATATAGATTGATATAAATTAAATAAGACGGATTCATGGATTCATGTTGTATTATAGTTTATACTCGAATCATATTCAAGTCAGATTGATTAGATTGAGACACAGTCTGAGTCAGACTCTTTGAAAAAAAATTGAAATCCTGAATTAGTTTTGATGTTATTGGTAACTGCTGCACATGGACGGCAGAATTTGTGTCTTTTCCAAGACAATTACCGTGTTGATAACACCGTTTGTTAGATTATCAACCTTAGATAGGAAAGCATCCACATTCTCCGGCTCCCTGAGTCTCAAGAGAACTGGTCCCGTTTAAACCTATATTTAGTAGGGTCCTTATTGTAAATTAGTATAACTTGAGGGGGTTTTATTTAAAAATAATTTTGATATAATTTCAAAATACACCTCAAGCCTTTAATTATCTTCTTCAGGGTTTTCATAAATGTATATTTTATAGAAGTGAAATTTCTAGTGAGTAGAACCTAGTTTTCATAGTATATGGTATTTTATTGAAATATCGGTATTTTGCATTGAATTGTAAATGTATTTTCCTGTAATGGCGATTCTTTTGATTTAGAAAGGTTGGAATATTTATATAATATAATTAAAATAGATATTTTTATAATAGTTATATATATTTAATAAAAATAAATTTTATTTATTTTTTTGTAGAAATCTCATTTTCTAAAGAAAAATGCATTAAAATCCCATCGAGAACGAATGCTCCTTTCGGAGGTCTGCATCTCGCTCTACTAGGCCAAGGATGTACAATAATCTGCACCATCCCAAACGGGGTCCTCAAAAGTGGGATGTAAAGGCGCAATTGTAAGGAATTGATTAACACACTTTTTAAAGAAATGGTTTTGCAAGTTTGATGGTATTTATTTGTAATGTCATATTATCCCATAACTATATTTCCAAAACTTCATCGTGCTATGTAAAAAATGTGTTTTGTGATGAGGTAGGTCATTATCTCGTGAATTATCTAAAGGTAATACAAGTATTATGTGAATTATGGCGAAATGTAAAGTATGTGGTTACCGTAAAAATACAATAAAAATTGCATAAAATATTCTTTTAATATGAAACTTGATTTAATTTTTTTCTTAATGTTTGTTAAACATTATATGAGAGTATGGTATTTTATTGATTAAGAAAAATAGAATTTTTAAGGAAAAATCGAATCGGAAGTCGGATTAACTCCGTTTCCGTCGGATTTTAGAAATGAAAGTTTTTAGAATAGAAGATGAGAGGGGGAGATGGGACTTACTGGCTAGGGAACAAAAGAAGAGAGAGGGGAAACTAAGGAAGGTGTCGGGGCATCGTTTCGTCACCGGAATCTTCTCGGAACTTCGCCGGAACTTCACCCTTTGCTAACTCCACTTGCACACTATAAGGACTTGATAATTTTTGAGAGTTTTGGCAGATAATTTCTAAGTGAGGATGGGTGAAATAGAGTGTGGTATTTATAGAAAAAATTAGGGTTTCTAGGGTTAAAGAATTCATTAAAAATTGGATTAAAAGGCATTTTATTGTTATCTGTATGAATGCAGAATATTCAAACAACATGGGAGAAGTGGGGTAGGCAAAGAGGTGCTCGGGAAAAAATATCAGAGCCGCCCTACGGCTTAGCCCGGCGGTGCCGGTCTTTATGAGCATCTCACCGGTCGATCCCCGATTGCTGATGCTTGGATCATCGCCACGTATCCCCGTTGCCTCATATACCCTCATGCATATGTTTGATTATTCTGTAACTTATCATATTATGTGTAGTGCACATGCAAACCCTTGGGCTTCTAAAAGATTAAAAGAAAATTAAATAAAAAGATAATGTGGCTGGGGGATTCGATCACAGGGGCTACGTCACAGCAGTGCAAGGCTTTACCAATGTACTACAAGTACTTTCTTGTTGTTCAAAAGTAAAACAAATACTTATAGTATACACAGGATTGAAAATACTCCATTTGTATATTAACTTTTAAGTAATTTTCTGTATATTGAAATTGGAGTTGTTACAAATTTCTTCAGCATCTCTTCGAAAATATGAAGGCTGGGGAAGAAGAAAACTCAATGGAAGAAGTGGAAAAGCATATGAAAAGTCGTCACATGATCTCACATTCCTTCATATATGATGAAAATGCTTCATCAGCGTCAGAAAGCGACACCGATGAGCAGGGGGAAGAACCAGCACCAAGAGATCTAAGACCTTCACAAGAATATCCAATTGATATGTTACTGAAGCAGTCCTTTCAGGTGAGCAAGGATAACCGCGGGCGTGAGATGGCCCTATATGAAAAGGCCAAGCAACAGCGTCTGATCAAGAAAGATATGGAAAGGGGGAGTTATGTAAATCCCTGACCAAAGCAAATCCCATCTGCAAAGAAGAAAGGCAAGATGAAAGCCGAGAAGCGGTTAGCCAAAGCCCTGTAAATGGGCATGAAGCTACCACCCCTTATGATGTGCAACACCCCTGGAGTACCGTATTTTGACGGTGGAAAAGAATACCAAAAATACTGTTTATATCACCAGAAGGTCTCTCACCCCATTGATGAATGTAACACGTTCAAAAAGTGGTGGTAGGGATATGTCTCCCACAAAAGATATCTGAAGAAAAGTAAACGAAGAGCTAAGCCTGATCTACTTAAAGATGATGCAGACAAGAAGATAGAGTCAGTAGCGGAAAGATGCCATATGACCAATGACCAGTCTTCAGAAGAAGTCCTCTTCAATACTCTTGTCACATTGCCGACTCAACAGAAGAAGCTGTTGGATATGTATGCCCTAGAGGCCTGTATTGTATAGGATGCTAGGGATATATATGTACATGGCAATCTTGCTCGGTTATATAGTATACTATTTGGGTTGAATTTATCTAAACATGTGTATTTGTTTTTCTTGTTGCTTTGCATTGCTTATACATGTTGATAAAGCCTTGATACAATAGTATACTATTTTGGTTTGTCTTTATCTTAACATGTGCATATGTTTTACTTGATATTGCATATGGCTAATACATATTGATAAAAACTGTAGGATTTTGCTTGACAACCAATGTTATGATGGCGATTATACTTGTGGGGGCTGGATAGTCCATAAGAACATCCTTAAATGTCCCAAGTCGCAGGAATATTGAGACTGAGTATCGATATTCTAGAGTGGACTTGTGTATACATTTCTAAACCCCGATGAGAGGCGGTGGTTGGTCCCACAATCATTGGTGTGATCACCTAAGATTGTATACAAGTGCTCACTAGGGATAAGTACACTGGACGGACTCTCCGAGAGCTTCTAGATTGTATTATACCTATCGTCAGATAGCAGTTCTCAGATGACATGAGTACAGGTTAGTCTTTAGACCTGAGATCGTCATTTATCTCGTGTGACTTCCCACTGTACTTAGATTACTACCCTACCACGGCTCTACTAAGTTATGCAAATAAGTTTTAGTTGGGTACAGTCTCGAGCCATATAGAGGCAGTAAGTGATTGTCAGGGATTCGTCTCTCCCGGTATTGGGAGTCAATATTGCACTGTGTTCGTTTGGCCAACACCATAAGACCTTGGCCAAGGTAGATGAGATTGACTGACGGTTAGATCAGAAGTTTCTCGGATTAGTCTTAAGCCACATCGACATGACTTATCGGGTTATTAAGGGTCTGACATTTTCCACCCCTAGACCTGGTATACGATACTCTTTGACGAAGTGACCGGACTGTACGGAGATTGTCACGGATAGGCTCAGTAGGAGTTCGGATGAGCTTGCTCATCGGCTTTCCTTTCGACTGGTACCTAAGTAGTTGTTACGTACAGCTAATGCCGATGACGTGCTTGTGGTTAAATCTATTGCTAACGTACTGTCGAGTCTTTAGAGTCCCACACAAAGCGTTTTCCTGGTTCATGCGAAATGATGTAGTGGCTGTACTTTGATACGTGCAGAGTTCCGATTAAATACGTGTACTAGCTACACGGATTTCAATCGGAAGGATGGTAATACTCGCCAGTTTAGGATTAAGCCGGATTATTACTTGATTTAATAAATTACACATATATATTTCGATTTGTATATTCTAGTATTATGTTCATTGTATTATTCTATCTCTTTGGGTATTCGTATTTTGATACGATTATGGGTATATATATATATGGAGATGTATTCTTATATTTATACAAGTATGTATTCTAGAAGGTAGACGCCTCATCATGGATTTTCTAGTTTTTTTAAAAATAGAAATGAGGTGTAAAGGTGAGGCATGGAGAAAGAATGGTGATGGAAATGATTTTGTATTTGTTTATTGCATTTGTTTGCACTATTCAAGTATGATTGCTATTTTTCTATTTAGAAAAATGGTTAACAAAACCATGCTGGACATTTCATTATAAAAAGTAATGATATTCATTTCACTATTTCCTTTTTCTCTCCTTCTCTTGATCTCCTCCTCTTTCTTCCTCCCTACATTCTCATGAGTTGAGAATCATAGGTATAAAAGAAGTAGAAAAATACTAGAACAACTCACTACATCCTTAAGTACCTTAGTTTAGCAAGCTAAGCACTTTAGTTGCTTCACTTGGAGATGCTAATGCTTAAACCATAAACTCTCGGGTGGATCATCATCGACACGAGGAGGCTAACATCCAAACTCGATCCCGACGAAGTAGGAGTTACGGAAGAGGATTTTGAAGACCCGAAGGACACAAATCGTTTAGGTATAAGCTTCTTTCATAGTAGTTAACTTCTTCTGCTTGCTAGTTTAGGGTTATAGTTTGATCACTTAGGTTTTGTTGATTGTGCTTGCTCAAAATTTGATTTTTGTGCATTCCTCCTCTCTACTTTCATTGTAGAGTGAGTAAAATTAACTAACATGGTATCAAAGACAATCCATACGCTTAAACTAGCTTCTTAACCGTAGAATTGCGTCACAAAACATTTATGAAACATTGCAAATTTCAGTCTAGAAAATTTAGCCTTTTTGCAGTTTTGGGACAGCCTTTAAAATGACTTTTAAACCTTGTACTCGATGCCATGAGCCCTCTTTTTGGAACGGGGACTCCGTAGGGTATTGAGGGTGACCCGTTGGGTCTCGGAAAACCATTTTCAAAACCTTTTTACAACTTTAGCGGCTGTTTTTTGAAGGTTGTTTTCTGGTTTCAGTTGTTGTCTAAAAACAATGGCATATTGCATTGTTTCGACCCCGCGGGCTCATGGTTCAAACCGAGAGCCTGTGGAAGGGATCGGGGGCTCCCCGTAGACCCCCATGCGGATTTCTGGGATGTGCTTGAATGCCCCATCGGGCTTTCGGGCAAGTTTGAGATCTTTCGGGATTTGAGTTTTAGCAATATAATTTATTTTTGGATGGCGGACTGCACTTGATTTTTGTCGTTTGCAAAATTCAATTTTTAACTTCGCAGGTGATGAATTCTATGGTCATGATTTTCTTGTTTATGTATATATGTGTTGTGAACGTTGTCTAATTGCTATATGTCGATTAGACGGGGTTACACGCATCTTGTTATTGCGATGTATATCGTTATGATGGTTTAGTCGGATTATTGTGTTGGATAGCCCCTCGTGCGATATTGGTTGTACAGTTATGTCATTTATATATTCATTATTACGGGGCGAGCATCCGACATGTGGACTGCCATTTCTTCCATTTTGTATATTCTTTTATTGGGACACGGCCGGGTTGTGGTCGATGCCACCATTGTATATTATTTCATTTATGTACTAGGATAAACCCATGGAGAAGTGCTCGAATAGCCGAGTTCTAGAGTGCGCTAGGTGGTCGTCTCACAGTGGAAAGTTCGAGCTGCCTCGCTTTAGAATTGGCGGGCTATTTTCCGCACTTGTAAGGGTTTTAGAATGACCCACGGTGGAGTGCTCAAGTTACCGGATTTCATGAAGTGCCGGGTGGCCCATTCATATTATTGAGTGATGGTTGTCTCACTTCTAAAATTGGCGGGTGACTTGCTACACTCATAGGGGTCTTGGTTCTGCATTACAAAGCTATCCACACGACCGGGGAATGTCGAGTTTCATTTGCGGCTTAAATGAAACGTGGGGCTCCTAAATTATCCGCTATTCCATATTGCTTGTGTGTGATGTTGCTTATAACATGCATGTGGCCAATAGTTATATATATCTATATATAAATAAATGTTGTATATTTGTTGCATCCGCGCTAGCCCTACCTATGAACTGCCATAAGTTAAGTAACCTTACGGTGAACTCACTGGACCCCTTTGCGAATGCGTATAGCATATACGTATATTCTATTTTCGTTCTTTTCTGGTGTGATAGGTATTAACTGATAGGACCACATTAATTTTGATTAATGCAAGGAAAAACAAACCTAAAATGATGTTGTCGGAATCAAATTTCAAAACTACTCAGTTCTTTTAGAAACTACTCGATTTTCTACAAAACCAATTGTTTTCAAAATTGAGTTGGAACTACTCGTTTCGAAATCACTAGATTCCTTCAACGATATCAAGTTCATTACGTTAAAGGTTTTTTCACTAAAAACCAGCCGTAACCCTCCATCATTTCATAAAGGCGCCACTTAGTGTTCGTGCTACGTTTTTTAACTATAGTTAAGGCATAGTGAACTATAGCTAAATAATGTTTTCATGTTAGCAAGTGATGTGATTGGTTAAGACAGTCATGCAATTTTGCTAACCATAGTTAATGGTCGTACGGGTGGCTCTAATGCAATCAAGATAATGACTGGTTGAACTTGACTGGTGACTTATGATTTGTTGACCATAATTAAAGTCATAAGCCGTTAAGGGTAAAAACCACATCTGGAGTTTCAAATATACATGAAATTTGCTAGTGATGCATACCTTCTGAAGTGTGGTGACTAGAGTGGTTTCCATCTAGGTTATCACACGATGATAGTTGGGTCCCGATCCTACTGTGAGTATTTGTTACTCTTTGAGAGATATTTTTCACTTCACAATTTGCTAATCTTTTAGGTGTCTAGAAAGGTGTTAACGGAGCTACGCCTCTGCGGAAATGAGGTTTATTTTAATTAGGTTTGTGTAAGAGCATGGGAAACCTCCCTCGGAGTACCAACACCCACCGGGCTGAACGATTAGTGAATTTATAAGGTGTAAATAATCCCGACCAGTTCTCTTTTTAAAGTTTGAAGGAGAATTCGAGGAAACAGTGGGTGACATCCTCATTAGAAAAATTAAAAACCAATCTAATCTTGCTAGAGCGCACGCTGAGTGTTTCTTTTCTCTTTCTCTCTCTTCAGGTAGCAACCATGTCATGCCTTAAGCAAGATAATAAAATGTATGACTTGACCGACTCGGATTCTTATTCGAGGCTGAGAAACGTCGGTTCGGCTCTGACTTATGACAAATGTCAGCAAGGGAAATAGAATTACACGAATTCCTTGATGACCCCGGTAAAGAAGAAGCATACTATTGTGGCTGCTTTAGGTGTTCTTGTTATTGAGAACTGTTTTTCGGTCAGCCCTATCTCCTGGGTACTAGATATCGGATTAAGATCTCATAACTGTAATTTATTATAGGGACTGAGAAAAAGTAGGATGGTTGGACCTGGTGATATGTCCCTTGGAGTAGGGAATAGAGTACAAGTTGATACTGCTGCCGTCGGTGAATATCATCTATTATTTCCAAGCGGCAATACTATGATTTTGAACAACTGCTACTATATACCTTCCATACTTTGCAATATTATATCAATTTCTTTACTAGACAAAGATGGATATAACTTTTTCTAGATAGAAATATCATGAACATTTACCTTAATCAGGTACTGGTTGTAGAAGGCATATTATGCAGTGGTATCTATGTTCTTAATCAAAGCATAGTTTTCAATATACAAAACACACGCAAGAGGAAGAGTTCAGATATGAACGAAGCATACTTATGGAATTGTAGATTTGGTTGTATCAATGAGAAAAGATTATCTAAGTTACATAAAGATGGATATTTGAATCCGTTCGAATTTTTATCTTATGAAACTTGTTAGTCTTCTCTTAAAGGAAAGATGACCAAAACTCCATTTACGGGACACAACGAAAGAGCTAGAGGGCTCTTGGGACTCATACACAGTGATGTATGTGGTCCAGTTTCTATACATGCAAGGGGTGGATTCTCGTACTTTATTACATTCATTGATAATCTCTTTAGGTTCGGACATGTATTCTTGATTAAACACAAATATGAAGCTTTTGATAAATTCAAAAAAATATAAAAACGAAGTAGAGAACCAGACTGGAAAAACTATCAAGATCTTTCGATCTGATCTAGGAGGTGAGTACTTAAGTACGAAATTTTATGAATTTCTAAAAGAGAATGGTATTCTCTCACCTTACTCTTCCGTATACACCACAGCACAATGGTGTGTCGGAGTGGAGGAATCGTACCCTTTTGGATATGGTTCGCTCTATGATGAGTAGTTCTGAGTTACCGCTTTCATTTTGGGGTTATGTGCTTGAGATAGCAGCATACCTATTGAATAGAGTTCCAACCAAGTCTGTGCCTACCATTCTATATCAAGTATAGTATGGGAAGAGACCATCTCTTAAATGGATTAAGATATGGGATTGTCTTGCTTATGTTAGGAAGCAAAATCAAGACAAGCTCGAGGCACGATCATTTTTGTGTAAGTTTGTAAGCATTAATATGGATATCTTTTCTACCACACGGAGGAACAAAAGGTTTTTGTTTCTTAATATGCCAAGTTTTTAGAAAATGAATTCTTTACAGAAGAAAAAGATGACTGTGTCGTAGAACTGGAAGAAATTCCAGAAACGCAAACTATAACTGAAGATTTGATAGAAACAGAGGATTCAATAGCCCCAGACGAAGCTCGGTCACTCCGCAGATCTAGTAGGATTTCTCGTCCGCCCCAGAGATACTACGGTTTTCTCGTCCGCCCGAGAGATACTACGATTTTCTTATAGATGGGGATCGAGAGGATTACATCTTGGAAGAAGATGATCCTACTAGTTTCAAGCAAGCCATTACCAATAGAGACTCTGTAAAATGGCTGGACGCTATGCGATCCGAAATGGAGTCCATGTACACCAACAAAGTTTAGACTTTGGATATTTCTCCTCCTGGGATAAAACCCATTTGGTGCAAATGGATCTTAAATAAGAAGATTGGTGTAGATGGACAAGTGGAGACCTATAATACTAGACTTGTTGCAAAAAGTTATCGTCAAAGATCCGGTGTGGACTATAACGAAACCTTTTCCTTAGTGGCTATGCTGAAATCCATTCGGATCCTACTTGCTATTGCAGCCTTCCATAACTATGAAATCTGGCAGATGGACGTAAAAACGGTTTTTCTAAATGGAAGTTTAGAAGAGCGCGTTTATATGAATCAGCCGGAGGGATTCATAGACATTAGGAGCAGCGGGAAGGTGTACAAGTTGTTTAAATCCATTTATGGATTAAAGCAGGTATCGCGGAACTGCAACATCTGTTTTGATGAGACGGTCAAGGAATTTGACTTCATCAAGAACAAGGATGAGCCGTGTATATATAAGAAGATTGTAGGGAGAACTGTTGTATTCTTAATCTTATACATGAATGACATTCTCTTGATAGGAAATGACATTCCTATGCAACAATTGGTCAAGCTGTTCTTGTCACAAAAGTTCTCCATAAAAGATTTAGGTGATGCCTCCTACATTCCAAGGATTGAGATCTACAGAGATAGATCTAAGAGATTGTTGAGACTATCACGGTCTAGGAACATAGATGCCATACTAAAAAGATTTAGTATGAAAGATTCCAAGCACGGTAATATACCCTCTTTGCACGGAATTACCCTCTCCAAAGAGATGTCTTCCAAGACTGATAAGGAGAGGGCTCGCATGATCATTATACCCTACGTTTCGGCGGTAGGATCTATAATATATGCGATGTTGTGTACCAGACCAAATGTAGCTTACGTGCTAAGCGTGGTGAGAAAGTATCAGTCTAACCTAGGTGTGAATTATTGGACAACAATGAAGAACATTCTCAAGTACCTGAGAAAGACTAAGGAGGTGTTCTTAGTTTACGGTAATGGAGACCTCCCTTTAGGAGTACTTGGAATAAGTCTGTACGAGCTGGGCTTTGATCTACCGTTCCAGGTCTTTATAGGTTGACAGGTAGATTCCTTTACCAACTCATGCTTCCAAAGTGACAAGAATGACAACAAGTCTGTCTCGGGTTATGTGTTTACCCTCAACGGAGGGACGATCTGTTGGAAGAGCTCCAAACAGGACACTGTCGCAGACTCGACGATGGAGGCTGAATACATTACTGCCAACGATGCCGCAAAAGAAGCAGTCTGGATGAAGATGTTCATTACTGAACTGGAGGTGGTTCCGTCTATTATTGATCCAATACCTTTGTATTGCGATAACAATTGGGCTATGGTTTTAGCGAAGGAACCATGGTCCCATCAGAAAATTTAGACACATCTTGAGGCAGTCACATGACTAGGGAGATCGTAGATCATCGGGAGATCGAGGTCCGGAGAGTATATACGAAACACAACATGACGGATCCATTTACCAAGGCCCTCTCTCAAGCGCAGTTCGAGCGACTTTTTGAAATGTTGGGTATGTTGTACGCCAACAGCTGGCCTAAGAGCAGACGTTGGGTATTCGGTATGCCAATTACAGGCTTTAATGCAAGTAGGTGATTATTAGATATGTATTCCCTAGAGGCCTGTATTGTATAGGATGCTAGAGATATGTATGTACAGGACAATCTTGCTCTGTTAAATAGTATACTATTTGGGTTGTTTTTATCTAAACATGTGTATTTTTTTCTTATTGCTTTGTATTGCTTATATATGTTGATAAAGCCTTAATACAATAGTATACTATTTTGGTTTGTTTTTATCTTAACATGTGCATATGTTTTACTTGATATCATATATGGCTGATACATGTTGATAAAGCCCACAGAATTTTGCTTGACTACCGGTGTTATGATGGCGATCATACTTGTGGAGGCTGGGTAGTCCATAAGCACATCCTTAAATGTTCCAAGTCGCAGGAATATCGAGACTGAGCATCGATATTCCAGCTAGAACTTGTGTATGCATTTCTATACCCCAACAAGGGGTGATGGTTGGTCCCACAACCATTAGTGTGATCATCTAAGATTGTATACAGGTGCTCACTGGGGGTGAGTACACTGGACGAACTTGTCAAGAACTTCTAGATAGTATTATACGTATCGTTAGATAGCAGTTCTCAGGTTACATGAATACAGGTTAGTCTTTAGACCTAAGATCATCATTTGTCTCGTGTGAGTTTCCATTGTACTTAGATTACTACCCTACCATGTCTCTACTGAGTCATACAAACAGGTTTTAGTTGGGTACAGTCCCGAGCCACATAAAGACAGTGAACGATTGTCAGGGATTCGGCTCTCCCGGTATTGGGAGTCAATGTCGCACTGTGTTCATTTGGCCAGCACTATAAGATCTTGGCCAAGGCAGATGAGATTTACCGATGGTTAGATCAGTAGTGCCTTGAATCGGTCTTGAGCAACATCGACTCGACTTATCGGGTTATTAGGGGACTGACATTTTCCATCCCCTAGACCCGGTATACAATACTCTCAGACAAAGAAACCAAACTGTACGGAGATTGTCACGGATAGGCTCAGTAGGAGTTCGGATGAACTTGCTCGTCGGCCTTCCTTTTTGACAGGTACCTAGGTAGCCATTATATACAGATAGTGTCGCTGACGTGCTTGTGGTTAAACCCACTGCCAGCATACGGTTGAGTCTTTAGTGTCCCACTCAAAGGGTTTTTCTGGTTCAGGCGAAATGATGTAGTGGCTGTATTTTGATACATGCAGGGTTCCGATTAAATACATGTACTAGCTACAAGGATTTCAATCGGACGGATGGAAATACTAGCAAGCTTAGGATTAAGCAGGATTATTAAATCAAGTATTGATTTAATAAATTACACACACACACACACATATATATATGTGTGTGTGTGTGTGTGTGTATATTCTAGTATTATATTCATTGTATTAGTCTATTTCTTTGGGTATTAGTATTTTGATACGAATACGGGTATGTATATAGGGAGATATATTCTTGTATTTATACAAATATACATTCTAGAAGGTAGACAACTCATCATGGATTTTCTATTTTTGTTAAAAATATAAATGAGGTGTAAAGGTGTGGTATGGAAAAAGAATGGTGATGGAAATGGTTTTGTATTTGTTTATTGTATTTGTATTCACTATTCAAGTATGGTTGCAATCTTTCTATTTAGAAAAATGGTTAACAAAACAATGCTGATCATTTCATTATAAAAATTAATGATATTCATTTCACCATTTGCTTTCTCTCTCTTTCTCTTGAGCTCCTTCATCTTCTTCCCCCCTACACTCTCATGAGTTGATAATCAAAGGTAAAAAAAAGGTAGAACAATACTAGAACAACTTCACTACATCCCTAAACACCTTAGTTTAACAAGCTAAGGTCTTTAGTTGCTTTACTTGGAGAAGATAGAGCTTGAACCATAAACTCTCGGGTGGATCATCTTCGACACGAGGAGGCTAACGTCCAAGCTCGATCCCGATGGATTAGGAGCTAAAGAATAGGATTTTGAAGACCAGAAGGGAATGAATCTTTAAGGTATAACCTCTTTTTATAGTAGTTAACTCATTCTAGTTGCTAATTTAGGGTTATGGTTTGATCACTTGGGTTTTATTGATTGTGCTTGCTCAAAATTTGATTTTTGTGCAATTTGTCTCTCTACTTTCATTGTAGAGTGAGCAAAATTAACTAACAGAAGCAACCAAACCAAGTGATAATTTTCAGCTATGAAATCGCATTTTGCCTGAGAAAAACCTTGGACCTGCGAACAAATCTTTGAAGAAGCAGGATAAAGGGAAAGAAAGAGTACCCGAAGAGATCGAGATTGATTAAGGAGTCGCCAAAGATCTCACAGCTAAGGATCCGCCCTAGAAAATCAAGGTGGACTACAATGTCTTAGCCCATCTGAAGAAGTTGCCTTCGCATTTGAGCATATACAACACTCTGCTCTTGTCAAAGGAACTTCGGGATCTCTGCTCTTGTGAAAGGAACATCGGGAATCTCTTATTAATGCCTTGAAAGAGCCTAACCAGTTTCAAGCCTACTTCACCGAAAAAGAGATGAAGGATGAATTGGAAAAAATCCACACCGCCAATATTACTTTCAGTGAGGAAGATCTTCTCCAAGGGAAGTGTGGACATAACCGACCGTTATATGTAGCCAAGTACTGTGAAGATAAAAGGATAAATAAGATCTTCATCGACAATAGATCTTCGGTCAGCCTGCTCAATGTGATGGTATTGAAGGAACTATGCACGGAAGTTCAATACCTAGCATGGGAGAGGATTACAATCTCGAGATTCAACTCATAGTCCTCTCGAACACTCAGGTCTGTGATATTGATGCTTCATTTCGGGCAACTGGTGACGGACGTTAAGTTCCATGTGTTTGATATAAAGACATGCTATAAAGCTCTGCTCGACAGGCCATGGTTGCATGAGTATAATATCATCCTTTCTACACAATATCAATGTATGAAGTATTTCAAAGATGGTAAAGAGCATGTCATCACGAGGGATCTCAATCCTATTTCAGTCAATGAAGTACGAAAGTATGAAGATGCCAAGTATTTCCTGCCAGATTTTGAGGATACCAAGAGATGCGGCAAACCGAAAAACAAATAAAAACAAGTGGCGACTATCCCAATCTTTGGAAGCGATACGAAAGAAAAGGAGGAAATAGTGTTCTCCGGCCAACCCAAGTTAGAGAATGATGAAAAAAGCTGACACCCGTCATTCCTATTTTTGGGAATGATTCCGAGGAGGAGATTGTAGAGATATTCTCCATATGTCCTTTGGTGAAGTCCCTTAATGAAGCTGATCGGACTTTGCACGTCACGATGGATCTACTACGGCACTCTAAAGAGCTCAATATCGTCAACACCGAAAATGTAGGGGAGCCAATAGCCTTCTATGTACCTCCCAAGCGCAGAGGTAAAAAGACAATTCTCTTCTACGAATCTGAAGAGACTAAAGTGAAGAAAAAAATCTGGTATGGACTCGACCCAAAGCTTGACAGGTTGCAGCCCATCCGCATGCCCAGATACTTCATGAAAGGATTAAAGGAGTTCATAAAGCGTCAAGGAAGGGTTAATGCCAAATTGGAAATATGGAGGCAAACATTGGAATCTCGGGGATTCAGATTGAGCAGGTCCAAGACAGCATATATACATTGCAAATTTAGTAACCAGAGAAGTCAAAACCATATTGGTATAACATTGGAAGGGCAAGAGATATCACCGAGCGACCAGTTTAGATATCTAGGTTCCATCATCCAAAAGAATTGGGTGATCGATAGTGATGTTAATCAAAAGATCCAAGCTGGTTGGTTGAAATGGAGGAGTGCAACAGGGATTTTGTGTGATCGTAACTTTCCATTAAAATTGAAAGGGAAGTTTTATCGGAGCGCTATTCATCCTGCCTTATTATATGGTACAGAATGGGCTCCTAAGAAGTATCATACACAGAAGATGCACGTAGCGGAGATGCGCATGCTTCGTTGGATGTGCAGTAACACTAGAAAAGATAAGGTGCGAAATGAGGATATTCGTGCAAAAGTTGGTGTAGCACCTGTGGAGGAGAAGATGCGGGAAAATCGGCTAAGATGGTTTGGTCATGTGCGACGCAGACCTATGGAAGCACCGGTTCGACGAATAGATACTCTCGATATGAGCAATGGCAAAATGGCAAAAGGGAGACCGAAGAAAACATGGATGGAGGTGATACAAAACGATATGGTTGCCAAAGGACTCAATGAAAGTATATTGTTCGTAAGGAGTGAGTGGAGGCGGAGGATTCATGTGCTGGACCCGGCATGATTCTCATGTTGGTTCATGTAGCCTACCCCATATGCTTGGGATAAAAGGCTCAGTTGTTGTTGTTGATAAAGCATCAAGGAGCACCGTTCAAGTAAACCGTTCGAGAAACTCAGTTCTATAAAATAATTTGGGAAGTGCCCGGGCCTCGCCAAGTCAAACCTAACGGGAAGCTCGATACTACTGGGTCGGGATATGTTCAGTCCAAGAACGGGAGAGAACTCACAGCTGCTATGCTATAAACTCTCTAAACGAAGAAGAAAATGCTTCACCAAGAAACAACGCTATAGAGCAGGGGGTAGGGCCCACACAAAGGACTTCGTGCTAGTCATTATAAGACCAAGTTGATGGGTTGAAAAGAAAAGCTTTTCAAGCAAGCAAAGACAACCAAAGCCATAAGATGACCATATATGAAAGGGCCAGACAACAACGCTTAACTAAGCAGACCATGGAAGGGGCAAATCATGATACTCTTCGGACACGGCTACGTTTGTCTTCCTATGAAGGAGGAGAATTCCAAAGCTACAGTGAAAAAGATAAGGTGGAACATGCAGACAATACCCAAGAAAAACATAGCAGTCTCAAGATCCTTATCCATCAAAATAAGTTCAGTTGAAGTACATCCCTTATAAAGAAGATAGGGCGGGAATAGTCTTTCCCTCGAGACAAGACAAAGAAGTTATTCGGCCTCGTTATGAAGTACCAAATGTTTTCGCTTCCAGAATCTCGACGACCCGAGCAAGCAAACGCGATCAATCACCCAGATTATTGCTTATACCATCGGGTCATAAGGCACCCGATTGAAGATTGCTTCGTGTTCAAGAACTGGGTTGAAAAACAGTACAAACAAAGCAGGTTCATACTAACCGATAGTTGAAGGGTAAACCAGCCATGGAAGCACGAGCCAAAAAAGCCTATGCCATCATATTGGGGCCATTCGATCTAGAAAGTGGAAGCAAGCTCACACCTGTCACACAATAAGGATTTCAAATAAGGGATAAAAAGAAGACATGATTGAACTCTTCGATTGCTTCAAAAATGAAGACAAAGAGATCTCAGAACTATCACCTGCACCAAAAGAGCTGGAAGATGGGATACATGCCATGACAGATAACCTAAAGAAGATTGACTTGGGAATGGAAGATGATCCAACGCCAACGTTTGTCAGTGAGTTTCTATCCGAAGAACAAGTGGCCACTCTAAAAACGGTACTCATGGAATATCGATACTGCTTCGCTTGGAATTACTCCGAGATGTTGGGGCTCAATCCAGACATAGCAGTACAAAAGTTAGCTATAACCCCAGGTATAAAGCCCGTCAAAAATACACCAAGAAAGATGCGGCTCGAACTCGAAATGAGCATCAATGATCAAGTCAAAAAGCTTATTGACTTCGGATTCATCCATGAAGTGCAGTATCCTGACTAGATCGCCAACATTGTTCCCATGATGAAGAAAAATGGAACAGTTCGGATCTGCATAGACTTTCGGGATTTAAATAAGGCATGCCCGAAAGATGATTTTCCGGTACCAGTGACGGAGCGCATGAGCGATAACACCTCCACTCATAAGGACTTCTCATTTATGGATGGTTCCTCCGGATACAACCAAATAAAGATGGATCTTGAAAACCAAAAGCACACAGCCTTTCGCGCCCCATTAGGCATCTTCTGCTACAAGGTCCCTTCGGACTAAAGAACGCCGGAGCGACATATCTAAGATCTATGATGAAGATCTTCGATGATTTGATTAACGAAATTTTTGAGTGCTATATCGATGATTTGGTGGTCAAAAGAAAATCTTATGAAGAACACTGGGAGCACCTCAAGATTGTCTTTGAGCGTCTCCGAAAGTACAAGCTAAAGATGAACCCATTGAAATGCGCCTTTGGTGCCTTGTCTAGCAAGTTTCTAAGGTTTATAATCCGTCATCGAAGGATTGAAATTGATCCCTCCAAAATCAGGGTAATTACATAAATGCCCCTACCAAAAAGCCTGAAGAAATTGCAGTCGCTCCAGGGGAAGCTAGCGTACATTTGACAGTTCATTGCCAACCTGTCAGGCAAGTGTCGTCCATTCAGCCACCTTATGAAGAAAAGAACTCCCTTTATATGAGACCAAAAATGCCAAAAATGGAGGAAATCAAGCAGTACCTGCTAAATCCACCAGTAGTGGCCACCCCAGTAAAGGAAAAGCCCCTCATCCTGTATACAATCACACTTGATGGTTCTCTAGGCGCACTATGGATATAGGAGAATGACCAAGAAAAAGAAATGGCTTTTACTACCTAACTCGAGTCCTGCTAGGAGCAGAAAGCAATTACTCCCCTATTGAGAATGTAACATTTCAAAAAAAAATAAAATATTATTTTTGGGAATTTTTATGATTTAATAATAATTATTATGAATATTTTAATATGGCGGTATAATTAAATACCGATAAATTGGGAAAAATTTGGAAAATTATAGGAGTTACTGAAATGAGGGCGTTTTATATGATTCATGCAAATTACAAATTTCTATAATTAATTATACTCTATTTTAATGCTAATCGCGATTAAGTATCGCTAATCTTGTATTAATCCGGTTTTCTGCACATGATATGCACCATGTCACATTTTAACACTTGTTACATATTTATCATTTCTTCTTCCCTATTTTTCTAGCATGGTTCTCATTTTCCTTAGATAAGAAAATAAGAAAAAAGGAAAATGATAAAGAAAGGAGGTATAGACAAGAGAGAAAGAGAGAGAGAGGTGAGGGGTCAACCTTGGCATGGCTCTTTGTTCTCATTCCTTCATCTTCATCATCTCATCTTCATCTCTCCTCTCATGGTAGCCCACTTCCTCCCACCACCTCGAACCCCTCACTACTCCATCAAAACCCCATTAAAACATCATCCTGCTTTCACAAAAAACATGCACAAGCATCCTACAAACACTTTGGACCAAGAAAGGATGAATTTTGGAGACTTGGGGCAACTCAAGAAAATTCTTAAGTTGCCAAATGAGGTAATTTCTGCACCATTAGTATTGTATTTCAATTTCTTTAGCACATACACAAGTTTGGAAGTGTTTTAATGCGGTTTAGTGAACTTAGAAAATTCTAGAAGAGGTTTTGATGGATTCTTGAGTTGTGATTGTGCTTTTGAACTTTAGTGGTGACCTTAAGACCCCCATAGTGTCTAGAACCCAAACCAAACTTTAACTAAAACCTGAAAACCCAAAACAGAAACTTGTCATATCGGTTTTGTTTGCAATTGGTGGCCTACAGAGAATCTGGGATGATCCGGGAAGTTTCTGAGAAAACCAAACAATACCACTAACCTAGATGGACCACTAGGAAGACACCCTGCAAGTACAAAGCCCAGAGGAGCCTTAGAGGCCGAGCAGGCCGGAATTACATGGCCTGTGGCTGGCCACATGGAGGAAATTAGTGCCCAAGTTGCTTGTGTAGTTCATAGGTCTCATATACATCACCCCAGTATTGTTTGTGCACCTTGTTTTTGCCTGAAACAAAATCTGGGACCACTTTCTTGAGTTGCTATTTTGATTCGAGGTTATGTTTTACGTATTTTGAATTCTGGTTTTGGTAATTGTGTTTTGTATCGGTCACTTGACATTTGTACGTCTATATCGGGTGTTTTTAGGCTCTTTTGTGTGAGTAAACCATAGGTTTTGACCTATGTGAGATTCGTGTGTCGTTTTGGTTTTGAATTGGATTTTAATATGCCACGATACATTATAATATGTAGGTACCATCACGAGGACTTCGAGATGACAAGCAAGCGCGTGGCGACATCGGTATCGGCAAGCGAAAATCAAGGTGAGCGGATCTATATCCACGGGGGAGTCGGGTGGATGGCGTATAGCACTCCCATAAACTTTGATGGAAACCGATTTTGTATATACGATATAGTTAAGGGAACCTTTAATATAAAACTATAGATAGAGTTAAAAGGTAGTTAGAGGAACCATATTAGAAACAAAAGGATATCTAGAAGTGATATGATACGACTAATATGTGATGACGGGATTTGAGGATGATGTTTGATGATATTGTTAGTTATATGTATGCCCTAGAGGCCATTACTATACATAGGATGTATATTGTAGTGGATGCTTGGACATATATAGGGAGGACTTTCTCGCTCGACATGATAGTATGCTATCTGGTTACTCTTTACCTTAACGTGTACACTGACTGTCTCTCTGTTACATATTGGTAAAGCCATTAGGATGTGTACTTGACTACCTGGACTATGATGCGGATCATACTAGTGGGAACATGGTAGTCCATAAGTACATCCTTCAAAGTCCCTAGTCGTGGGTGTATCGAGACGGGGCATCGATATACCAGAGTAGACTAGCGTATACCTTCTCGACCTATACAGATGGGCAATGGATGATCCCATATCCATTGGTGTTTGACATCAGAGATGATATACGGGTGCTCAGTAGAGACTGGGTACACTGGACGGACTCGCCGAGAACTCCCAGATGGTATTATACCTTACGTCAGATGGCGGTTCTCTGGTGACACTAGTACAGAGTAGTCTGTTGACCCGAGATCGTCATAGAGTCTTGTGTGGTTCCCACTGTGCTTTGATTTCCACCTTACCACGTCCAAGAGGGCGTGCAAAACGGTGGTTTTTGGGTACAGTCCCGAATCACATGGAGGCAATGAGCGATAGGAGGGGATTCGTCTCTCCCGGTATAGGGAGTTGATGTTGCGCTGTGTTCGATTGGTTATAACCGGAAATCCCTGGCCAGGGTTGCTGAGATTTACTGGTAAGTGTTACCAGTAGTTTCTCGAACTGTTATAGACCTCATATCGACACGACTTATCGAGCTATTGGGGTCTGACGTTTACCACCCCTAGGCAAGATATGCGACATATCAGACGATCAGACCGGACTGTACGGTAAGTGTTACTGGTTGGATTCACAGGAGTGTGAGCGGGCTTGCTCGTCGATCTTCTGATCGCTCAATACCCGGGTGGCCATTACGTTTAGCAGACCGCTTGCGGCTTGTGGGTGTTTGATATGATCATCACCTGCTGCCGGCGTATTGACGAGTCTTTAGAGTCCTACACAGAGGTTTCCTGGCTCAAGCGAAACGAAATAGGAGCGCATATGAGATATGTGCGGGACCGAGAATAATGCGTGTATGTGATACCGTATTCCATTCTCGCGATGAATGTATCGATTGGTTATATTCGATATAACCTAGATATCGAATCAAGGATTGATTCGATAAGCCGATACATTGGATACTAGTCGGTTATGTGCGACATGACCGGATCATTGAATCAAGTGTTGATTTAATGATTTAATGTATAATTATATATTTGATATATTACTTTGCATTAACTAGTATTGGTTCACTTTATATGGATTTTCTCACTTGGATTGCACAAGTTGTATATGTGATATACTTTTGTGCACTTGATTGTGTCATGTTTGATGATACATGTTAACTTGGATTTGTGTAAAGATTAAACCATGGTTGTGAGAGTGGTTAGGGTTTTGTTTATTCACTTATTATCTATTTATTCATTTATTCATTCATTTTGGCAAAAGAAAAGAAATGGTGGCTTGCTTTGTTTTACATTGAAGCTTCATGAAGCTTTGAAAAAGTCCACCATTTTTGTTTCATGCCTAACCTAACCATTCACTTAACCTTGGTTCATTCTCTACACTTAACCATGGTAACTATTATGATAAGAATGAATGGGATTATCTTTTGAAGTTAATCTTTTTATTCTATCATAATGTTCATCTTCTTCTTCTTCTTCTTCACTTGAAGAAAACTTTGCTTCATCAATGGCAAAGTGAGAAAAAGAGTGAGAAATCCAATTCTAAAGTGAACCCACTTCCTATTTCTTCATCCTCTACCTCTTGCCAAGTAGTAGAGTGTGTTTTCTTCACAAGTTTCATGACTTGGTGAAGTCGGAGCTTGATCTTGTGATGCCTCGACGTAGATCATCTTCGGCATCGAAGCCGACGACCTTGCCCGCCCATTTCTCCGATGAAGCCGACGCTAGAACCCGGATTTCCATTTGAACAGCGAGGATACTTCATTGCGGAGCTATGGAGGTGGAGGACCGGATCTACAAAGGTTGTATTTCCGTTCTCTTAGTAAAGTAGTTTACTAGTTCTTGTTTCGCCTAGACATCTAGTTAACGATCCGTAGTCTATGCTTTCTCGGCACCCTTAAAATTTGAAATTGGCATGGTTGATGCCTTGTGAGACCTCTTGAGAGTGCCTAGGAACCCTACAGTGGTATCAGAGCCTAGCTAGAGCCTTAGGCGATGCGTAGATGAAGTTTGAAACCCGAACGAACCCGAAACCCTAAACCAAACATGCTCTCTGGACTTTTTCTAAAATCTGGAGTTTTTCGATATTAAAAATATGCAGAAAAATCAGCAGGGAATTGTACTGTGAAGCCCGTACACATGAATCCACCAAAGTGCGGCGGAACCGCGGCAGAAGCCTGGCTCCTGCGGCGGTTCCGCGGCCGTATGATGACGTCAGCTTCCCATTTTTGCTCAGTAATTCCTCTTTTCTGGTGTTGGATTTTCTGGGAATTTTTAATATTTATTCAAGAGTTGAATTTTCTGTGGTTGTTTTGGGGATTCGGTGTTTCGATCGGAATATCAGATTTTGTCTATGTCGCTTTCCGGATAAATTTTAGAATATGTTAAAAAGTTCGACCGGATAAAAATACCCAATTTTTCCTCTATCGGGAAATTTCCAAGTGTTGGATTTTTCCGTAGTTTAACGACGTTCTAAGTAGTGCAAGTAACGCGATGGACCCTCTAGAAGACAACAAATCTTAACTCGATTATGTGACCGTCTTGAACTGCCCTTTGAACCTTCGGGTTTGGGGCAGTACGGCGTGCCACATGTGAGGCGTTGGCTTGACCCTTCTACGGCTCGACCGTTGGTACTGAGGCACGAACTGAATGTTGTTAGACTTGTTTCATGTGATGAGCTGTATCGGGAAAACTTGGGTGTTCGATTGTTCGATCGGAAAGTTTAACATTTTCTATTTATCCGGAATGTGATACAACAATTGGAATTCACAAGAAGTTATGAGATAACTGAATGAATGTTATAAACATAGCACTTTAGTCTCACTTGATCGGTTGCCACGGAATTTTGATGCGATCAAAAGTCCGTCGCAATCACGTAGCGTACGCGGATACTCGCCGGATAAACTTAATAGACAGCCTTACCCCGTAGCCCCGACCAAGTGTCTGTAGGAGAACCCCGTCGCCAAAAGCATCCGTTCGGGTGCTCGCGGCAGCAGTGTTCCGCCTTGGTGCACTTCGTCGACGGTATCGGGGGTGCGGCCGTCTACTAAAGTTTGCGACGAGCATTCGATCAGGATGTCGGGAATCTTGTTGAATTCCCCGACTTGATATTGAAAAGTGTTTTCGATAATGAGACTAAAATGCGGGGTTTATAATTGTTAGGCATACGATGTTTAAGGAATTCATTTGATCAGGCATGCGATGTCTGAGGTGGTTGCGGATTCCAACTGTTGTAGTTTACACTTTCTTTTCTGTGACCGTAAGTGTAATATGTGATATCGCCGGTTTCGTTGCTATATGTCAACGACAATTGGGATGCGCATATTTACTTACGTTGATGACATGTGATGTTATGTGTTGCTGGATATGTTATATTGGATCGTCGTGTTTGAATAGCCGGGGGTTTTAATGTGAGATGAGTGTTTTTCATTTTCATTCATGTAAAAACTTGTATGTAATATTCTTTTATTGGGGCACTTCCAGGTTGCGGAAGATGTCACATTTTGTATATTATTTACTTTTCCGCACTAGGATAGACCCAAGGAGGGGAGCACAAGTAACCGGGTTCTGGAGTCCAGTGGGAGACCAACTCGAGGAGTCGAGTCCGAGTCTCCTAACTCTAGAATTGGTAGGGTTGCTTGCCGCTCTCGTAGGGGTCTAGGGGTGTGGGTTTGGCTATTCATCACGACCGTGGAATCCGTGTTTTATACTGGCTCGTATTGAAAACACGGAAGTCCTAGTATATCTAATATTTCATATGATTCTTCTGCTGCGATATCTGTGATGTGATCATGTGATGTTCTGTGATAGATACAGTATATAGTATATAAGATATATTATATAGACGTTACTTATGTTTTACACCCGTGCTAGCCCTGCCCCGCTCTGCCGTTAGTCACCTAACCTAACGGTGCACGAGGGGACATCGAGGCGAATGCGGATGGCATAAGTGTACGTCGTATTTATCTGTGATGTTTAGGTACTTTAAATGATGGGACTTCATTAATATGATTAATGAAATAAAAGAAACCTAAGATGTTGTAGAATCGAATTTCAAAATAAAACAGGTAGCTACAGTTCTTGCTTTGCACAGCGGTATATATGATATATCCTGCACCTTATTCGATGAGGAAAGGACCGAGATCCCTTCACCGGGAGTGACTCCTTTAGCAATAACTGGCAGATGCTACACACTCGGTTTGTCTTTTGATTGCTTTTAAGAGTTTTTGCTTTGCATAGTGATATATATGATATATCCCGCACCTCATTCGACGAGGAAAGGACCGACGATCCCTTCACCGGGAGTGACTCCGTTAGCAAAACTAGAAAAGCCTCAAAAACACTCCATTTTAAAATCATTCGATTCTACAACGATATCAAGTTCATTACGCAAAAGGTTTTCAGAAAAACCTGACGTAGCCCTCCGTCATTTCAGATATGTACTAGTTAGTATTCGTGCTGCGTTTGTTGACCTCTGTCAAGGCGTAGTGTGTGGTAGCTGATTAGTGCTTATTTGTATAATCATATGATGTGATTGATTTAGGGTAGTCGTGCGACCTTGTTGACCTCTGTCAAGGGTCGTACGGGTGGGTTTACTTCAATCAGGAAATGACGGGTTGAACTTGACTAGCAGCCTATGGTTTGTTGACCTCTGTCAAGGTCATAGGACGCTAGGGGCAAAATATTATCGGGAATTTCAAGTGTTGAAATTTGCAATGAGATTGCATACCTTCTATGAGATAGTTGGATCCCGATACCCGCTGCGAGTAATCGTTACTCCTGGGAGAGTTTTATACATTACAATTAGCCGATCAAGTAGGTGTCTAGAAAGGTGTCAACGGGGTTACGCCTCTGGGAAAACGAGGTTTACATTAATTAGGTTCGTGCGAAAGCACGGGAGACCTCCCTCAAAGTACCGACACTGGCCTGGCTGAAAGATTGACGAACTTATAGTGTGTAATTAATCCTGGCTAGTCTTTCTTTTTAGGGTTTGAAGGAAGATTTGATAAAAACAGTGGGAGCCATCCTGATTAGATAAAATAATAACAAATATATTCTTGCAAGAGCGCACGCTGAGTGTTTTCTTCTCTCTCTCTCCAGGTAGCGACCATATCACGCCTTAATCAAGATAATAATACGGATTTTTGACCGAACCCGCTTGTTATACTGAGCTGGGGAATGTTGGTCCCGCTCCAACTTATAATTGTTATAAGACAGAGCAGGAAATTAGGGATTACCAGAATTCCCGTGCCGCCCAAACGAGGAGAGTGCATGATGATGCATCATCTTCGGGTGTGTTCATTACAGAGAACTGTTTCTCAGTATCCTTTACGTCCTGGGTATGTGATACCAGATCAGGATCCCAGATATGTAATCTGTTACATAGGGCAACAGAAAGGTAGAGGACTGAGAACGGGTGATAAGTTTCATGAGGCAGAAAACGGGGCAAGAGTTGCAACCAAGTCTGTTGGTCACTGTCACCCTGTATTACCAATACATTGATTCTGAATGAATGTTATTAGATACCGAACCTGATATACAAAATCATATCAGTCTCTTTATTAGTAAAGAAATGATATAATTTTGTATTGTTGGATAATGTTTTGAACATTTCCTATATCAAAAGTTGATCGGTTCAGGCACGTTATCTAAAAGCGTTGATGTTCTAAATCAAACTACAGTTCTTTAGTATACGGAACACACACAAGAGGAAGAGTTCAGAAATGAACGAATCCTTCTTGAGGCATTGTAGACTAGGTCATATCAATGTGACCCAACTAGCTGAAGTTACATAAAGATGCATATTTAAATGAGTTTGAATTTACATCTTGTGAAACTTTCCAGTCATGTCACAGAGATAAGATGACCACAGCTCTGTTTATTGAAAACAGAGAAAGAGTTAGTGAACTCTTGGGATGATACATGTTGATGTATGTAGGTCCCCTGTCTACACATGCCAAGACTGGTTCTTTGTACTTCATTACATTTTCTGATGATCTTTCGACATTCAGACCTATGTTCCTGTTGAAACATGAGTCCGAACCTTTTGAGATATTCACAGAATATAAGTTAGAAGTAGAGAACCAAATTGAGGGTATAAGTATTATGTCCTTTGATGAGATCAAGGAGGAGAATACTTGAGCATGGAATTCTTGGACTATTCTAAAGGAGAACGAGATTCTCTCTCAGCATTACTCCTCCGTATACACCATAGCACGATGGTATATCGGGGCGGAGCAATCTCACCCTATATGATAAGGTGTGTTCTATGATGAGTACTACTGAGTTACCTATTTCCTTTTTGGGAGTTATGCACTTGAGAAGCTGCATACCTATTGAATTGGGTTCCAATCAAATCAGTTGCCTTCCACTTCATATGTGATATGATAAGGGAAGAGCCCATCTCTTAAGTTAGTTAAGATTTGGGGTTGTCCAGCCTATGTCTAAAAGCAAAATCCGGACAAGCTCGAGGCAAGATCTGTTATGTAGAACTGGAAAGGTTCCAGCTATACAAACTACAGCAAATGATTTGGTAGAACCGAAGAATTCAATAGTAACCAACGAACCTCAGCCTCTCCGCCGATCTAGTAGGGTTCCTCACCCACTAGAGAGATACTTTGGTTTCTCTATGACAGTGGGAGCGAGGATTGCATCATGAGATGATGACCCAACTAGTTTTGAGCAGGCCATCAGGAGTGGGACTCTGTAAGAATGGCTGGATGCTTAGCGATCTGAGATGGAATCTATGTACACCAACAAAGTATGGACTTTGGTTGCTATATCTGAAGGGTTAAATCCCCATCAGGAGCAAGTATATCTTGAGAAGATTACTTGGTGTACTTGGAAAGCTTAAGACTTTCAAAGCTAGACATGTTAAAGGTTTTCGTCATCAACCAGGCGTGGATAATGATGAAACCTTTTCCAGTGCCTATGCTTAAGTCCATCCAGATCCTACTTGCCACGGCTGCATACCATGACTACGATATCTGGTGGTTGGGTGTCTTGACTGCTTTTCTAAATAATGATTTGGAAGAGAGCGTCTATAAGTACACAGCCAGAGGGCTTCGTAGACAGTGGGAGCAGCAGAAACGTGTGCAAGATGTTTTATGTGATAAAGCAGGCATCGCGGAGTTGGAACATCTGTTTTGATGTGGAAGTCAAATAGTTTGACATCATCAAAATGGTAGATGAACCTTGTATATACAAGAAGGTAGTAGGGAGTATGGTAGTGATCCTCGTAGAGTACGTGGATGACATACTCTTGATAGGGAAGGAGTTTCCTATGCTACGCTCGGTCAATCTCCGGTTATCACAAGAATTCTCCATAATAGGATCAAAGTGATACCTCCTAAATCCTGGATTTTGGATCTATGCGATAGATCTAATTGGATGTTAGGATTCTCACTAGTTGTAGTGAGATGGTATCAACCGATCCTGGGGAGAATCACTGGAAGGGTTCCAGAGTGATAAGGATGACTGAATGTCAGTCACAGGCATTGTCTTTACCCTTGGTAAAGGGACGGTATGTTGAAAGAGTTCCAAGCTAGATACCGTGGCATACTAGACGATTAAAGGCTGAATATGTCGCTACTTAAGATGCTACCAAAGAGGCTGTCTGGGTGTATATTAGTTCATGAGATGAACTTAGTTCCTCCCATTGTGTGACAATGGAGTTGTGGCTTATGCCAAGGAACGTCCGTTCCATCAGTGATCCAGACATATTCTAAGGCAGTATTACCTCATCATGGAGATGGTTGATCTCTAGGGGATCGAGGTTAGGAGAGTAGACTCATAGGACAACACGGCGAATCCACTCACGAAGGCCTATTCCTAGAGAGAGACTTTTATGGGATGGTTGAGTATGAGATACTACAACCACTGCTACAGATGGCCCTAGTGCAAGTGGGAGATTGTTAGTTATATGTATGCCCTAGAGGCCATTACTATACATAGGATGTATATTGTAGTGGATGATTGGACATATATAGGGAGGACTTTCTCGCTCGACATGATAGTATGCTATCTGGTTACTCTTTACCTTAACGTGTACACTGACTGTCTCTCTGTTACATATTGGTAAAGCCCTTAGGATGTGTACTTGACTACCTGGACTATGATGCGGATCATACTAGTGGGAACATGGTAGTCCATAAGTACATCCTTCAAAGTCCCTAGTCGTGGGTGTATCGAAACGGGGCATCGATATACCAGAGTAGACTAGCGTATACCTTCTCGACCCATACAGATGGGCGATGGATGATCCCATATCCATTGGTGTTTGACATCAGAGATGATATACGGGTGCTCAGTAGAGACTGGGTACACTGGACGGACTCGCCGAGAACTCCCAGATGGTATTATACCTTACGTCAGATGGCAGTTCTCTGGTGACACTAGTACAGAGTAGTCTGTTGACCCGAGATCGTCATAGAGTCTTGTGTGGTTCCCGCTGTGCTTTGATTTCCTCCTTACCACGTCCAAGAGGGCGTGCAAAACGGTAGTTTTTGGGTACAGTCCCGAATCACATGGAGGCAATGAGCGATAGGAGGGGATTCGTCTCTCCCGGTATAAGGAGTTGATGTTGCGCTGTGTTCGATTGGCTATAACCGGAAATCCCTGGCCAGGGTTGCTGAGATTTACTGGTAAGTGTTACCAGTAGTTTCTCGAACTGTTATAGACCTCATATCGACACGACTTATCGAGCTATTGGGGTCTAACGTTTACCACCCCTAGGCAAGATATGCGACATATCAGACGATCAGACCGGACTGTACGGTAAGTGTTACTGGTTGGATTCACAGGAGTGTGAGCGGGCTTGCTCGTCGATCTTCTGATCGCTCAATACCCGGGTGGCCGTTACGTTTAGCAGACCGCTTGCGGCTTGTGGGTGTTTGATATGATCATCACCTGCTGCCGGCATATTGACGAGTCTTTAGAGTCCTACACAGAGGTTTCCTGGCTCAAGCGAAACGAAATAGGAGCGCATATGAGATATGTACGGGACCGAGAATAATGCGTGTATGTGATACCGTATTCCATTCTCGCGATGAATGTATCGATTGGTTATATTCGATATAACCTAGATATCGAATCAAGGATTGATTCGATAAGCCGATACATTGGATACTAGTCGGTTATGTGCGACATGACCAGATCATTGAATCAAGTGTTGATTTAATGATTTAATGTATAATTATATATTTGATATATTACTTTGCATTAACTAGTATTGGTTCACTTTATATGGATTTTCTCACTTGGATTGCACAAGTTGTATATGTGATATACTTTTGTGCACTTGATTGTGTCATGTTTGATGATACATGTTAACTTGGATTTGTGTAAAGATTAAACCATGGTTGTGAGAGTGGTTAGGGTTTTGTTTATTCACTTATTATCTATTTATTCATTTATTCATTCATTTTGGCAAAAGAAAAGAAATGGTGGCTTGCTTTGTTTTACATTGAAGCTTCATGAAGCTTTGAAAAAGTCCACCATTTTTGTTTCATGCCTAACCTAACCATTCACTTAACCTTGGTTCATTCTCTACACTTAACCATGGTAACTATTATGATTAGAATGAATGGGATTATCTTTTGAAGTTAATCTTTTTATTCTATCATAATATTCATCTTCTTCTTCTTCTTCTTCACTTGAAGAAAACTTTGCTTCATCAATGGCAAATTGAGAAAAAGAGTGAGAAATCCAATTCTAAAGTGAACCCACTTCCTATTTCTTCATCCTCTACCTCTTGCCAAGTAGTAGAGTGTGTTTTCTTCACAAGTTTCATGACTTGGTGAAGTGGGAGCTTGATCTTGTGATGCCTTGACGTAGATCATCTTCGGCATCGAAGCCGACGACCTTGCCCGCCCATTTCTCCGATGAAGCCGACGCTAGAGCCCGGGTTTCCATTTGAACAGCGAGGATACTTCATTGCGGAGCTATGGAAGTGGAGGACCGGATCTACAAAGGTTGTATTTCCGTTCTCTTAGTGAAGTAGTTTACTAGTTCTTGTTTCGCATAGACATCTAGTTAACGATCCGTAGTCTAGGATTTCTCGGCACCCCTAAAATTTGAAATTGGCATGGTTGATGCCTTGTGAGACCTCTTGAGAGTGCCTAGGAACCCTACAGATATTGCCGTTTAGGGTACTATATGTTAGTTATATGTATGCCCTAGAGGCCATTACTGTACATACGTTGTATATTGTAGTGGATACTTGGACATATATAGAGAGGACTTTCTTGCTCGACATGATAGTATGCTATCTGGTTACCCTTTATCTTAACGTGTACTCTGATTGTCTCTATGTAACATGTTGATAAAGCCCATAGAATGAGTGCTTGACTACCAGGACTATGATGCAGATCATACTAGTGAGGACAGAGTAGTCGCCAAGTACATCCTTCAAATGTTCCTAGTCATGGGAGTACCGAGACAAGACATCGATACTCCAGAGTAGACTAGCGTATGCGCTTCTTGACCTATATGATGGGCGATGGATGATCTCATATCCATTGGTGTTTGACATCAGAGAAGGTATACGGGTGCTCAGTGGAGACTGGGTACACTAGACGAACTCGCCGAGAACTCCCAGATGGTATTATACCTCACGTCAGATGGCAGTTCTCTGGTGACACTGGTATAGGTTAGTCTGTAGACCCGAGATCGTCATAGAGTCTTGTGTGATTCCCACTGTGCTTTGATTTCCATCATACCACGTCCAAGAGGGCGTGCAAAAAGGTGGCTTTTGGGTACAGTCCCGAATCACATGGAGGCAATGAGCGATAGGAGGGGTTTCGTTTCTCCCGGTATAGGGAGTTGATGTTGCGTTGTGTTCGATTGGCTATAACTGGAAATCCCTGGCTAGGGTTGCTGAGATTTACTGGTAAGTGTTATCAGTAGTTTCTCGAACTGTTATGGACCTCATATCGACACGACTTATCAAGCTACTGGGGTCTGACGTTTACCACCCCTAGGCGAGATATGCGACATATCAGACGAAGAGACCGGACTGTACGGGAGTGTTACTGGTTGGATTCACGGGAGAATGTACAGGCTTGCTTGTTGATCTTCTGGTCGCTCAATACCTGGGTGGCTGTTACGTTTAGCTGACCGCTTGCAACTTGTGGGTGTTTGATATGATCATCACCTACTGCCGGCGTATTGACAATTCTTTAGAGTCCTACACAGAGGTTTCCTGGCTCAGGTAAAACGGAGTAGGAGCACATATATGATATGCGCGGGACCGAGAACAATACGTGTATATGATACCGTATTAGATTCTCGCGATATGAGATATCGGCCGGGTATATGTGATATAGCCGGGTCATCGGATCAAGTGTTGATTCGATGAACTGATATAGATTATATTAGTCGGTTATTTGTGAAATAGCCGGATTATCGGATCAAGTGTTGATTCGATAATTTAGTGTATAATTATATATTTGATATATTAAATTACATTAACTAATATAAGCTCACTAAAAGATTCTTTTTCTCACTCGGGTAATACATTGATATATATGCGATATATGTTAATTGTATTACTTTATTCTGTTACAATAAATATTGTATATGTGATATATAATATTGTAACATGTTAGGGTTATTAATGCAACATGTTTAGTGGAGATTAAACATGGTTAGGGTTTGATTTGGGTTAATCTTTTCTAGAAGTTTCTAGAAGCTTTGCTTTTGTTTCTTCCAAAGATATTATGTGTTGATATTTTGCATAGATATTTGTTTAACCCAACCAAACCTTTTAACCATGGTTCAATCTCTACAAGGGTTAGTTCTTCTCACTTATACCATGGTTGCATTTCTAACCTCACACTTGAGTTATTCATTATTCATCACAAAAGAGTTAGCTTCTTCTTCTTCCTTCTTGCTTGAAAAGCTTTCTAGCTTTTTGAGAGGTGATGAAAATGAGTGAAATTAAGAAAATAAAAGAGAGCTAAATTCCTACTTCATCATCCTAATCTATCCTAGCCATTTAGATTAGGGTGTTCACTTGATTAGTGAGTGAGAGCTTGTGTTAAAGAAACCTCAAGGTAGATCATCTTTGTTATGGAAGATCGGAAGCAAGCTTGCATCTTTCTCTTCGTGGAGCCTCTCTAGAGTCCGGGTACTCGATGATCGCAGCGAAGGGACCACAACACGGAGCTTATGAAGTGAAGGACCGGACTACAAAGGTTGTAATCCTTTTCACTTAGAAGTAAAGTTGTTTACTTGCTATCTGTTTCGCCTAATCCCTAGTCTAAGATCTTGGTTAGGGTTGTTCGGCACGTCTAAATTTTGAATCGGGCATGGTTGATGCCTTATAGACCCTTGTGAGAGTGCCTAGTAACCCTACAGTATAAGACTAGATGTCCGACGTAAATGTGTCATCCGAACCATACTTATTTTCGTACTGAAGAATCGTATGCATCTTTTAAACAGATACCTTGAGGGACGTTACGGATTTTCAAATGATATCTTTTCCTTAAAAACACCGTATCCTCTACTTTCAAAACTACGATTCACATCCTTTAAAAACTGATTGTATGGTTCGGGTGTGTATGTTAGATTAGAGATGTATGCTTATAGTATATGTAAAATTGACTTGATGTGGGAGATAAATGCGATGAAAAGAATATATGACGTGATATGATGATTGGATGATATATTGGTATAGGGATGAGAGTCGATTGAGATGATTGATACCTTGTCGGTCCCCTGATATGAGATTTTTGTGGATGCGACCTGGGACATAGGTATATAGATATATTTATAAATGTTATGAATCATGAGAGATTGCCGTGCGAGACCTTAGGTCCGTACCCTCTTTGTCGTATAGGCTAATAGGATCCCTAATGGTTTAATGTCGCTGTACGATGACTTTATGTACGTGATGAGTTTGATTTGATGATTGATCCATACCCTTGACTAGAGGATGCCGTACGATAGATTATACCGTACGTGATGTTGTGAGGCTGGACGCCGATTAATAGATTCACCGACTCGATCATGTTAGATATGTATACCTTATAGCTTTTAGCTATTGATTTACCTTATGCTGCATTCATGTCATTCTCATTGCATTGCTTATACCTATGCTAGTACACCTGTACCATTATCGATGATGCGTATGTTATACTTACACAGATTTGCCGGCTCACACACTTCATCATCGATAATTTCCATGTCACTACACAGTAGAATTGCTATGTTCGCATCATTTCGATATGACGCATGATATACTGATATTGTCACATCACTGTTCCATGTTGCATGACACACGGATATGCTTACATTTTATCATATGTCGCATACATCATGCTTTATGATTTTACGCATTGAGATATGTTGTTTTCATGAGATTTCTGGATTTGAGAACAGTGGCTATTTTAAAAGAAAGTATGTACTGTTTTAAAAACCCGGTTTCTCTTGATATGATATTTCATTGCGTCCACCATGCGTTTTCTCGGTTCTGAGACGTGTGACATATGAAACCCGATTCGAGGAGCTGGACGAGGCTGATTGCGGGTTTATGGTGGACCCGGTATGGTACCCCGGGCGAGAAAGGATTGCTGGATAGTAGACGGTGAGCCTGGCAGAGGGACTTCTACCTACCGGTGATAGTATTTGGGCTCGGCGGATATCTGGAGGATACCGATCGGGGTCGAGAGATGATATGGGCTGATCCGGACTGACAGAGCCCGTAGGCCGATCAGGACTGATGGAGCCCGAGAGATATGAGGATTTACGTGTCGATGCTGGACACGGGTTTCATGATGTTTCAAGTGTCGATGCTGAACACTCTGGTTCTATGATTTTGATGTGTCGCGAGGGACACACGTTGATTTATATCATCATATTTTCATTCATATGCTTTTATGATATTTACATGCATGATGTTGTTGTGTCATTGGTTGGCACGTGGACGAGATCCACATGCATAAATACATTGACTATATGGTTGGATGAGATCTACATGCATATAGACTGGATTATACTGATGGCACAGATGTAGATACGGTCACCCTAGATATCATAGTATTACCTTTATGATATAGTTGACCTAGGAAATCGTTATTTTATTCGATTTCTACTTGTTGATGTTTTTCTACTCATGAGTTGGAAACTCACCCCCGTTGTGCCACAGTTCTTGCAGGTTGACAGCATGGATCAGTAACGGCTTCATTGACACACAGTTGCATTCGGTTGTTTTGCATTGGTAGGTGGGACATTTGTATCGTACCCACTCTTGTATTTACTATTCTTATTGTATCTAGTCAACTCCATCAATCAAAAAAATTAGTAATTGTATAAGTAATGAGACTTATTGAGACTTGTGGTAGTGAGACTTAGAGCGAGGGGTATTCCGCTACTTGTGGTTTTGATGTCTTACTTATTTCTTTATCTTTTGTGGTGAACTTCGCCTTTGGGCGTCGTACACTTATATTTATGCTTTGCGTGGTTGTGGATCCGCCATTTGGCGAAGAGCTAGCTCCCTCTTGGGGATGCCTTTATCATTATCTTGTATATATGGTTTTAGGGCAAACATACAAGGGAGGTGCTGCCTAAATTTTTAAAAGACGAAACATGTTTTTAAACGTTCATAATCCACTTGCATTTTTCATGTTCCATTACCTATGCATTAAGAAAATCTTTGATTTCATTATACCTTTATTTCAAAACTTCACCTCTTTTTATTTTCTTAAAAAGGTTTAGATTTCTGGGTTTCGGCTTACTTGAGTTACGTTGCGCCTTTAGACGTCGCGTGATTTAAGTGCCGGTCACGAGCTAAATTTAGGGTCGTGACAGAGAAGCACTGCCTGGCACTGATATTCGCAATCATGAAGCTCAGACATTATGCCTTGGCTCATGAACTCCATCTTATGTCAAAGGCTGACCCACTCAAGTACCTGATGACGAGAGACATACTGAAAGGAAGACTCTCCAAATAGGCCCTTCTGCTAATAGAGCTCACAATCAGTTATCGCCCTCTCAAAGCGATAAAAGGTCAAGCTATCACTGATTTCCTCGCTGAGCATCCAATTTCAGACAACTTTCCATTAAACTGTGAGTTGCGGATGAACATGCATTCAACGCAGTTGAAGAGAAAGAAGAAGAAAAGAAGCCTCAATGGGAGCTCTACTTCGATGGGGCTTCCTTGATGAAAGTATGAATGAAGAATGTTCTGATAATTAGAGCCGAAATAAGCCTCATTTTAGTTACCCTTCAAGGTAGAATAATATGCTACGCCATCTCGTTGACGGAATCTAGGACCAACAACGGTGCAGAAAATGAATCTCTTATAGCCGGTCTCAAAATCACGATCGATATGGGAATCAAAGATCTCTATATATACGGGGATTCTCAATTAATTATCAGTTAAGTCAATGTTGATTACAAGACATGCAAGCCAGAACTGATAAGGTACGGCGAAAGAGTACAAGAGTTGCTAAGGCAAATTCCATTATACACACTGGAGAATGTGCCGTGAGCAGAAAACAGCATAGCGAACGCGTTAGCCAAATTGGCCTAAGAACTGGCAGATGAAAAACTTGATGACGTAAGGATAATTGTCCAAAGCTGCAAGATCCTAGCACCGACAGAATACCTTTGGAATCTCTAACAGAAGAATCTGAAGGAAATATCCTCTAGGAAGATGAAGAAGAAGAATAAGAAAAAGAAGACTAGCGGGAGGTCTTTATAGACTACTTCAAATCCTAAAGTCATCAACTCATAAAACAATGTTTTTCATTCGTCTTTATCGATGAAACTCTGTAAAAGAGATCCTTCGATTATATATGCCTAAGATATCTATGACCGGAGGAAGCAAAGAATGTCGTCAAAGAAGTACACGATGGACTTTGTGGATCCTATCAAGTGGGAGCAAATATGAAGCCGAAGATTAAAATAATGGGCTGCTACTGACCCACGATGATTCAAGACTGCATCGAATATGCAAAACGATACCACTTATGCCAAATACACATGGATTTCATCCATCAGCATCCAAATCCACTGCACCCAACCGTAGGCAGCTGGTCTTTCGAGACGTGGGGAACATATATTGTGGTCCCTATTGAGACAACATCATCCCGAGGATATCGGTTCATCTTGGCAACAACCGACTGCTTCTCCAAATCGGCAGAGACAGTACCTCTAAGAGAGGTGAAGACAAGAATATTCTCCATTTCATCAAGACTCATATGATATATCAGTTTGGAACACCACAACGGATAGTCTCGAATAACGGACCAGCATACAAAAGCCACAAGATAAGTCGCTTTGCCCAACAATACAAGATAGACTGGAGATATTTCTCTGTCTATAATCCGCGAGCCAACGGTCTAGCAGAAGCTTTTAGTAAGACGCTAACCAAGCACATAAAGTAGATGGTGTCCAAGAAAAAAAAAGATTGGCATGAAATTCTACATGAAGCTCTTTGGACATATCGAACAACATTCAAGACAACCACAAAGACCATGCCTTATGCATTGGTGTTTGGCGTTGAAACAGTGCTCCCGCTGGAGATTGAACTCCCCTTACTGCGAATGGCGATTCAATACGAGCTCACAGATGAAGAAAATACCCATCACCGGCTCAAAGAACTTGATGCTCTTGACGAAACCTGTCTCGCAGCATAACAAAGCCTGGAAGCTCATCGGGCAAGGATGACTCGGGCATATGAAAGGTTAACTAGACTGAGAACATTCCTCCAAGACGAACTCGTACTGGTTGTCAAAAGACTGATGATCCCCAACCACACAAAATGTGGAAAGTTTGAGCCAAATTATGAAGGCCCATACATCGTAGAAAAGGTCTACCAAGGCGAGGCTTACTTGCTGATGGACAAGCATGGAGAAATCTCCTTTTGGCTTATAAACGGTCGATTCCTCAAGAAGTACAACGCTTGAAGAGTCATGACTTGGGTCAATGATATATGATGACGCCTATGTCCGCTCGGTGTCTTCTCGAATCGAGACTCGAAAAGCCAAAGATGGACCACTACGTCCCTAAACTAGCATTCTGCCCTACGGCCGATCTCCAAATTGATCACCGTATACAATTCAGGGGCACAAACAGGCCATACCCTATTCAAATTTCGTATGGACGGCTATGTCCCTAAACCGACATTCTGCCCTACGGCCGATCTCCAAATTGACCACTGTGTACAATCTATGGGCTACCCATAGCGAAGTTGCCTCCTTAAGTCCTACCAGCTATATAGCTCTACCAGCTATGCAGTTCTCCCAATACATTCTGCCCTATAGTCAGCCTCCAAATTGACTGCCATATACAATCCATGGGCATGAACGATCTATATCATCCTCAAGTCCCACCGGAAAGTGATGTTGGGTCATCCGCAGAAAAGCCACATCCGAGAATTACACAGGATATGCAAGGCTAAAGGGGGTACGTCAATAAGCAAAATGGGCACGGATGAAAACCCGAAAGGGCTCTGTGAGTAAAAATGGCAGGACTACCTATGAGCTTGTGAAAACCCGAAAGAATGCAAACTCGTGAAAAGAAAGAAGAAGGCACGTGCAAAGTCCTCTCAATTTGCAAGGAGAAAACGCCTACGTGTGATCCTTATGACTCACAAAGGAGAAGCACACTTAGAAATTCTTATGATTCATAGGGAGAAAATACACTTACGTGATCCTCTCGACTCGTAAAGAGAAAATATTCCTATAACACCCTCACAGCTGATAGAATCCAAAAGTCTTAGATTATAGCGAGCTAAACCTGTTTCTTAAGGCATTATGTCCCCAAACTGCCCTATAAGTAGTTCAATCCTGACTCTTATATACAATCCACAAGCACAAAACAAATATACCAAAGGCGAGCGATATTCCTAATATGATGAACAACACATATGAGTCCTCTCAACTTGCAAGGAGGAACACTCCTGTGAGATCCTTACGACTCACAAGAGTACAAACACTTATGGGTCCTTACTACTCCTAAGGAGAAAGCACACCTATGAGACCCTCTCGATTCATAGGGAGAAAATACCTATATGAGACCCTTACGGCTTATAAAGTCATAAAGCCTTAGTTGATAGGAATCTAAACATGTCTTCCTTCTAAGACACCATTATCCAAATGGACAACGGCAAATGATGAGTCGCTCCTAGCTATATTCCAGTTGTAGCGATGTTAATGCTAAAACAGGTATCAAATCCTAAGATTCCCCATGCAGATGATGAATTGCTCCTGGCATACATGCTTCATTGTTAGCAACGTTGATACTAACTTGAAGTCCAAACTCCCGACCCCTAAGTCATTAAACTAGGAGGAAAAAAGGGAAAAGAAATAGCCGAAATGATGGGGCGGCTCGCAATAAAAATCAGCGAGCGAAATAGAAAAAATAGCCAAAATGATTGGGCAAACGCGAAAAACAACCGAAATGATAGGGCAATCGTGACTTTCGGGATAAGAAAAGATGAAATGATAGAGCAAAACAATAACAACTGAGTCTTTTATCCCAAGCATATAAGGTAGGCTACATGAACTAACATGAGAATCACGCCAGGTCCAGCACATGAATCATCCACCTCCACTAACTCCTATCAAACAATATACTTTCATTAAGGCCTTCGGCAACCATATCTTTTCGTATCTCCTCCATCCATGTTTTCTTCGGTCTCCCTTTCGCCCTTTTGACATTGCCTATATCGAGAGTATCCATTCGTTGAACAGATGCTTCCATAGGTCTGCATCGCACATGACCAAACCATCTCAGTCGGTTTTCCCCCATTTTCTCCTCTACAGGTGCTATACCAACTTTTGCATGAATATTCTCATTTTGCATCTTATCTTTTCTAGTGTTACTACACATCCAATGAAGCATGCGCATCTCCGCTACGCTACACCAACAATCGCAGATATATATAAAAATAAGGGGGAAGAAGAAAAGGAAATTATTTTTACCCTACAGGTAGGACAATACTGACTCCGATATACAATTCACGGGCATGAACAAATGAAGAGGAGTAGTGTGTTCCATCATGCTTTTCTAAAGGAAGAAGTAAATATCGATGGCAATACACACAGCATGGAGACTATCTCGACGTTCAATCTACTCCAGCAGAGTACATACGCGACGTTAATAAGGACCTGTTGGCTATAGTACCCTCAAGTCAATTATTGGATCACAGGCACGTGATTGCAAAGATTGAGTGAGGACCAATACTGGTAGAACATTCTTACTTGAGATAATAATATGCTATCTGGTTTGTCTTTATCATCGTGTACATGCTTCAGGTGACATTACAGGTCACTATTACATGTTGATAGAGCCCATAGAATTCATGCTTGACTATCAGCAGTATGATGGTGATCATATACGTGTGAGTTGGGTGGTCTAAAAGCACATCCTTAAAGTGTCCCTAGTCGTAGGAGTTTCGAGACTGGGCATCGATACTCCAAGAGTAGACTAGTGTATATGGATCGAGACCCCGATGAGGGGCGGTGGCCGGTCTCATAAGCTATTGGTTTCAGTTGGTTCGCCTAAGATGTATACATGTGCTCATTGGGTTATGAGTACACCGGAACAAATCGCCGGGAACTTGGTAGTTGGTATTATACCTATTGTCATATAGCAGTTCCCTGGTGACATGTGTACAGGTTAGTCTATCGACCATAGATCGTCATTTATCTTATGTGAGTTCCTATTGTGCTTTGATTACTACCCTACCACGACTCAAAGGAGTCGTGCAAACAGGTTTTAGTTGGGTACAGTCCCGAGCCATATGGAGGTAGTGAGTGGATCGTCAGGGGATTCGTCTCTCCCAATATTGGGGGTTGATGTCGCGGTGTGCACGGATTGCCATCACCAGAAATCCTCGGCCGGGGTAAACGAGAATTACCGATTTAGGATCGGTAGTTTCTCAGTTGGTGATAGCTTTCATGCAGACACTAAATGTCAAGTTATTAGGGGTCTGACTTTATCCACTCCCCTAGACTCGATATGCGATACTCATAGACGAACGGACCGGACTGTACGGATATTGTGACTGTTAGGCTCAGTAGGGTTTCAGGATGAGTTTGCTCGTCGGTCTCCTTTTCGTTCAATACCTGGGTAGCCATTACGTACAACTAGTGACACTGACGTGCTTGTGGTTAAACCCATTGCCTGTGTATTGACGAGTCTTTAGAGTCCCACATAGAAGGTTTCTCTGATTCGGGCGAAACGTTGTAGAGGCCGTATGGTTTTATGGCAGGGTTCGATCATATACGTGCACTTATGCACGGATCATGATCGGACAGGTAATACTAGTGGGCTTTGGTTTAAGCCGGATCCTAGTATTATATTGTTGGATTATTTTCGTCTCGTAGTAGTCGTATTTAGTCGGAATACGGATGAGGGTATGTATATTCGGATGAGGGGTATTCTTGTAATTCGTTACAAGATAACTTTAGGGTTGCCATTTCTTTTCTTTTTCTTTATTAAACGTTTAGTTTTAATATTTGATAATGGTGAATTGTGTGAGTGTAAGTTTTGGATTCTGAGTGTGAGTTTTGTCATGGATTCATTTATGATGCGCATGTGCCATGCTTGATTCATTATTGATTTGGTTGTGAGATATTTGTTGAGGCAAGGCAGATATTTTTTTGGAAAAGGTTTTTCTTTAGTTGCTATCACAAATACATCATAACTAAACAAAAAGAAAAAAGGCAGCAAGCACATTTCTTCACAAGCCAAAACTTGAGCTCACACTTTGCTTCTTTTTCAACCTCCACCCATATCCTCTCATGAGTTGAGAATCCTTGGGTGTTTTGAGACAAAATATTTACACACAATCTCTACTTCATCCTGGGTATCTAGTCTAGCAAACTGGATGCCCGAGTTGCTTCGGTTTTGAAGCGAGAGCCCGTATTACTAATTCTCGATGTTGATCGTCTTCGACGAGGGAGGCCGGAGATTGGACTTGATCGAGGAAGCCACAAGGAGCTTGGGACAGAGGTTGAAGACCGAAGGACACGGATCGATCGATATAACCACTCTAAACTCTTTTCATAGAACTAGTATAGGGTTAATGGTACGATCCGTCGATTAGGGTTCTGTTAGCGCCGGGTTTTAAAAATTTTTGTTCCGCGTTTGGCCACGGATTGATGGCTGGGGCGCTGCCGTTACCCTACATGGTATCAGAACCAACCCATTAACCACATACTAGTTGTTTAGAGTTTTCTAAAATAGGGTTAGAGCGGTACAACTTGTTTGTTTTCTATAGTTCTTTAAGACGGGTTTGCGAACGTGACATTTACGTTGATGTTTTGTGTTATGCTGTGTTGTTGCGGATTCGTCATGGTGGATTGTTTGGTTGCAATGTTAGTACAGTTTAGTTTTATTTGTATATTTGATATCGCAGAGCAAGCGTCTGACATGTGGACTGCCGTCACTACCTGTTTGTATATTATTTGTTTGGGACACGACCAGGTTGAGGTCGATGTCACCGTTGTACATATTTTTCTTTTCTGTACTAGGATTACTCCACGATGGAGTGCACGGATAGCCAGGTTCTGGAGGGCAACGGGTCCGCATCTCATGGCGTTGAGAAGGAGAGGGCCTCACTCTAGAATTGGCGGGCTATTCGCCGCACTTGTAGGGGGTACAGGTTGACCCAAGGAGGGGTGCTCAAGTTACTGAATTCCATGAAGTGCTGGGTGGCCCATTCACTTTGATGAAAGGGGTTGCCTCACTTCTGGTTTTGGCGGGTAACTTGCCTCACTCGTAGGGGTCTAGGTTTTCTTTGCACAAGCTATCCACACGACCAGGAGAATGTCGGGTTTCACTTGCAGCTCAAAGCAAACCCGGGGCTCCCAGATTATCTGTATTATTCTGTGATGCTTATCGCTTGTCTGTGATGTTGCAATTATCACGTCTGGAGCAATTATTATATATTGCTATATATATATATATATATATATATATATACACTAGTAGATGTTGTATATGTCTTACACCCGCGCTAGTCCAGCCCCCGCTCTGTCGTCAGTTAAGTAACCTAACGGGTGATGACGAGGCCCAGTGGCGAATGCGGATGGCATATACGTACATCATATTTTCGTTCTTTTGTGGTGTGATTAATTGATAGGACTGTGTTGAATCAGATCAATGCAAAGAAAACAGACCTATTCGATGCTCTTAGAACAATTTTCAAAAGCTGTTATTACAAGGACGTTTTTTTTGGTTTTGCACAGCGGTATTCGGTTATGAATATCAAGCACCTCATTCGACGAGGCAAGAGCCAAGATCCCCTCACCGGGAGTGACCTCATGGGCAGAATTTAGCGTCAGGGTAATAACTTCTCTATAGTCGATTACCTTTTGCTTTGCATCGTGATATTCAGTGGGAATATCCTGCACCTCATTCGACGAGGAAAGAGCCGAGATCCCTTCACCGGGAGTGACCTCTTTAGCAAAGGTTTTTGCCACTATATATTTGTAAAAAGCTATTTGGTTCCTTCAACGATATCAAGTTCATTACGTTAAAAGTTTTTCGCTAAAAACCATTCGTAGCCCTCCGTCATTTCAGACGGGTAGCACTTAGTATTCATGCTATGTTTGTTGGCCTTCGTCGCGGCATAGTGTATGGTAGAGATTTGTTACTTTTTGGTTGCATAGATTGATGCGTTGGTTTGGGACAGTTGATCAGTCGAAAATATTGCATATTTTAGCCGGCAATTTCCTCATCATTTGCATACATATAGAAGTGTACGGTATTCATAATTCACATATTAGAAAATCGGTCGCAAAATATCAAATTACATGTATTCGACCTTAAAACCGGCATTTCTAGGGAAATTGACTGCATTTCATTACATGGCATATTTTCTATATATCGCAACCCGTGTTTCGAAGTCTGTGCAGGAAATGAGAAGCTCGCTCGACCATTACACCGCTCGAAAGATACGTAAACTCACTAACTTCAAATCTGGTATCAATCCAAAGGAGCAATCACAATTCAGCATATCAGACAAAGCCCTAAACAGCAGTCCAAGACCACACCAGAAGACCCATAGCCCAAGCCTCCAACATGGCCGCGGATCCGCGGCATGGGCTTGCTAATGCCGAGGATCCGCGGTGGGCCCAGGGAATCAGTTCCTCAATTTTAGACCAAAACTCCTGTTTCATCTGCCACAGTTCAGAAATGCACTCCAACTTCCAGAAGACTCCAGGGATTTCTGCCAGATCTGCAAGCTTTGGGCTTAACACTAAACTAGCCTTGTATTCTAGAACTTTCCCTAAACCCTAGCTTAAACCCTAAGCTAAAGTCTAACAAACTCTCTCAACAAACTTTGGGAGGGAAAGTTCCAATTCAAACCTAAACCTAGGGTTTGGGAGTTCTATAAATAAGACCCTAGACTCAAGGATAGATCATCTTATATCAACACATATCATACATCCAAGAGAGGGTGTGATTCATTTTAGCCATTCTCCTTCTTCATCTCCTTCTTCCTCAAGTCTAGTGAGAGGGCTTGTAGGAAACCCTAACCCTAATTCCAATTAAAAATCAAGATCCCGAGTATCCATTAAGCAAGAAGCCTTACAACCTTTAGGAGCGGAGCCGATCTTCAACGGAGCAAGCGATCCGAGCCGATCCATGACTCACGAAGCCGAGCGACGCCCGATCAACGATTTAGATTCTTCCTCTTGTAGTTCTTGAAGCGAATGTAATCAAAATTGTTGAGATAAATAAAGGTGATATTCTTTTATCTTGTTTTCTTTAAATTCTGCATCATGCTATCTTTACAATTCGTAAATCTTTTCTGTGTGGTGATGTGTGAATAAAACTCCGCTCGTCGAGGAGTCGAGACGGTCTATAGAATGATGATGTAACATAGTTTTAATCGATTCTTGAGTCCTACGAGTTTTGTAAACCCTAGCAAGTTCAAGAAACGACGACCCATTTCGTTTCGATGCTTTCTTGATTGACATCGATCGAAATTGGGAAGTTACGATCGTTTCTTGAATTTGGTAGAGGCTAGAAAAGGAATGATATCGACGAAAGAACAAGGGTTAAAAGATGAACCCTAGTTTCATCAAGAAAGCCCTAACTCTCGTCGATGATCATCGATCTAGTATCAATCCTTCGAAGGACAAGAACACGATATCTTTAGATTACATCACGTCTATTGATCCTATCATTCCTACGAGCCTCTTTTAGATTCTTGATTGTTGATTGGAAAAATATTATCAAAACCCAATTCTTGATTGTTTATCAGTTCTTGATTCTTGATTAAACATCGTGACACCTGAATCAATTGATAAATTCTTGAATCATGTTTTCTTTTCTTGTCAATTAAGTTTTCAATTCAAGCATATCAATAAAAACGAATCGTGCAATCCCTGTGGACGATCCGCACTCACTACAAACTACAATCGACACCGTAGTTTGATTGCGGTCAAAATAATTTTTTGGTTGTGAAGTTCTTTACAAATTTTCTACATACTACACAACGGGAAAAATCTAACAATCAAAATGGCGCCGTTGCCGGGGATCGCGCGCTAATTCGTTTACATTTTATAGTTTGAAGTGAAAGAATTATTACATTTTACTTCTTGAAATCAAAATTCGTACAAACTCTTATACGTATGTTGTGATTGACTGCAAGGTGATCTGGAGCATTCTGTGCTGTGGAAAATTTTTTTGGAATATACCAGAGAGCTGAGGGGGCCAAGATAAGCTCCCTGAAGAAATTGTGTACAGTGATCTCACTGTGGGAGCGCGTTTCCGCGGCGAGTACCCACCAAGTGCGGCGGTTCCGCGGCTTGGTGAAGGGTTCTCTGCAAAATTTTCAGTGCAGGTACTTTCTTGCTCTCTCCCCTCTCCTCTTTTAGCTCCAATTAACCCTTTGCTGCAGGATTCTTTGCAAATAATCGCAGCTTGCAAATTGCAAATTAAAATTTGTGCGTGATTTTTGTTTCTTGGTTGTTTGCATTATAAATACGGATATTAAGGGGCACGGCCAAATCCAAATTAGGTGGGGATTTCATTACCCTTCCTAGGCCCCGAAAATCGCAAAACTTGCATCCGCATTACCCTTATTAACTAAAAGAAATCTAGAGAAGACTCTAAGGACTGTCGCGCTCAATTAGGACAAGAGAAGGTCGTGGGTAATTCATTGCTTATCCGCGTTTTCTTGTGGTGCCTAAGGCGAGTGTGTCTAAGGCTAGTGGTTTTTAATTAGGCCCACTGCTTACGTAGTGGAGTACCTTCCCACTTACCTGGCACTTATCCGGCCACAGGGGGACAAAGAGGCAGTAGAGGATTCTATCCTGCGACTTGTCTTTTGGCAGTTAGGAGCGGTCTAGAGCCGGACCTAGGTGACCACTAGATTCTAGGTTTGTGTGCTGCATTTGTTTTGTCGCATCATTTATTCAAAATCCGTCCCTTTTTCAAAAGCAAACACCGCATTCATTCATTACCCCTAATTATAAGTCAACGCTGCCACTTGTACTAACCCTTTTTAGTGCAAGATAGGCTGGACACGGGATTCTAGTGCCCGTTTAGTCCGCGTACCCCTTATCGACTCCGAAGTCGATATTTCTCCATTTACCTTTTCTTTACCTACTACCACACCCACACCGATGGATCCGAATCCATCAAACTTCTTTAACCCTAATCTGCCGCCGTCCGTTGGTGCGCAGAATCCACCCCGCATTTCTATCCAGGAAAGATGCTATCCACATAGAGGTCCTCTTTCGACCTGCTTATCCACACCACCAGCCAATGGGGATAACTTTGAAATTAAGCCCCAGTATATCAATCTTTTACCCAAATACCACGGACTCGAGACTGAGGACGCTTACGTTTTCATTACCAAATTTGAAAACGTATGCGCAATGATGGGTACGTCACAACTTTCAGTGGATGCGATGCGTCTACGACTTCTTCCATTTACATTGTGCGATATAGCCGAGAAGTGGCTATATAACACTACCGCACACTCTATTACGAATTGGGAAGAATTCGTCGCTGCATTCCTTAAGAAATTCTACCCACACCAAAAGACAGCTCGAATCCGTAGCGAACTGAACCAATTTGCCCAGCTCCCTGCTGAACCATTCTCTAAATACTTTGAACGTTTCAAGGATCTATTGGTTCAATGTTCTCATCACGGCATCCCGAGATGGGAGCTTTGCCGAATCATATATGAGGGCAGTAACCCTAACACTAAACAGAGCGTTGAAAACATGTGTCAAGGTACTTTTATGACTAAGGATGATGGGGAAGCTTGGCGATACTTAGAAGAGTTCGCTGAAAAGTCACTACAGTGGGAGAGTGGAACCCAACCATTGAATAGGGGTGGCGTTCACCAAATAGATGTGTCCATAGGTGTTCGAGCAGAAATGGCAGCAATGCAAAAGAAGCTCGACGCTATGGAACACAAATTTGCAGCAGCCTCCCTAAACCCAGTGTCACTCCCCAAAACTGTTTGTGGGTGCTGTTCTGATCCGTCACATTTAACGGAAGAATGTCCATTAAACTCTGCGTTTCAAGGTCACGAGCATTCTAATGCCGCATTTCAAAGACCTCGAAACGATCCATATTCTTCCACGTACAATCAGGGTTGGAGGAACCACCCGAATTTCGCTTGGAACCAAAATCAATCTCAAAACACGGTTCCAAACACGAATAATTTTCAAAGGGCTCTTCCTCCACCACAACAGCAACCCCTTCAACTCACTCAGCACCCCTACCAGTCACAAAATTTCCAAAACCAGGGCAACACTCCTGCACAGTCTAATCCTATGCATTTGACCGGTTCTGACGAATTCTCTCAATTCACTCAAACCATGAAATCACTTTTGTCAAATTTCATAGAGGTTTCGGCTGAGGTTAGATCTTCCGTCGGTGAGATAAAGAAAAACTCAGCGTCCCAAGCTGAGAGTATCAGAACGATGGAAGCTGAAATCGCACGACTTAAAGCCGAAATGAGTGCGAGAGAAAAAGGGAAACTTCCCTCTCAACCCCTACAGAATCCTGGGCATTACAATGTAAATGCCATTACAACGTTGAGATCGGGAAGAGTGCTGAACAATAATGCCGGGGAAGATATTGATAATACTGAAAATCATATCAACACCCCGGCTGAGACCTTTCCACACACACACACTTCTCCTTCTGATCCTTCTTCTTCTACCAAACCACCTTCTAGCGAGCCTATTCTCCAGTTCCCTTTAGGCTCGACACCTTCACCCAACCCTTATAGTTCTCCACAGACGGTCCCCACACCTCTTTTGGGACCGCGTCTACCCCCTCTTCCTTCTCCTGTGATGGACCCTGCGCTTATTGCGAAAGCTCCTTACCCGAACCGGTTAAGGGCTAATAGAACGAGTCCTCATATGGAGAAAATTTTAGAAATGTTCAAACAGGTTAACATCAATATCCCTCTCCTAGATGCGATTCAACAAGTCCCCGCTTATGCGAAAATTCTTAAAGACTTGTGCACTAGGAAGAGGAAGACTCAAGTGCCAAAGAAGGTCTTTATGTCTAATAATATCAGCACTGCTTTTATACCCCAGCTTCCAAAGAAACGAAAGGACCCAGGATGTCCTACAATATCGATTTCAATTGGGGGTAAAAACATAAATCGTGCTCTGTTAGACCTTGGCGCAAGTGTTAACCTGCTCCCTTATTCTGTCTATGAGCAATTAGGGATTGGAGAGTTGAAACCTGCTCATTGCACTCTCCAGATGGCAGACCGATCTATCACCAAACCAAGGGGTGAATTAGAGGATGTATTGATAAAGGTCGGGGAATTTGTTTTCCCTGTAGACTTCATTGTGCTCGACACACATCCTGTAGCAAACCCCCGGGGCCAAATTCCGGTGATTCTAGGTCGTCCTTTCCTTGCCACTTCCAACGCTGTTATAAACTGTAGAAATGGTTCAATGAACTTATCATTTGGAAATATGACCATTGAACTAAACATCTATAAAGTTGGAAGTCAGCCATCAGAACCCTCTGCTCATATTTTAGATGTGTGCTCTGTCCATGAGATCGCTCCCGATAGTTGTGGAGCTGAGGATCTTTGCTTTACTGATCTCGATGACATTAGCACATCTCTGTTTGACTTTGCACAAGATCTTAGTGAGGACACTTTCTCTACACATGAGTCCTGCACTTCTGACTTTTCTCCACCCGAGTCTGTATCTTTCACAGGCTCTGAGCTTCTTTGTAGATCCAAAAATCACTTTATGACCCTTCCTTCTATCATTTCTCCGCCTGAATTAGATCTCAAGGTTTTACCTTCTCACCTTAAATATGCATATCTTGGTGAGAACGAGTCATTACCGGTTATCATTTCCGCTTCTCTAGCATTAGAGAAAGAGAATGCACTTTTATCGGTATTGAGATCTAACAAAGAGGCGTTTGGTTGGAGTATGGCGGACATCAAAGGGATTAGTCCTTTGATAGTTGAACATCATATACATGTGATGGATGATGCCAGACCAACCCGAGAACCACAGAGACGGTTGAATCCCGTCATGAAGGAAGCTGTCATGAAAGAGATCGTCAAATGCTTAGATAATGGTATAATATACCCCATCTCCGATAGCCAGTGGGTGAGTCCTATACATGTCGTTCCTAAGAAATCCGGCATCACAGTTATCACAAATGAGGCGAATGAGTTGATTCAGACACGCGCCCAAACTGGGTGGCGTGTATGCATCGATTATAGAAAACTCAATGCTGCCACGAGGAAAGATCATTTTCCTCTACCATTCATTGATCAAATGCTGGAACGTTTAGCGGGACGAGAGTATTATTGTTTTATGGACGGATACTCAGGCTACAATCAGGTCCCCATCGCCAAAAAGGATCAAGATAAAACCACTTTTACTTGTCCTTTTGGTACCTTTGCTTACAGTCGCATGCCCTTTGGGTTATGCAATGCTCCCGCTACCTTTCAGCGGTGTATGATGGGGATATTCTCTGATATGGTAGAGAATTTTCTGGAGATCTTTATGGACGATTTCTCGATTTTTGGAGACTCTTTTTCAGATTGCCTAGCGAATCTTGACGCTGTTCTTACTCGTTGCAAAGAGAAGAACTTGACTTTGAACTGGGAAAAATGCCATTTTATGGTCCAAGCAGGAATAGTCCTTGGACATGTTATTTCACAGAAAGGCATTGAGGTTGACAGAGCTAAAGTAGATGTCATTCAAAACCTCTCTCATCCCAAAAGCGTCAAAGATATTCGCTCTTTCCTTGGCCTTGCGGGCTTTTATAGGAGATTCATTAAGGACTTTAGCAAAATTGCTAGACCTTTAACACTACTCCTGGCCAAGGATACAACCTTCCATTTTGACTCGGATTGCGAGACAGCTTTCGACTCACTTAAACACTCACTCACTTCAGCCCCCGTTTTATCATCACCAAATTGGGACTACCCCTTTGAGCTGATGTGTGATGCATCTGATTTTGCAGTAGGTGCAGTCCTAGGACAGCACATTGAAAAGATGCCACACATGATTTACTATGCTAGTAAGACCCTGAATGATGCGCAAATCAATTATACAACCATAGAGAAAGAACTATTAGCGGTTGTATTTGCATTAGAAAAATTCAGGCCTTACTTAATTTGCTCACCTATAGTTGTGTATACTGACCATTCCGCTTTAAAACATCTTTTGGCGAAGAAAGATGCAAAAGGTCGACTAATACGTTGGATCCTTCTGTTACAAGAATTCGATCTTGTTATCAAAGATAAGAAAGGATGTGAAAACGTAGTAGCTGACCACCTTTCACGCATCGTTTCTTCCCCTGTGACCCTGCCGATCAATGATTCATTCCTTGATGAACAACTCTTGAGCATATCCGCTGAACCATGGTTCAGGGATATTGTGAACTATCATGCCACGGGACTAATACCGAGCGATTGGTCAAAACAGGACAAATATCATTTTCTTTCCCAAGTAAAACACTTTTACTGGGACGAGCCCTATTTGTTTAAATATTGTCCTGATCAGATCATTCGCCGGTGTGTCCCGAATGAAGAGTTCAAGAGTGTTCTTTCTTTTTGTCATGATCAGGCCTGTGGGGGTCACTTTGGTCCTAGAAAGACAGCGGAAAAGGTTTTGCAATGTGGATTTTATTGGCCGACCTTATTCAAGGACGCATTTGAGTATTGCAAAACCTGTACACAATGTCAGTATACGGGTAGAATATCCCAGAGGAATGAAATGCCTCAGCAACCCATTCTGGTTGTTGAAATGTTCGATGTTTGGGGCATAGATTTTATGGGTCATTTTCCCAACTCCTTTGGGAATTTGTACATTTTGCTGGCGGTTGATTATGTCTCAAAATGGGTAGAAGCCATTCCATGTCGCACTAATGACAAGAAAGTTGTCATTAAGTTCTTGAAAGAGAACATCTTTTCGCGATTTGGACACCCACGCGCTATCATTAGCGATAATGGGACACATTTCTGCAACAGATCTTTTGAGACTCTGATGCGAAAATACTCAATCAACCACCGACTTTCTACACCCTATCATCCCCAAACAAGCGGGCAGGCTGAAATCTCAAACAGACAAATCAAACTTATCCTGGAGAAGACTGTTGCTAAAAATAGAAAAGACTGGTCGACCAAACTGACGGATGCTCTTTGGGCATTCAGAACTGCATATAAGACCGACCTAGGAATGTCTCCATATAGGATAGTGTTTGGAAAAGCATGTCATTTACCTGTCGAGATAGAGCATAAAGCATTGTGGGCTATAAAAGAAATAAATTTTGATTTAAACCTTGCTTGCAACTTTCGGAAGCTGCAACTTAACGAGCTAAGCGAACTCCGCGATGAAGCTTATGATAATGCTGTAATCACAAAGAATAGGACTAAGGTTTTTCACGATAAAAACATTTTAAGGAAAACATTTTTACCTGGTCAACAAGTCCTTCTTTATGATTCACGATTACACCTTCACGCGGGTAAGCTCCGATCTCGATGGAAGGGACCTTTTGTTGTGCGGTCTGTATACCCGCACGGGGCGGTAGAAGTTGAAAATGTTAAAAACGGCACTGTTTTCAAAGTAAATGGACATAGACTTAAACCGTATTATTCCACTGACCCCACGGAGGAGCTCTTGTTCTTACAAGAGCCAGTTTATTTGGATTAAAATTCCTCCGTCTCACCTGCATGTCCAGTATATCATTGCATCATTTTTTGAATGGAGGTGAGTGAAAAGAGTAAGTTTGGGGGAAGTTCTTCACTTATATATTTTGCCCCCACTAATAATCCCTCCCAGACTTACAGGTTTTGTAGATATAGCTGTCGGCAACAGTGAGGACACTGTTGAAAACAAGTTTGGGGGAGGTTTGTGCCTATTTTCGCATCATTTACATATCATCTGCATAAGCACAAAACATTTCTTTTAAAAATCTATAAAAATTGAAAAATTTTCAAAACCCATAAAAATTTAAAAATTTTCAAAATTATAAAAATATTTTTTGTACATATTTATGATTATAAAAGATTAGATAGTGAACAATTACATCCATGAGATTAGAAAATTTTTAGAAAACTAAGAAAATTAGAAGTTTTCTTATACGAACTAGTAATAAGTAGTTATGAGCCGTTGTCCCAAGGGTTAGTAAGATGAAGGACGTCACTAATCTGAGGATAAAAATAAGTCTGAAAAATAGTTTCTATTCTGGAAGCCAAACATTTTGAACGTGGCTACCATGCTATTCACACTTACACCCGTCTTAAAGCCTGGGATAGTAGAGGATACCTTGAAATGCTCTTGTCTTAAAGCCAAAAGTATGAAGGAAAAAAAAATATGAATAAAGAAAATATAAAGTGGTGAGAAAAATGAACACTGGTTTTGTTATCACCGAAGGCAAGAAAAATGTATAGCAAGGGTGCTTCTTCACCTAGTGCCCTAAGGCCAACTGGTCTGGGAGTCACTGCTATGCCTGAGGTGGTGCAAGACGAGGAAAATACACCAAGTAAGCAAGCACAGGAGTAATCGGTCAGTTAGTACCTCAAGAAGTATTAACGGTCGCATGAAAGTGTGTGAGCAATCTCATCTAAATATTCATTAATTAAAAAGTACTGAGGCTGATGGGCAAGAGTATGATAGCTTGAATTGAATTCTCCGGGTGTAGGGATGTCTTTACACACACGCAGGGTTATATGATCGATGTTTGGAATACAGATAGGAATGAAGAATAAGACGATGTTTTATTAAGGGAGGACGTGATTTCTGACATCTTTTCATGACCATTAAGATAGGGCTCATGACAACCGAAAAGCTAGCTTAGTTGGAAACCCTAATTTTCAAAGCTTTTCTTTTACAATTCTTTTCTTTAAATGTAATATTCATGATCTTGCTTTTATTATTGGATTTTGTGGGTGCAATCCGCTGAAAACCCTCAGGAGACAACACTCCTCCTACTAGGGACACCTAGAGATTTAAAGGCTTGTTGCACGTGCTCAGTGCAATCGTGTTGCCTACGAAAGTGTGCTAGTTAGTTTTTCTCTTTCTTTATTTTCTCCTTCTCTTTTTAATAAAACATTCACTCGAGACGATCGAAATTAAGTTTGGGGGTATTTGATCAGTCGAAAATATTGCATATTTTAGCCGGCAATTTCCTCATCATTTGCATACATATAGAAGTGTACGGTATTCATAATTCACATATTAGCAAATCGGTCGCAAAATATCAGATTACATGTATTCGACCTTAAAACCGGCATTTCTAGGGAAATTGACTGCATTTCATTACATGGCATATTTTCTATATATCGCAACCCGTGTTTCGAAGTCTGTGCAGGAAATGAGAAGCTCGCTCGACCATTACACCGCTCGAAAGATACGTAAACTCACTAACTTCAAATCTGGTATCAATCCAAAGGAGCAATCACAATTCAGCATATCAGACAAAGCCCTAAACAGCAGTCCAAGACCACACCAGAAGACCCATAGCCCAAGCCTCCAACATGGCCGCGGATCCGCGGCATGGGCTTGCTAATGCCGCGGATCCGCGGTGGGCCCAGGGAATCAGTTCCTCAAGTTTAGACCAAAACTCCTGTTTCATCTGCTACAGTTCAGAAATGCACTCCAACTTCCAGAAGAATCCAGGGATTTCTGCCAAATCTGCAAGCTTTGGGCTTAACACTAAACTAGCCTTGTATTCTAAAACTTTCCCTAAACCCTAGCTTAAACCCTAAGCTAAAGTCTAACAAACTCTCTCAACAAACTTTGGGAGGGAAAGTTCCAATTCAAACCTAAACCTAGGGTTTGGGAGTTCTATAAATAAGACCCTAGACTCAAGGATAGATCATCTTATATCAACACATATCATACATCCAAGAGAGGGTGTGATTCATTTTAGCCATTCTCCTTCTTCATCTCCTTCTTCCTCAAGTCTAGTGAGAGGGCTTGTAGGAAACCCTAACCCTAATTCCAATTAAAAATCAAGATCCCGAGTATCCATTAAGCAAGAAGCCTTACAACCTTTAGGAGCGGAGCCGATCTTCAACGGAGCAAGCGATCCGAGCCGATCCACGACTCACGAAGCCGAGCGACGCCCGATCAACGATTTAGATTCTTCCTCTTGTAGTTCTTGAAGCGAATGTAATCAAAATTGTTGAGATAAATAAAGGTGATATTCTTTTATCTTGTTTTCTTTAAATTCTGCATCATGCTATCTTTACAATTCGTAAATCTTTTCTGTGTGGTGATGTGTGAATAAAACTCCGCTCGTCGAGGAGTCGAGACGGTCTATAGAATGATGATGTAACATAGTTTTAATCGATTCTTGAGTCCTACGAGTTTTGTAAACCCTAGCAAGTTCAAGAAACGACGACCCATTTCGTTTCGATGCTTTCTTGATTGACATCGATCGAAATTGGGAAGTTACGATCGTTTCTTGAATTTTGTAGAGGCTAGAAAAGGAATGATATCGACGAAAGAACAAGAGTTAAAAGATGAACCCTAGTTTCATCAAGAAAGCCCTAACTCTCGTCGATGATCATCGATCTAGTATCAATCCTTCGAAGGACAAGAACACGATATCTTTAGATTACATCACGTCTATTGATCCTATCGATTCCTACGAGCCTCTTTTAGATTCTTGATTGTTGATTGGAAAAATATTATCAAAACCCAATTCTTGATTGTTTATCAGTTCTTGATTCTTGATTAAACATCGTGACACCTGAATCAATTGATAAATTCTTGAATCATGTTTTCTTTTCTTGTCAATTAAGTTTTCAATTCAAGCATATCAATAAAAACGAATCGTGCAATCCCTGTGGACGATCCGCACTCACTACAAACTACAATCGACACCGTAGTTTGATTGCGGTCAAAATAATTTTTTGGTTGTGAAGTTCTTTACAAATTTTCTACATACTACATAACGGGAAAAATCTAACAATCAACAGTCGTACTCCTATTTTGGCCTTCGTCAAGGGTATGTATGGGTGGGTTCAAATTAACCTGGACAATGACGGGTAGAACTTGACATGTGACTTATGATATGTTGGCCTTCGTCAAGGTCATAAGAGCATGGGGTAAAGATCATATCGGGAGTTTCAAACATACTGGAAACTTTCCAGGCATGCGAATACCTTCTGGAGTGTGATAACTTGAGTGGATTCCATCAAGTTATCATGCAATGATAGTTGGATCCCGATTTCAATTGATGAGCCGGTTTACTCCTCGGGTGATTTTAGATGATCCCGACTAATTCTTCTTTCAGCTTTGGAGAGAATTTAAGTAAATAGTGGGAGACATCTTGATTAGATAAAGTGATTGACCATTCTGATCTAGATTAGAGTGCACGCTGAGTGTTTCTTTTCTCTCTCTCTCTCTTTGGCAGTGACCATGGCCAGACCCTGGACTATAACTCAGTAACCAAGTTAACCGAACCTTCTTAAAACATACTGGCTTTTGAATTGTCAGAGTTGCATACTTCATTGCTACTCCTACTTTTACCCTTTGTATTTCTCCGGAACATTCCGTACCACTACGAAGATCCACATTTATTGGATATGACCATCGTATAGTTACATACGAACTCGAAGAAACTTATTTCAGATTCATGAATGGTTTTCGGTTCTGGAGAAATTGAAAAGGACCATTCAGTTGCCTTTTCCTTTTTTCGTCTCTCAGGTTGTCAGGGCTCCTAGGATTAGGAGAGGGCACACCTATTGCACTTATTGGATAGTCTTCTTCCAAACCATAGGCAGGTACCGAAAGGTGGAGAAGTAAGAAAACCAATTAGCCTAAATGTGTTGTACATAAGGTAATAAGTAAAGACGAATAAAGGGATTAGAAAGAGGGCAAAGTAAATTGCGACTGCTATCATTCACAACCAAACCATGTATACCATCGCCACTCCTACTTCACCTTTGCATTTTTCCATAACACCCTGTATCACTACAAAGATCTGTATTTATTGGATAATCCATCGTATAGTTATATACGAACCCGAAGGAACATGTTCTAGTTCGAGGATGGATTCTGGTTCAGGAGCAATAGAATAAGGTTTATTCAGTTGTCTTTTATCTTTACCTTCTCTCAAGTTGCGAGTACTCCTAGGATTATGAGAGTGCACCTATTACGCTTATTGGATAGTCTTCTTCCAAACCATAAGCTGGTGCCGAACGGTAGGGAAGGAAGAAAACCATTTAGCTTAAGGATGGTGTACAGAAGGTAATGAGTAAAGACAAATAAAGGGATTTGGAGAGATGACAAAGAAAAATACAGTTATAGTCATGAATCTTGAAAATGGAAGAGACGTTACTAGGAATACACAGCTACCCCTTCGAAGCATTTTCATGTTTCAGTTTCACTGTGCATTGTTAATTGAAAACTAATTTCCCAATTAGATCCTTACTCCAATGTATGTATTTACCAGGTTTTGATTCTCACATCTGTATGGTTTTTACAGATGATGAGTGGGAGTAAGTTATTGGGAATTAGGTGATTATATCCTCTTTATATCGGAATTCATTGTAATTGGTGATATTTGAGGAAATCCCCTACGGTTTTGCCTGACGGCAAATGTTTGGTTTTGAATATCCGTTGTAATGCACCAGTTTCAAACTGATATATCTGTATGTTTATTTTATAAAGTGGGATATAACTTTTTGAAATTATGTCCATGATATTTACCTATATCAGTTGATGGTTAGGTAAGGAGCATTAAACAGCGGTGTAATTCTTCTTAACCATAGTACAGTTTTTCAACCTACGACGCACAGGGTTTAAGTTATTCAACTCAGGGGACTTATACATAGTATTGTATGTTGTCCAATGTCCATTAGGATAGAGGGGTTGGTCCTCGTACTATATTCTGTTTATTTGTGACTTCTCCAGTCTTAGACAAGTGTTTCGTAGAAATACAAGGTCCAAGTTTTGAGAAGTTATAGGTATAAGAATAAAGGAGAGAACCATGTGTTGCAAGTATCGGGATTCTTCAAGGTGATCGAAGATATAGATACTTGTGTTTGGTATTCAGTTGATAGTAATGGTTTTGAGAACTTACTTCTCTTTCAGGTTACTCATATCTGGATGCACTCCTAAGTTGAGTAATGTTGATCGACCTCTCTCCGTTCAGTTGACATATACTGGAGACAGCTGCATGATTTGAATCTGGTTCCAATTAAATCAGTGCATCTGTTTCTATATTGTATATAAAATGGTTCATATCTTAATGATATTAAGGTATATGGAGTTTTCTGGCTTATGATTAAAACCAGACTCTGGATAACTCAAGGCACGTTTCTGTAATGGCAATTTATGGGTTATCCCGGGCTATGAAGATGGTTAACTTTCTACCATATGGAAGATCAATAGTGATATTAATCTTGACTCGCCACAGTTTTAGCAAAATGGATTTTTTCAGAAAACAGTAGTGGGGGTATGGTAGAACTAAAAGTGATTCCAGAACCACAAACGATTACTGAAAATTTAATAGAACCTAAAGATTCAATCAAGGTTTGACATTCCATTAACCACTCCGCAGATATGGTGGGTAACCTCAGGCGTCCGAGAGGTACTTCGGTATCCTCAAAAACGGTGACAGGGAGGTTCTTGTTTACCCAGACTTTCCATTGCTGTTGTTCTAGACTATGAGACCCGGCAGGAGGATGAGTATAGCGTCGTTCTAAACTTGCTTTAGAAGTGCACGTGTATATGACTCTGCCAGAGGGTTTTTGTAGTCAGTGGGAGTAGCGAAAGCATAGTGGACAAGATTTTTATGTCTATTTATAAACTAAAGCAGGTATAGCGGAGATAGATCATCTATTTTTAACGTAACGGTCATAGGTTTTGACTTCATCAGAATAAAAGATGGATCTGTTAAGAAGGTAGTAGGGTGTAGTGTCCTGGTATTTGCATGACATACACTTTGGAGGAAGTGAAATTCCTATACTACGATTGGTTATATTGTGGTTGTCACATAGTGGTTTCTCCACTTAGGATATGGATATTATATCAGACATTCTGGTTACTAGATCTATGGTTTTAGATGTAGATTTAGGTAGTTTCCCAATCTGGGTACTTAGACAGTATTCTAAAGGTGTTTTAGAATGGACGACTCCTGGCAAGGTGGTGTACCTGCAATTGATGGAGTCACCCTCTCTAAAGGTGTCTTACAGACTAAAGGGAACAGGGATGTGCATGGTTGGCATATCACTTGTTTAGGCAATTGAGTCAATCATGAGATGTCAAGTACCACACCAGATGTTGTTTTTGCACTAGATGCAATAAGTTGATATATTAATCCAATTCTGGAGAAACGTTCGGAAGCGGTTTATGAACATAAGTAAATGTTATAGGGATTTAGTAATGACAGCCTTCTTCGGGAGACAGTTATTATTCCAGGATTCAAGGTGACCTGGATGACAGAGTGACTGTCAGAGTTATAGTTTTCCCTCTTTTGAGGGGCAGTAGTTTGGACAGGTGGTCCAAGAGGATACTGAGGGATGCAAGGCGCAGGATATTGATTAAATTCAGTTGACAATACAGTCTAAGAAGTTTACTGTATTTGGAGTTCATTTGTGAATTGGGTCCCATCAGATATCCAGACATATTCTAAGACAGGTATTGCTTATTTCGGGAGATGGCTTTCTCCGCGAACTTGAGCTAAAGAGAGGCATAGAAAGAAATATTGGAGCGGATCCACTCACTGAGGCTATTTCTCGAACACAGTAGTTTTACAAACGAGCTTTGTGAAACTGATTAGTAGAGAAATTGGGTGTTCGGTATCACACGGGCTGTGAGTATGCGACACCGCAATAATTAGCCTTAAGTGCAAGTAGGAGATTTTTGGTTATAGTGCCCTCAAGTCAATTATTGGATTACAGGCATGTGATTGCAATGATTGAGGGAGGACCTATACCGGTAGAACAGTCTTACTCAAGATGATAGTATACTATATGGTTTGTCTTTATCATCGTGTACATGCTTTAGGTGACATTACAGATCACTATTACATGTTGATAGAGCCCATATGATTCATTCTTGACTACCAGCAGTATGATGGCGATCATATACGTGGAAGTTGGGTGGTCTATAAGCACATCCTTAAAGCGTCCCTAGTCGTGGGAGTTTCGAGACTGGGCATCGATACTCCAAGAGTAGACTAGTGTATACGGATCAAGACCCCGACGAGGGGCGGTGGCCGGTCTCACAAGCCATTAGTGTCAGTTGGTTCACCTAAGATATATACAGGTGCTCATTGGGTTATGAGTACACCGGACGGACTCGCCGGGAACCTGCTAGTTGGTATTATATCTATTGTCAGATAGCAGTTCCCTGGTGACATGTGTACAGGTTAGTCTATCGACCTGAGATCATCATTTGTCTCGTGTGAGTTTTTACTGTGCTTTGATTACTACCGTACCACGGCTCAAAGGAGTCATGCAAACAGGTTTTAGTTGGGTACAGTCCCGAACCACATGGAGGCAGTGAGTGGATCGTCAGGGGATTCGTCTCTCCCGGTATTGGGGGTTGATGTCGCAGTGTGCACGGGTTGCCATCAATAGAAATTCTCGACCGGGGTAGACGAGAATTACCGATCTAAGATCGGTAGTTTCTCAATTGGTGATAGGTTTCATGCCGACACTAAATGTCAAGTTATTAGGGGTCTGATTTTATCCACCCCCTAGACTCGATATGCGATACTCATAAACAAACGGACCGGACTGTACGGATATTGTCACTGTCAGGCTCAGTAGGGTTTCAGGATGAGTTTGCTTGCCGGCCTCCCTTTCGCTCAATAACTGGGTAGCCGTTACGTACAGCTAGTGCCACTGTCGTGCTTGTGGTTAAACCTATTGCCAGCGTATTGACGAGTCTTTAGAGTACCACACAGAGGGTTTCCCTGATTCGGGCGAAATGTTGTAGAGGCCGTATGGTTTTATGGCAGGGCTCGATCATATACGTGCACTTGTGCACGAATCATGATCGGATGGGTAATACTAGTGGGCTTTGGTTTAAGCCGGATTCTAGTATTATATTGTTGGATTATTTTCGTCTCGTAATATTCATATTCAGTCGGAATACGTATGCGGGTATGTATATACGGATGAGGGGTATTCTTGTAATTCGTTACAAGATAACTTTAGGGTTGCCATTTCTTTTCTCTTTCTTTATTAAACATTTAGTTTTTATGTTTGATAATGGTGAATTGTGTGAGTGTAAGTTTTGGATTGTGAGTGTGAGTTTTGTCATGGATTCATTTATGATGCACATGTGCCATGCTTGATTCATTATTGATTTGGTTGTGAGATATTTGTTGAGGCAAGGCAGATATTTTTTTGGAAAAGGTTTTTCTTTAGTTGCTATCACAAATACCTCACAACTAAACAAAAGGAAAAAGGCTGCAAGCACATTTCTTCACAAACCAAAACTTGAGTTCACACTTTTCTTCACTTGGCTTCTTCTTCAACCTCCACCCATACCCTCTCATGAGTTGAGAATCCTTGGGTGTTTTGAGACAAAGTATTCACACATAATCTCTACTTTATCTTGGGTATCTAGGCTAGTAAACTGGATACCCGAGTTGCTTCGGTTTTGAAGCGGGAGCTCGTATTACTAATTCTCGACATGGATCGTCTTCGACGAGGGAGACCGGAGGACAGAGGTTGAAGACCGAAGGACACGGATCGATCGGTATAACCTCTCTAAACTTTTTTCATTGAACTAGTATAGGGTTAATGGTACGATCCGTCGATTAGGGTTCCGTTAGCGCCGGGTTTTAAAAGTTTTTATTCCGCGTTTGGCCATGGATTGATGGCCCGAGCGCTGCTGTAACCCTACAGGACCAAAGGGTCAAAATGAAAGCAAGGTAATGGCATATTCGTTGCCCCAGGTCTCGATGACAGTACATATAAGCCTAAAAACCATTTGATGTCATCTCGCCTCAGAAGGGTGCAATTATAACTTCTCAGGGACTGATAACGGTCTGACCTCAAGGTAAAGCGTCATGGTGACATCTAACGCTGAATCTTCTGACGACAATATGAATACTCTAGTCTAGAAAGATTACTTGAGATATTTTATCGCCGCCTCAGAATGGATTGAAGATATTGCAAAGCTACTCGAACCGCTATCTATGTAACACAAATCAAGAAGAAGTTAGCTAACGCAACGGTGCAACGGACTAAACCCAGTAACACAAACTTGACGACCTCTTATAATAGGAGGGGTATGTTAACATCAGTCTGAGTTTATCTATATCTAAGGGTAAGGCAAACTGAATGCTCTAAAACGAGTAAATAAACTAAGTTAAACCATTTCAGCACCAAAAAGAAAAAGAAGTGTAGATATAAAAGAAACAAAAGGTGTTTTCCATTCATACGTCAAAAAATGGATTACAAAAGGACAAACATTCAAAACAAAGTTCAATTCATCATTCAATGCTTATAACGACAAAATACTAGCATTGGTATAAGGATTGATGAATTCGAAGATAAAACCAAGTAAGGCTTCATCAACATCGTCTACCAACTTCTTATGCGCCCGTTCACGAAGACAAGTTTCGGGGTCACCATTTATATCCACCGTCCTCTCATATGAGAATATTATCGCTTTCTACTGATAAATCTGATGCAGCAGAGTAGTCATGCGATCCCTTCGTTTCTTAGAAATCAAGCCCATCAGATAGAACGAGTGTATTTTGTCCTCCGCTTGATCAAGTACCTGGAGTGACCAAGCCTCAGAAATCCCGGGCGTAGCATTCCAGATGGCTTTTAAAATCATCTACAACATGGAAGAGCGGTAAGGGAGCAATCACCCACAATGATTCATGAAGCGATGCAACACAGCTTTGCATTAGGTGTCAGTATAGCTTGACCCATAAGAGCGAATGTCAGCATAAGAGATGATGTTCCTGATGGAATACAAATGACCGTCTATGGTTTCTATGAAGAAAGGTAGAAGGAACATCAGCTCAAAAATACAGAAAGCACTATCAGTTAAACAGTGCAGAGTCTCTAGCTCAAAAGTTAGGAGACCCCGCTGGGTTAAAATTTAAACTTGGCCCTATTCAAAGTTGACGCAAGAAATGTGCTCTATAGAAAATAAAATAATTTTTTTCTATAGAACTTAAGTTCTAATGTCCCAAAATGGGGAAAGCTCAGAGCGCTTGAGCTTAAGTTACATTTAAATATAATAAAGCAAAGTCCTTAAGCATAAGCTTGAAAAAACCCAAAAGGGGATATTTAAAATAAATAAATAAAAATTGAGCTTAAGTTCTAAGTTTTTTTACCAAGTCAGACGTGACGTTTAAAATTTTTTGACAAGACCTTCCCTGATTCGACAAGGAAAAAAATCAAAGTTTAAGCAACAAAGACTAGAGAAGCTCTTAGAAGAAAACTAAAGTTTTCAAAAGATTAAAAAAAATGGTAGTGGCACAGTCTGCCCTAGAGATTGAAGCTCTATTTATAGGGTGAGGTCGGTTGGATTTCCCATGAATCTTGGGGAAGATCCAACGGCCCAGATCCTACACCACCGCTCCCACATGCAAGGCACGTAGCACCTATAGTGTGGGGTATTTGTTTACGGCCAAAAAATCTTAAGTTTTGCCTCTGGCACTGGAGAATAGCGCCGGAGCAACTTGGGCGTTGCCCCACGTGCAAAGCATGTGGCGCCAATGCAACCCCAAGTGCCTCATGCGCTAAAATCTTGAAGAGCGTTCTTCATTATAACTTAAGTTATATTTGGAAAAATATTTCCATATCTTTCTTAAACAGAAAGATTTTTCTTGTTAATAAGAAATAATGTTTTTATATTTCTAAAACTAGAAACATATTAACTCTGTTAATAGAGGATCTTTGGATCAATGATCCAACGTTACTTAAGTATCCGTGTTGATCTTAAAATCAATCAGAGAGATCTCAAGTGAGAAATCTTCTCTACTTGCCTAACAATCTCATCCCCTATATAAAGAACCCTTGAAAATAATCTCAATATAGAAAAAAAATCCTCATAAGATTTGAGAGAAAAACCTCAATTCAAAACTTAAGTTCTTGCTCCGACATCCAGAATCCTCATCTTCTTCCTCCTTCAAAAACAAAAACCCAGATAAAGGAGATTAATCTCCATTAAAAAAAGATATTTAACCTTCATACAGAACTTAAGTTCTTCTCCCGGATCTTAAGATCCTTAAGTCGAAACCCTCATCGTCGAAAACTTAAGCTTTCACATAGGGATTATTCGATCGTAAGATCTAAGATTTGGGGGAAGAATTTAAGAGACCCCTTTGACCATAGAGATGGAAAGACATCAAGATCTTTAGATCATTATAAAAATAAAAATGGATGACGACGATGATGAACTCCAGCATCTGTGTAATGACCCTAAAATTTCTATAGCTTCATATTTAAAAAATTCAGTATTTATTTGCTTCGGTATTTTCTGTATATTAAATATATTATTATGTAATCTTTCATCTATTTTCTTATCGTATTATTTTCCAAAACCTAAATCAAATCCACTAAACTTTTTATTAAACCTAATCCCAAAACTTCTTTCTTCATTTTCTTTTCTTTCTCTTCTCAAATTATAGCCCAACACCTTTCTTCTTTTCTTTTTGATTCCTACTGAAAGGTTAGGCTAGTACCCTGGCCAACTACCGTGGCCAAATGCGGAACAAATTTTTTTCTAACGATTAGAACATGGCACTAGAACAACCCTTAACCCGGATCTTTCCATAAACCTATCTAGAAAAAGAATTAGTGCTATCTACTATGAAAGAAGTCTCACCAAACGATCCAAGTCTTTCTGTCTTCTTTCCTCTTCATTAACTCCAAGTGGCCACCTTGAACATGCTTGATCTTCTTTATTAGCTCTTTTGGTTCTCCGCGATCGATCTTGCTCTCCGATCCCCCTTCACCGTAGATGATCCACCCGAGAGATATGATCCATGGCTTTAGCTTCACACTATATGTCAAGTGGAGCAACTAGAGAACTTAGGTTGCTAAACCAAGTAGTCTAGGATGTAGTGTGATTATTTAATTGTTTACTATCTCTTTCTTACCTCTTCACTTGTTTCTCAACACATGAGAAGGGTTGTGAAGAGGAAGATGATGAAAGTGGAGGAAACTCAAGAGGAGGGAGGAGGTGATGAAAATGGGAGCTCAAAAATGAAGCATGCAAGTGAGAGAAAATCAACACAATGGTTTTGTGTATTAATTTCTTGAATAAACAATCAACAACCATACTTCAATAGTAACTACAAATGAATTAAAAATTCATTTGTTAACTATTGAAGCATGGTTATCACCATTCCTCCCATTCCTCACACTTTACACCTCGTTTCCATTTATCAAATAAATGGAAAAAGCATAATGATGTGGACACCATCTAGAAGGTAATCTGTAATAAATACGGATTACAGTCTGCTGTATATACATACCTCCATTCGGATAAAAGCCCGAATGCCCAAAGAGATAGAATAAAATGAAAAACGTAATACTAGAATATACATATCGAAATAAATATATGTAAACTATTAAATCAATACCTGATTTAATAATCCGGCTCAAACCTAAGCCGGCTAGTATTACCAACTTTCCGATCTAAAGTCCGAGTACAAAGTACATCAATCGATCGAGACACTGCACGTATCCAATACGGCTACTACATCATTTCGCCTGAACCATAAAAACCCTCTGTGTGGGACTTTAAAGACTCGATAGTACGCCAGCAGTGAGTTACTGGATAAATCCATAACCACAAGCACGTCAGCGGCACTAGCTATACGTAACGGCTACCCGGGTACCTGTCGAAAAAGAAGGTCGGCGAGCAAACTCATCTGGATCCATACTGAGCCTATCTGTGACAACCTCCGTACAGTCCGTTCTTTTCGTCTAAGAGTATCGCATACCGGGTCTAGGGAGTGGTAAACGTCAGACCCTAATGACCTGGTAATTCGTGCTGATATGGCTCAGGACCAATCCAGGAAACTACTGATCAGCCTATCAGTAAATCCCAACTGCCTTGGCTAAGGTCTTATTGTCCTGACTAATCGAACAAAGTGCGATATCGACTCCCCATACCGGGAGACGAATCCCCGACAATCGCTCACTGCCTCCATGTGGCTCGGGACTGTACCCAACCAAAACCTGTTTGCATGACTCAGTAGAGCCATGGTCTGGTAGTGATCAAAGCATAGTGGGAACTCTCACGAGACAAATGCCGATCTCAAGTCTGAAAACTAACCTATACTCATGTCACCTGAGAACTTCCATCTGACGATAGGTATAGTACCATCTGGAAGTTCACGGCGAGTCCGTCCAGTGTACTCACCCCCAATGAGCACCTGCATATGATCTTAGGTGCAAAAGACCAATGGTTGCGGGACCAAACCATCGCCCCTCGTCAGGGTCTAGAAACGTATACAGTAGTCTACTCTGAAATATCGATGCCCAGTCTCGATACTCCTACGACTAGGGACTATTTAAGGATGTGCGTACCGACTACCCAGCTCCCACAAGTATGATCGCCATCACAACGCAGGTAATCTAGCAATGATCCTACGGGCTTTATCAACATGCAATTTCAAATATGTAATATCAAGTAAAACATAGACATGTTAAGATAAAGACAAACCAGATAGCATAGTAACATATCGAGAAAGAATGTTCTGTACATATATATGTCCAAGCATCCTTATTTATACATATACAATAATGGCCTCTAGGGCATACATATCCAACAATCTCCCACTTGCACTAAGGCCATATATATTGGCGTACCAAGTATCCAACGTCTGCTATAGGGCCATCTGTTGGCGTACCGCATACCCAACATCTCAAAAAGTCTCTCAAAGTATGCTTGAGGAAGGGCCTTGGTGAATGGATCCGCAGTGTTGTCTTTTGTATCCACTCTCTGGACCTCGATCACCTGGCGATCTATGATCTCCCTGATCAGGTGATACCGCCTTATGATGTGCCTGGATTTCTGATGGGACCGTGGTTCTTTCGCTAAAGTTATAGCCCCATTGTTATCGCAATACAAAGTTATTGGGTCAACAATGGACGGAACTACCTGAAGTTCACGAATGAACTTCTTCATCCAGACCGCCTCTTTTGCGGCATCGCTTGCAACAATGTATTTAGCCTCCATCATCGAGTCTGCGATGGTATCCTGTTTGGAGATCTTCCAACACACCACCCCTCCGTTAAGGGTAAACACAAAACCCGAGACAGACTTGCTGTCATCCTTGTCACTCTGGAAGCTTGAATCGGTAAAGGATTCGACCTTTAGGTCTCCATTACTGTAAACCAAGAACATCTCCTTAGTCCTTCTCAGGTATTTGAGAATGTTCTTTACTGCTGTCCAGTGGTCCTCATCTGGGTTCTACTGATACCGGCTCACCACGCTTAGCGCATAAGCTATATCTGGCCTTGTACATAGCATCGCATACATTATAGATCCTACCGCAGAAGCATAGGGTATAGTGCCCATGCGAACCCTCTCCTCGTCGGTCTTGGGAGACATCTCCTTGGAGAGAGTGATTCTGTGCAATGCGGGTATGTTACTGTGCTTGGAATCTTCCATACTAAATCTCTTTTGTACGTTCTCTATCTAACTGGACTGTGAGAATCCGAGTAATCTCTTGGATCTATCTCTGTAGATCTTAATCCCCAGATTGTACGAGGCATCTCCCAGGTCCTTCATGGAGAACCTCTGTGATAAGAATAGCTTGACCGATTGTAGCATAGGAATGTCATTTCCTATCAAAAGAATGTCGTCCACGTACAAGACTAGGAACACAACAATTCGTCCTATAATCTTCTTATAAATACAAGGCTCGTCCTCATTTTTGATGAAGTTAAATTCCTTGACTGTTTCATCAAAACAGATGTTCCAGCTCCGCGATGCCTGCTTTAATCCATAAATGGATTTAAGCAACTTGCACACCTTCTCGCTGCTCCCACTGTCTACGAAACCTTCTGGCTGATCCATGTAAACGCATTCTTCTAAATTTCCATTCAGAAAAGCCGTTTTTATGTCCATCTACCAGATCTCATAATCATGGAAGGCAGCTATGGAAAGTAGGATCCGAATGGATTTGAGCATAGCCACTAGAGAAAAGGTTTCGTCATAGTCCACACCTGGTCTTTGACGAAAACCATTTGCAACGAGTCTAGCCTTATAGGTTTCTACCTGCCCATCTACACCAAGTTTCCTTTTGTAGATCCATTTGCATCCAACGGGTTTTATCCCAGGTGGAGCAATATCCAAGGTCCACACTTTATTGGTGTACATAGACTCCATTTCGGATCGCATAGCATCTAGCTATTTATTAGAGTCCCTACTGATAATGGCCTTCCTGAAACTAGTAGGATCAACTTCTTCTAAGATGTATTCCTCTCGATCCCCGTCTATGAGAAAACCATAGTATCTCTCGGGTGGATGAGAAATCCTACCAGATCTGCGGAGTGGCTGAAGTTCGTCTAGGGTTCTTGAATCTAACTATTCCACCAAATCATCAGTTACATTTTGTAGTTCAGAAGTTTCTTCTAGTTCTACCGTACTCCCACTAGCTTTTTTGTAAGAAACTCCCTTTCCAAAAAGGTAGCATGGAGAGATACAACCACCTTCTGTTCCTCAGTGCGGTAGAACAGATATCCATGTGAATGCTTTAGATATCCCACAAATTTACAAAGAAATGATCGAGCCTTATGTTTGTCCGGATTTTTTGCTTTCACATAGGCCGGACAACCCCATATCTTAATACGCTTAAGAAATGGTTTCTTTCCACTCCATATTTTATATAGAGTCTTAGACACAGATTTGGAAAGAACTTGATTCAAAAGGTATGTCGCTGTCAAAAGCGCATGTCCCCAAAATGAAAAAGGCAACTCAGCGTTACTCATCATGGAGTGAACCATGTCTAAGAGGGTACGATTCCTCTGCTCCAATACACCGTTGTGCTGTTGCTGGGTTATGGCAGCGCCCCGGCCATCAAACCGTGGCCAAATGCGGAACAAAAATTTATTATACTGGTGCTACCATTACCCGATTCCCGGATCTACCTTAAACCCTAAACTAGCAAGCTAATAAAAGAGATAGAATGGTTATACCGAGTTGATCCGTGTCCTTCGGTCTTCATTCCAAGCTCCTAGTGGTTCCTTGATTGAGTTTGGTTGTCGGTCTTCCTCCATCTACGATGATCCACCTGAGGGAAACGGTGCAAGCTTCAGCCTCGACAAACGAGCCAGCCGACGCTCCAAGGTTGCTAGCAATGGAGAGTGGAGGTGTAGAAATGTGTCACTATAATATTCTCTCATCATCATGCTCAATAGAGCAAATCAAGAAGATGAAGGAGGTGAGGAAATATAGGCATGAGCAACTCAAGAATGGCTAAGTCTTTTGTGTGAATGTGAATGTGAATGAGAGAGTGAGCAAGCTAGTGAAGAAAATGAGCATGAGCCATCCATAAACTAGTGGTTGCTCCTCTCTCTCTCTCTCATACACCAAAACATCTCATTTCTTTGTACAAATAAACAATTCCCAACCATACCTCAAGCTCATGCCTTGATCCATGCTCATGCCAACTCATCCTCCACCTCATTTCCTAATTTATTTTCTAAAAAGAAAATCAATTATGAGGTGGCATCTTCTAGAAGTTATTCCGTATAAATACGGAATACTTCCCGATACACGTATCGAAATACATATACGCGTATTCGTACAAAAATACGAATACCCAAGAGAGAAAATGAATAGTGAACAATAATACTAGAATACATATATATAAATTATTAAATCAAAACCTGATTTAATAATCCGGCTTAATCCTAAGACACTAGTATTATCAACCGTCCGATTAAAGTCTGTGCAGCATGTGCACATATTTAATCGGACACCTGTATATACCAACATACCTCATGTACACTATATCGCCTGAACCGTGAAAACCCTCTGTGTGGGACTCTAAAGACTCGTCAATATGCTGGCAGTGGGTTTAACCACAAGCACGTCAGCGGCACTAGCTGTACGTAACGGCTACCCAAGTATTGAGCGAAAGGGAGGCCGACGAGCAAACTCATCTTGACCCCCTACTGAGCCTAACAGTGACAATATCCATACAATCCATTCTGTTCGTCTAAGAGTATCGCATATTGAGTCTAGGGGTTGGATAAAGTTAGACCCCTAACAACGCAGCATTTAGTGTCGGCATGAAACCCATCACCTCGTGAGAAACTATCGATCCTGGATCGGTAATTCTCGTCCACCATGGCCATGGATTTGTGGTGATGGCCACCCATGAACAACGCGGCATCAACCCCCAATACCGGGAGAGACGAATCCCCGACGATCCGATCACTGCCTCCATGTGGCTCGGGACTATACCCAACTAAAACCTGTTTGCACGACTCCTTTGAGCCGTGGTATGGTAGTAATCAAAGCACAGTGGGAACTCACATGAGACAAATGACGATCTCAGGTCGACAGACTAACCTGTACACATGTCACCTGGGAACTGCTATCTGACAATAGGTATAATACCAACTAGCAGGTTCTCGGTGAGTCCGTCCAGTGTACTCATAACCCAATGAGCACCTATATACTATCTTAGGTGAACAAACTAACACCAATGGCTTATGTGACATGGCCACTGCCCCTCGTCGGGGTCTCGATCAGTATACACTAGTCTACACTGGAGTATAGATGCCCAGTCTCGATACTCCTACGACTAGGGACATTTAAGGATGTGCTTATAGACCCCCATCTCCCATGTATATGATCGCCATCATAATGATGGTAGTCAGGAAAGAATCCTATGGGCTCTATCAACATGTACATGATGATAAAGACAAACTAAATAGCATACTATCATCTCGAGTAAGACTGTTCTACCAGTATAGATCCCCCTTTCAATCATCATAATCACCTGCCTGCGATTACGATAATTGCCTTGAGGGCACTATAGCCAACAGCTGTGGCGTATACGGAGGAGTAAGTTGAGAGAGAATTCCATTCTCCTTTATGTAATCTAAGAATTCTGTGCTTAAGTACTCCCCTCCTCTATCAGATCGGAGGATCTTGATACTTTTGCCAGTCCGGTTCTCTACTTCGTTTCTGAATTCTTTGAATTTCTCAAAAGCTTTAGATTTGTGTTTCATGAGATGCACATATCCGAACCTAGAGAGATCGTCGGTGAATGTGATAAAGTACAAGAACCCACCCCTTGTATGTATAGACATTGGACCACATACATCACTGTGTATGAGTCCCAAGAGCTCTGCTGCTCTTTCTCCATGTCCGGTGAACGGAGATTTGGTCATCTTTCCTTTGAGACAAGATTGACAGGTTTCATAAGATGAAAATTCGAACGTATCCAAAAGCCCATCTTTATGTAATTTACTCAGTCTTTTCACTCCGATATGACCAAGTCTACAATGCCATATGTAGAATGCGTTCACATCTGAACTCTTCCTCTTGCGTGTGTTTTGTATACTGAGAACTGTGTTTTGATTAAGAATATAGATACCATTACACAGTGTACCTTTTGCAACCGATACTTGATTAAGGGAAATTTTCTTTACATTTCTGTCAAGAACAAACTTATATCCATCTTTATCAAGTAAAGAAACTGATATGATGTTGCAAACCATAGAAGGTACATAGTAGCAATTGTTCAAAATCATAGTATTGCCATTTGGCAATACTAGGTGATATTCACCGACAGCAGAAGCATCAACTTGTGCTCCGTTCCCTACTCTGAGGAACATATCACCAGGTCCAACCATCCTATTTTTTCTCAGTCCCCGTAATAAATTACAGATATGAGATCCTGATCCGGTATCAAGTACCCAGGAGGTAGGACTGACCGAAAAACAGTTCTCAATAATAAGAACATATGAAGAAGACCCAATAGTATGTTTCTTCTTCGATGGGGTCATCAAAAAATTCAAACAATCCTCTTTCCCTTGCTCACACTCATGACAGTTGTCATAAGTTAGAGTCGAACCGACGTTCCCCAGTCCCGAATAAGAATTCGGATCGGTCAAGCGATACATTTTATTATCTTGATTAGGGAATGAAGTGGTTGCTACCTGGAGAGAGAGAAAAGAAACACTCAGCGTGCGCTTTTGCAAGATTAGATTGGTTATTAGTTTATCTAATCAGGATGGCTCCCACTGTTTCATCGAATTCTTCTTCAAACCTAAAAAGAAGAATTAGTTTGGATTAATCGCACGTCACAATACTTACTTAACCTTTCGGCCAGGATAGTGTTGGTATTTCGAGAGAGGTTTTCCAACGCTTTCGCGAACTTCCTTAATTATATAACCTCTTTTCCCTGGAGGCGTAGCCCCGCTAACATCGTTCTAGACACCTACTTAGTTTAGAGCATTGATTGTTAAGTGAAAAAATCTCCCAAGAGTAATCCAACTCATCAGTAGGATCGGGATCCAACTATCATTGCGTGATAAACTAGATGGAAACCACTCTAGTCACCACACTCCAGAAGGTATGCAATATTAGAAAGTTTCCTGTATACTTGAAACTCCCGATGTGGTTTTTGCCCCCAGCGGTTTATGACCTTGACAAACGCCAACAAATTATAATCCACTAGTCAAGTTGAACCCGTCATTATCCAGGATTAATCTCGACCCACCCGTACATACCCTTGACAAAGGCCAACAAGGTTGTACGACTGTCCCAGATAATCGCATCTCAATATGCAACAGACAAGCAATATCTAGCTACCGTACACTACGCCTTGATAAAGGCCAACAAACGCAGCACGAATACTTGGTACAACTCTTCCGAAATGACGGAAGGCTACAGCTAGGTTTTTGGCGAAAAACCCGTTAACGTAATGAACTTGATATCGTTGAAGGAACCTGAGCAGTTTTGAAAATGAATGGTTTAGGCTCCGCTTTTGAAAACTTATGGTTTTTGAAAAAAACCGAGTAATCTACAGTATAGACTTTTGCTCAAGAGGTCCCGCGAAGGGATCTCGGCTCTTGCCTCCTGGAATGACGTGCTGGATATTCACAACCAAATACCACTATGCAAAGCGAAAGAATATAGCTATAGTTTTTCAAAATTTGTTCCAACATCTTTTAGATTTTCTTATCTTGCATTAATCGGTCCCATCATTTAACCTATCACACCAGAAAAGAACGAAAATATGATGTATGTATATGCTATCCATAATCGCCACTGGGCCCCGTCATCACCCGTTAGGTAACTTAACTAACGACGGAGCGGGGGATAGACTAGCGCGGGTGTAAAACATATACAACATCTACTAGTGTGTGTGTGTGTGTGTATATATATATAAGTATATATAACATTCGTCCCAGGTATGATAATAAGCAACATCAAAGAATCTCGGCCAACAACACAGAATGGTGGATAATCTTAGAGCCCCGGGTTTCATTTGTGCCACAAATGAGACCCGACGTTCCCGGTCGTGTGGATAGCCTGTGCAATGAAAACCTAGACCCCTATGAGCGCAGCAAATTACCCGCCAATCCCAGAAGTGAGGCAACCCCCTTCAACAAAGTGAATGGTCCACCCAGCACTTCACGGGATTCGGTAACTTGGGCTCCCCTCCGTGGGTCATCCTATACCCCCTACGAGTACGGTGAATAGCCCGCCAATTCTAGAATGAAGCCCCCTCTGTCTCAACGCCATGAGATGTGGGCTTGCTGCCTTCTAGAGCCCGGCTATTCGTGCACTCCACCGCGGGGTAATCTTAATACAGAAAATGAAAATAATATGTACAAATGGTGACATCGACCTCAACCCGGTCGTGCCCCAAACAAATAATATACAACCCGGCAAAAACGACAGTCCACGTGTCGGACGCTCGCCCTGCAATAACAAATGTATAAATGAATACAAATTGTACTACTAACATTTCACCGCATGCTATCCCTCACAACTATCCAACCACAATCACAGCACAAGCACAAAACATCAACGTGAATGTCATGTTCGCAAACTCGTCTAAAAGGACATATAGCAGATAGACGGGTTTACCGATCAAATGACATTCACGGTCGCAGATGCTAATCTGAGTACTGATAAAAATTAAACAGTTGTTAAAATATAACGACTTCGAAACACTTCAAATTTCCCCAAACTGAAAAAAAACAGAACATCAAACTTGGGCAAAAACAAACAACACCTGAAACCCAAACTCCACGAGATAAGAACCCAGACCAAAACACGAGGCAATCCACCACAGGAAACCCGGTGAAGCCGGATTTTTCAAGGGTGTGGCCGGCCAAAACTTGGTAGAATTGCACCAGTTTTGTTCTGGGTACATCTCATAGTCAAAGGATCACTCTGCACTTACTTAAAAAAAAATTGAAGCCTTTGAAAAATCGACAGAAACTTGAAGTTTGGTTTCAATGTTACGCAATTGTTTCAGTTTCATTGTTTTAACATTGTTTAAATTTATTAGTGTAGGGTTTATAGGTTGGCTCTGATACCATGAAAAGTTACGCTAGTGTCTCGGCCAACTGCCGTGGCCAAATGCGGAACAAATTTTTTTCTAACGATTAGAATATGGCACTAGAATAACCCTTAACCCGGATCTTTCCATAAACCTATCTAGCAAAATAATTAGTGCTATCTACAATGAAAGAAGTCTCACCAAACGATCCAAGTCCTTCGTTCTTCTTTCCTCTTCGTTAGCTCCAAGTGGCCACCTTGAACATGCTTGATCTTTTTTGTTGGCTCCTTTAGTTCTCTGCGATCGATCTTGCTGTCTGGTCCTCCTTTGTCGTAGATGATCCACCTCAGAGATATGATCCATGGCTTTAGCTCCACACTATATATCAAGTGGAGCAACTAGAGAACTTGGGTTGCTAAACCTAGTCTAGGATGTAGTGTGATTATCAAAGTATTTACTATCTCTTTCTTGCCTCTTCACTTGTTTCTCAACACATGAGAAGGGTAGTGAAGAGGAAGATGATGAAGGTGGAGGAAACTCAAGAGGAGGGAGGAGGTGATGAAAATGGGAGCTCAAAAATGAAGTATGCAAGTGAGAGAAAATCAACACAATGGTTTTGTGTATTAATTTCTTGAATAAACAATCAACAACCATACTTCAATAGTAACTACAAATGAATTAAAAATTCATTTGTAAACTATTGAAGCATGGTTATCACCATTCCTCCCATACCTCACACTTTACACCTCATTTCCATTTATCAAATAAATGAAAAAAGCATAATGAGGTGGCCACCTTCTAGAAGGTAATCTGTAATAAATACAGATTACAGTCTGCTGTATATACATACCTGCATTTGGATAAAACCAAATAGATAGAATAACACGAAGAACGTAATACTAGAATATACATATCGAAACAAATATATGTAAACTGTTAAATCAATACCTAATTTAATAATTCGGCTCAAACCCGAGCTGGCTAGTATTACCAACTGTCCGATCGAAAGTCCGAGTAAAAAGTACATCAATTGATCGAGACCCTGCACGTATCCAATGCGGCTACTACATCATTTCGCCTGAACTAGGGAAACCCTCTGTGTGGGACTCTAAAGACTCGACAGTACGCCGGTAGTGAGTTACTGGATAAATCCATAACCACAAGCACATCAGCGGCACTAGTTGTACATAACGGCTACCCGGGTACCTGTCGAAAAGGAAGGCCGACGAGCAAACTCATCCGGATTCCTACTGAGCCTGTCTGTGAAAATCTCCATACAGTCCGGTCTTTTCATCTAAGAGGATCGCATACCGGGTCTAGGGGGTGGTAAACGTCAGACCCTGATGACCTGGTAATTCATGCTGATATGGCTCAGGACCAATCCGGAAAACTACTGATCAACCTATCAGTAAATCGCAACTGCCTTGGCCAAGGTCTTATGGTCCTGAATAATCAAACAAAGTGCGATATCGACTCCCCGAACCGGGAGAGACGAATCCCCAACAATCGCCCACTGCCTCCATGTGGCTCGGGACTGTATCCAACCAAAACCTGTTTGCACGACTCAGTAGAGCCGTGATCGGGTAGTGATCAAAGTACAGTGGGAACTCTAACGAGACAAATGCCGATCTCAAGTCTGAAAACTAACCTATACTCATGCCACTTGAGAACTTTCATCTGACGATAGGTATAGTACCATCTGAAAGTTCTCGGTGAGTCTGTCCGGTGTACCCACCCCCTGTGAGCACCTGCATACGATCTTAGGTATGAAAGACCAATGGTTACGGGACCAAACCATCTCCCTTCGTCGGGGTCTAGAAACGTATACACTAGTCTACTCCGGAATATCGATACCCAGTCTAGATACTCCCACGACTAGGGACCATTTAAGGATGTGTGTACCGACTACCCAGCTCCCACAAGAATGATTGCCATCACAACGTAGGTAGTCTAGCAATGATCCTACGGGCTTTATCAACATGCAATTTCAAATATGTAATATCAAGTAAAATAAATACATGTTAAGATAAAGACAAACCAGATAGCATACTATCATATCGAGCAATACTGTCCTGTACATATATATGTCCAAGCATCCATATGTATACATATACAATAATGGCCTCTAGGGCATACATATCCAACACCTACAGCCCAAAGCCCTCTTCAATTCTCATATTTCCTTCATTTCCTTAATCAAAATCCTAAACTGTTCAATTCCCCTACTCCTTTCGTTTTTCCACTTCTTATTTAAATTTTCCTTAATTAAAACTCATTCAATTAAACCCCTATATATGATTACAACACTTACTGTTCAATTCCCTTTTCACTTCTATGCATTAAAACCCCCTCTTCACCTTCTCCCACTGTCCAAAATGAAACCGACCATCTCTCTTCTCCCCTTCCTCCATTAATCCAAGCTTCACCCTCTCTCTTTATATATACTTATATATATACATACACATAGCCTTTCTCTCTCTCTCTCTCTCTCTTTCTGTGTGTGTGTGTGTGTGTCTGTGTGTGTGTGTGTGTACACATATAATCATACACTTATAAATCACCCTATCCTTTTTCCCTCCACTCACCAAGGCCAAGCATCACCGAGACCATGTCACCATGGTCGACCCTTCTCCTTCTTCTTCGACTCGATCTCGCAAGCCGGGCAAACTCCCCCGCCACCAACGCCCACTCGCCTCCATCAACCACACCATCCAAGTATCAAACCCTCGACATTCAACAAGTCCGTGTGATGCGACCAAGCCTAGAACCGACGACAGAGGATTGCGACCAGTTCACAGCACAGACCGATCTCTGGTTTCTTTAAGTTTTCTTTTCAGTATGCCACTTATTTAGGCACTTTATATTTATATTTCTCTTTCAGATTTCTTATAACCAGTTTGAAATTTGTGAAATTTGAATATAGTAAAATAGTTGTTAGATTTCAGTATCATGTGTATTCTTGTATCCTTTTATATTGTTTACAAACGCTTAGCACGTTTATTTTGAGAAAGAATCTTCTCGGAATAAATATGTTGCGGGCCTCGTCATATGCCGTTACCATCTATTGGGAAGCGGGGCATGACATGTTTTATTGGTGATCCATTTAGGTCCGTTCTACATGAAATCTTAATCAATATATCATAAGAATTATGAAAATCAACAATTTTTACATTTCTTGCAATTCAACTCCTTTGAATCTTATCATATTCCTTGAATACATCTTAAACTTCACTTTCAACTTTCTTGATGATCATCTCTCGACTTTTGAATTCTTGACTCTGGCTCACCCCTTCTACTTGTGTATCGTAGGTTAATTAGCTCGGTTGATTAGAGTATCGATCGACGGAGCTCGAAAACGACATCATCCTTAGCTTTTCCAGTACCTTATTACGACGTACTCATTAAGGGAATTTCGAGGACGGAATTCTTTTAAGAAAGGTAGACTATAATGTATGCACCGTGATTTCATCCCTTGAGATCTTTTCTTGTTTTCCTCAATAATCGTGTCTCGACGTAAAGAAAACGAAACCGCGAATCTTTCATCTCCGTTTGATCTTCTTGATTCCTATTGTTTTCTTAAATCTTATTACATTGACTCTTATAGTAGGATTTGGGTAACTTAAATGGAGTTATGTGACTGTAACTATGAACTGCAGTATAGTTACAATGTGGTACTCTACCTAAGTGACTTAGAATTCTACATTTGATTCTCTTTCCTCTTGATTTAGCTATGTTCTACCGCATATCCTTATTTTTGATTATCGAATCCTATCTTCTTTATTAACTTATATCTTTTCCTGATCTGAAATTCGATTTTCATTCTTTATTCTTTTACCATTCTCGACAATCTAATCGCTAATTACGTTTCTTTTATTCGAGTGCTTGTTCACGGCTTTCTTGAAACTACCCTTGTTTAGCCTAACAACATTTATTCTGGTTTTCGAAACTCCTCGTCTTTCTGGCTATCTTATCGTGATAATTTTTGAGTACCGGTTGATGGAGCATGACGATATAGCGCAACTGCTTTGTCCTAACCTTATTTCATTGTTCTGTTGCAATATCCTTCAGTAATTTCGAGGACGAAATTATTTTAAGGAGGGTAGTATGTAATGACCCTAAAATTCCTATATCTTCATATTAACGAAATACTGTATTTATTTGTTTTACTATTTTCTGTATATTAAATATATTATTATGTAATCCTCCATCTATTTTCCTATCATATTATTTTCCAAAACCCAAATCAAATCCACTAATCTTTTTATTAAACCCAAACCCAAAACTCCTTTCTTCATTTTCTTTTCCTTCTCTTCTCAAATTGTAGCCAAACTCCTTTCTTCTTTTCTTTTTGATTCCTACAGCCCAAAGCACACTCCAATTCTCTCATCTCCTTCGTTTCCTTAATCAAAATCCTAAACTGTTCAATTCCCCCACCCCCTTCATTTTTCCTCCTCTTCTTTAAATTTTCCTTAATTAAAATCCATTCAAGTAAAACCCCATATATTTTACAACACCATCTGTTCAATTCCCCATTCACTTTTATGCATTAAAACCCCCTCTTCACCTTCTCCCACTGTCCAAAATGAAACCGACCATGTCACGACCGAAATGTGGCACGTGACCGACACTTAAATCACGTGACATCCAAAGACATCGACACGGTTCAAGTAAGCTAAAACCCGGAATCTAAACCCTTTTTGAAAATATTGGAGGTGAAGTTTAAAATAGTCATCAGATGGAATCAGTTTAAATAACATTAAAATTTAACTAAGTATGTTTGGAAAGCATCTATGACGTTTTGAAATTCGACAGCACCTCTTTGCATTTTTGTATAACCTGATACAACATAATAATATAACTAGCATCCCAACGGGAGCTAGCTTCCACGCCCAAACAGTGGAGCAGCCAAGCAGCCATATACGATGCACAATGGCAAAGAAAGAAAGCGAAACAAAAGAAACAATATAAAATTGTCGACTTCAATGAGTGCGACACCACAAGACACAACTCTAAGCTCGCTTCTAAGTCCACAATATACCCTTTCTAAGTTGATGGAGTTTACTAGATACAAGAAGATATGAATATACAAGTGTGAGTACGATACAACGGTAACCCACCTGCTAAAGCAATCACCGAAAGGAATGTTTGCCCAAACCGCTGATAATCCAAACGGTAAAACCTGTAAGAAACTGTGGCACAACGGGGGTGAGTTGCCAACTCAGTGAATAGAAGAACATCTAAAAGTAGAAATCGAAATGCACGACGATACCTAGGTCATAAATATAATACTATCATAATCTGTACTAATATACTATAAGATATGCATATGTATCATAATGCAACACTAACTATCATGCAATCCCAAATAGAATATATCCAATGCAAATAAACTATATCTAGGTATAAGCCCAATGTAACTGAAAATATATATATAAACCTCTTCTTTAAAATAGCCGCGGAATAGATATGTCCCGGCATAGAGCAGACGTGATAGTATGAAATATAATAGATATTTTATTTAAGATGTACGTAATGCTATTTTAATGAATAGTGTTAAGAGGTTTACAATTTAAAAGATTTTAGTGTCATATCAAACTCGTCAAAATAATGAGGTTATAGCTCGATTTTGAAATCCTTTTTATATGCAAATACTCGTAAAAGGGTATGCGGGTACAGTCCCCCGGATCAGTCCTGGTTGGCTACTATGACTATGATATAACTTTGTACCTCATGATAGCAACATAACAATATATATGGATGTCCAGCATCGACACCCGAAACCAGAAATCTCTCGTGTCCATCACCGACACGCAAATGCTCAAATCTCTCGTGTCCATCACCGACACGTAAACGCAGATACCGTTGACATCATCTCAACAGATGATCGCCACCCGATATCCCTGGCCCCGGTTAGTATTCCCTGGATACCAGCCGTGTCCAATCGAACCCCGATCAGCATCCCGGGATAACTACCATGCTCATCTCTATCTCCGGTATCGAGTATCTTCGTTACGCTCCCCGCCTATAATGCGGTCATCCTACCCCTCGATCTCGAACCGGGTCCACCATGTATCCGACTGTATAGCTCCCCCCACTCAGTCTGGATAAGTAACAAGTCCGAAACCGTATAGCTCCCCCACTCGGTTCGGAACAAATACTCAGAAAACATAAAACTCACGGTGGACGCCAACTCATCATATACAAAATATCAAATAAAGAATGAGAATACTTGCATAGATCATTCTGATGATATATTATATATATACATATATAACAATGTCCCATACCACCGATATATATCATCAGGAGTAAAATATCCAGAAATTCATAAGAATTAAATACAACATCTATAGTACTAATATTTACAATACAAAACATATAAGAAAGAAGGACTACGAAATTAGATCATATAGGAATAATGATATCAATCCTACTGTGTCATGGCACTACTAATGATGTGTAGTGTAGCAAATGCGTCTGTGCTCGTGCAGCATGGAAATCATTAGTATTTGTGCAAGTGTTCTAAAAGGTGTAATAGCCTACTCATATCAATATCTATATACTGTATATAACATAACGGTTCTACAGTCACATGGGAATACCAATGAGGTGTAGTATAATATATGTGTACGTGCTTGTGCAGCATAGTACTCATTGGTAGTTGTGCAGTATTCTATCAGAGTGTTCGTATTACGGAAACGTATACTATCGATAATTATAACGTGAACATGTAAAGTAAATCTAAACGTAACTAATAACTGTAATTACCTGCTATGAGCTATATCTTTATCTTTGAAAATAGAACGAAACGTTGATTTTGAGATAAGGAAGCTGCCTTAGGTTAAAGTAGATATTCGTTTTGGAAATTGGCACAGCATCCTTGTTTTTATCATTAAAAGAGAAAAGAATCGTAGTTTTTAAAAGAATATAGCTCGCATAAGTATTACATCCTAAAACGGAATATAATCTATCTCTACGAGTCTAAAGGAAAAACTTGGCCGTTATTCGGCATACGAATCTCATCATTTCCGATACGTATAATCTCTTGTATAATACCTCATTGTATCACTGTATCTATATCATTTCAAGTATGTCATGATTCCCGTACAAATCCATCAAACCATTTCCATGTCATACGGATCTCACGTCCCGTACGTATGTCATTAAGGCTATGTATGAAACTATATGCAATTGAAGGACATACTATATGTGATACTATATCAATAACATTAACATCTAACTAAATATCATATTATTCTATTTATAAGGTTGCGGGGGTGCTATACGCCATCCACCCGACTTTCCCCGTAAATATAAATCTACTCACCAACTTCATAAGCTTGTTGAAATCCACGCTGCTATATCCGCCAACTCCATCTCGGAAATCCTCGCGACGGCACCTATAATCGTATTTAAAACCACATCGATGTAAATATCATATTAAAACCCAAAACAATGAGCTAAGCACCCGTAGGTTAGAACTTACAGCTCACTTAACCCAAAAACAATAATATGTCACTGAAATCTACGTATGAACATCGATATTTCAGTCTCAGTACAAAATACGTAAAAACCGTATCGGAATATCGGAAATTTGGTAAAACCATTACTAAAACGTTCCCAGATTTTACTGTGTAAATATTTAGACAAAACAAACAATACAGGGACTTATAAAATACCAACACAAAGCTACAGGAGAAAAATGAACACCAAACGCCTAGAGAAGGCCGGCGTTGCCGGAAAATGGTGGGATGTCACCGGTTCACACATGGAGTTAGGGGATAAGGCTTTGTGTACAGTTCTCAAATGATCTAAATATGGTTTTGGTCTTATTAGTTTTTCTAGTGATTACACCTATTAGTTCCAGATTCATTTTTAGTGAGCTAGATATCACAAAATACACTATTTTCTGCACTGCACACTAAAAAACAGATATGAAATTATACAGAACTTACAAGGAGGAAATGAATTATACCTATGGAGATTGTGTACAAGATGATCCTGCTCAAGAAGTGTTTGTTGAACCATCTATGGTTGTAGTGGCTTCTAGGATGAGAGTGTGCACAACTTTGAGGAGAGGGTTAAGCTTTCACCCTTTGGATATGAGAAACACTTAGAGTTATTTGTGTTTGGAGTTTAAAACTATTGTGTTCAGTTGAGATAAGAAGAAATAATATGTGTGGAGAAAGCATGATGTGTAGGTTGAGAGGTGGAGGTGGCATGAGAGGAGTAGGAGGTGTAAGCATGAAAGAGGGTGGTATTTTCATGCAAGGATGAGGTGTGTGCATGAGGTGTACATGCAAGAAGGAGATGTAAAGAGAAGAAGGAGGAGGTGTGAGCTTGAGATTCAGTTTGAGTTGTGGTGTGTGTGAGGTTTAACTAACCCTAACCATGACCTAACACCTTTACAAAAAAACCCTCACACAATATCCAATTACATAATGAAGCTAAAAATTTCACTAAAACCCCCTCATGACACTTCTTATTGTCAAAAAAAGCTATTTCTTTACTAATCTATCCCACCACATATTAAAAGACCTTTTTATTACAAACAAAATAAAATAAATGTTTTTAATTACATAAATATAATAATTAATTATCTAAAATATTTCAAAATGTTACAATATTCCCCCCTTAAGAAAATTCAGTCCCCGAATTTAAATTAAATTCTCTTCTTAAAACATTTTTCTTAATCCAATCTACTCAATTTCAAAACAATTTCCCGGGGTCCAACTTAAAACATACAATGTCCGTGCAATTAATGGAACTCCAAAGTCGCACCTGAGCTAAAACGCATCATAATACAACCGTGTGCATAAAACATCAAAATATATAAAACTCACATAACTGTAATTCTAGCGGGCGCTATGAGAATTACTTCAGTTATGATACAATTTGCCAAATACGAAAACCGTTGTGTATCTTAAATACACAATAATTGCCACAGTCGTAGCGCAATTGTAGGGTTCCTAGGCACACTAATGAGGTCTCACAAGGCATCAACCATGCCCGTTTTGAAAATTACAAGTGCCGAGAAACCCTAGACTACGGATCGTTGGCTAGAAGTTTAGGCGACAAAAGCAACTAGTTAACAACTTAACTACAAGTGAACGGAAATACAACCTTTGTAGATCCGGTTCTCCACCTCCATAGCTCCGCGATGAAGTCCCCTCGCTGTAGAAATCGAATCTTGGACTCTAGTATTGGCTTCATCGGAGAATGGACGGGCTAGGTCATCGACCACACTGCCGAAGATGATCTACGTCGAGGCATCACAAGATCAAGCTCCACCTTCACCAAGCCATGAAAACTTGTGAAGGAAACACCCTATACTACTTGGCAAGAGGTAGAGTATGAAGAAATAGGAAGTGGGTTCACTTTAGAATTGGATTTCTCACTCATTTCATCAAGTCACCATTGATGAAGTCTAGGTTTTCTTCTTGAAGAAGAAAAAGAAGAAGATGATAATGTTATGATAAGTTATTCAAAATAGAAAAAGAATTGAATACTTATCATAATCCAACCATGGTCAAGTGTAGAGAATGAACTAGGGTTAAGTGAATGGTTAGGGTTAAGCATGAAGACAAAAATGGTGACTTAGTCAAAGCTTCATGAAGCTTCAATATCCATCCAAAGAAAGCCACCATTTTTCTTTATGCTTATTATTTTCCATAAAGAATAAATAAATAAATAAGAAAACCAAAACCCTAACCATTTAAATAACCATGGTTCAATCTTTACACAAACTCAAGTAAACATGCATCATCAAACATGATACAATCATTAGCACAAAAAGTATATCACATATACAACTTGTACATCCAAGTGAGAAAATCCATTTAAAGTGAACCAATACTAGTTAATGCAAAGTAATATATCAAATATATAATTATGCATTAAATCATTAAATCAACACTTGATTCAATGATCCGGTCATATCGCATATAACCGACTAGTATCCAATGTATCGGCTTATCGAATCAACCCTCGATTCGATAACTAGGTTATATCGCATATAACCATTCGATACATTCATCGCGAGAATAGAATACGGTATCACATACACGCATTATTCTCGGTCCCGCACATATCTCATATGCGCTCCTATTTCGTTTCGCTTGAGCCAGGAAACCTCTGTGTAGGACTCTAAAGACTCGTCAATACGCCGGCAGCAGGTGATGATCATATCAAACACCCACAAGCCGCAAGCGGTCTGCTAAACGTAACGGCCACCCGGGTATTGAGCGATCAGAAGATCGACGAGCAAGCCCGCTCACACTCCTGTGAATCCAACCAGTAACACTTACCGTACAGTCCGGTCTCGTCGTCTGATATGTCGCATATCTTGCCTAGGGGTGGTAAACATCAGACCCCAATAGCTCGATAAGTCGTGTCGATATGAGGTCTATAACAGTTCGAGAAACTACTGGTAACACTTACCAGTAAATCTCAGCAACCCTGGCCAGGGATTTCTGGTTATAGCCAATCGAACACAGCGCAGCATCAACTCCCTATACCGGGAGAGACGAATCCCCTCCTATCGCTCATTGCCTCCATGTGATTCGGGACTGTACCCAAAAACCACCATTTTGCACGCCCTCTTGGACGTGGTAAGATGGAAATCAAAGCACAGTGGGAACTACACAAGACTCTATGACGATCTCGGGTCAACAGACTACTCTGTACCAGTGTCACCAGAGAACTGCCATCTGAAGTAAGGTATAATACCATCTGGGGGTTCTCGGCGAGTCCGTCCAGTGTACCCAGTCTCCACTGAGCACCCGTATATCATCTCTGATGTCAAACACCAATGGATATGGGATCATCCATCGCCCATCTGTATGGGTCGAGAAGGTATACGCTAGTCTACTCTGGTATATCGATGCCCCGTCTCGATACACCCACGACTAGGGACTTTGAAGGATGTACTTATGGACTACCATGTCCCCACTAGTATGATCCGCATCATAGTCCAGGTAGTCAAGTACACATCCTAAGGGCTTTACCAACATGTAACAGAGAGACAATCAGTATACACGTTAAGGTAAAGAGCAACCAGATAGCATACTATCATGTCGAGCACGAAAGTCCTCCCTATATATGTCCCAGCATCCACTACAATATACATCCTATGTACAGTAATGGCCTCTAGGGCATACATATAACTAACAATCTCCCACTTGCACTAGGGCCATCTGTAGCAGTGGTTGCAGTATCTCATACTCAACCATCCCATAAAAATCTCTCTCTGGGTATAGGCCTTCGTGAGTGGATCCGCCGTGTTGTCCTCTGAGTCTACTCTCCTAATCTCGATCACCCTGGAGATCAACCATCTCAATGATCAGGTGATACTGCCTTAGAATATGTCTGGATCACTGATGGGATGGACATTCCTTGGCATAAGCCACAACACCATTGTCACACAATGGGAGGAACTAAGTTCATCTCATGAACAAATATACACCCAGACAGCCACTTTGGTTGCATCTTAAGTAGCGATGTATCCAGCCTTTATCGTCTAGTATGCCACGATATTTAGCTTGGAACTCTTCCAACATACCGTCCCTTTACTGAGGGTAAAGACAATGCCTGTGACTGACATTCAGTCGTCTTTATCACCCTGGAACACTTCCAGTGATTCTCCCCAGGATCAATTGATACCATCTCACTACAACTAGTGAGAATCCTAATATCCAATTAGATCTATCTCATAGATCCAAAACCCAGGATTTAGGAGGTATCACTTTGATCCTATATGGAGAATCATTGTGATAAGCGGAGATTGACCGAGCGTAGCATAGGAAACTTCTTTCTTATCAAGAGTATGTCATCCACGTACTCTACGAGGATCATCACCATACTCCCTACTACCCTTTTGTATATACAAGGTTCATCTACCATTTTGATGATGTCAAACTGTTTTACTAACTCAACAAAACAGATGTTCCAACTCCGCGATACCTGCTTTATCCTATAAAGTATCTTGTACACGTTTCCGCTGCTCCCACTGTCTACGAAGCCCTCTGGCTGTGTACTTATAGACGTCCCCTTCTAAAACATCATTTAGAAAAGCAGTCATGGCACCCAACCGCCAGATATCGTAGTCATGGTATGTAGTCGTGGCAAGTAGGATCTGGATGGACTTAAGCATAGGTACTTGAAAAGGTTTCATCATTATCCACGCCTGGTTGATGACGAAAAGCTTTAACAAGTCTAGCTTTGAAAGTCTCAACTTTTCCATCTACACCAAGTAATCTTCTCAAGATATACTTGCTCCTGATGGGGATTTAACCCTTCAGATATAGCATCCAAAGTCCATACTTTGTTGGTGTACATGGATTCCATCTCAGATCGCTAAGCATCCAGCCATTCTTACAGAGTCCCACTCCTGATGGCCAGCTCGAAACTAGTTGGGTCATCATCTCATGATGCAATCCTCGCTCCCACTGTCATAGAGAAACCGAAGTATCTCTCAGGAGGGTGAGGAACCTTACTAGATCGGCGGAGAGGCTGAAGTTCGTTGGTAACTATTGAATCCTTTGGTTCTTTCAAATAATCAGCTGCAGTTTGTATAGCTGGAACATTTCCAGTTCTACATTACAGATCTTGCCTCGAGCTTGTCCGGATTTTGCTTTTCAGACATAGGCTGGACAACCCCAAATCTTAACTAACTTAAGAGATGGGCTCTTCCCTTATCATATCAAATATGAAGTGGTAGGCAACTGATTTGATTTGAACCCTATTCAATAGGTATGCAGCTTCTCAAGTGCATAACTCCCAAAAAGGAAATAGGTAACTCAGTAGTACTCATCATAGAGCACACCTTATCATATAGGGTGTGATTGCTCCACCCCGATATACCATCGCGCTATGGTGTATACGGAGGAGTAATGCTGAGAGAGAATCTCATTCTCCTTTAGAAAAGTCCAAGAATTCCGTGCACAAGTATTCTCCTCCCTGATCTCATCATAGGACATAATACTTATACCCGCGTTGGTTCTCTACTTCTAACTTATATTCTGTGAATATCTCAAAAGGTTCGGACTTGTGTTTCAACAAGAACATATGTCTGAATCTAAAGAGATTATCAGAGAATGTAATGAAGTATAAGGAACCGGTCTTGGCATGTGTAGACAGGGGACCTTGCATACATCAACATGTATCATCCCAAGAGTTCACTAACTCTTTCTCTGTTTCCAGTAAACAGAGCTATGGTCATCTTATCTCTGTGACATGACTGGCAAGTTTCACAAGATGTAAATTCAAACTGATTTAAATATGCATCTAAAATGTAACTTCAGCCAGTCGGATCGCATTGATATGACCTAGTCTACAATGCCTCAAGAAGGATTCGTTCATTTCTGAACTCTGCCTCTTTTGTGTGTTGAATATACTAAAGAACTGTAGTTTGATTTAGAACATCAATGCTTTTAGATAACGTGCCTGATCCGATCAACTTTTGATATAGGAAATGTTCAAAACATAATCCAACTATACAAAATTTTATCATTTCTTTACTTATAAAGAGATAGATATGATTTTGTATATCAGGTTCGGTATCTAATAGCATTTGTTCAGAATCAATGTATCTGTAATACAAGGTGACAGTGACCAACAGACTTGGCTGCAACACTTGCCTCGTTTTCTGTCTCATGAAACTTATCACCCGTTCTCAGTTTTTCTACCTTTTTGTAGCCCTATGTAACAGATTACATATCTGGGATCCAGATCCGGTATCATATACCCAGGATGCGGAGGATACTGATAAACAGTTCTGTATAATGAACACACCCGAAGATGATGCATCAGCATGCACTCTCTTCGTTTGGGCGGCATGGGAATTCTGGTAATCCCCAATTTCCTGCTCTATTTTATAACAATTATAAGTAGGACCAACGTTCCCCAGCTCAGTATAACAAGCGGGTTCGGTCAATAATCCGTATTATTATCTTGATTAAGGCGTGATATGGTTCTACCTGGAGAGAGAGAGAGAAGAAAACACTCAGCGTGCGCTCTAGCAAGAATAGATTGGTTTTTATTTTATCTAATCAGGATGGCTCCCACTGCTTTTTATCAAATCTTCCTTCAAACCCTAAAAGGAAAGACTAGCCGGGATTAATTACATGCTACAAGTTCGCCAATCTTTCAGCCATGCCAGTGTCGGTACTTTGAGGGAGGTCCATCGTGCTTTCACACGAACCTAATTAATTTAAACCTCGTTTTCCCAGAGGCGTAACCTCGTTGACACCTTTCTAGACACCTACTTGATCGGCTAATTGTAATGTGTAAAACTCTCCCAGGAGTAACAATTACTCGCAGCGGGTATCGGGATCCAACTATCTCATAGAAGGTATGCAATCTCATTGCAAATTTCAACACTTGAAATTCCCGATAATATTTTGCCCCTAGCTTGCTATGACCTTGACGCATGCCAAACAACCCATAGTCCGCTAGTCAAGTTCAACCCGTACATTTCTTGATTGAATTAAACCCACCCACACGACCCTTGACGCATGCCAAACAACGCCGTACGAATACCATAATCCAATCGCATCGTATGCTAGCAGATAAGCACTAGTTAGCTACCGTACACTACGCCTTGACGCATGCCAAACAACCGCAGCACGAATACTAACTAGTACTTATCTGAAATGACGGAGGGCTACGACAGGTTTTTCTGAAAACCTATTGCGTAATGAACTTGATATCGTTGTAGAATCAAATGATTTTAAAATGGAGTGCTTTTGAGGCTTTTCTAGTTTTGCTAAAGGAGTCACTCCCGGTGAAGGGATCGTCGGTCCTTTCCTCGTCGAATGAGGTGCAGGATATATCACATATATCACTGTGCAAAGCAAAAACTCTTAAAAGCAATCAAAAGACAAACCGAGTGTGTAGCATCTGCCAGCTATTGCTAAAGGAGTCACTCCCGGTGAAGGGATCTCGGTCCTTTCCTCATCGAATAAGGTGCATGATATATCACATATACCTCTGTGCAAAGCAAGAACTGTAGCTACCTGTTTTATTTTTGAAATTCGATTCTACAACATCTTAGGTTTCTTTTATTTCATTAATCATATTAATGAAGTCCCATCATTTAAGTACCTAAACATCACAGATAAATACGACGTACACTTATGTCATCCGCATTCGCCTCGATGTCCTCTCATGCACCGTTAGGTTAGGTAACTAACGGCAGAGCAGGGCAGGGCTAGCGCGGGTGTAAAACAAAAGTAACATCTATATAATATATCATATATACTATATACTGTATCTATCACAGAACATCACATGATCACATCACAGATATCGCAGCAGAAGAAACATATGAAATATTGGATATACTAGGACGTCCGTGTTTTCAATACGAGCCAGTATAAAACACGGATTCCACGGTCGCGATGAATAGCCAAACCCACACCCCTAGACCCCTACGAGAGCAGCAAGCAACCCTACCAATTCTAGAGTTAGGAGACCCGGACTCGACTCCTCGAGTTGGTCTCCCACTGGACTCCAGAACCCGGTTACTTGTGCTCCCCTCCTTGGGTCTATCCTAGTGCAGAAAAGTAAATAATATACAAATGGTGACATCTTCCGCAACCTGGAAGTGCCCCAATAAAAGAATATTACAAACAAGTTTTTACATGAATGAAAATGAAAAACACTCATCTCACATAAAAAAAACCCCGGCTATTCAAACACGACGATCCAATTTAACATATCCAGCAACACATAACATCACATGTCATCAACGTAAGTAAATATGCGCATCCCAATTGTCGTTGACATATAGCAACGAAACCGGCGATATCGCATATTACACTTACGGTCACAGAAAAGAAAGTGTAAAACTACAACAGTTGGAATCCGCAACCACCTCAGACATCGCATGCCTGATCAAATGAATTACTTAGACATCACATGCCTAACAATTATAAACCCCGCATTTTAGTCTCAAAATCGAAAACACTTTTCAATATCAAGTCGGGCAATTCAACAAGATTCCCGACATCCTGATCGAATGCTCGTCGCAAACTTTAGTAGACGGCCGCACCCCCGATGCCGTCGACGAAGTGCACCAAGGCGGAACACCACTGCCGCGAGCACCCAAACGGATGCTTTCGGCGACGGGGTTCTCCTACAGTCACTTGGTCGGGGCTATGGAGTGAGGTTGTCTATTAAGTTTACCCGGCGAGTATCCGCGTACGCTACGTGATTGCGACGGACTTTTGATCACATCAAAATTCCGTAGCGACCGATCAAGTGAGACTAAACTGCTATGTTTATAACATTCATTCAGTTATCTCATAACTACTTGTGAATTCCAATTATTGTATCACATTCCGGATAAATAGAAAATGTTAAACTTTCCGATCGAACAATCGAACACCCACGTTTTCCCGAAACAGCTCAACACTTGAAATAAGTTTAAAAATATTCACTTCGTGCCTCAGTACCAACGGTCCAGCCGTAGAAGGGTCAAGCCAACGCCTCACATGTGGCACGCCGTACTGCCCCAAACCCGAAGGTTCAAAGGGCAGTTCAAGACGGTCACATAATCGAGTTAAGGTTTGTTGTCTTCTAGAGGGACCATCGCGTTACTTACACTACTTAGAACGTCTTTAAAATACGGAAAGATCCAATACTTGGAAATTTCCCGACAGGGGAAAAGGTGGGTATTTATATCCGGTCGAACTTTCTAACATATTCAAAAATTATCCGGAAAACCACATAGACAGAGTTTGACAATCCGATTGAATCATCGAACTCCCAAAACACCCTAGAAAACTCAACTCTTGAGTGATATTTAAAAATGCCCAGAGAACTCAGCACTGAATAAAGGAAGTTACTGTGCAAAATTGGGTGGGTGACGTCATCATTCGGCCGCGGAACCGCCGCAGAAGCCAGGATTCTGCCGCGGTTCCGCCGCACATTGGAGGAATCATGGACACGTGTTGCACAGTAATTCTTAGGATTCCCTGCTGATTTTTCTGCATATTTTTAATTTGGAAAAATCCCAGTTTTTAGAAAAAGGCCAGAGAGCTATTTTGGGGTTAGGATTTTGGTTCGATCGGGTTTCAAACGTCGTCTACTCATCGCCTAAGGCTCTAGCTAGGCTCTGATACCACTGTAGGGTTCCTAGGAACACTAATGAGGTCTCACAAGGCATCAACCATGCCCGTTTCGAAAATTACAAGTGCCGAGAAACCCTAGACTACGGATCATTGGCTAGAAGTTTAGGCGACAAAAGCAACTAGTTAACAACTTAACTACAAGTGAACGGAAATACAACCTTTGTAGATCCGGTTCTCCACCTCCATAGCTTCGCGATGAAGTCCCCTCGCTGTAGAAATCGAATCTTGGACTCTAGTATTGGCTTCATCGGAGAATGGACGGGCTAGGTCATCGACTACACTGCCGAAGATGATCTACGTCGAGGCATCACAAGATCAAGCTCCACCTTCACCAAGCCATGAAAACTTGTGAAGGAAACACCCTATACTACTTGGCAAGAGGTAGAGGATGAAGAAATAGGAAGTGGGTTCACTTTAGAATTGGATTTCTCACTCATTTCATCAAGTCACCATTGATGAAGTCTAGATTTTCTTCTTGAAGAAGAAGAAGAAGAAGATGATAATGTTATGATAAGTTATTCAAAATAGAAAAAGAATTGAATACTTATCATAATCCAACCATGGTCAAGTGTAGAGAATGAACTAGGGTTAAGTGAATGGTTAGGGTTAAGCATGAAGACAAAAATGGTGACTTAGTCAAAGCTTCATGAAGCTTCAATATCCATCCAAAGAAAGCCACCATTTTTCTTTATGCTTATTATTTTCCATAAAGAATAAATAAATAAGTAAATAAATAAGAAAACCAAAACCCTAACCATTTAAATAACCATGGTTCAATCTTTACACAAACTCAAGTAAACATGCATCATCAAACATGATACAATCATTAGCACAAAAAGTATATCACATATACAACTTGTACATCCAAGTGAGAAAATCCATTTAAAGTGAACCAATACTAGTTAATGCAAAGTAATATATCAAATATATAATTATGCATTAAGTCATTAAATCAACACTTGATTCAATGATCCGGTCATATCGCATATAACCGACTAGTATCCAATGTATCGGCTTATCGAATCAACCCTCGATTCGATAACTAGGTTATATCGCATATAACCATTCGATACATTCATCGCGAGAATAGAATACGGTATCACATACACGCATTATTCTCGGTCCCGCACATATCTCATATGCGCTCATATTTCGTTTCGCTTGAGCCAGGAAACCTCTGTGTAGGACTCTAAAGACTCGTCAATACGCCGGCAGCAGGTGATGATCATATCAAACACCCACAAGCCGCAAGCGGTCTACTAAACGTAACAGCCACCCGGGTATTGAGCGATCAGAAGATCGACGAGCAAGCCCGCTCACACTCCTGTGAATCCAACCAGTAACACTTACCGTACAGTCCGGTCTCGTCGTCTGATATGTCGCATATCTTGCCTAGGGGTGGTAAACGTCAGACCCCAATAGCTCGATAAGTCGTGTCGATATGAGGTCTATAACAGTTCGAGAAACTACTGGTAACACTTACCAGTAAATCTCAGCAACCCTGGCCAGGGATTTCTGGTTATAGCCAATCGAACACAGCGCAGCATCAACTCCCTATACCGGGAGAGACGAATCCCTTCCTATCGCTCATTGCCTCCATGTGATTCGGGACTGTACCCAAAAACCACCGTTTTGCACGCCCTCTTGGACGTGGTAAGATGGAAATCAAAGCACAGTAGGAACCACACAAGACTCTATGACGATCTCGGGTCAACAGACTACTCTGTACCAGTGTCACCAGAGAACTGCCATCTGACGTAAGGTATAATACCATCTGGGAGTTCTCGGCGAGTCCGTCCAGTTTACCCAGTCTCCACTGAGCACCCGTATATTATCTCTGATGTCAAACACCAATGGATATGGGATCATCCATCGCCCATCTGTATGGGTCGAGAAGGTATACGCTAGTCTACTCTGGTATATCGATGCCCCGTCTCGATACACCCACGACTAGGGACTTTGAAGGATATACTTATGGACTACCATGTCCCCACTAGTATGATCCGCATCATAGTCCAGGTAGTCAAGTACACATCCTAAGGGCTTTACCAACATGTAACAGAGAGACAATCAGTATACTCGTTAAGGTAAAAAGCAACCAGATAGCATACTATCATGTCAAGCAAGAAAGTCCTCCCTATATATGTCCTAGCATCCACTACAATATACATCATATGTACAGTAATGGCCTCTAGGGCATACATATAACTAACAGCAATATCAATGCACACGACCAAGCGAAAGTTCTTTTATATATATCAAAGCTATAATATATCCTATCAAGTGCAAAACACGAAAACAAAATCAACCCTAATGGGTTTGCGTGCAATTTCAAACCACACATCACGGTGTGCATGAAAACAAAACAGCGTTAAGTGCAACAGGCGTGCACGAAACGATATCCACTGCATCCACTGTGCATGGAACAAAAGTATATAAAATAAAATCAAGTGCATCGGAGTGCACAAAATCAACATCAAGTGCATCAGAGTATACAAAATCAAAATCAAGTGCATCAGTGTGCACAAAATCAAAACCAAGAATACCTAGGGTTTATATATATAAAATCTCTTAACCATGTGAATCTGATGTGCACGGAAATATCATTGTAGTGCATCCAGTGTACATAACACTCCAATCGAGTGCAGTCACCTTGCACGAAAATCTCAACAAGTGCATTTGGTGTGCACAAAACATAAATCAAAGTGAAACCACTGTACCTGGAAATCTCATCTAGTGCACCTGGTGTGCACGAAACATAATATAACCCTCAATTCATCAAAAATGGATATATCAAAATAACAAACATTGAGTTGTCCTTTCTTCAATGTTAGAAACAAAATATTTAGATCATAAAACGAAATTCGAACTCAAATGATATCGAAGCATATTCTCTTCAATGTCAAAAGGTGTTTATACCACCGGAATTGGCATAGCAAGGATTACTACCTGCCGTCTGCCACGTTCTAACGCTCTCTGTCTCTAAATTTTAGTTCTTCTTACGGATCTCTAATACCATGGCATCTTTATGCAATCGTCCGGTGAGAAGCAATGACACCATTCGTCTTATTGCTGACACATCCCATCACATCTTCTTGGCCAGTAGTCCAGTCTCTTATAACGCAACATGTTGATAACGGAAATCTATACCCTCTGCTTGTATGCTAACAACTGATACTGGGTCCAATCTTACTTATTATCAATTTTTAGAAAGGATCACCTTCAAGTCTCCTGCTGATCTCAGCTATCCAGCCTGTCCGGAACTAGCACCCATTACTGAATCCTCTTTCACTTTCGCAACAACTATCATTTCCTTAAGATTTTCCTCTGATGTGTAGTTGTACGCGTCTCTGTATAGGTATCAAATCTTCAATATCATCGGTGAAGAACAACTGCCCACTGAAACTTCGCACCAATCTCATATTCCATAACTCTCTAATATTAACCACTTAAGGCGCGTATCTCGATAATCATGTGATTGCAAGTCATACCTGGTTATGACCAGGCTCGGAGTCTTACAAACTCGGAAACACGAATTCGACATCTCTGATACTTGTAGAATAATCTGGCTAAGCTCATCTTCGAAAACTCGTCCCAATTCGTTAGAGGAAAACTTACTGCACGATCTCTTCCTCAAGCGACTTGCATCAGGTCTAAGCAAGATCCATCGGAAGAAGCTAATCAATTTCACCGATCTTATCTCGGAGCACCACAATGGATTAAAAGTCCTAACCATCCCACATCTGAACGGCTATGAATTCTTCTGATCCATCTACACTTGTAAACATCGTCAACCTTTAACTTTATGAACTCTGGAAGTAACATCTCGATAACCTCAGCAATGATTGGTACCACTGTCTGAACAGTACGCGACACTACGATCTTCGGAGAGGGGAAAACATTATGCCTCAAGTCCGGCTGATCTCTAGCAATGATCCTACCATCTGGTGTAGATCCCGAAGAAACTCGCTTTAGCATTAGAACTCGATCATATATATATATATATATATATATATATATATATATAAACGACGTGTCTCTATATCACCGGGAAAGTCACCCTAGTCAGTCCTTGTCCCAGACAAGTCTGCTCTAACCGTACCTCTAACTACAGCTCTCTCGGCTCCCATAAACATGGTGACCGAAACAATCAACATGCACTGACGAGGATAGATCAATCGGAATGAATAGAAGGAAGATCTCAAGATATAAATCTTAAGGTACCTTAGGCGGAATATCATATCGTAAATATACCGCGGAACATATGTACGATACGTCACTCTACTTAGTACCTACTCCATCAACCAAGGTCATCATACATAACGAAAGTTCAGGTATAAAACCCCCAAAATCAAGTCTAAGCCCTATAAAGTCAAGCCTAGGTAACAAAATTTATGCCCAAACTCCATATAGTCAAACCTAAACTCAAACAAAGGTTAAACCAAACCCTCTGATATCAACTATGTAACGACCCAAATGTGGCACGTGACCGGCACTTAAATCACGTGACATCTAAAGACATCGACACGGTTCAAGTAAGCCGAAACCTGAAATCTAGACCCTTTTTGAAAATATTAGAGGTGAAGTTTAAAATAGTCATCAGATGGAATCAGTTTAAATAACATTAAAATTTAACTAAGTATGTTTGAAAAGCATCTATAACGTTTTGAAATTCGACAGCACCTCATTTGCATTTTTGTATAACCCGATACAACATAATAATATAATTAGCATCCCAACGGGAGCTAGCTTCCACGCCCAAACAGTGGAGCAACCAAGCAACCATATACGACGCACAATGGCGAAGAAAGAAAGCAAAACAAAAGCAACAATATAAAATGGTCGACTCCAATGAGTGCGACAACACAAGACACAACTCTAAGTCTCGCTTCTAAGTCCATAATATACCCTTTCTAAGTTGATGGAGTTTTACTAGATACAAGAAGATATGAATATACAAGTGTGAGTACGATACAACGGTAACCCATATGCTAAAGCAATCACCGAAAGGAATGTGTGCCCAAGCCGCTGATAATCCAAGCGATAAAACCTGCAAGAAACTGTGGCACAACAGGGGTGAGTTGCTAACTTAGTGAATAGAAGTACATCTAAAAGTAGAAATCGAAATGCACAACGATACCTAGGATATAAATATAATACCATCATAATCTATACTAATATACTATATGATATGCATATGTATCATAATTCAACACTAACTATCATGCAATCCCAAATAGAATATATCCAATGTTAGTGTTTATGCCCTAGAAGGCCATTACTGTATCATACTAGTTTGTATATTACTTAATGGAAGCTTGGGATATTCACATGTATATAACAGTCTTGCTAAACATGGTAGTATGCTACTTGGTTTTTCTATCTTAATATGTGAGTATACGTATTGATAGAGCTCTTAGGATCTTGCTTGACTACCAGCGTTGTGATGGCAGTCACACTAGTGGGGGCTGGGTAGTCTACAAGCACATCCTTATTCAGGTCCCTGGTCGTTGGATTATCGAGACAGAGCATCGATACTCCGGAGTAGACTAGTGTGTACGCTTCTCATCCCAGTTGGGGAGATAGTCTGTCCCACAGCCGTCAGTACGTCGTACTGGAGATAGTATGCAGGTGCTCGTTAGGTTACGGGTACACCGGACAGGACTCACAGGGAACTGTTGGTTGGTTTTATACCAGTCGTCAGTGAACAGTTCCCAGGTGACATGAGTACAGCATAGTCCGCAGACTTGACACTGCTGCTTCGCCTCGAGTGTGTCCCACTGTTCTTAGATTGCTACCCTACCATGGCTCAAAGGAGTCGTGCAAACAGGTAGCAGTTGGGTGCAGTCCCGAGCACTTGGAGGCAGTGGCGGTTAGACAGGATTCGTCTCTCCCGGTATTGGGGGTTGATATCGCGCTGTGTCAGAGAGCCATTACGCAAAGTCCCTGGCCAGGGCAAGCGAGATTTGCTGGTAGGTTCCAGTAGTTTCTCAGGGTGTAATGGGCTTCCCTCCGACACGACTTATACCGCTATTAGGGGACTGACGCTTGCCGCCCCCCTAGGCCCGATATGCGATAGTCTAAGACGAACGGACCGGACTGTATGGAGATTGTCACATCAGACTCAGTAGGAGTTCGGATGGGTTCCCTCATCGGCCTTCTTATCGACATCTACCTGGGGACCGTTACGTACAGCTAGTGCCGCTTGCGGTCTGTGGTTAAACCCACTGCCAGCGTAGTAGTCGAGTCTCTAGAGTCCCACACAGAGAGTTTCCCTACTCCAGGCGAAACGATATAGAGGTCGTATGGTTTTACGACAAGGGTTCGGACGCATACGTGTGTTTTCGCACGTACGACTTTCGGACAGTTTTTACCAGTCGGCTTTGGTTTAAGCCAGTTACTGGTATCCGGTTATTGGATTTATACAGTCTAAAGTTTTTCCGTATTTTTGCGGAAAGGAGGGACGTTCTCGTAATTGCGCGAGAAGCTTCTAGAAGATGGTGACTAAGGAGGTTTAGGTGGCATATACAATGAATGTGATTAGTGAGTCATATGGATGATTCATCCATGTCATTAATGCATCATAAATGCTTAATGACTCATGGATGTGAATCATCACTAGATATTATCAAGCATGGTTGTTAAATTCATTTCTTTTCTTTTCTTGATAAAAGAAATGCTTGATATATATTATCATAACTCATTCTTCTCACTTCATTATTATCCTCACCTTCTCTCTCCTCAAGCTCTCCCTCTTCAAACCCTAATCCTCCCCTCTCATGTGTTGAGTACAAGGATTAGTTAGACTACTTAATCCATAACCCTCACTATATTTCACCTAACTTCTTTGATTAGCACTTAGAGAAGTTTAGTTGCCTCAAGTTTAGAGGCTAAGCTTGGAGTAAAGCTCTCGGGTGGATCGTCTACTACTTCGAGAAGGCCGAGGAGGAGGTGGAGTTCGCAAAGACGAAGGACACGATTCGTTAGGTATAATCCCTAAACATAGTAGCATAGAAACTCTATGTTTTAAGTTAGTTATCGTTTAGCTTCGATTCAAGCGGTTAGTCGATGTTTGTACACTAAACAAGTTCGTTTTTGAAAATTCCGCCTCCCCACAAGTATTGGGGTGTTGTACATCGACTTACATTGGTATCAGAGCCTCGCTAAACAATAAATAATTTACTTGCAAATTTGTATGAATTTCGAACGGAAAAAACGAAACCGGAAAACCCCGAAATCACTAGTTTCTGTTGAATTTTAAATGAAGTCCTAAAATTTTTCAGGGAGGTTCAGAAAGCTTAAAAAGACAGTAGAAGAACACCCAAGAAATTTGGGCCCCTGAATCGCCTAAAGCGCCGCGGAACCGCGGCGGATCGCACCGATCCGCCGCGCTTCCGCCGCCGAGTTGGCGATTCAGGAACCCAAATTTTCTGTGTTGCTTCTCTGTGATATTTGGTATTTTCTGGAATATTTTATTTTTGCTCAGGTTTCAGATTTACAGAGCAGTATTGGAGCAAAATTAAAAGTGTTTAATCGGTCGAAATTATACAGTATTTGCTTGTTGGATTATATCTGTGTTTGTATAATGTGTTCGTAAACCTCCCCTAACTGCTAGTATGTCGGTTGGCAGGGGGTTGCACATTTCTGTAATGGTTTTTACTGTTTGTGGATATGAACTGTGTTGGACTGTTGTGATGATTAGCCGGGGTTATGTTATTGGTTATTATTTAATTCATTTGATGTAACTGTAATTTGTTGTAATATTATTTTGCGGGGCACATCCAGGTTGCGGTTGTAGCCACCGTTGTATTATTTCATTTTACTGTTTTTGCTCCTAGGACAGACCCGAGGTGGGGTGCACAAACTGCCGGGTGGGTAGTTTGCCGTACCCGTTGGGGTCTTAGGTGGGGTAATGGCCATTCATCACAACAGTGTAATCCGTCTTTTGTTGCAGGCTCAAAACAAACACGGATTACTTGCAAATCCAATAAAGTTCATCTGTGATCTGGAATGCCTATTATTGCGTCTGACGAATGTACAATATCTATATATGATAGCTATTTAGACGTCACTTATGTTTTACACCCGCGCTAGCCCAGCCCCCGCTCTGTCGTTAGTTAAGTAACCTAACGGGTGATGACGGGACCCCGTGGCGAATGCGGATGGCATAAGAGGACGTTGTATTTTCGTTGTTTTCTGTAATGATAGGTTAATGATGGGACGCATTATCTATAATGCAAAGAAAAACAAACCAAAATTTAAATCGTTGGAACAATTTAAAAGAAACCACTCGGTTAATTTTAAAACAGATATTTTTAAATGCGGAGACTTAACCACTCCTTTTAAAAGCTATCAGGTTCCTTCGGTTATATCAAGTTCACTACGTTCACGGTTTCGCCAAAACCAGTCGTAGCCCTCCGTCATTTCTTATGGATGGTCAGTAGTATTCAAGCTATGCTTGTTGGCTTACGTCAAGGCATAGTGTTTGGTAGCTGCTGGGGTATTCATTTGTTGCATAGATAGATGTGTTGGTTTGGGACAGTCGCATTACCTTGTTGGCTTACGTCAAGGGTATATACGGGTGGGTTCAAATTAACAAGATAATGATGGGCAGAACTTGACATGTGACTTATGATTTGTTGGCATACGTCAAGGTCATAAGAGCATGGGGCAAAAACTTATATCGGGAATTTCTAAAGAAACTGAAATTTGCAAAGAGATGCATACCATTTGGAGTTTGATGAATGTTGGTAGGATTCCTTCAACATTATCATACGATGATATTTGGATCCCGATCCTACTGTGAGTATATGCTACTTATCAGGATATTCGTCACTTAACGATCAATGCTATAAACCAAGTAGGTGTCCAGAAAAGTGTCAGCGGGGTTACGCCCCCAGAGAAAAGAGGTTATTTAATTAAGGAACTTCGCGAAAGCGTTGGAAAACCTCCCTCGAAGTATCGACACTAGCCTGGCTGAACGGTTAAGCAAGAATTGTACGGTGAAAATAGTCCTGGCTAATTCTTCTTTTATGGTTTGAGGAAGGATTTGAGAAACAGTGGGAGCCATCAAGTTTAGATAAACTAAAAACCACTCTAAACTTGCAAGAGCATCATGCTAAAGAGTTTTCTTCTCTCTCTCCTAATTGCAGCGACCCTGAAAATGACTGGACTTAAGTTACTTTTAGAGAAAAATATACTGACAGGGCCAAACTATAAAGATTGGCTGCGGAATGTCAAAATGGCTTTGACCTATGACAAATTGGGGTACGTCCTCACCGCTACGGCACCTGCTGTCCCTGGTCCCAAATCCAGCAATGCGGATAAGGAAATCCGCAAAACCTGGGATTTAGATTGCGCGAAAGCCAAGTGCATCGTGCTTGCCTCTATGAACAATGAACATCAGAGGAGGCACGAGGATATGACCCTAGATGGCATATTTCTCCATACAAAGGAACTTTATGGAGAGCAATCTCGTATAGCAAGATACGAGACCTCTAAGAACTTGTTTCGAGCGAGGTTGGCTGTCGGGTCATCAGTAGGAGAACATGTCCTAAAGATGATCGGCTATATTGAAGAGCTCGCAGACCTTGGGACGACTTTGGATAATGAGCTCTATACAGACCTTATTCTCCAGTCCCTTCCTCACACCTACGCCCAGTTTATCCTGAACTTCAACCTTCAAAGAAAAGAAGTTGAACTTCCGGAACTCCTGAACATGTTAAGGAGTGCAGAGGGCACCTTGCAGAAAGCAAGGGAAACACCCGCTATGTTTGTTAGCGGTGCATCTTCTTCCGGGTCCAAGGCTAGGGCCAAAGGAAGGAAGAAGAAGGCCGCCAACAAACCTAGAGGAGGCGCTAGTAAGGTGGGAGGGAAGGGAAAGAAAAAGTTTGCGGTACCGGTAGTTGGCCAGGATGAGTGCTTCCATTGTCACAGGAAAGGGCACTGGAAGAAGGATTGCAAGGCGTGGAACGCCAAGAACCAGGAACCGAAGCAAGCTGTGGCTTCGACTTCAGGTGTGTTTGTAATTGAGAATTGTCTGTCAATCAACTCTACTTCCTGGGTATTGGATACCGGATCAGGATCTCATATTTGCAATTCTTTGCAGGCACTGAGAAACTGTAGAGTGCTGAAGGAAGGTGATATGACCCTAAAGGTTGCTAACGGAGCTAGCGTGGGAGCTGCGTCCGTCGGGGATTATCACCTAGGATTGACGAGTGGACACATTTTGGTTTTACATAACTGTTATTTTGTACCAAGCTTAACGTGTAATATCATATCAGTTTCCTTGTTATCAAATAAAGGTTATGATTTCACGTTTGTAAGAGATGTTGTTAACATCCACCTTAATCATGGTTTGATTGGGTCCGGTACACTAAATAACGGTATATATGTTTTAAACCAACTCCAAATTTTCAATGTCCAGAACACACTAAAAAGAAAGTCTCCAGGTTTAAATAAAGCTTTCTTATGGCATTGTAGACTGGGTCACATCAATGAGAGAAGGTTGACTAAGTTGCATAGAGAAGGATATTTGGACTCGTTCGAATATCAAACTTATGACACTTGTCAATCTTGTCTCAAAGGAAAGATGACAAAGACTCCATTTACTGGACAAGGAGTAAGAGCGAGCGAGCTCTTAGGACTCATACACAGCGATGTATGTGGTCCAATGTCTACACATGCGAGAGGTGGTTATTCCTACTTCATTAATTTTACATATGATTTCTCTAAGTTTGGACATGTCTTCTTAATGAAGCATAAATCCGAGGCCTTTGAGAAATTCCAGGAATACAAGAGTGAAGCGGAAAACCAAACAGGCAAAAGTATTAAGACACTGAGATTTGATCGAGGTGGAGAATACTTAAGTGTCGAGTTCCTAGGTTACCTAAAAGAGAAAGGAATTCTCTCTCAGCTTACTCCTCCATACACTCCACAACACAATAGTGTATCGGAGAGACGGAATCGAACCCTATTGGATATGGTACGATCCATGATGAGTAATGCTGAGTTACCGCGATCTTTCTGGGGTTATGCGCTAGAATCAGCGACATCTTTTGAACAGAGTTCCAACCAAAACTGTGCCTACCACACCATATCAGATATTGAGTGGGAAGAAACCCTATCTTCAGTACCTGAAGACATGGGGATGTCCAGCTTTTGTAAAAAAGCAGCATCCGGACAAGCTCGAGGCACGCTCAGTAGAGTGTAAGTTTGTGGGATATCCAAAGAACTCTATGGGATATTTTTTCTATTACGCAGAGGAACAAAAGGTTTTTGTTTCTCGTCATGCCCGCTTCTTAGAAACTGAATTTTTAGAAAATCAGAAGAGTGGGAGCGTAGTAGAACTGGAAGAAATTCCAGAACCATAAACTGCTACTGAAAGTTTGGTAGAACCGGAAGTTCAAGAAATACAGGACATTCCCGCACCCCTCCGCAGGAGTAGTAGGCCGTCTCATCAGCCTGAGAGATACTACGGTTTTCTCATAGATGGGGATAGAGAGGATTGCATCATAGATGATGATGAACCTACTGACTTCCAGCAGGCCATCCAGAGCGGCGACTCGGTACGATGGCTAGATGCAATGCGGACCGAAATGGAGTCCATGTACACCAACAAAGTATGGACTTTGGACTTTGCTCCAGATGGGGTAAAACCCATAGGATGCAAATGGATCTTCAAGAAAAAGATTGGTGTAGATGGACAGGTGGAAACCTATAAGGCTAGACTTGTTGCAAAGGGTTTTCGTCAAAGACCTGGTTTGGACTATGACGAAACTTTTTCTCCAGTGGCTATGCTCAAATCCATTCGGGTCCTTCTTGCTATTGCTGCCTTCCATGATTATGAAATCTGGCAGATGGACGTAAAGACGGCTTTTCTGAATGGAAATTTAGAAGAGAGCATCTATATGGATCAGCCAGAGGGTTTCAATCAGAGTGGGAGCAGCGGGAAAGTATGCAAGCTGCTTAAGTCCATTTATGGACTAAAGCAGGCATCGCGGAGTTGGAACATCTGTTTTGATGAGACAGTCAAAGAATATGACTTTATCAAAAATCCAAATGAACCGTGCATATATAGTAAAGTTGTAGCCAGAAGTGTCGTATTCCTCGTCTTGTACGTGGATGACATTCTATTGATAGAAAATGACATTCCTATGCTACAATCTGTCAAAGGATTCTTGTCACACAGATTCTCCATGAAAGACCTGGGTGATGCCTCTTACATTCTGGGGATCCGGATCTATCGTGATAGATCCAAAAGGATGTTGGGACTTTCGCAGTCCAGGTATATCGACACTGTACTGAAAAGATTCAGTATGGAAGATTCTAAGCGCGGTAATCTACCGGCTTGTCACGGAATCACCCTCTCCAAATAGATGTCTCCCAAGACTGATTTAGAAAGGGAACACATGTCTATTATACCCTACGCTTCTGCGGTAGGCTCTATAATGTATGCGATGTTGTGCACCAGACCAGATGTAGCTTACGCACTGAGCGTAGTAAGCCGGTATCAGTCAGACCCAGGGGAGAAGCACTGAATAGCAGTAAAGAACATTCTCAAGTACCTAAGAAGGACTAAGGAGATGTTCTTGGTTTACGGCGGAAAAGACCTCAGGTTGGAGGCCTTTGCTGATTCCGGCTTCCAAAGTGATAAGGACGATTCCAAGTCCATGTCGGGTTATGTCTTTACCCTCAATGGAGGGGCGGTGTGCTGGAAGAGCTCCAAGCAGGACACCGTTGCTGACTCGACGATGGAAGCGGAGTATATAGCTGCTTGCGATGCCGCAAAAGAAGCAGTCTGGATGAAGAAGTTCCTAACAGAACTTCAGGTGGTTCCTACCATAGTTGATCCAATACCTCTGTATTGCGACAACAACGGAGCTATAGCTTTAGCGAAGGAACCAAGGTCCCATCAGAAGTCCAGACACATCTTGAGGCGGTATTACCTGATCAGGGAGATCATTGATCGTCAGGAGATCGAGATTCGGAGAGTTGCTTCTGAAGAGAACATTGCTGATCCATTCACGAAGGCCCTACCTCAGATTCAGTTCGAGAGGCTACTCGAGATCATTGGTCTTCGATATGCCAGTACATGGCCCTAGTGCAAGTGGGAGATTGTTAGTGTTTATGCCCTAGAAGGCCATTACTGTATCATACTAGTTTGTATATTACTTAATGGAAGCTTGGGATATTCACATGTATATAACAGTCTTGCTAAACATGGTAGTATGCTACTTGGTTTTTCTATCTTAATATGTGAGTATACGTATTGATAGAGCTCTTAGGATCTTGCTTGACTACCAGCGTTGTGATGGCAGTCACACTAGTGGGGGCTGGGTAGTCTACAAGCACATCCTTATTCAGGTCCCTGGTCGTTGGATTATCGAGACAGAGCATCGATACTCCGGAGTAGACTAGTGTGTACGCTTCTCATCCCAGTTAGGGAGATGGTCTGTCCCACAGCCGTCAGTACGTCGTACTGGAGATAGTATGCAGGTGCTCGTTAGGTTACGGGTACACCGGACAGGACTCACAGGGAACTGTTGGTTGGTTTTATACCAGTCGTCAGTGAACAGTTCCCAGGTGACATGAGTACAGCATAGTCCGCAGACTTGACACTGCTGCTTCGCCTCGAGTGTGTCCCACTGTTCTTAGATTGCTACCCTACCACGGCTCAAAGGAGTCGTGCAAACAGGTAGCAGTTGGGTGCAGTCCCGAGCACTTGGAGGCAGTGGCGGTTAGACAGGATTCGTCTCTCCCGGTATTGGGGGTTGATATCGCGCTGTGTCAGAGAGCCATTACGCAAAGTCCCTGGCCAGGGCAAGCGAGATTTGCTGGTAGGTTCCAGTAGTTTCTCAGGGTGTAATGGGCTTCCCTCCAACACGACTTATACCGCTATTAGGGGGCTGACGCTTGCCGCCCCCCTAGGCCCGATATGCGATAGTCTAAGACGAACGGACCGGACTGTATGGAGATTGTCACATCAGACTCAGTAGGAGTTCGGATGGGTTCCCTCATCGGCCTTCTTATCGACATCTACCTGGGGACCGTTACGTACAGCTAGTGCCGCTTGCGGTCTGTGGTTAAACCCACTGCCAGCGTAGTAGTCGAGTCTCTAGAGTCCCACACAGAGAGTTTCCCTACTCCAGGCGAAACGATATAGAGGTCGTATGGTTTTACGACAAGGGTTCGGACGCATACGTGTGTTTTCGCACGTACGACTTTCGGACAGTTTCTACCAGTCGGCTTTGGTTTAAGCCAGTTACTGGTATCCGGTTATTGGATTTATACAGTCTAAAGTTTTTCCGTATTTTTGCGGAAAGGAGGGGCGTTCTCGTAATTGCGCGAGAAGCTTCTAGAAGATGGTGACTAAGGAGGTTTAGGTGGCATATACAATGAATGTGATTAGTGAGTCATATGGATGATTCATCCATGTCATTAATGCATCATAAATGCTTAATGACTCATGGATGTGAATCATCACTAGATATTATCAAGCATGGTTGTTAAATTCATTTCTTTTCTTTTCTTGATAAAAGAAATGCTTGATATATATTATCATAACTCATTCTTCTCACTTCATTATTATCCTCACCTTCTCTCTCCTCAAGCTCTCCCTCTTCAAACCCTAATCCTCCCCTCTCATGTGTTGAGTACAAGGATTAGTTAGACTACTTAATCCATAACCCTCTCTATATTTCATCTAGCTTCTTTGATTAGCACTTAGAGAAGTTTAGTTGCCTCAAGTTTAGAGGCTAAGCTTGGAGTAAAGCTCTCGGGTGGATCGTCTACTACTTCGAGAAGGCCGAGGAGGAGGTGGAGTTCGCAAAGACGAAGGACACGATTCGTTTGGTATAATCCCTAAACATAGTAGCATAGAAACTCTATGTTTTAAGTTAGTTATCGTTTAGCTTCGATTCAAGCGGTTAGTCGATGTTTGTTCACTAAACAAGTTCGTTTTTGAAAATTCTGCCTCCCCACAAGTATTGGGGTGTTGTACATCGACTTACATCCAATGCAAATAAACTAAATCTAGGTATAAGCCCAATGTAACCGAAAATATATATATAAACCTCTTCTTTAAAATAACCGCGGAATAGATATGTCCCGGCATAGAGCAGACGTGATAGTATGAAATATAATAGATATTTTATTTAAGATATACGTCATGCTATTTTAATAAATAGTCTTAAGAGGTTTACAATTTAAAAGATTTCAGCGTCATATCAAACACGTCAAAATAATGAGGTTATAGCTCGATTTTGAAATCCTTTTTATATGCAACCACTAGTAAAAAGGTATGTGGGTACTGTCCCCCGGAACAGTCCTGGTTGGCTACTATGACTATGATATAACTGTGTACCTCATGTTAGCAACATAACAATATATATATGGATGTCCAGCATCGACACCCGAAACCAGAAATCTTTCGTGTCCATCACCGATACGCAAATGCTCAAATCTCTCGTGTCTATCACCGATACGTAAATGCAGATACCGTTGACACCATCTCAACAGATCATCGCCACCCGATATCGCAAGCCCCGGTCAGTATTCCCTGGATATCAGTCGTGTCCAATCGAACCCCGATCAGTATCCCCGGATATCTACCGTGCTCATCTCTATCTCCGGTATCGAGTATCCTCGTTAGGCTCCCCGCCTATAATGCAGCTATCCTGCCCCTCAGTCTTTTACCATGTCCACCATGTATCCGACTGTATATCTCCCCCACTCAGTCTGGATAAGTAACAAGTCCGAAACCGTATAACTCCCCCACTCGGTTCGGAACAAATACTCAGTAAACATAAAACTCATGGGGGACGCCAACTCATCATATACAAAATATCAAATAAAGAATGAGAATACTTGCATAGATCATTCTGATGATATATTATATATATACATATATAACAGTGTTCCATACCATCGATATATATCATCAGGAGTAAAATATCTAGAAATCCATAAGAATTAAATACAACATCTATAGTACTAATATTTACAATACACAACATGTAAGAAAGAAGGACTACAAAATTAGATCATATAGGCATAATGATATCAATCCTACTGTGTCATGGCAGTACTAATGATGTGTAATGTAGCATATGCGTCTGTGCTCGTGCAGCATGGCAATCATTAGTATTTGTGCAAGTGTTCTAAAAGGTGTAATAGCCTACTCATATCAATATCTATATAAGGTATATAACATAACGGTTCACTGTGATATGGCAGTACCAATGAGGTGTAGTATAACATATGTGTACGTGCTTGTGCAACATAGTACTCATTAGTAGTTGTGCAGTGTTCTATCAGAGTGTTCGTATTACGAAAACGTATACTATCGATAATTATAACGTGAACATGTAAAGTAAATCTAAACATAACTAATAACTGTAATTACCTGTTGGAGATAGTGCCCTCAGAGTCAATTATTGGATCACAGGCACGTGATTGCAATGATTGAGGGAGGACCTATCCCGGTAGGACAGTCTTACTCGAGATGATAGTATGCTATCTGGTTTATCTTTATCATCGTGTACTGCTTTAAGTGACCTGACATGTCACTATTACACGTTGATAGAGCCCCTAGGATTCTTGCTTGACCACCAGCAGTATGAGGGCGATCATATAAGTGGGAGCTGGGGTCTATAAGAACATCCTTAAATGGTCCCTAGTCGTGGGAGTTTCGAGACAGGGTATCGATATTCCAGAGTAGACTAGTGTATACAGTCGAGACCCCGACGAGGGGCGGTGGCCGGTCTCACAAGCCATTGGTGTCAGTTGGATCACCTAAGATGTATACAGGTGCTCATTAGGTTATGAGTACACCGGACAGGACTCGCCGGGAACATGCTAGTTGGTCTTATTCCTGACGTCAGATGGCAGTTCCCTGGTGACATGTGTACAGGTTAGTTCATCGACCTGAGGATCGTCATTTGTCTCGTGTGAGTTCCCACTGTACTTTGATTACTACCCTACCACGCTCAAAGGAGACGTGCAAACAGGTTTTAGTTAGGTACAGTCCCGAGCCACATGGAGGCAGTGAGCGGATCTTCAGGGGTTCGTCTCTCCCGGTATTGGGGGTGAGGTCGCGCTGTGTCTAGGAGAGCTATTACACGAAGCCCTCGGCCGAGGCAGGAGATTTACTGGTAGGTATTCCAGTAGTATCTCAGGGTGTTCTGGGCTACACTCCGACACGACTTGTACCGCTTTTGGGGGTCTGACTTTTACCAACCCCCTAGGCCCGCCATGCGATGCTCATAGACGAACGGACCGGACTGTACGGATATTGTCACTGACAGGCTCAGTAGGGTGTCAGGATGAGTTCGCTCATCGACGTCCCTTTTGGTCAATACCTGGTAGCCCGTTACGTATTGGCTTATACCTCTGACGTTCTAGTGGTTAAATCCACAACCAAGGTGTTGACAAGTCTTTAGAGTCCCCCACATTCAGTTGCTCAAGTTTTCGGGCGAAAAGCTGTAGAGGCCGTATGGAGATATGGCAGGATTCGATCAGATACGTGCGGTATTGCACGGATCAGGATCGAACGGATTTTACTGGCCGACTTTAGTTTAAGCTGGATCCTAGTATAGTACAGTGTAGACTTTGTCTCATTGCTTTTGTATTTCGGTCGGAATACAAATGCGGGTGTGTATGCACAGTATCGGGTTTTTCCTGTAATTTATTACGGGACCAGTTTTCTGGAGTTGCCAGTTTGCTTTCCGTTTCGGCCATATTTCTTTGTATCTTTCATTGGCCGAAGATTGGTGGAGGAGGGCTTATTTGCATTTGTGCAAATAAGCATTTGTGGAGGGTGGTATTTGCATTTTGTGACATCATGATTGTTCCTCCACCATTTGACTTCTTCTTCTCATCATGGCTTGACTTTTGAGTCAGCATGGTTGTTGATGATTAGCTTGTTGGAGTGTTGGTTTTGGTGCTATCATGGTTATTGATGATTGGTTGGTGGAGTATGTTTTTGTTTGTGATGATTGTTTCTTATCACCATTCTTTTGCTCTTGCATTATGATAGTGGTTCTATCATCCATACACCACACTCTCTCTCATTCTCACTCCCACCTTGAGCCAAGGCCGGCCACTTAAGGGGAGGGGCTGTCCCAAATTTTGGAATGGGGATTTTCTCTCTTCATGCTTGCTAAAATCCCAAGTTCATCAAAAAATTCCACCACTTCAATTCCTCCACAAAAGGGCAAACTCCAAAACCCCAAATGAGACATATAGATCTTCACTATATTCTACAGCAAATCTTGGGCACGTCGACTTGCCAGCTTCGTGCCCGAGTTGCCTCGGTATAGAGGTGGGAGCCCGTAAAAGATGCAGACGATGTGGTGCCCTTCCGGCAAGAAGGCGACGACCGGAGTTTCCGCGGGAGATCGGGACGACGACGAGAAGACCGGAGGACTCGGATCAGTCGGTATATCTCTATTCCCCATCTTGTAGTTAGCTAGGACTAGTTAATGGCCCGATCAGGGTTTTAGTGCGCGGTGGTGCCGGTTTGCTAGTTTGCAAAATTAAAGTTTTTCGCTTCCGCATTTTTGGCGTCGGATTGACGGCCGGGGCGCCGCCGTGCACTTACATTACCTGCTATGAGCTATGCCTTTATCTTTGAAAATAGAACGAAACATTGATTTTGAGATAAGGAAGCCGCCTTAGGTTAAAGTAGATATTCATTTTGGAAATTGGCACAGCATCCTTGTTTTTATCATTAAAAGAGAAACGAATCGTAGCTTTTAAAAGAATATAGCTCGCACAAGTATTACATCCTAAAACGGAATATAATCTATCTCGACGAATCTAAAGGAAAAACTTGGCTGTTATTCGGCATACGAATCTCATCATTTCCAATACGTATAATCTCTTGTATAATATATCATTGTATCACTGTATCTGTATCATTTCAAGTACGGCATGATTCCTCGTACAAATACATCAAACCATTTCCATGTCATACGGATCTCACGTCCCGTACATATGTCATTAAGGCTATGTATGAAACTATATGCAATTAAAGGACATACTATATGTGATACTATATCAATAACATTAACATCTAACTAAATATCATATTATTTTATTTATAAGGTTGCGGGGGTGTTATACGCCATCCACCCGACTTCCCCCGTAGATATAAATCTACTCACCAACTTTATAAGCTTGTTGAAATCCACGCTACTATATCCACCAACTCCGTCTCGGAAATCCTCGCGACGGCACCTATAATCGTATTTAAAACCACATCGATGTAAATATCATATTAAAACCCAAAACAACGAGCTAAGCACCCGTAGGTTAGAACCTACAGCTCACATAACCCAAAAACAATAATATGTCACTGAAATCTACGTATGAACGTCGATATTTCAGTCTCGGTACAAAATACGTAAAAACCGTATTGGAATATCGGAAATTTGGTAAAATCATTACTAAAACGTTCCTAGATTTTACTGTGTAAATATTTAGACAAAACAAACAATATAGAGACTTATAAAATACCAACACAAAGCTACAGGAGAAAAATGAACACCAAACGCCTAGGGAAGGCCGGCGTCGCCGGAAAATGGTGGGATGTTGCCGGTTCACACATGGAGTTAGGGGCTAAGGCTTTGTGTAAAGTTCACTAATGATCTAAATATGGTTTTGGTCTTGTTAGTTTTTCTAGTGATTACACTTATTAGTTCCAGATTCATTTTTAGCGAGCTAGATATCACAAAATACACTGTTTTCTACACTGCACACTAAAAAACAGATATAAAATTATACAGAACTTACAAGGAGGAAAGGAATTATACCTATGGAGATTGTGTACAAGTTGATCCAGCTCAAGAAGTATTTGTGGAAGCATCTATGGTTGTAGTGGCTTCTAGGATAAGAGTGTGCACAACTTTGAGGAGAGGATTAAGGTTTCACCCTTTGGATATGAGAAACACTTAGAGTTATTTGTATTTGGAGTTGAAAACTATTGTGTTCAGTTGAGATAAGAAGAAATAATATGTGTAGAAAAAGCATGATGTGTAGGTTGGGAGGTGGAGGTGGCATGAGAGGAGTACGAGGTGTAAGCATGAAAGGGGGTGGTATTTTCATGCAAGGATGAGGTGTGTGCATGAGGTGTACATGCAAGAAGGAGGTGTAAAGAGAAGAAGGAGGAGGTGTGAGCTTGAGGTTCAGTTTAAGTTGTGGTGTGTGTGAGCTTTAACTAACCCTAACCATGACCTAACACCTTTACAAAAAAATCCTCACACAATATCCAATTACATAATGAAGCTAAAAATTTCACTAAAACCCCCTCATGACACTTCTTATTATCAAAACAAGCTATTTCTTTACTAATCTATCCCACCACATATTAAAAGACCTTTTTATTACAAACAAAATAAAATAAATGTTTTTAATTAAATAAATAAAATAATTAATTATTTAAAATATTTCAAAATGTTACAGTCCATCACTCTTTTCCCCTTCCTCCATTAATCCAAGCCTCACCCTCTCTCTCTATATACTCATATACACACAGCCTCTCTCTCTACATATATACATATAATCATACACTCATAAATCACCCAATCTTTTTTCCCTCCACCCACCAAGGCCGAGCATCACCAAGACTATGTCACCATGGCCAACCCTTCTCCTTCTTCTTCGACTCGATCTCGCAAGCCGGGCAAACTCCACCGCCACCAACGCCCGCTCACCTCCATCAACCACACCATCCAAGCATCAAACTCTCGACATTCAACAAGTCCATACAACGCGGCCAAGCCTAGAATCGACAGAAGAGGATTACAACCAGTTCACTGCACATGTCGATCTCTAGTTTCTTTCATCTTTCATTTCAGTATGTCATCTGTTTAGGCATTTTCATTGCACTTTTCTTTTAAATTATCTTGTATTAGTGTAATCTTTGTAAAGTTGGGAATATAAATATATAAAATTGGATTTTCATTTTTATGTCACTTCTTGTCACTCTTATATTACTTATATATGCTTAGCGTATTTGTTTCGAGAAAGGCGCTTCTCGGAATAAATTCATCGTGAGCCTGCTCCCGTCTTTTGGGAAGCAGGGCATAACAATCTGAGACACCTAAGCTCTCACCTTGAGACATGAAAAAATCCAAGATCATAGGAAAAGAAAAAAAATGATCTTGATGTTGTTAATGGTGAAAAGACCATTAACAGAAGTTTAAATTTCATGAAACTTAAGTTTCAAAATGTAAGTGATTAATCTCTGGAATAAGTTGTGCACCACGTGCTATACACGTAGCGCCAACACTAGAAGGGATGCGCTAATGCTTCTGTAAGTCCATGCTACCTCACCCGGTACTTTCGGGAATGCGGAATATGGTAAAAAACAATTTTTACGGAGGTGGTAACATGGACCTATAACCCGGATCTTGGTTAAACTTCTATCTAACAACCTAACTATGAGTTTCTAGCTACTCGGTTAGGGGGTTATACCTTACTTGTCTTGAACTCCTTCGTCTTCAAACTCCGATGGTGGTCCAATTGGCTTCTTCTCGTCGTCTCCGTACGCCGAAGATAGATCCACCTGAAAGCTCCAACCTTTAGCTCCTTCTTCGTTCTTTGAAGAAACTAGTTCACTTGGTTTGCTAAACCTAGTGAACTAGAATGAGTAGAGAAGAATTAGTATGGGATTTTATCTATGGTTCTTGATTCTCAACTCATGAGACAAGAGAACCATAGAATCAAGAGAGGGAGGAAGCGGTTGAGGGTGCGAGCAAAAGGAGAGCTCAAGAACAAGAGAGAGAATGAGCAAGAAAGAATGAGGCTCTCTTTTGTCTTTCACCCTCTCATAATCCAAAGTGATCATAACTGATCATATCAAAAAAAAGTCTTATGTGATGGTTGAAGCAACCATAACCATATCATTTCATGCACTCATTTTACACAAATGAGCAAGTAAACAAAAGTCTTTGCCATGAAATGATGGCTATGGTTATCATGATGGTCAACTAGTCAAGCCTAGTCAACCGGTCAACAAAGTCAACAAGTCAACAAAAGTCAACAAGTCAACAAAGTCAACAAAAGTCAACAACCATGTCACCATAATACTTAATTAATATAATAGTTAATCACATATCATATTCTCATTAGGGTTGAGCAAAAAGTCAAATAGTCAACGGTCAACTGTCAACAACCCTAATGAGAATCCGCTGCCTCTGCCTCCCTGTCAACTGTGCATACACACCCGCATCCGTATTCCGAGGAACACGAACGCACACTGGATAAATCCAATCCCAAAAGGTACACTAGGATCTGGCTTAAACCAAAGCCCGCTAGTGTAAACTGTCCGGACACTGTACGTGCACAAGTGCACGGATGTGACCGAACCCTGTCGCAAAACCATGCGACCTGTCGCAATACCATGCGACCTCTACTCTTTTGCCTAAAGGCGAAAAGCTTTCTGTGTGGGACTCTAAAGACTCGACACTACGCTGGCAGTGGGTTTAACCACAGACCGCAAGCGGCACTAGCTGTGCGTAACGGTCCCCAGGTAATGCCGACAAGAAGACCGACGAGGCGAAACCCATCTGAACTCCTACTGAGCCTGAGTGTGACATTCTCCGTACAGTCCGGTCTGTTCGTCTGATACATCGCATGGCGGGCCTAGGGGTTGGTAAACGTCAGTCCCCCAATAGCGGTACAAGTCGTGCCGGAGCGAAGCCCAAAACACCCTGAGATAACACTGGAAACCTACCAGTATATCTCGTTTGCCCTGGCCAGGGACTACTCGTGTAATGGCTCTCCTAGACACAGCGCGATGTCAACCCCCAATATCGGGAGAGACGAATCCTGTCTAACCGTCACTGCCTCCAAGTGCTTCGGGACTGCACCCAACCACTACCTGTTTGCACGACTCCTTTGAGCCGTGGTAGGGTAGTGATCAAAGTACAGTGGGAACACACTCGAGGCGAAGTGACGGTGTCAAGTCAGCGGACTAAGCTGTACTCATGTCACCTGGGAACTGATAACTGACGATTGGTATAATACCAACTAGTCAGTTCCCGACGAGTCCTGTCCAGTGTACCCGTAACCTAACGAGCACCCGCATACTATCTCAAGTACGACGTACTGACGGCTGTGGGACAGACCGTCTCCCACACTGGGATGAGAAGCGCATGCGCTGGTCTACTCCGGAGTATCGATGCCCTGTCTCGATAGTCCTGCGACCAGGGACCTGCATAAGGATGTGCTTATAGATTACCCAGCCCCACTAGTGTGACGGCCATCACATCGCTGGTAATCAAGCAAAGATCCTAAGGGCTCTACTAATGTGTATAGGCGATATACAAAAATAAACACATGTACACATTGAAGTAGAAACAAACCAAGTAGCATACTACTATTTTGAGCAAGATTGTATATACAAGGTGAATATCCCAAGCATCCATTAAGTAATATACAAACTATTATGATACAGTAATGGCCTCTAGGGCATATACACTAACAATCTCCCACTTGCACTAAGGCCATGTACTGGCGTATCGAAGACCTATCATCTCGATCAGCCGCTCGAACTGAGTCTGGGGCAGGGCCTTGGTGAATGGATCTGCAGTGTTATCTTCTGAAGCGACTCTCCGAACCTCGATCTCCTGGCGATCTACGATCTCCCTGATCAGGTGATACCGCCTCAAGATGTGCCTGGATCTTTGATGGGACCTGGGTTCCTTCGCTAAAGCTATAGCCCCGTTGTTGTCGCAATACAGAAGTATTGGATCAACAATGGACGGAACCACCTGAAGTTCTTTCAAGAACTTCCTCATCCAGACAGCTTCTTTTGCGGCATCAGATGCAGCGATGTATTCCGCTTCCATCGTCGAGTCTGCAACGGTTTCCTGTTTGGAACTCTTCCAACACACCGCCCCTTCATTGAGGGTAAAGACAAAACCCGACATGGACTTGGAATCATCCTTGTCACTCTGGAAGCTGGAGTCAGCAAAGGCCTCGATCTGGAGGTCTTTTCCGCCATACACCAAGAACATCTCCTTAGTCCTTCTCAGGTACTTGAAAATGTTCTTTACCGCTATCCAGTGTTTCTCCCCAGGGTTTGACTGATACCGGCTTACCACACTCAGTGTATAAGCTACATCCGGTCTGGTACACAACATCACATACATTATAGAGCCTACCGCAGAAGCGTAGGGTATAATAGACATGCGATCCCTCTCCAAATCAGTCTTGGGAGACATCTCTTTAGAGAGGGTGATCCCGTGACAAGCCGGCAGGTTACCGCGCTTGGAATCTTCCATACTGAATCTCTTCAGTATGGTGTCGATGTACCTGGACTGTGAAAGTCCTAATATCCTCTTGGATCTGTCACGGTAGATCCGGATACCCAGAATGTACGAGGCATCACCCAGGTCTTTCATGGAGAACCTGTGTGACAAGAACCCCTTGACAGATTGTAGCATAGGAATGTCATTTCCTATTAAGAGAATGTCATCCACGTATAAAACGAGGAATACTACAGTTCTCGCTACAAATCTACTATAGATGCATGGTTCATCTGGATTTTTGATAAAGCCAAATTCTTTGACCGTCTCATCAAAGCAGATGTTCCAACTCCGCGATGCCTGCTTTAGTCCATAGATGGACTTAAGCAACTTGCACACCTTTCCGCTGCTCCCACTCTGAATGAAACCCTCTGGCTGGTCCATATAGACACACTCCTCTAAATTTCCATTTAGAAAAGCGGTCTGTACGTCCATTTGCCAGATCTCATAATCGTGGAAGGCAGCAATGGCAAGAAGGATCCGAATGGATTTCAGCATGGCTACTGGAGAAAAGGTTTCGTCATAGTCCAAGCCAGGTCTTTGACGAAAACCCTTTGCTACCAGCCTAGCTTTATAGGTCTCAACCTGTCCATCTACACCAATCTTCCTTTTGAAGATCCACTTGCATCCTACGAGTTTTACCCCGTCTGGAGCAATGTCCAACGTCCATACCTTGTTGGTGTACATGGACTCCATTTCGGTCCGCATTGCATCCAGCCATTTCACTGAGTCAACGCTCTGAACGGCCTGCTGGAAGCTAGTAGGCTCATCATAATCTATGATGCAATCCTCTCTATCCCCGTCTATGAGAAAACCGTAGTATCTCTCGGGCGGATGAGACTGCCTACTACTCCTGCGGAGCGGCGTAGGAATGTCCTGTTCTGTTGAACCCTCTGGTTCCACTAAGCTTTCAGTAACAGTCTGTGGTTCTGGAACTTCTTCCAGTTCTATTGTGTTCCCACTTATCTGGGTTTCCAAAAACTCAGTTTCCAAGAAGCGGGCATGCTGAGAAACAAAGACCTTTTGTTCCTCAGCGGAATAGAAAAGATACCCCCTGGAGTTCCTTGGGTATCCCACAAACTTCCACTGTACTGAACGTGCCTCAAGCTTGTCCGCATGCTGCTTTTTTACAAAAGCTGGACATCCCCATACCTTAAGATACTTAAGACAGGGTTTCTTCCCAGTCCACATCTCATATGGGGTGGTAGGCACAGTCTTGGTGGGAGCCTTGTTCAAGAGATACGCAGCTGCTTCTAGTGCATATCCCCAGAATGATCGCGGTAACTCAGCGTTACTCATCATGGACCGAACCATATCCAATAGGGTTCGGTTCCGTCTCTCCGATACACCGTTATGTTGCGGAGTGTATGGAGGAGTAAGCTGAGAGAGAATACCATTCTCTTTTAAGTAATTCAGGAATTCGGCACTTAAGTATTCTCCACCTCGATCCGATCTTAGAATCTTAATACTTTTGCCGGTCTGTTTCTCTACTTCATTCTTATACTCCTGGAATTTTCCAAAGGCCTCGGACTTATGTTTCATTAAGAAGACATAACCGTACCTTGAGAAGTCATCCGTAAAAGTAATGAAGTAAGAATGTCCGCTTCGGGCATGTGTAGACATTGGACCGCACACGTCACTGTGTACGAGTCCTAAGAGCTCGCTCGCTCTTACTCCATGTCCAGTAAACGGAGTCTTTGTCATCTTTCCTTTGAGACAGGATTGACAAGTGGCATACGACTGATATTCGAACGCATTCAAATACCCTTCTGTATGTAACTTCGTCAACCTTCTCTCATTGATGTGACCCAATCTACAATGCCATAAGAAAGTCTGATTTATTTCTGGAGACTTTCTTTTGTGTGTATTCTGGACATTAAAAATCTGTAGTTGGTTTAACACGTATATACCATTACTCAATGTACCTGACCCAATCAAAACTTGATTAAGGTGAATGTTTACAACATTACTTACAAACGCAAATTCATAACCTTCTTTAGAAACTAAAGATACAGAAATGATATTACAAGTTGCGTTGGGTACAAAAAAGCAATTACGCAAAACCAAAACATGTCCATCTGACATTCCCAGGTGATAGTCCCCCACGGCTTTAGCATCCATGCTAGCTCCGTTCGCAACTCTGAGGGTCATCTCACCTGCTTTCAAAACACTACGGTTTCTCAACGCCTGCAAAGAATTACAGATATGAGATCCTGATCCGGTATCCAATACCCAGGAAGTAGAGTTTATTGAAAGACAGTTTTCAATAACATACACACCTGAAGCTGAAGCTGCAACCTGCTTCAATTCCTGTGTTCTGGCCTTCCAGGCCCTGCAATCATTCTTCCAGTGTCCTTTCTTATGACAATAGAAGCATTCTTCCTTATCCACAAGCTTCCCCGCTATCTTTGTTGCTTTACCTTTTCCCTTCGTATCCACTTTACTAACACCGCCCCTTGGTTTGGCGGGGGCCTTCTTCTTCTTTCCCTTGGCTTTCGCCTTGGACCTAGAAGAAGATGATCCTCCTACAAACAAAGTGGATGTATCCCTACCTTTCTGTAGGGTGCCCTCTGCTCTCCTCAACATGTTGAGGAGCTCTGAAAGTTCAACCTCTTTTTCTTGTAAGTTGAAGTTCAGTATAAACTGGGCGTAAGTGGAAGGAAGGGACTGGAGAACTATATCCGTATATAGCTCACTCTCCAATGTGATCCCTAGGTCCGCGAGCTCCTCAATGTAGCCGATCATCTTTAGCACGTGCTCGGCTACTGATGATCCGACGGCCATTCTTGTCGAAAATAACTTTTTCGACGCTTCGTATCTTGCGATACGAGATTGCTCTCCATACAGTTCTTTTGTATGAAGCAATATGGATTCCATGTCCATATTCTCGTGCCTCCTCTGATGTTCGTTGTCCATCGAGGCAAGCAGGAGGCATTTGGCCTTCGCGCTATCAATCTCCCAAGTCTTGCGGATTTCCTTATCCGCGACGCTGGAAGTTGGACCAGGGACAGGGGGAGCTTTGGTGGTAAGAAGATACCCCAGCTTGTCGTAAGTGATTGCTATCTTGACATTCCTGAGCCAATCTTTGTAGTTTGGCCCTGTCAGTTTGTTTTTATCCAGGAGTAACTTAAGTCCAGTCATGTTGATTGGTCGCTGCAATTAGGAGAGAGAAGAAGAAACACTCAGCATGATGCTCTTGCAAGTTTAGAGTGGTTTTTAGTTTGTCTAAACAGGATGGCTCCCACTGTTTCTCGAATCCCTCCTCAAACCATAAAGGAAGAATTAGCCGGGATCAATCCCACCGCACAATACTTGCTTAACCGTTCAGCCAGGCCGGTGTCGGTACTTCGAGGGAGGTTTTCCAACGCTTTCGCGAAGTTCCTTAATTAGAGAACCTCTTTTCCCTGGGGGCGTAGCCCCGCTAACACCTTTCTAGGCACCTACTAGGTTTATAGCATTGATCGTTAAGTGAGAAATTTCCCGAGGAGTAGCATATACTCACAGTAGGATCGGGATCCAAATATCATTGCGTGACGAAACTGAAGGAATCCTACCAGAATCATCACTCCAAATGGTATGCAAATCTAGCAAGTTTCAGTACTTATGAAACTCCCGATGTGGATTTTTGCCCCATGCTCTTATGACCTTGACGAAGGTCAACAAATCATAAGTCACATGTCAAGTTCTGCCCGTCATTATCCAGGTTAATTTGAATCCACTCGTATATACCCTTGACGAAGGTCAACAAGGTAATGCGAATGTCCCAAACCAACGCATCTATCTATGCTACATATGAATACCCAATAGCTACCAATCACTATGCCTTGACGAAGGTCAACAAACACAGCTTGAATACTATTGAATATTCATACGAAACGATGGAGGGCTACGAATGGTTTTGGCAAAACCGTGAACGTAGTGAACTTGATTTGGTCGATGGAACGAGATAGCTTTTAAAAGGAGTGGCTCAAGCTCCGCATTTAAAAGTTGGTTTTGAAAAGAACCGAGTGGTTTTTCGAAAGTGTTCCAACGACTTTAACTTGGTTTATTATCTTGCATTAGTTCTTTTAATGCGTGATATTCTTGCATTAGTTCTTTTAATGCGTCCCATCATTTAATCCTACCATTGCAGAAAATAACCAAAATATGACGTACGCTTATGCCATTCGCATTCGCCATGGGGCCCCATCATTACCCGTTAGGTTACTTAACTAACGACAGAGCGGGGGCTGGGCTAGCGCGTCTGTAAAACATAAGCAACGCCTAAATAATATCATATATAGATATACTGCAATGATAAACATTTCAGATCACAGATGAATACATTGGATATACTAGGAATCTGTAATTCGTACGAGCCTGTAACGAAAGACAAATTACACGGTCGCGGTGAATAGCCAAATACCCCACCCAAGACCCCTACGGGTGCGGCAAACTACCCGCCAAGTACCCGAAGCGTAGTAACCTCCCTCATCTCCATGAGTAGGCCACTCGACACTTCGGCATACCCGGTAGTTTGTGCACCCCCTCCATGGGTCTATCCTAGGAGCAAAAACAGTAAAAAAAAATTATACAATGACGGCTACAACCCCGACCCGGTTGTGCGGCCATACAAATAAATATTACATCAATTTACAAATTTACATGAATTGAAAGAAAAGAAAAATCTCGTCTCACAACCCCCGGCTATTCACCCGCGACAATCCAACATATTCATATACACATTCCAGCAACATTACAGATCACAGATTTGTATAACCCCACTAATCGACATATAGCGATTAGTAGACGTTCAATACAAATATCACATTACAGAAAACCCGTTAGCTTAAGTCTTTTAGAAGTTCGATCAAAAATACGGATTTTCGGGACCCCAAAATAAAATTTTCGTTCTGGAAAATCTGGGTTGAAAATATATATACCAAAAATCCCAAAATACCCCAATGAGCAAACTGCAGAAAAGAAAACCCTTGACCGAGTCAACTCGGCCGCGTTTCCGTGGCGGGAGCGTGCTCCCGCCGCGGAACCGCGGCACTTTGATCGAGTCAGGGGCCCAAATTTTTGCAGTTTCTTTAAAAAAGCCTGAGTCGATTTTAGGTGTATTTCAAAAAAGTTTTCCAGCACTTTTAAAATCGACAGAAAGTTGAAAATTCATGGGTTCGTTTTTGGGACTTTTCCTTTGATCGATCTTCTAGTTACTTGCTAACATGTTAGATAGAGTTTAACTAGACTCTGATACCACTGTAAGTCCATGCTACCTCACCCGGTACTTTCGGGAATGCGGAATATGGTAAAAAACAATTTTTGCGGAGGTGGTAACATGGACCTATAACCCGGATCTTGGTTAAACTTCTATCTAACAACCTAACTATGAGTTTCTAGCTACTCGGTTAGGGGGTTATACCTTGCTTGTCTTGAACTCCTTCGTCTTCAAACTTTGATGGTGGTCCGATTGGCTTCTTCTCGTCGTCTCCGTACGCCGAAGATAGATCCACCTGAAAGCTCCAACCTTTAGCTCCTTCTTCGTTCTTTGAAGAAACTAGTTCACTTGGTTTGCTAAACCTAGTGAACTAGAATGAGTAGAGAAGAATTAGTATGGGATTTTATCTATGGTTCTTGATTCTCAACTCATGAGACAAGAGAACCATAGAATCAAGAGAGGGAGGAAGAGGTTGAGGGTGAGAGCAAAAGGAGAGCTCAAGAACAAGAGAGAGAATGAGCAAGAAAGAATGAGGCTCTCTTTTGTCTTTCACCCTCTCATAATCCAAAGTGATCATAACTCATCATATCAAAAAAAAGTCTTATGTGATGGTTGAAGCAACCATAACCATATCATTTCATGCACTCATTTTACACAAATGAGCAAGTAAACAAAAGTCTTTGCCATGAAATGATGGCTATGGTTATCATGATGGTCAACTAGTCAAGCCTAGTCAACCGGTCAACAAAGTCAACAAGTCAACAAAAGTCAACAAGTCAACAAAGTCAACAACCATGTCACCATAATACTTAATTAATATAATAGTTAATCACATATCATATTCTCATTAGGGTTGAGCAAAAAGTCAAATAGTCAACGGTCAACTGTCAACAACCCTAATGAGAATCCGCTGCCTCTGCCTCCCTGTCAACTGTGCATACACACCCGCATCCGTGTTCCGAGGAACACGAACGCACACTGGATAAATCCAATCCCAAAAGGTATACTAGGATCTAGCTTAAACCAAAGCCCGCTAGTGTAAACTGTCCGGACACTATACGTGCACAAGTGCACGGATGTGACCGAACCCTGTCGCAAAACCATGCGACCTGTCGCAATACCATGCGACCTCTACTCTTTTGCCTAAAGGCGAAAAGCTTTCTGTGTGGGACTCTAAAGACTCGACACTACGCTGGCAGTGGGTTTAACCACAGACCGCAAGCGGCACTAGCTGTGCGTAACGGTCCCCAGGTAATGCCGACAAGAAGACCGACGAGGCGAAACCCATCTGAACTCCTACTGAGCCTGAGTGTGACATTCTCCGTACAGTCCGGTCTGTTCGTCTGATACATCCCATGGCGGGCCTAGGGGTTGGTAAACGTCAGTCCCCCAATAGCGGTACAAGTCGTGCCGGAGCGAAGCCCCAAACACCCTGAGATAACACTGGAAACCTACCAGTATATCTCGTTTGCCCTGGCCAGGGACTACTCGTGTAATTGCTCTCCTAGACACAGCGCGATGTCAACCCCCAATACCGGGAGAGACGAATCCTGTCTAACCGTCACTGCCTCCAAGTGCTTCGGGACTGCACCCAACCACTACCTGTTTGCACGACTCCTTTGAGCCGTGGTAGGGTAGTGATCAAAGTACAGTGGGAACACACTCGAGGCGAAGTGATGGTGTCAAGTCAGCGGACTAAGCTGTACTCATGTCACCTGGGAACTGATAACTGACGATAGGTATAATACCAACTAGTCAGTTCCCGACGAGTCCTGTCCAGTGTACCCGTAACCTAACGAGCACCCGCATACTATCTCAAGTACGACGTACTGACGGCTGTGGGACAGACCGTCTCCCACACTGGGATGAGAAGCGCATGCGCTGGTCTACTCCGGAGTATCGATGCCCTGTCTCGATAGTCCTGCGACCAGGGACCTGCATAAGGATGTGCTTATAGATTACCCAGCCCCACTAGTGTGACGGCCATCACATCGCTGGTAATCAAGCAAAGATCCTAAGGGCTCTACTAATGTGTATAGGCGATATACAAAAATAAACACATGTACACATTGAAGTAGAAACAAACCAAGTAGCATACTACTATTTTGAGCAAGATTGTATATACAAGGTGAATATCCCAAGCATCCATTAAGTAATATACAAACTAGTATGATACAGTAATGGCCTCTAGGGCATATACACTAACAGCTTCCATGCGCCACGTGGAAGTCATGTGAGCATGCGCCTATATGGCATGCGCCAGATATAGCATGAGCCCATATGTCATCGTCCGACCATATTACACAGACCAATTCCTAGCCCCAAATTGGCTAAGTCCCTGAACCTTAAGCTTCTTTGATCTTAAGATCAATTCAGACCATATGCTGAAAACTCTAAGTTGATCTTAGTATCCAATACGACTTACGATCCTTAATTAAATTTCTAAGTTGATCTTTGTCTAAAACAAGACTAACGATCCTTAAATAAACTTAAGTATCCCCTGAACTGACAGACCTCATCAATATAAGAAATGCGTCCTAAGTTCATTCCCGTTGGAAAATCAAGACATCAACGTGTACCCCGTCAAGCAAGTTCTTGACCCAAATCTAAAATATATACGGATTTGGACTAATTCGCGTCCTTCAGGCGACGACATAAATTAGGCTTCATATACAATCCAAGGGCAACCCAAAATAAACTAAAACATGACACATGAAAGAATGGACCTGGAGTGCAGAAAGTTGTTATCGTTCGCGATAACGTAATTAAATGAAAGGACTTGCGCCTATAGGAAAAAGCATCCTTACAATCAATAAACCCCTCATCCGTGATGGGGAATCTGAAAATCACCTACATCAGTCACATACATCTAAACCTCTGATATATGGTACCATAAATCAACTTAATATTTTCAGAGAAGTGGATGGATATATCCAAATAGCATCTGCCCCCAGATTCAGGCTAGACACACTCCTAACTCCTCAATCCGGTTTCCGACGGTAAATAATACAAGTTATGAACTATAGATGAATTTATCTAATTATAGGCTAAGTATCTGGGTTACGTATATACATTTCCTATACTAAGTATTCCCTAGAATTAATTTCGGGGGTGCTATACAATATCCACCTAACTTCTCCTGTAGATATAAATTTACTCACTGAAGTTTGTCTCAAGCTAGTTGAAGCCGACGAACATCTTGCCCTTTCTCGCCGTCTTTGAAATCCCCGAAATCGACCCTATAACCAACGTAGTCATAAACATGCAAGGAAACTCCATTAAAATCAATACAAACCTAAAAAAAGAAATACGAAGAAAATATCAAAACTGTCAAAAATAATGAAGGGCAGACGTCTGCAGCTCTTAAGGGCAGGCGTCTGGCTAAACTGTTACTGTCGCACACAGAGAAAAAAGACTTCTGAAAAAAGGCTTCTAGACGTCTGAAGGCCAAAACCTAAGAAAACCAAATCAAATACATTCGTCTGTCTCATTAAGCATCAGACGCCTGAGTAGAAAAATATTTCAAACCAACAAGTTTAAGACAGATGTCTGAAGTTTTGAACTCAGACTTGTGCTGAACAAAAATCATGAAAAGCAGTTTAAAGGCAGACGTCTGAAGCTTCTGAGCTCAGACGTCTGGTGAATAAATGAAGAAATACAGTTTATCAACAGATGTCTGAAGTTTTAGAGTCCAAACATCTGCAGAAGGAAAATCATGAAACATGAATCATGGGCAGATGTCTGAAGCTCTCTAAAGCAGACATCTGCAGAAAAAATCTGCTGAAACGAAATTTCTAAAAATTGCAAAACTTTGAAAATTCAAACTTTTGCATCAAAATACCATTTACTACCTAAAATAAGGAGTAATCACCAAGTAAATCATACTAGATCCATCATAACTTGTGGATCACTTTAAAAGCCAAGTTTGAAAGAGTTTAACCCATAAACAAACCATTTTTATTGTAAAAACCATACTTTTTCATGGCCAAAACTTTAAAACTTGAAGAACTTGATGGACATAGGGATCTTTACATATTTGGGTCGGGGAAAAAGAGAAGATCCAAGCTCTAGAGGTGGCCACTTGAAGGACTTAGAGTTATAGTGGCTCTACTTGAAGTCTTGAAGGGTTTAGTTGTAGAACTTGGCACAAAAGAGATGGTTTTGATGAAGGAAATTCGAGTTTTGGTGTTGAGTTTTGAGAGTTGGGAGTTTGGGAGAGTTAGAGTTATTTTTAGAAGATGAGAGGAATCAGAGGATGAGAGAGAAGAGGGATGAGAGAATGAGAGGTGAGGAGTGATATTAAGGGAGTGGGCATGGTGTAGGCATAGCTCTCTCATGCTCTCTCTCTCTCTCTCTCTCAAAATTTTAAAATCCCAAAGATAATAAAATACACATACACAATGTTTATCAACCATGATAAAATCCCATATTCCCCATTTATAAAAGTAAATGTATATACATACTAATATATAAAAACCGAAATCCACAATGGTTATCATTTCCATAAAACTTATAATATTATTTAGATTCTAAAATAATATTAATAATTTTCAAAATATTGCATTATTGCATACCTAAGTCTGCTAGAAATCCAAGTTAAAGATAGGAAGTACACTTGGTCAAGTCATGGTTTTCAAGCTAAACTTGCTAAGCTGGATCATATTCTAGTATCGCTGGATTGGGAGCAAAAGTTCCCTTTAGCATATGCTTCCTCTGAAGCGAAGCAAACTTCTGACTATGTTCCAATCAAGCTATCAACCACTCTAGTTAAGAACGACTCCAACAATCGCAGGTTTCGTTGGGAGAAATTTTGGCTAAAGGAGGATGAGGTGCTAGGGATGGTTAGGAAGAACTGGTACTGCTCGACTAATAAGGCAGATGCGGCGAGCAACCTAGTTGGCAAGCTAAGTCAGCTAAGGAAAGTGTTGAAGAAATGGGATAGGAGACGTTGGGAGCAAGAGGTAGCACGAAAAAGAGAATTGATCGAATTTATGGGCAATCTTGAGGTACAGGAGGAAGATAGAAAACTCATGGCATGGGAGGTAGACAACCTCAAAAATTGGCGACTGGAATTACATCAAATATACGACAGGGAAGAAACATCTTGGGCCCAAAGAGTAAGGGAGAAGTGGGTGAAGGAAGTTGATGAAAATACCGCCTACTTCCACCGAATAGAAAATGGTAAAAGAAAAATAAATTATATTCACAGTATTTCCTACAAGGGAAGTAACGCCACTAGGACAAAGAAAATAGAAGCAATTTTGGTGTGGCATTTCTAAGATCTTATTGCAGTGACTATAAAAGACAAGTGGAAAGCGACATAAAGCTTTTGGAAGTTAGAAGAGAAGCTCTTTGAGGAGGAAAGTAGGAGTTTAGAGGTGAGTTCTCCGAAGAAGAAATCAAAAGCGCGGTATTTGAGATTGATGCGGATAAGGCACTAGGCCCAAATGGCTTTCCAATGTTGTTCTTTCAATTTTTATGGGAGACGATGAAAGAGAATGTTGTTCAAATCTTTAATGCACTACATAAAGGGGAGCTGAGCTGGTAACATTTCAACTCGGCGGCAATTATTCTGGTTCCAAAAAAGGAAGGCGTTAAATCATTGAAAGACTACAGACCTATTAGCTTACTAAATTGCTCCGCAAGATTGTAACAAAAGTCCTAACAAATCGTTTAAAAGCTGTTATAGAAAAGGTGGTCAGCCGAACACAAACTGGCTTTATTTGTGCAGAAACATTATAGACGGGATAGCAACTGCAGGAAGTTATTTAGGATGCCAAAAGATGAATAAAGGATGGGTATCTCCTTAAATTAGACTTTGCGAAAGCATATGATACGGTGGACTGGAACTTCGACTAAGGAAGGGAGACCCTCTATCCCTTTTATCTTTGATTTAGTGGCAGGTGAACTGTCGAATATGATTCAAAGATGCAAATCAAGCGGACGACTTCAAGGTTTAGGCCCTAGAGAAAATAAGATATCAGTCATTAATCTGCAATATGCGGATGGCACTATTATCTTCGGTCGAATTAATATACAACATGAAGTTATAATCAAGTGAATCCTATACACCTTTGAGATGTGGTCCGGACTACGAATCAATTATGACAAAAGTACGTTGACTTTCTAGAATGGATAAGAGAATACAAATCGGGTTATTACTAGGATCTTGAACTGCAAGACTCAAGAATTTCTTATCAAATAACTTGGTCTGCCGTTCTGTCCAGGGACCCTTAAAAAGGGGGATAGGATGTCTTTGGTTAAATGTTTTCAAAAAAGGTTGGAAGGGTGAAAGGCTATTTTCCTTTCATTAGGAGGTCGATTAACCTTACTAAATTCAGTACTGTCAGCACTACCGACCTATTACATGTCTTTATATAGACTACCAACGTGGGTGGTGCATCGAATTGAAAAAATTAGAAAATCCTTCATTTGGAAAGAAAACTATGCACAAAAGAAAGGATATAACTTGGTGAATTGGAAGGTTGTGTGCTACCCAAAAAAAGGGGACTTGAGATAAAAGATGTGAGTATTATGAATAAACCCTTGCTTGCAAAATGATGGTGGCAGCTGTCGGAAGGAAAGAAAATAGGGTGGGTAAGAACTATAAATGCGACCTATAGAAATTGCATGGGGGCCCTAAACTCAACTAAAAAGTATATGAGCACGGCTTCTGGATTTTAGAAGGGGATCACTGCAGTTAAAGATATGTTTTTCAAGAGGACTTCCTTTACGCTAAGAAAAATATGCTCCATTAATTTCTGGCAGGATTATTGGTACGGGAATATCTCCCTAAAAGAAGCATTCCCTTCTTTGTTCAACCTCGCAAAAAATCGTGATGCATCGGTGGATAGTCAGTGGAAAATAAGGAAATTATTGCCAACATTCAACAGAAGATTATTGCGACAAGAGCTTCAAGTGTGGAAAAGGTTGATTGATTTGAAAGTTCTCAATGCCCTCACCGCTAACCCGCAGCCAATATGGAATACGAAAACGAAAATTTTGTGGCACTAAACACTTATAACCGAGAATATAAACCAAACACCTAAACTAGAAAACACTAGAGGATAGAAATCACAACCTTTGTATCGTCTTCATTTGCTCCAATTAGGTTGGACTCTAGCATTCTCTCAATGTAAGTCTATGTCGCACACCCTGCGAGTTCACGGGAAGGCGGAATACATCAAAAAAAGGATTCTTTTCTTTGTCAAAAGATCAAGTTTGCTTTGCAGCATAAACTTTATCAACTTAGGATCTTGATTAACCTTAATTAGCTAATATATACTACAAGAAGGTTCTAACTACTCGCTTCGAGCGTTATACCTTCGTGTCAAGTCCTTCGGGTCTTCTCTTGGTTCTTGGCTCCTTGGATCAAGCTTCAACCTTCTTCTCCTTTCTTTGGCTCCTAGGTAACTAGAATCGAACTCGGTTGCCGGTCTCCTTTATATCGAAGAAGATCCACCCGAGGGCCTATGGTCAAGCTTCAACCTCAAGTGAGGTAACCTAGTGGCCTAATTTGCTAAAAGAGACTACTAAGTAGATGTAGAGAATGATCGATGGACTAATATGTCTCAAGAGCTCTATGAATCACAACACATGTGAAGGATTAGAGCTTGAGGGAGGAGGAAAGGAAATTAGGAAAGAGAGCGAGTTAGTGAAAAATGAACTATAGATGATGGATAATGGTTGAGAGAATGGCTAAATCTCAACACAATAATTCATGCATAGATTATTTAACTCACAAAATAATCACCCATACTTGAATAGTAACCACAAATGAATAAACAAATATCAAGCCATGCTTTCAACCATTCCTCAAGTGTCTCCCTAAATCCCACCTCATTAATCATTTTCCAAAAAAGATAAATCAAGTAATGAGGTGTCTCCTTCTAGAAGCTCATTCTTGTCAAATTACAAGAATGTCATCACCGTATATACATACCCATATTCTTATTCTAAAAAATACAAATACAATGAGACAGGAATAATCCAATAATATAATACTGGGATCTGGCTTAAACCAAAGCCCGCTAGTATTATCCGTCCGAACATCATCCGTGTAGCTAGTATATGTATGTGATCGAAACCCTGACGTAAGACCATATGGCCTCTACATCATCTCGTCTGAACGAGGGAAACCCTCTGTGTGGGACTCTAAAGACTCGACAGTACGCTGGAAGTAGGTTTAACCACAAGTCCGTCAGCGGCACTAGCTGTATGTAACGACAACTCAGGTACATGTCGAAAAGAAGGCCGACGAGCGAACTCATCCATACCCCTACTGAGCATGTCCATGACAATCTCCATGCAGTCTGTTCTGTTCGTCTGAGAGTATCGCATGTAAGGTCTAGGGGGTGGAAAACGTCAGACCCCTAATAACCAGACAAGTCATGTCGGTATGGCTCAAGACCATCCAAGAATCTACTAGTCCAACTACCAATAATTCTCAATCTGTCCTGGTCAGGGACTTATGGTGTTGACCAACCGATCACTGCGCGATATCAACTCCCTATACCGGGAGAGACGAATCCCCAACAATTGCTCACTGCCTCCATGTGGCTTGGGACTGTACCCAACTAAAACCTATTTGCACGACTCTTTTGAGCCATGGTAGGGTAGTAATCAAAGCACAGTAGAAACTCACATGAGAAAAATGACGACCTCAGGTCGACAGACTATCTGCACTCATGTCACCAGTGAACTGCTATCTGACGCTAGGTATAATACCATCTAGTCAGTTCTCGGCGAGTCATGTCCGGTGTACTCACACCCAGTAGGCACCTGTATACAATCTTAGGTGCACCTCACCAATGGTTGCGGGACCAATCCATCGCCCCTCGTCAGGGTCTAGATATGTATATACTAGTCTACTCTTAAGTATCGATACCCAGTCTCGATACTCCTATGACTAGGGACACTTTTAAGGATGTGCCTATTGACTACCCAGCTTCCACAAGTATGATCGCCATCACAACGCATATAGTCAGGCAACGATCCTACGGGCTTTATCAACATGTATACAAGATATGAAATATAAAGTAAAACACATCACATGTTAAGATAAAGACAAACCAAATAGCATACTATCATATCGAGCAAAATTGTCCTATACATATATATCCTCAGCATCCTATACAATGAAGGCCTCTAGGGTATACATATCCAACAATAGCTCCGGATCGCGCTTGCAAGCCGGTCCTCCTTCGCTGATGATGATTCACCAGAGGGAACTAAGGTCAAGGTTCAACTTCATCAATGAAGTAACTAAACATCCTAGGTTGCTAATCTAGGATGCTTAGTGATGTGTGTGAGTATTCTAATGATTTTTCTTTTTCTTAATCCTCTTGAATCTCAACACATCAGAAGGTAGAGGAAGAAGGAGGAAGAGGAGCCATGGAACAGAGAGAAGCTAAATGGTAGAATGAATAATTTCCATAACAAATTCAAGCATGCTTGCATTCTTTTGTTACAAGAATTTCTCCATTTTAAAACTACGACCTTGCTTGAATAGTATTTGCAAATACCCTCCACCGTTTCTGTTTTCCACCTCATTTCATATTTTATTTAAAAGAAAATCCTAGAAATGAGTTGTCCTTCTTCTAGAAATATTCTTGTATAACTACAAAAATACGTTCTCACAAATACATGCCTGTATTCGTATCAAAATACGAATACCCAAGAGATAGAAAAATACAACGAACATAATACTAGAATATACATATCGAAATATATATATATATATAAATTATTAAATCAAAACTTGATTTAATAATCCGGTTTAATCCTAAACCAGCTAGTATTATCATCCGTCCAATTGAAGTCCGCGTGGCTAGCACACATACCTAATCGAAACCTGGCATGTATCAATATACGGTCACTACATCATTATGCCTGAACTGGAAAAACCCTCTATGTGGGACACTAAAAACTCGTCAATACGCTGGCGATGGGTTTAACCATAAGCACATCTAGATGTACATAACGGCTACCCAGTTATTGAGCGAAAGGAAGGCCGACGAGCAAACTCATCCGTACCTGAGCCTATCTGTGACAATCTCTGTACAGTCCAGTCTTTTCATCTAAGATAATCCTATACTGGGTCTAAAGAATGAATAACGTAAGACCCCTACTAACCTGATAAGTCATGCAGATCTAAAGCTCAACACCCACTGAGAAACTATTGATATCACATCAGTAAATCTCATACACCTTGGCCAAGGATTTCTGATGATGGATGACCCAACACAGCGTGATATCGACTCCCAATACCGGGAGAGACGAACCCCTAACGATTGTTCACTGTCTCCATATGGCTCGGGATTGTACCCAATTAAAACCTGTTTGCATGACTCCTTTAAGCCGTGGTAGGGTAATAATCTAAGTACAGTGGGAAATCATACGAAACAAATGAAAATCTCAGGTCAAAAGACTAACATGTAATCATGCCACAGGAGAACTTACATTTGACGATGGGTATAATACCATCTAGAAATTCTCGGCGAGTGTGTACGGTGTAAAGTGAGCACCTGTATACTATCTTAGGTGACTCAATACCAATGGCTTATGAGACCGGCCACTGTCCCTCGTTGAGGTCTTGAAAAGTATACACTTGTCTACTCTGGAGTATCGATGACCAATCTCGATACTCTCTCGACTAGGGATATTTAAGGATGTGCTTATGGACCACCCAGCTCCTTGTTCAGACCATAATATTACATTCTTCATTCCCCTATTCTTATCCGTTTTATAAATAAACAGGTACTCTTGACACACGTTTGTTGCATATTACAGGATACAGGCTCTTGGAGCGAAGACAGTGAGAAAAGACAAAAGATGATACAAAAGAGAGATTTTTGACCCACAAGTAGAAGAATTCTAGTGACGAAGAACAAGTCACGATTGTATAAGGCAATGTAGTCTGAAATGTCAAAGTGAACGGTCAAAAGATACTTACAAGTTCTCACTGAAGATCTGGAGAAGACCTAGAAGCCAAAAATAGAAAAGGAGTATAAAAGTAAATAGCCCAAGAAGCCCTGAACCAAGCCCAGAAGAATCATGCCCTAACTCCTCTCTTTGGCCGCGGAACCGCGGCCAAACCCAGCCTGGCGCCGCGGTTCCGCGGCCATTCTGTGCCCGTGTCGGTGCAGTTTTTTTGTGTCGGTGTGTTGGTGCAGATGTTGGGATTTTCAGGGGGCAAATCTGTAATTGCACATCTGCGAGAGTCTGTAACCCTAGCTTCACTGTTTGCTTATAAATTGTACTCACAAATCTGTAAAAACTCATGCCTCTTTTCAATAAATAAAATTCAGATCTGTTCTGCAATCTTTCTTGGAGGGAGCCATCAAATTAGTAAGTAGTTTTATGCTTTTTAATTCTCTTTTAATTAATATGTATTATCATCCCCTAATGAGCGAGTAATCTCCTCGCTTGTTAGGGTTAGCCTTAGGGAAAGGGTTGAGAGATGAGATCTCTCACCCCTTTCAATGCCATATTAAACTAATGAATTAGAACTCCATGCATGCGCGCACAACCGCTCCATACGGCACCCTACCCCTCAAGGTAACGGTGAACCGTAGTATAAAGGGCCGGTTGCGCGCGTTTTCCATGGAGGTTAGGGTAATTATCGATAAAGGAAGGACACGGATCTAAAGGAAGAAACATCTTCCCAAAAGATTCTTATCCACTTTATTGATAATTACTATAACATCTAATAGATCTAAAATAAGGCATTGAAAGCGGTGAGGAAAACTTTCATCTCCAAAACTTCCCCTAAGCCTAACCCTAGCAAGACTTTAAATTAGATTAATTAAGTTTATTGATAGATCCAGTTTTTATAGATTTTAGAAACCAACCAAAACATCATTTTGAATCAACTCGTTAAAACACATTAAAGGAAATTACCCATCTCTGTGGATCGACCCTCATTCACCGGCTAGCTGCAAAGCGACGCCGTTTCTGATTACAGTAAATACAAGTTTTTGGACTTAATCAAATGGCGACGTTGCCGGGGATGGCGTGAATTTTTTTCTGTGTAATTTCGGGTTGATATAAATTTGAAAAATTATAAAAATCTGAAAATAAAAAAAAAATCTAAAAAAAAATTTCTTTATCTGTTTGAAGGGTTTATCTTTTGAATCTTGCAGGAACAGTGAAGGATTGCGAATCTGGAAATTTACAGAAGGACAAAACAGAAGTTGGTGCAGAAGAACAGAGGAGAATTTGGACAGAGAAGCAGTACAATTTTTTTCAGAACCTGAACCCCTCACAAGGCCGCGTTTCCGCCGCATATAGGCCATCAAGACCGCGGTTCCGCGCTCTGCCTGCCACGTCAGCGCATCAATTTTGCAAGGTTTGCTTTCTCCTTCTCCCCTCTGCAACCTCCATATATCCACTGTAAAAAATTTCTGCAGGAATTCTTTGCGCTAAAAATTCTTTCTCCCCCTTCTAAATAACAGATTTTCTGCAGGTTTCTTTGCGCCGCGCTAAAAATTTGATTGCAAGTGAATTTTATTTTTTTGAATAATTTAATCGGACTTTAAGGGGCTAATTGACCAAACTCAGATTGGGTGGGGATTTCATCACCCTTCCCAGGACCCCAGAAAACACCTAAAACATGTGCATTGACCACAATTAATTAAAAAAGACTAGACTCAGACCTAAGGACATCGAGCTCAATAGGAAAAGGACTAGTATAGGCATCGACCGTTTATCCTAACCGACTTTGCGGTGTCTAGGCTAGTGGTTATTAATTAGGCCTACTGTAGTGGTGGTTCCTTCCCACTTACCTGGTCGTACTTGTCAGTGAAGAGGCGGTTTGAGGTCCTATTTCTAGCCCTAGTTAGGAGCTGTCTAGCAGACCTAGGTGACCCTAGATCTAGGCCTGATTGTGCATGTGTGGTTGATACATTTGTGTCACGAGTCCCATTTCAAAAAAAAAACCTCTTTGCAAAACTCTCACATAAAATAAAAAATAAAAAAAAATAAATCTTTTCAAAACTTGCAACTTGTCGCTAAAAGAAACTTGCAACTCACTTCCACCACTTCTCTTCACTGACGTTATCTTACTCCCACATTCTGTTTTTTTTTTCTTTTTTTTCTGACTACACTATCCCTTTTAGTGTATGTCACTTTGGACTAGGGATACTAACGCCCGATTAGTCCGTGTTTCGTTGGTACCGACCGACGAAACTTTCGACACCGAAGTCGAAATTCCCTCCATTTCCTTACCTCCATCTTCAAATTCTTCTTTCGAAGGTATGTCGGGATTCAACCCCAACGATACCTTACCGACGGGAATGATTCCACCTCCGCCAGGTGCGAATAACCTGAATCTTCCGCCTGTTGTAGCGCCCGCACGAGTTGCTCTCCAGGATCTCTTCTACCCCGTCCGCACTTCTTTACCTACATGTCTTTCACCCCCACTGGAAAATGGGGACAACTTTGAAATAAAACCACATTTCATCAATATGCTGCCAAAATTTCATGGTTTGGAATCCGAAGATGCATATATTTTTATCAATAAATTCCAAAATGTGTGCGCTATAATGAAGACGATCCAATTAAGTGATGACGCTATAAGGTTAAGGGTCATTCCTTTTACGTTATGTGACCTAACCGAGAAGTGGCTATACAGCACCGCATCACATTCCATTAGAAATTGGGACAAGTTTGTGAGAGCTTTTCTGAAAAAGTTCTATCCTCATCACAAAACTGCTAGAATCCGTAACGAGATTATACAATTTTCACAGCTTCCTTCCGAACCATTTTGGAAGTGCTTCGAGAGATTTAAAGACCTACTCGTTCAATGCCCTCATCATGGGATCGAAAGTTGGCAACTTTGCCAAACATTATACGAGGGATTGAACTCAGCAACGAAGCAGTTGCTAGAAACCATATGTCATGGTCATTTTCTCTCCAAGTCTAGCGACGAAGCGTGGCAGTTTCTTGAGGATCTTAGTGAGCAAACAATTCAGTGGGAGAGTACCAAGACCACATCATCTTCTTCTGTTGGTCAATCTAGGGCAGGCATACATCAAGTAGATATGTCGATTGCTATGAAGGCCGAGATGGCCGCACTTATGAAAAAGCTAGAAGCCATTGAGACCAAAATCTCATCGTCTTCTCCTGCCCCTGTTATGCCTCCACGAACTGTTTGTGCTTGTTGTTCGAATCCTTCACATCTAACCGAAGAGTGTCCTTATAGTGCGCCTATTCAAGGACAAGATCAAGTCAATGCTGCCTTTCAGTAACGACAAAGAAACGATCCATACTCTTCGACATACAATCCGGGATGGAGGAGTCACCCAAATTTCGCTTGGAACCAAAATCAACAAGTCCAAGGAAATAACAATTTTCAAAGACCTCCTCCTCCACAACAACAACAAGCACCTTCGCAAACTCAAAACCAGCAACCTTTCCAACAACAACCTTATACAAATCAAACGAACAATTTGGTTCAACCTAATGATGATAAGGTTATCTCGCTCGAGAAAAGTCTAGATGCATTTCTCAAGCAATCTACAGAATCCGCAGCAAGATTTGAAAGTTATGTTCGGTCTTTGATGCATAACAATGCCTCACACGATCAAAATATCAAATCTATTGAGGCACAAATTGCACAATTAACTGCTGCGTTGAGCGAGAGAGAAAAGGGAAAGCTCCCATCTCAACCATTGCCAAATCCCGGTCACACACAAAATGCATATCACAATCACAATGTAAATGCGGTGACCACGTTGAGATCCGGAAGAGTGTTGCAAAATAATGTGGAAACTAATGATGACATCCCCGCCGGTGGTTCTTCTTCTTCTTCTTCTTCTTCTCCTTCTCCATCGTCACCTTCCCTTTCTTCATTTTCTTCACCTTCTTCTTCACCTTTTTCTTTAGAGCTTATTCTCCACCCTTCACACGGCTCTACTTCTTCTAGCTCGAACGGACCCATTTCTCACAACACGAACACATCGACATCGGGATCCGTTCCTACTCCACATTCTACTCCACAAACATTTGACTCAACAAATTTTCAAAATGCACCATTTCCAAACAGGTTGAGTCCCAATAAACCAACTGCACAAGTGGAGAAGATTGTGGAGTTATTTAAGCAGGTTAGTATAAATATACCTCTCTTGGATGCCATCCAACAAGTCCCTTCATACGCGAAAATCTTAAAGGGCTTATGCACCTCGAAGAGAAAGGCATCTCAAGTACCCAAGAAAGTGCTAGTGGCTAGTGCAGTGAGCAATGCTATTAACCACCATCAAACCTTACCCCAAAAACGAAAGGACCCTGGCTGTCCTACGATTTCAATCACAATTGGGGATAAGAAAATTAATCGAGCACTTTTAGATCTTGGGTCTAGTATTAACCTGCTTCCCTACTCCGTGTACGAACAATTAGGGGTTGGAGAGTTGAAACCTACTCGTTGCACTCTCCAAATGGCTGATCGATCAATCACCCATCCAAGGGGTGAGCTAGAGGATGTGTTGATCAAAGTCGGGGAGTTCATATTCCCCGTTGATTTTATTGTTATGGATACACAACCTGTTGCTAACCCAAGAAACCAAATTCCGGTGATTCTCGGTCGACCACTTTTGGCCACTTCCAATGCCGTAATAAATTGTCACAATGGCTCCATGACTCTATCCTTTGGGAAAATGTCTAGTGAGTTCAATATTTATAAGATGGGAAGTCTGCCCCCCGTGCCTAAAACTAGTACACGAGAAGTTTGCTTTATTCATGAAATCACGCAGGAGGACTGCGAGCTTGAAAGATTCTTGTTTGATGAAAACAGTTTTGACGCCACTAGTGCGTCCCTCCTTGAGCCTACCACCGTTGACACAACCGATATTGATTATGAATGCTTCACTTTTTCGGATGATGACGACTCACAGCCCGAATATGAGTCGTTTGAATTTTTGGATAAGTTAGTCGAGCCATCCGAATCGGTTGTTTGCAGTGATTTCGAACCTGTGTTGGAGTCCTTTGAGTTCGAGGTAGATCCCGCAATGATTCTTTCGCCTCCGAAACTCGAACTCACGCCCTTGCCGTCTCACCTTAGATATGCTTACATAGGTGAGAATGAGACCTTTCCCATTATCATATCGGCCTCTCTAGCCCTCGAGCAAGAGAACGCCCTTTTAATGGTCTTACAAGATAGGCGGCAAGTTTTCGGTTGGACTATGGCGGACATCGAGGAGATAAGTTCCCTCATAATTGAGTATCATATACAATTGATGGATGATACCAAGTCAATAGAGGACCCACAGGAACATCTAGGGGGTATTGTGGTGAGTCAACCTCCTCCTTTAGAAGTTGAAATACCCCCATTTCTTTTAATAAGCTACGAGAATGCCAACACTCCACTGATTGCTGATCATTTACATTCTCGTTTTGATGCATCACCATCGCCTGTATATTTACCTCCACACCTCCCATACCACTACTTCTATCTTCCCCAATTCTTTGTGGATCGCTACAACGTATTCTTCTACCAACCAATACTCCTTACTGATAAATTTTTCAACTGGTTGGTGTTGACGTTCGGTCTATGCAAAGTTTGGCAGTAATGTCTAACATAGTTTGGGGGAGGACCTTTTTGTATATCTTTTTGTTTTTCTTAACAATAAAAAATTGTAAATAAATAAACAGGAAAGTGCCGGTATTTTGACCCTCTTGGTTTAGTATGACAGTGAGGACACTGTCAAGTTCAAGTTTGGGGGTATGCTCGGTACGTCTTCTTCCTTCGCATTCATTTTGTACATATTTTTGCATTTGCATACCTATTTGAAAACCCATAAAAATTTGAAAATTTTCAAAAAAAAAAAATATTGTATTCAATTTTGGCCATTTGAGTTTGACCAATAGGTTAACTGGCTAGGAATAACTAGATCTTAGACTTAGTAAATTAAAAACCCTAAAAATAACATTCCTTAAAGTTTAACGGTAGAAAGTATATGCCTTGTAGTTTATTTAGAAATAGGCAAATTTTGGGTTCACTTCTTGGGCTAAATCAAAATGAGGGAAGAGTATTGATGTTCTTATTAAAGTATAAGTTTAAAAAATAGTTCCTAGCTTAAGTCTAGATTCTGAAAACGTATACCCTACAATTTGCACAATCACGAAACTTGCAACTTGGAATAGTAGAAGTGACCTTGAAATGCTCTTGTCTAAAGTCCTTAGTACGAAGAAAATAAAAGAAAATAAAAGTGTGAATAAAGAATAAAAAAAAATGGACACTGGTTTTTGTGATTACTTAAGGCTGCAAAAATAGAAAAATATTTAGCGAGGGTGCTTCATCACCTAGTGCCTTAGACCAACTGGTTTGGGAGTCACTGCTAAAAGCCTTGGGTGTTGCAAGACTAGGAATTACGCTTAAATGTCCAAACACATTTTGTAATCGGTCGTTGGTACCTCAAGAAGTATTAACGGTCGCATGAAGGATGTGTAAGCAAAATTCAATTAAAAATTCACCAATTAATAAGTGCTTTGGACAATGGACGAGAGTACGATTGCTTGATTTGAATTTCCAAGTGTAGGGGTGATATTCACACACACGTGGGAATATGTGATTAGAGTTTAGATAAGAGAAAGGAATGAAGAATAAAACTTGTATCTTCAGTAGGATTGATAGAAATTCCTAAGTGGAGATGGAACTTTAGAAGGAAAACTTAAGAGATGCCGAAAGCTAAGTAGGTCTACATAACATATATAATTTTAAGTTAAATAATAAGGAAGTGTGTAGAATATGGGTGGATAATTTGCAAGTAGAAGATAATAGAATTCCTTGTTAGAAAACCTAATTGGAAAACAAAAGTCAATGGGCCGAATTGATAGGATTTTGTGGGTGTAATCCGCTGAAAACCCTCAGGAGACAACACTCCTCCTACTAGGGACACCTAGAGGTTTAACGGCTTGTTGCACGAGCTCAGTGCAATCGCGTTTCCCTGCGAAAGTGCGGTTAGGATTTTAGTGAATAAAAATAAGTTTGCTCGAGAACGAGCAAAAGTTAAGTTTGGGGGTATTTGTTCAGACCATAATATTACATTCTTCATTCCCCTATTCTTATCCGTTTTATAAATAAACAGGTACTCTTGACACACGTTTGTTGCATATTACAGGATACAGGCTCTTGGAGCGAAGACAGTGAGAAAAGACAAAAGATGATACAAAAGAGAGATTTTTGACCCACAAGTAGAAGAATTCTAGTGACGAAGAACAAGTCACGATTGTATAAGGCAATGCAGTCTGAAATGTCAAAGTGAACGGTCAAAAGATACTTACAAGTTCTCACTGAAGATCTGGAGAAGACCTAGAAGCCAAAAATAGAAAAGGAGTATAAAAGTAAATAGCCCAAGAAGCCCTGAACCAAGCCCAGAAGAATCATGCCCTAACTCCTCTCTTTGGCCGCGGAACCGTGGCCAAACCCAGCCTGGCGCCGCGGTTCCGCGGCCATTCTGTGCCTGTGTCGGTGCAGTTTTTCTGTGTCGGTGTGTTGGTGCAGATGTTGGGATTTTCAGGGGGCAAATCTGTAATTGCACATCTGCGAGAGTCTGTAACCCTAGCTTCACTGTTTGCTTATAAATTGTACTCACAAATCTGTAAAAACTCATGCTTCTTTTCAATAAATAAAATTCAGATCTGTTCTGCAATCTTTCTTGGAGGGAGCCATCAAATTAGTAAGTAGTTTTATGCTTTTTAATTCTCTTTTAATTAATATGTATTATCATCCCCTAATGAGCGAGTAATCTCCTCGCTTGTTAGGGTTAGCCTTAGGGAAAGGGTTGAGAGATGAGATCTCTCACCCCTTTCAATGCCATATTAAACTAATGAATTAGAACTCCATGCATGCGCGCACAACTGCTCCATACGGCACCCTACCCCTCAAGGTAACGGTGAACCGTAGTATAAAGGGCCGGTTGCGCGCGTTTTCCATGGAGGTTAGGGTAATTATCGATAAAGGAAGGACACGGATCTAGAGGAAGAAACATCTTCCCAAAAGATTCTTATCCACTTTATTGATAATTACTATAACATCTAATAGATCTAAAATAAGGCATTGAAAGCGGTGAGGAAAACTTTCATCTCCAAAACTTCCCCTAAGCCTAACCCTAGCAAGACTTTAAATTAGATTAATTAAGTTTATTAATAGATCCAGTTTTTATAGATTTTAGAAACCAACCAAAACATCATTTTGAATCAACTCGATAAAACACATTAAAGGAAATTACCCATCTCTGTGGATCGACCCGTATTCACCGGCTAGCTGCAAAGCGACGCCGTTTCTGATTACGGTAAATACAAGTTTTTGGACTTAATCACTCCTACGTATATAATTGTCATCATAATTCTGGTAGTCAAGCAATAATCCTACGGGTTTTATCAAAATATATACACATAATGATAAAGACAAACCAGATAGCATATTATCATCTTGAGTAAGACTGTTCTACCTATATAGGTCCTCGTTCAATTATCATAATTGCCTAATTGCAATTACAATAATTGCCTTGAGGGCACTATATCCAACAATCTCCCACTTGCACTTAAGGCTAATTATTATGGTGTCGCATACTCACAGTTCATGTGTTATCGAATATCTAAGTTCTCTACTAGTCAGTTTCTCAAAACTCGTTTTGAGAAACTTACATGTTCGAGAAATAGCCTCAATGAATGGATCCGCTCCAATGTTTTTATCTCTCTATATCTCAACTTCGCGGAAAATGACTATCTCCCAAAATGAGCCATACCTATCTTAGAACTTGTTTGGATATCTGATAGGACCTTGTTCATAACATGAACACCAAATCCAACAAGTTTCTTAGACTATCTCCATTGCTGATGCAATCAACACCCAGCGTCATGACCACCTCAGTATCCTGCTTGGAAAATTATCCTACATACTGCACCTCAGAATAGGGTAAACTAATAACTCTGATAGCTACTCTGTCATCTAGGTCACCTTGGAAGCTTAAACCGATAATCACTTTCTGCAGGAGGCTGCCATTACCATACGCCAAGAACATCATCTTATGTTCTTAACTACTTCCCAATGTTTCTCCAGGATTGGATTAATATATGCTTATTGCAGCTAGTGCAAAAGCAATATCTGGTGTGGTAGTTGGCATCTCATGATTGATTCACTTGCCTAACCAAGTGATATATCAATCATGCAAATCTCTCTCCTCATCAGTATAGAAGAAATCTCTTTAGAGAGGGTGACTCTCTCACCTACGAGTATACTACCATGCCAGGAGTTGTCCATTCTAAAACACTTTAGAATAGTGTCAAGATACCAAATTGGGATACTTCCTAAATCTAGATCTAAAATCATAGATCTAGTCACCAGAATCCCTGATATTTTATCCAGATCTCACGTAGAGAAACACTTTGTGATAACTACAGTATAACCGATCACAGTATAGGAACATAAATTCCTATTAGGAGTACGTCATCCAAATACCAGGGCATCACTCCTTACTACCTTCTTACTATGTCCATGTATTATTCTGATAAAGTTAAACTCCATGATTGTTTCATTAAAACAGATGATCCGTCTCCGCTCTTCTTGCTTTAGTCTATAAATAGACATAAGCAACTTGCCCACCATGTTTTCGCTACTCCCACTGATTACAACAACCCTCTGGCAGAGTCATATATACGTGCACTTCTAAATTCAATTTAGAATGACATTATGGTCATTCACCTACCAGATCGCATAGTTAAGGAAAACAATTGTGACAAGCTCGGGTTATCAAAACCTCCCTGTCACCGTTTTTGAGGAAACCGAAGTATTTCTCGGGTGGCTGAGGTTATCCACTAAAACTGTAGAGTGGCTAATGGATTGTCGAATCCAATTGAATATCCGGGTTCTACTAAATTTTCAATAACCGTTTGTGGTTCTGGAATTACTTCATGTTCTACCATACTCCCATTTGTTTCTTTTGCAAAACGATTCCTTTTATAAAAAGGTGGTAAATCCAGAACAAATCAACTTTTGATCTTGAAATGGTAGAAGTTAAATCCTTGCTAAAAGCTTGGAATAACCCACAAACCACCGTTACAGAAATGTGCCTTGAGTTTGTCTGGATTCAGCTTTTAAACAGAAACTGGATAATTGCATTTCTTAACATCCTCAAGATATAAAACCATTCTTTGTCCACATAGAATCTAAGGCACTAATTTAGATGGAACCATATTCAGTTGTTATGCAACTATTTCCAGTGCATATCACCTAAATGGAGAAAGGCCATGCAGCATTACTCATCAAGGAGCGCACCCACGGATGAGTAAGCTGAGAGAGAAGCAAGTTCTCAAAATTACTATGATGGAATTCCTAGTATAAGTGTGTGTGTGTGTATATATATATATATATATATATATATATATATATATATATATATATATATCTTCGATCACCTTGAAGACCCTGATGCTTCAAACGCATGATTCTCTACTTTATTCTTATACCTATAACTTCTTAAAATTTGGACTTTGCATTACAACGAATGCGTGTCTAAAATTAGAGAACTCATAAGTAAATTGAATGAAGTAAGATTATCAACCTCTTGTCCAAAAAAACACTGGACAACATACATTTCCTTGCATAAGTCCCTAGAGTACACTAACTCAAATTCCGTGAGTTGTAAGTTGAAAATTGTATTTTGGTTAAGAATGTCTATACCGTTATTCATACACATCACCTTATCCTTAAGTGATAAAGGTAAATGTTTAAAACACAATTCTTAAAATTTATATCTCACATTATAAAATAAAAATACAGATATTAAAATTGGTGCATAACAACGGTTATTCAAAACCAAATATTTGTCGTAAGGCAAAACCAGGTGATTTAATCCAATATCACCGATTACAAAGAATTCTGATATTGAGGATCAAAACACTCATTTCCCAATATTCTACTCTTTTTCAGCATCTGTAATGCTCTATAGATATGAGATCTAAACCTGGTAAATATATACCCCAGAGTCAGAATCTAATTGGGAAAGCAGTTTTCAGTTAATATCGCACAGAAAAACTTAAACATGAAAATGTTTCGAGGGGGTGGCCGGATATTCCTAGTAATGCCTCTTCCACTATCCAGATTCATGATAGTAGTTGCAAATTTCTTTGCCATCACTGCAATCTCTTTATATGTTGTTACTTCTTACCTTCTGTGCACCACACTTAGGCTAATTGGTTTTCTTCTTTTCCTACCATTCGGCACCAGCCTAAGGTTTGGAAGAAGACTATCCAATAAGCGCAATAGGTGTACTCTCATAATACTAGGAGCCCTCACAACCTAAGAGAAGATAAAGATAAAAGACAACCGAATAATCCTATTCAATTTCTCCAAAATCCGTGGCCATCATCGAACAAGTTTCTTCGAGTTCGTATGTATCTATACGAGAAAGACTTTCCAAACAATATGGATCTCCGTAGTGATATGGAGTGTTTTGGAGAAAAGCAAAGGGAAAGTAGGAGTAGTAGGGATATATGCGACTTTGTCGTGAATCATGACAATCCGAAAGCTAAAGTGTGTAAGAAGGTTCGGTTAACTTGGTTCTTGAGTTTTAGTTTAAAGTAAGTCATGATCGCTGTAACCAGAGAGAGAGAAAAGAAGCACTCAACGTGCACTCTAACTTAGATTAGATTGGTTAATCACTTTATCTAATCAGAATGGCTCCCATTGTTTCCTCAAATTCTTCTTCAAACCTTAAAAGGAGAATTAGTCGGGATAACCCGAGGAGTTAACTACTCATCAGTAGGAATCGGGACCCAACTATCAATGTGTGATAATCTTGATGGAAGCCGACCAAAATTACCACACTGCTGAAGGTATGCGCAAATATGGCAAGTTTCCCTTATATTTGAAACTCCCGATATGGTTTTTGCCCCTAGGACCCTAGTGACCTTGACAGATTCAACAAATCAAAGAGTACTAATCAAGTTCAACCCACCATTATCTTGATTGCATTAAACCCACTCGTACGAGCCCTTGACGGAGTCAATAAGGCCGCACGACTGTTCTAACCAATCGCATCGTATGCTACAAACAAGCACCACTTAACTACCGTACAGTATGCCTTGACGGAGTCAACAAACGCAACACGAATAGTAAGCACTACTCATAGGAAATGACTAAGGGTTACGGCTGGTTTTTGGCGAAAAACCTTTAACGTAATGAACTTGATATCGTTGAAGGAATCTGAGCAGTTTTGAAAAGGAGTGGTTTAGGCTCCATATTTAAAACTAGTAATATAAACCTTTACTTAAGAGCAAAATTCCTAAGAAGGGATCAAGGCTCTTCCCTCATAGAATGTGGTGCAGGATATTCCTAACCGAATACCTCTATGCAAAGCAAAAGAATATGGCTGTGGTTTTGAAGAAAACCGAGTGGTTTTAAAAATTGGTTCTGACAACATCATTTAGGTTTATTTTCCTTGCATTAATCAGAATTAATGTAGTCCCATCAATTAATCATATCATACCAGAAAGAAACGAAAATAAGCACGCATATATATGCCTTTCACATTTGACACAGGGTCCTAGGTCTTCACCGTAAAGTTTCTTAACTTACGGCAAGGCGAGGACAGGACTTACACGGATGCAAAACATATATAGCGTCTTCTTAATATATAATATATATATAGCAACATTCGTCTCACACATGATATCAAGTAACATCATAGAAGTATCACAACAGAAGCAAACACAGAATGGAAATGCAGATAATCTAAGAAAAGTATATTTCAATGGAGCCAAATATGAAATGGTATTTTCCCGGTCGTGTGGATAGCCCATAATCCTATACGAGTGCGGAAAGCCACCCGCCAATCCTTGAAGCGAGGCAACCTCAATCAATGAAGTGAGTGGGCTACCCAGCACTTCCAAAATCCGGTGACTTGGGCACTCCTCCACGGGTCAATCCTATATCCTCAACGAGTGCAGCGAATAGCCCGCCAATTCTAGAGTAAGGCACCTCGGTCTCAACGCTATGAGATGAAGGCCCGTTGCCTTCTAGAAGCCGACTACTCGAGCACTCCGCCATAGGGTAATCCTAATATATGTAATGAAAATCTGAATATACAACGGTGACTACGTCCGCTACCTGGACGCGCCCAAAAGAATAATACAAGCCGTAATGATAGCAGTCCACATGGAGGACGCTCGCCATGCAATATGAATATACATTACATCACAGAGAATTATATCTAATACTATATACTCCGAGCTATCCATTGCAACAAATCTAATACAACTATAACCACTAAGCAATATCCATCACAGAACATGCAAACTTGCGAGTATCAATTCCGTAACCCCGTCTAATTGATACATTTAGCAATTAGAAGAAGTTTTACCAAACATCATAATACACACAACCATCATAAAGACTATGACAATTGAATATCTCACACATATAGCCAACACTTCAATTTTCCAAAATACCGAAAATTAAGTGTGCTGAAAACCGACAAGAAATTCCATGCTAAAACCCACTCCGGGAGTCCGAAATGAACTCGAATTGAGCCGAAACATTGTGGAGGTCCCCTGCATAAAATTAACTTCGATCCGGAGGCACCTAGGGGTTACCCATCCCGTAGGCCACCCTAAGGTAGCCTAAGGGATAGGCAGACCCGTAACTGCCTTCAGAGACAGTTTCAGGTCTCCACCCCCTAAGGCCACCATTTGGGTGGTCTCGAGGGTGTTGGCCCTCCCTAGGTCCCCCTGGGACGTCCCCAAGGTCCACATGCACCTCCCTATAGTTTCTCGGGGAGTCAAAATATCAATGCAACATGGAATTGCTCACTAATTTAAGCGCAGTTTTTGCGGAGCAAAAACCGGCGGGGTTCAGAAGTCATCTATCTAGTTTATGGTATTCGGATGGCTCTGATACCATTGAAAGTTCTTAGTGTCCTCACCGCTAACCCACGGCCAATGCGGAATACAAAAACAAAAATTTTAATGGCACTAAAAACTTGTAATCAAGAATCTAAACTAAACACCTAAACTAGCAAACACTAGAGCATAGAAATCACAAACTTTGTAGCATCTTTATTTGCTCCAATTGGGTTGGACTCTAGCATGATTTCAAGAGCTCTGTATCACGCTTTCAAACCGGTCCTCTTTCACCGAATATGATCCACCCGAGGGAACCAAGATCAAGCTTCAACATCATCAATGAAGTAACTAAAGATCTTAGGTTGCTAATTTAGGATACTGATGTGTGTGAGTATTCGAATAATTTTTCTTTCTCTTTATTCTCTTGAATCTTAACACATGAGAAGGTAAAGAAAGAAGGAGGAGGAGGAGCCATGGAAGAAAGAGAAGCTAAATGGTAGAATGAATAATTTCCTTAACAAATTCAAGCATGCTTGCATTATTTTGTTAAAATAATTTCTCCATTTTAAAATTACAACCATACTTGAATAGTATTTGCAAATGAATTTATAATTCATTTGCCCATACCCTCCACCATTTCTTTTTTCCGTCTTATTTCATATTTTATTTAAAAGAAAATTCTAGAAATGAGTTGTCCCTTTTCTAGAAGTATTTTTGTATAAATACAAGAATACGTCCTCGCAAATACATACATGTATTCATATCAAAATATGAATACCCAAGAGATAGAAAAATACAATGAACATAATACTAGAATATACATATCGAAATATATGTGTGTGTGTGTGTGTAAATTATTAAATCAAAACTTGATTTAATAATCCGGCTTAATCCTAAGCCGGCTAGTATTATCATCCGCCCGATTGAAGTCTGCGTGGCTAGCATACATACCTAATCCGAACCCTGCATTTATCAATATACGGCCACTATATTATTTTGCCTGAACTGGGAAAACTCTCCGTGTGGGACTCTAAAGACTCGTCAATACGCCGGTAGTGGGTTTAACCACAAGCACATCAGCGACTCTAGCTGTACGTAACGGCTAGTCAGGTATTGAGCGAAAGAAAGACCGATGAGCAAACTCATACGTACCCCTACAGAGCATGTCTATGACAATCTATGTACAGTCCGATCTCTTCGTTTGAGAATATCGTATACCGGGTCTAGGGGGTCGATAACATCATACCTCTATTAACCCAATAAGTTGTGCTGGTCTGAAGCTCATCACCCATTGAGAAACTACTGACATCACATCAGTAATTCTCATTCATCTTGGCCAAGAATTTCTGGTGATGGCTGACCCAACACAACGTGACATCAACTCATAATACCGGGGGAGAGATGAATCTATGACGATTGTTCACTGCCTCCATGTGGCTCGGGACTGTGTCCAACTAAAACCTGTTTGCATGACTCCTTTGAGCCGTGGTAGGATAGTAATCTAAGTACAGTGGGAACTCACACAAGACAAATGAAAATCATAGGTCAAAAGACTAACCTATACTCATGCCACAAGAGAACTTCCATCCAACGATAGGTATAATACTATCTTGAAGTTCTCGGCAAGTCAATCCGGTGTACTTACCTCTAGTGAGCACCTATATACCATCTTAGGTGACTCAACACCAATAGATTGTGAGACCGGCCACCGCCCCTCGTCGCGGTCTTGAAAAGTATACATTAGTCTACTCTGGAGTATCGATGCCCAATCACGATACTCGCTCGACTACAGACATTTAAGGATGTGCTTATGGACCACCCAGCTCCCCCATATATGATCGCCATAATAATACTGGTAGTCAAGCAATAATCCTACGGGTTTTATCAAAACGTATACATATAATGATAAAGATAAACCATCTAGTATATTATCATCTCGAGTAAGACTGTTCTACCTGTATAGTTCCACTTGCAATTACAATAATTCCCTTAGGGGTACTATATCCAACATGATTACCTAGAAATATGGAAGCCAATGGCAAAAACCAAAGATGTCTCGATATGGAGATGGTCCTCAACATATAAATTCACGATGTGATCGATGTATAGGATCTTAAATTATGGAGGAGTGTGGGATAATTGCTTATACTCGGTTTGGAAAGTTGATATCCTATATAAAATTAAAAATTTTAACCGGTAAGTAGTTAGGAACTCAATTCTCACAAAAGATAATTTACTAAGGAGTAAGTGGATTGGTCCAATAGAATGTGGGTTATGCGGTAAACATGCTGAAATGACCGATCACTTGCTCCTCAGCTGTGAGGTGACCTCACAGATTTGAAGCAAATTTATAGCCCGGTCAGTTGAAGATGCCTTCATTCATTCAGGATTTGTGGGGGACTTGAAGGCTCAGAAACTTCGAAAGGTCATCATAGTTAGCGCTATATGTTGGATTGTTTAGTTGGAACGTAATAATAGAATTTTCAATACAAAAGTCAAACCAATAGATAGCCTGATATACAACACCGATATACTCATTATTATAAGCAGGGTTTGAGGCAGACAGGAGCCGCAAGAGAACCGTATTGACTACGAGAGGGGGCACTGTACAGGATGGAGTTGCAGCCCAACGACATTCCACACCACTCATTGTTCGAGATCAGGCAGATATTGGACACACAACGAGAGGTGCTGTGGAGCAGGTGGACGGTGGAAAGATGCAGATTCCAGAGACGTAGATGATGATGCTCGACTGGAACATGATCTTGACATGTACCTCATCTTTTTGGGTATACATGTCCTAGTTCTGATGGTTTGTTGCTGGATTTATTTTTGATATGGGGTTCATCCCCTATTTTTGGTTTTGACTTATACAGGGTTTGTTCTCCAATCTGTATTTTGGCTTATCTTTGTACTCTTGTTGTTTTTTCTGTTGTTTAGTTAAAATATTTTTAATGAAACACTGGGGCGTTCGAGCTTTCGTTTATAAAAAACATTTAATGATACGTAAACTTTCTTTTTAGTTATTGCCACTTTTAACTTGTAGCAGAAAAGTGAGATATTTCTATGAATATGCCTGACTCTATAAATTCTAGAGAAAAAAATAGAGGCAACTCGAAAGGGAAAAAAGTGGATGCAACTCCTTTACATCAAAAAAAATTAATAATCAAGGGTAAAGTGGATGCAACTCCAAACTTCAACAAAAAAATTCAAGGGAAAAGTAGATGTAACTCCTTAGGCCATGTTTAAGTGCTACGCAAAACAAAAACCTGTGAAAAAACCCTATCCAAAAAAATCAACATATTTAAGTTCCTCATGCACTTATATCTTCCAATATCTCTATACAGCCTTCTTAATTATTATGGTAAGAGAAGGACATGGTTTTCCGGAAATACCAGAAGAACCGAAAGTAATATTGAAATAGCTTCCAAAAACGTTGTCATGAAAATATACCTAAATCATATTTCTAATATTTGTTTGTATGTTTTTTAAAAAAGAAAGTAAAAAATGAAGCAACTTTCTATATTTCTTTTATAAAAAAAATATACACAAAAAATACTTTTTTAATAATAATATATTATTACTTTTTGAAAGTATTAAAAAGAGTGATTAAATAATTGATCCTTTTTCTTATTTTTTATGCTCTATGGTTACTTCTCCTCCAAACTGAGGGGAATAAAGTTTTGGAAGTAATCATGTCACATACGATCCTTCTTATCATCATGAAATAACTTCCAAGCTTTACATCCGTCAAAACAAACAACCGAAGTACCGAAAGTAAGGTTATTTTTGATACTTCCATATTATTTCCGTGCAAACTAATAGGCCCAAAGTGGAAGTTACTGCATATATTTGGTAAGTACTAAATATACATGGTAAGTTGCTACATATAACTAAATAACTACTATATTTTAAAATATTTGCGATTTATATAAGTAATTTTGAAAAAAAACGAACACTCCAAAACATCCGGTGAGAAGAATTATTATGATTCAAAATGTATTTTGGAGTGTTAGCATTTTTTCAAAATTAATTATATAACTCGTAAGTATTTTAAATATAGTAATTATACAATTATATGCAGTACTTATTCAGGTATATATAGTACTTACAGGATATATATAGTACTTATTCAGATATATATATAATTTTTACAGGTATATGTAGTACTTATTCAGATATATGTAGTACTTATAAAATATATGCAGTGTCTTTTTAGCCGGGGGTAATATAAGGATATTAGAAAATATAAAGTGGCTGAAGCGCATAAAACAACTTAAGCATATTGTTTTTGATATAGGAAGTTTTTCATAAGAATTTTTTGGTCAGATGCTTAAACATGTTATTTTTAATCCCAGGGAGGGAGTTATGCTTATTTTCCCCTTAAAATGTGGTATAAAAAATTTGGATCTAAACTGTCACTACTACAAATAAGGGTTGCCCCTACGGATTTATCCGTAGGGGTAAACCACTGCCCCTACGGATATAGCCGTAGGGACAAGAAAATACCCTGTAAGTACAAACACCGTAGGTGCAAGTTGAAGTCCTGAACTTGCCCCTACGGACAAAAATTTGCCCCTACGGAGTTCTGTGTTGGTCCCGTTTGCCCTACAGAATAGGCCGTAGGGGCAAAAAATTTATTTTATTTACGGTTTTTTAAAATAGATTGCTTGTACCTACGGATGAATCCGTAGGGCTAAGTTATAGCCCCAACGGAAACATGCGTAGGTACATATCCGTAGGGGCAAAATATCAGGATTCCTGATATTTTGCCCCTACGAATAACTGGATAGGGGCATTTGTTTGCCCCTATGGATATATCCGTAGGGGCAAGCTCAACCCCCTGATACTGAGATCACAGGGGAAAATATCAGTTATCCTGATATTTTTCCCTTACGGTTTAATCCGTAGGGGTAACGTTGGTACCTACAGATTAATACTTAGGTACATATTATCAGATTTTTTTAAAAAAAAAGGGCTGCCTATTTTTTTCTCGCCCTTTGCACAATATTATATACATCGATAAAATATAAAATTAATCATCACACAACATATATCGCAGTATTCATAATCACATCTCACGCATATAATATACAAAAGAAACCAAAAAACAGAATATGATATAAATATAAACACCGTAGGACCACCAATATCAATATCGTCCAAAATGTAGTACAATATGTATCATATAAAGAAATACATGTTTCAAAAAATAAGAATAAAAAAGCTACCCTAGCTCGGTCCAGCTCCACCTCTGAAAAACGCTAGAATCTGGCGTGCCTGCTCCTCGGTCAATTAACCATGCAATTCGGAGCGTGCGGGAGTCTGAGCGGGCTGTGGAGCTGGCGATGTGGTCTGCGCAGCCGCCGTCGAGGTAGTGGCTTGCGGAGCCGCGGCTGCGGGAGTCTGAGCGGGCGATGGAGCTATAGGAGCTGTCTGCGGAACCGCAGCCGATGTAGTGGCTTGCGGAGCCGCAGCCGAAGGAGATGTATGTGGAGGCTCGGCCGATGTACCCTGTCGCGTATGGACCTAACGTGTGTAATAAGCGTGTAATAACTGTGTATTATTCGAATTCGTATCATTATCAAGTTATTTCGAAACCCCATTTGGATATCTAGTTTGGAAAACCGTAGTTTATTTTAATTAGATATGTATGTATGATTAATCAAAGCTAAGTTTACAACCAAATAAGCTCAGGCTACGTACTAATATTGGATATGTTGATATCTATACTATGACATGATATTTTACTATTAAGTAGTATACATACCAACATCTCCTTCAACTCCTGAACGGTGGCCTTCAAGCTCTCCAGTTCCTGCTGGACACGTCGCTCACTGGAGACGGAGGAAGTAACCGCCGGGGTGGAGTCCAACCTTATATGGACCCTGCTAGGGCCCAGTCCCCGGCCTCTCTCCCAACGTCCGTGGTGCCCTCCGTATGTGGCGTCCAGGACTGGGGTCAGCAGCCTCGGATCGCTCTATTCGGTAAAATCGATCCCCGATGCCTCGGCCTGCTCAACCACCCGCTCCTACACCCACATTAACCAGTAAAGTATAAGTATAAAATTTAAATTTGAATCTTCAAGAACTAAAATTTCAAATATGGGTAGAATAAATATTAACACTTACGCAATACTCCTGGGTAGCGACGTCGGGATATCGAAGCTCGCCCGTGGCGGGATCTGTCGAGGTGCCGTGGACGGCAAGATATACGGACAGCACGCTCGGTGTACCACCTTGCGCCAGGGTCTGAGCTGTCTGCAATATTAGAAAATAACTCTTAATATTAGATATATTAGAAAATAACTCTTAATATTGCATTATATCACAAAGGCCGGTCTATTGTAATTTACCGATAACTCCATGGCTCGAGTAATATTCCTCGAGCCACCTGTGTAAGTGGGGCGACCCCTCTTCGCCGACTTCCTATTCTCGATATTTTGAGCAGCCTGTTTCTGCACAACGCATTCACATTTAGTTTTCTAATTAAGGAACACAAAAAAATAAATTATATCCTAAACAATGAATTACATTTAAAATACATACATGTTTGCGTTGAGAGTCGAAATATTCGCACAATAGAGGCCGTGTCTCTACGTCGACTCTCGCAAAGGCCGGAGTAGATAGGAAGGCCGCTCTCTCTGCCTCTGGGTCGCCATCCACAGGGAGTAGCAGTCGGCCTTCAGCTCATTCCTGTTGTATCGGACCTTGGTCTGCATGTTCTTCATCAGGCCATTGTATAGAGCATGAAGGTCGAGCACCCTCCCAGGGTGATCAAGGTCGGGTACAGGCTGAAAATCGTAATCCGACTGAAAATACAAAAAAACATTGTTATTAGATTGCAAGTGTTAATAATAAATATATTTGATAAATCAAATGAAAATATATGTTAATACCCGAGCCTGATCAAAGAAGAGGGCGAATGAGCGTCGGTGCTGCTCGCCCCACTTAACGTGAAGTGGATAGTTCTTCACGAGCCGGCTCTCATCCCCCACATACCGGCCGAACCTCTCGGCATGAGGACCGGTATAGCGATAATCAAGGGTAAAAAAGAGGGGGAATGCTGCCTCCCTCCAAGCTCTATCAGGCCTCAGCCTATGGGACTGATTCGGGCCTCGAGTCCCCCTCTGGGGATGGGGAGGCCCTGCGTCTGCAAGAAATATAAAGACAATCAATATTAAGACAAAATTGTATTAAGAAATCAAGGTTAAACTAAAATTGAAGTGTGGTATATACCTCCGGTGACTGTTCCCCTACGATCGGCGGCCAAGACATTAGGACGTCTTGCCTGAGATTCGGGACAGATGCTATTTGGTTTTATCCGTCTACCTCTCCGAATATGCCAAGTTGATTTATGGCACCGTGTATCGGAGGTTTAGATGGATGCGGCCGATGTAGCAGACTTCGTAAGATTCCCCCTCGTTTGAGGGGTTTTTGATTGTGGGGATGCTCTTCCCTGCAGGTGCAAGCCCCTGCAGTTAATTACACTACCGCATCGCGGTAGCCACTTTCTCCTTCTCCAGAATTTCACTTCGTGTCGTGTGTGTTTTTTTTGTTTGTGGATGCCCGTGGATTGTATACGGAGACTAAGTTATGCCGTCGCCCGTAGGACGTGGATTAGTCTAAATCCGTATTTACTTAGATTAGGGGTTTGGTGTTTTAGTTTAAGGATACGTTAGCCATATTGAGGATAAGATCAACTTAAATGTTCGTTAAGGATACGTTAGTCTGATTGAGACTAAGATCAACTTAACGGAAAGAGCATTTAGGGGCTCTATTGTTCCAGTTTAGGGACGTAGTGGTCCATAGTATGCATGGCCATCGGGACCCGTCGCCTCTCTGACGTCGTTGAATGATTATAACGATAGGTGTCAAAGGAGTTCAGAGATGTACCCTTGGACTAAAGTTGATTGGGGGTCTTATAGTCCAATTTAGGACTAAAGTCTATTTGAATGTTTAAGGATACGTTAGCCATATTGAGGCTAAGATCAACTTAAACGAGATCGTTTAGATCCGACAAAAGAGCGTTTGGGGGCTCTATTGTTCCAGTTTAGGGACGTAGTGGTCCATTGCCAGTTTAGGGACATGGTGGTCCGTTGCATGTATGGCCGTCGGGACCCGTCACCTCTCTGACGTCGTTGAAGGATTACAACGATAGGTGTCAGAGGAGTTCAGAGATGTACCCTTGAACCGGATATAAATTGATTTAAGGGAGCAGTTGTGCTCAGTCAATTTAATTTGAGGACTTATGGCCATGATTGGGCTAAGTCCAGTTGAAGATGTTCAACATTTTTATTTGTGGTCGGCCTGTTAGGCCTTGTCTTGGGCTTTGCCCTTTGTTTAATAATGCAGTGCATTTTTTCTTGGCCTGCTAGGCCTTTCTGATTTGGGCTCTGTCCCTTTTAAATGATGCACAGCATCTGTTTTGAGCTTGACAGACCTCTGTTTGGGCTTTATTCCCTTTAAATAGTGTATAGCACTTTGTTTGGTCTGATAGACCTTTCTTTATTGGGCTCTGCCCTTGATAATGCGTTGCATTAATTAGTCTGACAGAGTGCCACGTGGATTGTCAGGCGCTTTGCGCCGATTGAGGAGCGCAAGAAGCAAGTCCATGTGGGGGTGACACGTGTCACACTCTGGTGAGCGCAAGCGCAGTGCGCTTCTGACACGTGGCGCGCTTTGATAGGCTGCGCCAATTCATGAGAGCGGTGCTCTATTTTAACAGCGCATAGCGCAGATCATTCTGGAGCTGACACGTGGCGCTCCTTTGGTGGCTTGCGACAACCCGGGAGCGCAACAGTGCAGATTTTTCAAGTGCAGGGAACTGTTTCAATAACTTGATCCAATTTTGGATTCAAGAAAAGAATCTTTAAGATTCCAAAACCAATGGTTCATAAAAAAGTGCAAAGCACCGTTTGATTTCTTGATCCAATTTAGATCAAAGAAAACAAATTTTTTCTTGTTTTTCTTGTTTTCAGAGAACCAGTGGTTCATAAAAAAGTGTAAAGCACTTATTATTATATGAAGATCATTGATCTTGTTCTTAGATCAATGATCTATTATAAGAAATTCTTCTATTTTATGAAGGTTTTTACCTTTTTCTTGAAATTTCTTCAGAGTTCTCTCTGTTTTGAGGTTCTCAATCTCTCACAATGTTGATGATGATGATTTGGGGTCTAGGGGCCTTTATATAGTGCCCATAAATTTGTTAAATTTGTTAAAGAGATCTTTCTCTAAGTGATTTGGGGAATTTTCCCCACCGTTGGATCTTTGATCCAAGGGCTTCTGTTTTACAGAAGGCAATCCTCTTGTTTTAACAAGAACAGAAAAATCTTACCAGAATTTAATTCTGTTTGGCGCAAACGCCCCAGTGCATGACACGTGTCAAGCAGCGCAGAGCGCAGCGCAACTGCGCTTGCGTATCTGCGCTGACACGTGTCGTGCAGCGCAACTGCGCTTGCGTATCTGCGCTGACACGTGTCGCGCAGCGCACGGCGCAGCGCAACTGCGCTGACACGTGTCGCGCAGCGCAACACTTGCGCAACTGAAGCGTTGCTTCCTTTAATTTTGTTTTAAATAGAGCTTTGCTCTGATTGGGCGCGCTGCCTTGGGCGCTGCGCTGGCGTATCAGCTTTTGACACATGAGCATTACGCGCAGCGTAAAGAATTTGAAGCGTTGATTCGAATTTTGAATTTTGAAATTCAAACAAAGTTTTGCTCTGATTGGGGGAAACAAATGCCCCCCCACCATTGCGCTCACGTGGCGCGCACGTGAGTGCAGCGGTGGCAAGATCCTGGCCGTTGGATCAACCCAGGAGTTGAAGGGGTGCAAGCGCCTTATAAATAGGACCCCTGGCCCTTAGAAAATCTTCACCATTTTCCAAAATTTTGATTTTCAGAGGTTTGCTCTTGCTTAAGAACTTCAGAGTTTTGCTCTTGCTTCCAGACTCTAGAGCTTTGCTCTCATTTCCAAAGCTAGAAAACTTTTAGGTAAAATTAATTTAAAATTAAATTAAATTAATTTAAATCAATCTTAACCAACAGAGCCTTGCTCTCATAGATCTTTTGATCTAAAGAAATCCCCTTTGGGGTTTCATAAACAGAGCTTTGCTCTCAAAATTTTGTTTCATGGTTTCTTAACCTATGAACAGAGTTTTGCTCATTGACAGAATATAGATCTGTGATCTTCTGATGATGAACTCTTAAGAGTTTTTTTACATGGATCTTTAAGATCCCAGAACTTCAATTTTTTTAGGAATTAATTAATTTTCTTTCTTTGATGAATTTTTTATCATTATTACAGAGCTAGGCTCTTTTAAAGAATCTTATTCCCCTGAGACCAGAGCTTGACAAGTGTCACTCTGTGACAGAGCTTTGCTCTGAAAGAGGAGATTTTCTCCTTGTCTCTAGGGATTTTTTTATTATTAATGGGAATATTTTCTTGGGGATTAACTGACAATCTCATCCAATGATGGGGTTGTCTTATTAACTGACGTATTGTCATCCAGATTTTGTGGGTCCCCCTTCGGTCTCCTACCCACTGCACTGCTGTGTGGTGTAATTAATTTTAATTTAATTTTAATTAATCTTTAATTTAATTAATTAATTAATTAATTTTTTTCAAACGCCAAGCGTTGGAATTACAATACTAACGGCTAATTTTTTTTTCTTTGCAGTGACTATGTCTTTCGACACTTCATTCCCGTTCGCTCGTTCGGAGGAGGGGTTTCCTGAAGCGCCCTTAGACCGCGAAGTCTTAGCTATGATCAGAGACCACGACCCGGAATATAAGAGTCTCCACCTTTGGGGGTCGTGGTACAATCAGATTATCATGGGTCGACGGAGCTTCACGTGCGTAGAACCGTCATAACCCATTACGGCGATTAATTATGTCAGCCAACCCCCGGTGCAGTATGCCGTGGAGATGGTTGATTGGACTTCGAAGGGCTTTCTTCATCCTGCCATAGATGCGATTCCGGTCCAGCGTCCTATGGTTTTGGATATCCTGGGACGCCGTATCTGTCAAGGCGAGGCGTGACTTTGGGGGCAATCATATAACATAGGTCTGATCCCCCGCTACCCGATCGGCTATCTGCCGTGGGCTCGCTATATCCTGTCGGCGAAGAAGTCGCAGTTGATAAGGTTAGGGTTGTACACTGCGGTTTACGTCTCCCTCTTCCAGTATCCCACGCTTCCCACCTGGTGGTTCAAGGCTTTCTTGGAGCAGTGGAACATTCCTACTCACACTTTCCTCGCAATGGATCGGGAAGTGTCAATTTCTCTGGAGGAGTTCACAGAGGTCTCCGGTTTACCGGTTATAGGGGAGCACTATGAGGAGTTGCTTCCGAAAGACGAGTATGTCTTCGGTGCTAAGCCGGCAGTAAGGAGCCTCACCCTGGAGAATGCTGTTCAACACCAATTCCTAAGTTTGATCAAAGTGTTGAACATCTATGAGGCCCTTTTCATCGAACGTGGGAGTCGCGGAGTTAGCTTTGAGAATTTCATCGCTCGTTTCCTTCACCCAAGCGTCCTCTCGGCAAAAGCTGCCAAGTTTTCCACCCTTGAGGACCCTTTCGGTTTAGGTTTGGATAACCTACCGGCGAAGGAAATAGACCAAAAGGGTTTTTTCCTTCCTAACTCCCCAACTGTGTCTTTTGCGGAAGTTGCAGCCCCCGGGATGGACGAGGAGGCCTTCTTCTTAGGATTTCTTGGGCTATGGCTGAGTTGGTTTGCGTTACCGATGCATTCTCGCCATATGCGGCCCTCTGTCTTTTACCCTGCTCACCGGATGACCATCGGGGTAAAAGTGGCTGTTGGGATCGCCGGCTTGGCACACTTGTATCACGGCCTCAGTCGAGCGGCGGATGCTAGAGCCTGGGGTGCTGCACGTGATCTTCCCGATGCACTATTTCGTATCATAGCTCAAACTACACACATCGGGTGTCTTCGGCATGCATAAAAGGCCCTCTTTCTATGACAGGTGCAGCTTCCCTCGCATCATACAGTTGATTGGCGCATCAATTGTGACTCCATCGCCACGAAATGCCAGGGGTTTACTCCTTCGCCCCCACACCGTTGGAGACGGGGTGTCTTTCATCGACAAGGTGTTGACTATTGGAAAGGCATCTACCACTGCAGTGCGGCCACTGCAAGACACTTTCAAAGATGGAGCCTCAGTTTTGATGGCCCGGGAGACCCTCCACTTATATTCTATCAGACCGGGCTTCTTGGTGTTCAGGCAGAATGGTGCGGCGATTTTCATGAGATACAACCCGCATCGTTTCTCCCAACAACTGAGCTACAATCAAGGGGTACCACTGGAGGCTTTCCTATCGGAACCTGCTGCTACCGAAGAAGGGATGGAGAGCACGCTGCATCACTTCATGCGTCTGAACACGGGTTCCCACTTTTTTATCAGTGAGCCGGCTTGCGCCCCACGACTCCTCAAGGTATATACAGAATGGTACAGTCATTCGACGGGAACCGTCAAAAAGGAGGAAAAGCGATTGCTGGTCGACCGTAAGGGTGCGCCTCCAGGTAGCGACCGCAACGCTCTTTTAGTGCCAAGGACCCCGGTAGTTCCCCCTCTAAAAGATGCTAGAGCCGGACCACCATGTGCGCAGAGTCCTCCCCGCGGATTGCCGCTCCCCGATATTGCGGATGCACCACCAGCGCCCTGTGCTCCAGTGGAGACAGTGGTTGTAGCCTCGCCGGAGTCTGGTGTAGGTGCGGACATCGGGACCCGCCGCCCCAAGGTGCCTGCCAAGCGCAAGTCGATCCCGGGTGCACCTAGGGTTGGTGGGCAGAAGAAGAAAAAGAAGTCGCTCTTCGCCGCTGACGTCGCGTTCGGTCAGGAACCCAACGCTCCCTATGGTGAGGGCTTAAGTGAATACGGGACAACAGGGGGTTAGTCATGCCGCCGGATGACACGGACTTGGAGGCCGCCCTCGTAGCCTCGGAGCGGTTGGCGAGGCGCGACGCGTGGCTGGCTAAGCTTGCGGAATCAGGTAATCACTAGTCGCATTTTTTATTGCATCACGTCTTTATTATTGCCTTTGACTAACGTTTTTCCTTCTTTTCTTCCAACAGGCATCACCACTGAAGAAGCCATTGCCGCTTCCCTCAAGACTTTCCAAGAGGAGGAACGTCTTAGAGCGTCCTTAGGCCTTAGTAAGTTTCGATTCATCAAGTTTCCATTTTCCTTGTGTTATGGTCGATCTAACCTCTCCCTTTTTATCGCAGGAACCTCAATGCCGATCCTACCAGGTGACGCGGATATTCTGCCAGCTGCCGATGTTCCTGCTTCCTCTGGGCTACCGCGGGAGGTCCGTCTTGAAGAGCCGATGAGAGATGCCTTAAAGGCTCTGGAGGCATCTCTGAACGAGGACGACGACGCCTTGATGAAGGAAGCGTCGAAGAGGTCCATCGCGACAGCCCGGGAGGAAAGGAAGCGGTTGAGGCGCGAAGCAAAGGCACGCAGGGCTGCCTTGGCCATTGGAGCGGGCCCAAGCACCGTCCCTCATGCCGATACTCCATCAGAAGAGCCCCCGGTCGCCTTGTCTACGGCTCATAGACAGGCGGTGCACGCCAATAGGGAGGCTAACGATAAGTCCACCTCAGGTAATATTTCTTTCAGAATTTTGTTGTAAGAATTATAAAGCTGCTGGTTCTTATATATTCTATCCTGCAGGGCCAAGTCCAACCGAGGGGGAGGCGGAGACCGTCGAACCTGAGGGGCTAGAGGGAGAGGTATTGGTCGAAGCCGAGCCGACGGTGGGCAATGTCTCCGGGGTTGCAAAGCCTGAGTTGGGGGCCGAGGGAGCTGCACCCGAGAAGGTCGTTGATGCCGAACCTGGGATGGCGGCAAATGATACGACCGCTACAACCGAGCCCGAGGTAGCGGCGGACGAGGCGCTTGAGGCCAGTGACCCCCTGGTGATGGCGGATGAGACAATGGAGACCGCTGAGCCCGAAGAAGTAGCGGGTGAGATGGGCACGACTCTTGAGGAAGAGCCAGCCGCTCCTTCTCAAGAGTCCGGCAATGTTCCGATTATTGCCCTCCCCGTCTACGGTCTTCCGCCGTCTCCCGGTCGTGCAAGCACGACGACAGCCCCCATTAAGTCGGGTGATGAGGCCACGGGCGGTGGCCTCATGTCGATGGAGGAGGGAGACGCGTCTGCTTCGGCCGGCGGCTCATCCACTTTTCATGCATTTTGACCAGCAAGAAAACGAGTGCTTTCATCAAATGATGCATGTGGGCTGAGCCATCTCGAGTTATAATCCCTTTTTTTTTATCTTGCAACCGCTTCTGACAAGTTTATCCTTATTTTTAACGCAGGTGCGGCTAGTGCCGATGCTCCATTGCTCGAGAGAGTGCCGTCAACTGCTGCCTTGGCGGTGGTCACCTCTCAGCCCTCTCTTGTACCATCGAAGATGTTGGAAGGTATGGATTTGCAACCTATTAGTTTCGTCTTTTAGCCGCATAATTTATGTACTAAAGTCGTATTGTTGTGTCTTTTCAGGAGTGCTTTTTGATCATCTTTATCAAGTGTTGCTCCCACACTTCTCCTTCCCATCTGAACTTGCTTCTTCCTCTAGTGGCGCTGGTGAGTATAGTTTCCAACTGATGTCTTTTTTTTTAGTAATGGAATTATTTCTAATTTTCCCTTGTCCTGATTGCAGTGCTACAAATCGAAGGAGGAGACGAAAGATCGGTCGCCCAACCGGCCCTTCCGGCCTTGCCATCTGCTGCAGCTGGTATAGTAGACTATCTCATCAATGACTTTTTCATATTTCTTGAACTGTTATCTGATCGTATCTTGTTTTTTCAGCTGTCGTTCCGGTCTCGGCGCCCTTCGAGCCTCGTGTTACAATGCCGGCGGGCCTTTTCCTGAGACGTCCATCCTCGAAAGGCGCCGCGAATAGCCTGCACATGTTGAGTGACTACATCGAGGAACTCGACGTCGAGACTCCTACGTCTGCTGCGGATTTCGCTACGGCGGTTAACCCGATGCTGGTGATACTCGTAAATTTCCATGACGAGGCCATCACTGCGTCTTGGGTTAACCACTGCAGGGAGATTGAGGCTCGCCTGCATCAATTGGAGTTTATGCGCCCTGCTCCCGAGACTTTAGTCGCAAGCAATCAAAGAGCAGCGTGGATCGAGCAAAGCGCTTCTTACGTCCACCACTTGGAACAAGAAGCGGCTTTAAGGCTGAGAGAATACCAAGAGACCTCGAGCGAGACGGCTCGTCTGCGTGCTGAGGTTGAGGCGAATGCTGCCCAAGTGAAGGCTATCTTTGAGGGCCTCCTAGAACGCATCTCTCATTGGCTAAACTTGAAGCGAAAGCTTGATGTCGCTGAGCGTGACACCCCAGGCCGCGAAGCTGCTCATCAGGCCGTTGGGGAGCAGCTTGCATCTTTCTTGCAGCAGCGGGCGGTGATGGCCGATCAGGAGAAAGCGTGGAAGGAGGTGCGCGAACAATTGCTAGAGCTATGCAAGACGCTTCCTTCCCAGTAGTTCTCCTTGTATCCATATACTTGTAAAAAAAAACTTTCTTTTTCGAATGAGGTATATCCATTCTTTATTCTTTTGTACGCTTCACCTTGTACTTGATTAAATTAATAAATAAAGATACACATTTTTCTTTTCAATGTCTTGTACTACTTCTTTGCTTTTTCCCTTCTCTTATTATCAGCATGCTGTCTTGATAAACACAATTGACAGATAATAGAGTGAGCATCTAGATTCCTCCAAGAGATAGCGATGGCTTAGGCCGCAGGTTCAGATCTGCTTCCTAAGACTTTTCAACTCTATGAACCGTGAGGGTCTCATAGAGACTTTTCTCCCTACGGATCGAGAGGATCTCGTAGGTGGATTTTCTCCTTAGGAATCGTGAGGATTCCTAAGTGCATTTTCTCTTATAAGTCGTAAGGATCCTATAAGAGAATTTTCCCTCTTACGAGTCGAGAGGACCCGTAAACGGTTGTTTCCCTACTTGTCAAGATTCGAGTTTGGAGAGTGAGACCCGTGGATAGTATGCAAGAGACCGTTTTGGGCCAACTTGTAGGGTCCTAGTGCTTAGGGAACAAGTTTTTTAATACTTACTGCCTAAGGATTTATCTTACGAGTCGAGCCGCATCGAGAAGTTCTCGCAAAGACATCAATTTCTTCACAAGTCGAGACGAATCGAGTATTTCTCGCAAGAATATCCTAACGTCACAGTTAACCTCTGCTCTTTACGGCAGAAGTACGTTAGGGTTTGTGGTACTCAGGGTTTTGGCCGTCGTACCGTCGCATCAGCTGATATGTTCCTCGATAGGCAATCGTGCTTTTCGAGTAGCCCTGTGATTGTCGTGTCTCTGATCCCTTCGGGGGATGGACAAGACGTCTTCAAGCAATCCTCTTTGGCAGTTTGACCGTCGGAAGAGCAAGCGTTAGGAATTTGCCATGCTGCTTTTTACTTGAGGTTAGGCTCATTTTGGTGAGCCCCAATGAGTCATATCCACTCCGCGCTGGTGTGGGATGATCTCCGATTGTCTTTCAGGTTTTATGTGAGTTGCCGTCAAGACCCTGAAGCTAGGAATTTGGCCTTTGCTTCGTTTGCTGGCATCGCGTCTGCTGTATCGAGACGAATGTCGCGGTGGGAACTAGGGATTTTGTCGTGGCTCCATTTGTTTGATTGCCGCGTCTGAACCCTGCTGGAGGAAGAACACTAGGGTGACATCTCGTCTGCTGTATCGAGACGGACGTCGCGGTTGTCTCTAGGTTGCTGGTGAACCGTCGAGGTTTGGAACTAAGGATTTTGCCGTGGCTCCATTTGTTTGATGATGTTGCGTCTGCTGTGTCGAGACGAACGTCGAAGTGGTGACCATTCCGCACTGGTGTGAGACGATCTCCAGTTGTCTTTCAGGCTTTATATGACTCGCCGTTAAGACCTTGAAGCTAGGAATTTGGCCTTCGCTTCGTTTGCTTTGTCACGTCCGAACCCTGTTGAGGGAAGAACGATGTCGTGACATTTCGTCTGCTGTATCGAGACGAATGTCGCGGTTGTCTCTAGGTTGCCGGTGAACCGTCGAGGTTTGGAACTAGGGATTTTGCCGTGGCTCCATTTGTTTGATGATGTTGCGTCTGCTGTGTCAAGACGAACGTCGAAGTGGTGACCATTCCGCACTGGTGTGAGACGATCTTCAGTTGTCTTTCAGGCTTTATATGACTCGCCGTTAAGACCATGAAGCTAGGAATTTGGCCTTCGCTTCGTTTGCTTTGTCACGTCCGAACCCTGTTGAGGGAAGAACGCTGTCGTGACATCTCGTCTACTGTATCGAGACGAATGTCGTTGTTGTCTTTAGGTTGCTGGTGAACCGTCGAGATTTGGAACTAGGGATTTTGTCGTTGCTCCATTTGTTTGATCATGGGGCCTTTCGTTGGCGTTGTATCTGCATCTTGATGGACTGCGAAGGAACGCCGTTGTTAACATCTCGTCTGCTGTATTGAGACGATTGTTGAGATGAAGCTGGGATTTTGCCGTCGCTTCGCTTTGTTTCAACCGCGAGGTCTTTTGTTGGCGTTGAATCTGCATCCTAATAGACTGCGAAGGAACGCCTTCATTGATTCTTAGGCCGTAGATGTTGCCGTTAAGATTTGGCTCCGTTTTCTGATGGAGCATTGGAAGGGAAGGGGTGCTTCCTTCTTTGTTTGTGCCCCTGGATTGTATACATGGATTGCTGTGCTATCGCCTCTAGGGCGAAAAGTTTCATTCTTTCATTTCATTTTTTTTTCCGCGACGCTCTATCATTTCAGCTTCTACATCGCGAAGGTAGCGATTGCCCAATCATTTCGGCTATTTTTCGCGGTGCCCAATCATTTCGGCTATTTTTTTATTTTTACTCATTGCTTTTTATTGCGAGTTGCCCAATCATTTCGGCTATTTTGTATGCATACGTTTTCTTTACTTGCTGCATTTTATTGCAAGCTGTCCCATCATTTCGGCTATTTCGTATGCACGTGCGGCCTACTGGATTTTCGCTGTAAGCCTGGAATTAGACACCGATTTCGGCATCAGCACCGCTACAACTGGGATATCGCCATGAGCGAATCATCATCTGCCTATGTCGATGTCGAACAAAGGTGGCTTAACGAACAGGGTTAAGGTCCTGTCGACCAAGGCTTTTGACTTCATGAGCCGTAAGGGTCTCACAAAGGTATTTCGCCCTACAAGTCGTGAGGATCTCGTAGGTGTATTTTCTCCTTAGGGATCGTGAGGATTCCTAAGTGTACGTTGCTCTGTAAGTCGTAAGGGTCTTAGAAGAGGGTTTTCTCCTTATAAGTCGAGAGGACTTATAAGGGTTGTTCATCGTGCGTACATATCCCCAGTCACGGATGGGACTTGGTTAGGGAAATGTTTATTCGCGCCCGTGGATTGTATACAAGGGTCAGTATCGAGCCGCTTGCAGGGCATAATCGGAGGTTGTGGGGGTTGCTTAAGAACAGGTTTAGGTTTCTGTAACTTAAGACTTTCAAATCTTATGAGCCGTGAGAAGAGAGTTCTCCTTACGAGTCGTGAGGATCTCGCAAGTGTATTTTCTCCTTAGGAATCGTGGGGATCCCTAAGTGTGTTGCTCTCTTGTGAGTCGTAAGGATCCCACGCGGGTGGTTTCTCCTTACAAGGTCGAGAGGACCCTGTAAATATCTTTTAACGAGGTTGCGCCCTTTCGGGTTTTCACAAACACTCGCCAGTAGCCCTGCTGTTTTTACTCACGGAGCCCTTTCGGGTTTTCATCCGTGCCCATTTTGCTTATGGACATACCGTTTTTTTTTATTCTTTTTATTCTCTTTTTTTTTACGAGGTCGCGCCCTTTCGGGTTTTCATGAACACCCGCCGGTAGCCCTGCTGTTTTTACTCACGGAGCCCTTTCGAGTTTTCATCCGTGTCCATTTTGCTTATGGACATACCGTTTATTTATTTATTTATTTATTTTTTTCCTTTTTCTTTTATTCGTCTCATCAGCCTGAAGATGCTGCGGTAGTAGTTTAAGGACGTTTCGGTCCATCATTAGTTTAAGAACGTTTCGGTCCGTCGTTATTTTAAAGACGTTTCGGTCCGTCATTAGTTTAATGACGTTTCGGTCCGTCGTTAGTTTAAAAACGTTTCGGTCCGCCGTTAGTTTAAGGACGTTACGGTCCGTTGTCGCCGTATTTGAGGCGAATCTCTAGTTTACTGACTTTTCGGTCTATGGGGCTTTCTCTATGAATGAGCATGATGCCCTCGGCGTATCCGTCTTTCTCAGAGCGTGCGGTTATGGCGGGCTCACCTTCCAGTTTTCGGATATGACGACCTTTCCCTGTTGGTATTGATCTTCAACCCAGTTCTTAAAGACGTAGCAATTCTCGATCAGGTGACCTACCGTTTGGTGGTAAGGGCAATAATCGAGATCGTTTACATCGCCTGGCCGCAATGGACGTTTTGGACTCGACAGATTGATGAGTCTGTCGCGCATTGCCAGCTCGAACAGTCTCCTAGTTTTATTTTGAGGAAACGAGTAAGGACGTTTCAACTTTTCCTGGAGGGGTTGCTGCTTGTTGTTTCGGTAAACAATCGGTTTAGGGCCACTCGATTGCTGTTGAGTATTGGCTATGAGGGCTATTTTTCCCTTCCCTTTATCCTTTTTCCTCGATCCCTTGTTTGCGGGGCCGAGATTTTTTTCGAGCAGCGTGCGATTACACGGCTGAACGTTATCGCAACTTCTCAATTCTTTCACGGATTCCTTAAGGAGAGGTTGAGGGCAACTTCCTCGTCAGAGTCGCTTCCAAAGGTGATAATTTGCGATCCCTTCGAGTCAGCTATATGACAATCATCGGCGGCTCTTTTGCGCTCTTCTATCACATTTTTCTGATGTCTACGAGCTTCACACTTTGTCCTGTTGAAGTGTTGCTTTTGAGCGACATACCCTTGCCATCAACACTTAAAGGAGTCATAGTCTTCGGTAGGATGTATGATCTTCTGATGATATAAGCAGAAGTTAAGGATGCATCTCTACTTCACCGAGAGTATTTTCTTCAGAGGGTGGTAGCACCATTCCTGCTGACAGGGCTTTAGCGAACCTTTTCCTCGTCTTGAATTTGTTTTTATCCGCAGCGGATGGATTTTGATTTGACGGGGGTGCCTCGACTCTTTGGTCCAGTCGTCGGTGTTTGGCTCCTTTCAGTATGGCCATCTCACGCTCTTGATTGGCTTTAACTTTCAGACGAATCTCATTCAGGAAGGCATCGATCAACTCGTCCGACGGCCGCGGAATTTCTGGTTCAGGGTCCGCCCTCGGTTTATGAGCGCAAGGAGCCTCTTTATCATCCGCCAATGAGTGAGAGATCACGTGACAAGTCGCTACGTAGTCTTCAGACTCGTCTGATGAGTCTTTTCCATCATTTTCGTCCTCGACAAAAGAACAAGCTTCCCCCATCGTGTCCGTCTTCTTTGGAGTGTGCGGCTGTGGTGGGTTTACCTTCCAGTTTTCAGACAGCGCGAATTTTCCTTGTAGGTATTGATCCTCGATCCATCCCTTAAAGACGAAACAATCCCCGATCGGGTGACTTACCGTTTGGTGGTAAGGGCAGTAATCGGGATTATTGAGATCGCCTGGCTGCAATGGACGTTTTGGATTCGGCAGATTGACAAGTCTGTTGCATACTGCCAGTTCAAACAGTCTTCTCATTTTATTCTGAAGAAACGAGTAAGGACGTCCTAGTCTCTCCTGGAAGGACGGGCGTGGATGCGCGTTATTTTGGCGAACGACCGACTTTGAGTTGCTCGGCTGTTGTTGAGCATTGGCAATGACAGTCGCTTTCCCTTTTCATTTCTCATTTCGAGAGTCTGGTTTTGGAGGAGACGGTCCGTGGCCCATATGGTCCATTTGGGCTAATTTGTCGATCAATGCTTGGAAGGTGGTCGGCCTGAAGAACATCATGAATTGGGATATAATCGCCTGCGGATCGAGAGTGCCTATGAACATGCCTACCGCAGGTGCCTCTTCTATGCGTTGTTCGCATTTCGACCATAGGTTCCACCATCGTGTTGCGTATTGGACCCACGTTTCGCCTGGCCTTATCCTGGCATTTATCAGTGCTGTTATCGGGGTGCGTTCGCTAGCACTCACGAATCTTTGTGTAAACAGTAACTCCATCTCCGCAAATGTTTTGACAGAGTCGTTAGGTAGCTCCGAATACCATTCAAAGGTTGTTTCTGCTAAGCTGCCGACGAATTGGCGAAGCAGCAGTTTGTCATCGCCTCCAGTGTTGCCGCATAAGGCCCTGAATTGAGCGATGTGCTGATGTGGATTCCCTGTCCCTTTATATACATGGAACTTAGGGATCGTATATCCCGGCGGGTAACTGATTTGGTCCTACCAGCCCGGATAGGGTCGTCCAGTTCTAACAGTTTGCCCAGCCGTTTCACTCGCCTGATGAGTTCGTATTTGCTGAGCTATATAGTCATCTAGTGCGACCTTGGAAATGGTTTCTTCCTTGGCCGCTGAGAGAGCCGGAGGAGGATTAGGTGTCTCCCCTCTGTCGTCTCCGACAATGATCGGAAGGTCTTCAGCTGGAGGGTTTGGGTGTATCATCATCCCTACTATATCTTGGAAGATGAGCGCCATTTGTTTTATGTTGGCAGCTTGTTCGGCTGCCTCTTTGTCCTTCTTTTCGAGGACTCTGTGTAGATAGTCAGCGTCAGTTTCTTGTTCATGACGCTGCTCTGATGATACTTCCGAACTTTCTTTCGGTTCGGTAAGTGCAGCCATCACAGTCATCATTTCCTGAAGCTTCTGTTGCTGCTCTTGGGCTTTCGTTAAGAATCGGGTGAGCGGTCAGTGACCAGTCGAAGCGCGACTTTCCTCCTTTCCGGAAGCCATATAAACAGTATGGACCGTTATGCCCCCAGACTTAGGGCGTTTGGTCTCGGTGACTTTACGCTCTGCCGTATTCATAAGGGATTTCTCTGGCCTCCTTCTCTTTTGGGTGGTTGATGTTGAGGGGGCCGTTGCAGCGGGCACCCAAGTGGTTGTTGCTTTTTGTGGCTTGACGGAGTAATCATTCTCCTGCCGAACCTTCATCTTTTTCTGTCGTCGGAGGTAGTCTTGATCGATCACTGACTCTTGGACTTGACGCCAGACCTTGTAGATTTTAGAGGACAACCGTTGAGGGGGCTGCCCTAGCTTTTTCTCTGGAGCATTCTCCACAGGTGAAGGAGTTCGTTTCAACACCGCAGTAGGAGAGTTCCTGCGCACCGTGTTCAGCAGTTCAAAGTTGTTCTCGGTTGGAACAGCAGCATCGATCCCCGCCGTTGGAGCTGGCGGAGTTATCCCAGAGGGGGAGTTGCCCCCAGCCTTCCTTACTCGGCACCAGTGGCGACGTCAAGCGTGTCGTGCGGATGGAGTTGTTCTAACCGTAGTGGTGACCTCCTCATGCCCCCTGTGTTGGTCAGAATCTGCTGGTATCAGCCTTTTAAAGACCAACGTCCGTTGAATGGGGATAGCCAACCTATCGAAAGCAGACTTCCGAGCAGGTGAAGCAGCCTTGACGATTTCATGAGCAGGAATGGCTATCCGCTTGGGGATAACACCTTCTGGTATTGTGGGCTTCTTCACGGGCCCATTGGAGTTTTGACCCAGTCTATTGAAAACCGATGCACTGGATTTGGGCGACCCGTCGAGAAGGGTCGCAGTAGTTGCAAGCCGGTCAAAAACCGACTTCTTCGGAGCTTCTTGCAACGGAAAAGGGACATTGAAGCTCATCGGTGGGAGCATGGTCCCAAAGAATACTCCAGTGGTGGCTTGGGTTACCTGCTCCACTGGCCTCTTGAAAAGAGAGGCCGCTTGGGGCCCGTAAGTCACTCTTCCAGCAGAGACCGAGCGAGAGTTACAGTTGCAGGCAGTGAAGTTTGAAGCCATTGATCTTCTGTTTTCTGCACGGAGCAAGACACCAAATCTTAGTACCTCAAATCTACAGGCAACCACAGTAAACCGCGATTCGTTCGCGAACACGACACACGAAGTGTGGAGTGGAAAGAGGAAAAGGTCCCACCGGGCGTGCCAGAATCTGTTCCCCTCCAAACGGCGGCCAAGACATTAGGACGTCTTGCCTGAGATTCGGGGCAGATGCTATTTGGTTTTATCCGTCTACCTCTCCGAAGATGCCAAGTTGATTTATGGCACCGTGTATCGGAGGTTTAGACGGATGCGGCCGATGTAGCAGACTTCGTCAGATCCCCCCTCGTTTGAGGGGTTTTTGATTGTGGGGACGCTCTTCCCTACAGGTGCAAGCCCCTGCAGTTAATTACACTACCGCATCGTGATAGCCACTTTCTCCTTCTCCAGAATTTCACTTCGTGTCGTGTGTGTTTTTTTTGTTTGTGGATGCCCGTGGATTGTATACGGAGACTAAGTTATGCCGTCGCCCGTAGGACGTGGATTAGTCCAAATCCGTATTTACTTAGATTTGGGGTTTGGTGTTTTAGTTTAAGGATACGTTAGCCATATTGAGGCTAAGATCAACTTAAACGTTCGTTAAGAATACGTTAGTCTGATTTGAGACTAAGATCAACTTAACGGAAAGAGCATTTAGGGGCTCTATTGTTCCAGTTAAGGGACGTAGTGGTCCATAGTATGCATGGCCATCGGGACCCGTCGCCTCTCTGACGTCGTTGAATGATTACAACGATAGGTGTCAGAGGAGTTCAGAGATGTACCCTTGGACTAAAGTTGATTGGGGGTCTTATAGTCCAATTTGGAACTAAAGTCTATTTGAATGTTTAAGGATACGTTAGCCATATTGAGGCTAAGATCAACTTAAACGGGATCGTTTAGATCCGACAAAAGAGCGTTTGGGGGCTCTATTGTTCCAGTTTAGGGACGTAGTGGTCCATTGCCAATTTAGGGACGTGGTGGTCCGTTGCATGTATGGCCGTCGGGACTCGTCACCTCTCTGACGTCGTTGAAGGATTACAACGATAGGTGTTAGAGGAGTTCAGAGATGTACCATTGAACCGGATATAAATTGATTTAAGGGAGCAGTTGTGCTCAGTCAATTTAATTTGAGAACTTATGGCCATGATTGGGCTAAGTCCAGTTGAAGATGTTCAACATTTTTATTTGTGGTCGGCCTGTTAGGCCTTGTCTTAGGCTTTGCCCTTTGTTTAATAATGCAGTGCATTTTCTCTTAGCCTGCTAGGCCTTTCTGAATTGGGCTCTGTCCCTTTTAAATGATGCACAGCATCTGTTTTGAGCTTGACAGACCTCTGTTTGGGCTTTATTCCCTTTAAATAGTGCATAGCACTTTGTTTGGTCTGATAGACCTTTCTTTATTGGGCTCTGCCCTTGATAATGTGTTGCATTAATTAGTCTGACAGAGTGCCACGTGGCTTGTCAGGCGCTTTGCGCCGATTGAGGAGCGCAAGGCTCAAGTCCATGTGGGGGTGACACGTGTCACACTCTGGTGAGCGCAAGCGCAGTGCGCTTCTGACACGTGGCGCGCTCTGGTGGGCTGCGCCAATTCATGAGAGCGGTGCTCTATTTTAATAGCGCATAGCGCAGATCATTCTGGAGCTGACACGTGGCGCTCCCTTGGTGGCTTGCGCCAACCCGGGAGCGCAACAGTGCAGATTTTTCAAGTGCAGGGCACTGTTTCAATAACTTGATCCAATTTTGGATTCAAGAAAAGAATCTTTATGATTCCAGAACCAATGATTCATAAAAAAGTGCAAAGCACTGTTTGATTTCTTGATCCAATTTAGATCAAAGAAAACAAGTTTTTTCTTGTTTTTCTTGTTTTCAGAGAACCAGTGGTTCATAAAAAAGTGCAAGGCACTTATTATTATATGAAGATCATTGATCTTGTTCTTAGATCAATGATCTATTAGAAGAAATTCTTCTATTTTATGAAGGTTTTTACCTTTTTCTTGAAATTTCTTCAGAGTTCTCTCTGTTTTGAGGTTCTCTATCTCTCACAATGTTGATGATGATGATTTGGGGTCTAGGGGCCTTTATATAGTGCCCATAAATTTGTTAAATTTGTTAAAGAGATATTTCTCTGAGTGATTTGGGGAATTTTCCGCACCGTTGGATCTTTGATCCAAGAGCTTCTGTTTAACAGAAGGCAATCCTCTTGTTTTAACAAGAACAGAAAAATCTTACCAGAATTTAATTCTGTTTGGCGCAAACGCCCCAGTGCATGACACGTGTCAAGCAGCGCAGAGCGCAGCGCAACTGCGCTTGCGCAACTGCACTGACACGTGTCACGCAGCGCATCTGCGCTGACACGTGTAGCGCAGCGCACAGCGCAGCGCAACTGCGCTTGCGCATCTGCGCTGACACGTGTCGCACATCTGCACTTGCGCATCTGCCCTTGCGCATCTGCGCTAACACGTGTCGCGCAGCGCAGCGCTTGCGCAACTGATGCGTTGCTTCCTTTAATTTTGTTTTAAATAGAGCTTTGCTCTGATTGGACGTGCTGCCTTCGGCGCTGCGCTGGCGTATCAGCTTTTGACACGTGGCGCGTTGCGCGCAGCGCAAAGAATTTGAAGCGTTGCTTCGAATTTTGAATTTTGAAATTCAAACAGAGTTTTGCTCTGATTGGGGGAAACAGTGACTAAAGTACGAGCCTGGGCCCGGGCAGCAGCACGAGCGGGACGATAGTTCCTCCGGTGAGGATCAGCCGGTGTCCCGGATGCGGACGCATCCCCTCCAACTAGAAAATAAACATTGACGCTAAATTTCCATGAAGTTCATATTTATTCTATAGAGCATATGTAAAATGAATAAATATTTTATATTTATTCATACTAACCTACAGACGATGCGGAGGGTACGAAAGTGGCAGGAGTGGCCCCTCCGTCAGATGTGGACGCACCACCTATAATTAGACAATTAAAAATAGATTATATAAGTAATTGCAAAAAGAATGTGTAGATCAATAATATAACATTCTAAATCAATATGCAAGCACTATAGGATATATAAACATACCCGCAGGTGCGGTGGTGTCACCACCTACAGCTGGACAATAATAAAAATTACTATCTAAGTAAGAGCAAAAGGAATGTGTGTATATTTATGATATAGCATTCTAAATCAATATACATGCACTATATGATATATAAACATACCTGGAGGAGCGGGAGTGGCCTCTGTCCCTGATGTGGACGCATCACCAACAACTAGACAATCAAACATTGACAATATAAGTAATTTTTACATAAAGAGGCATGAATATCTATAATATTACATTCAAAATGGATATGCGTGCAATATACCTGGAGGTGTGGCAAAATCCACACGGAAGGAGGCATCCGAAGGGGTCTCCAATCTGGGTGCAAGACCGGCCCTCTGAAACTCCCTACGCAGCTCTCCGGGCGGCAAAACCGCTCTGCCTCTGCCTCTGCCTCTGCCGGTGCCGTGGCTGGAGCTCCTGCCGCCCCTCTCTTCTCCCATCATCGTCATTAAATCTAGATAAACGGTTCATGGACGCATTAGACAATCATTAAAAGTATTGACTATATATGTATAGATCGTAAAATGTGAAGTAATAATATAACATTACTGATAACCTTTTTCGTTTCGTGGGCGCATTATACATATCTACTTGGATTTCATCGTCGATGTCATTTCTAACCCACGTAACTTCATGATCGGACGAAGACAACCCGTCCTTCGAAACAGACGGTCGGAGCACTCTAAGCCTTCTCTCTTCTTCATCCTCATCGCTGTCCTCGAATTCTGGGACATCGTAGACATCTCTGGGTTTCCATCGGCATACAACACTCCATCCCGGATACTTCAAACACTGTGAGTAGTATACTTGGAACGCTTGGTTCGGAAAGATAAACGGATCTTCCTGACCGTAAAATCGAAGTGTGTTCACACTGGTCAATCCATATTCATCTTTCCAAGTCCCAAGATTGCTTCTCCACTTATCCGTATCGGTTAGCGTATCGTACCAAGTACACTAGAATATATAAAAGTGTTTTGATCATCCGGGATAGTGGATGCCGAGTATACAATTTAAGTACCCATAATAAATCACATCGTCCGATCCTACCGTCGCAATCCCACTATTCTGAGTGGTTCTAGATGTTTCTATGTCCTTAACTTCAAATTTGTATCCAAGGACACCAAATCCTTTGTAATATGCAACCTCCATACTAGGAAATTGAGCTAAACATCATGAATCACTCTCAAATGATGCAGACAAGTTCGGATCGTGGATCTAACAAAACAAATTTTATGAAAAATACATAACGATACAAGTTTAGATTAAAACTGATAGCAATAAAATGTTATTCGAATAACTTACATGATCTGTGACCCAATCACAAAAATTATCCTGATGATATTTTTCCAATCGTTCTTCGTTCCAATCAGGATGCCCCTCACGTACCTCGTTAAAATGAATTCTGTTTTCGACAAATAATGGTGACATTAATATTATATCATTTCATACACACACAAACACAAATATTGTAAGTCGATGTTCAACACCCTAATACTTGTGGGGAGGTGGAAATATGAAAAACGATCTCGTTCTTTAGTTAAACATCGAATAACCGTATGAATCGTTTGCTAAACAATACTTAACAAAACCTATAGAGTTCTAAACTACTATGTTAAGAGATTATACCAAACGGTTCTAGTCCTTCGTCTTTATGTTATCTACGGCCTCTTTGGATCTCCACGTCCTCCTCGGCTTCCTTTCGTGATAGACGATCCACCCGAGAACCCTAATCCAAGCTATAACCTCTAAACTTGAGGTTACTTAGTTTCTCTAGTTGCTAAATAGAGTAGCTAAGGTGATATAGAGATAGGTTATGGAGTAATTAGTCTTTCCTAATCCTTGTTCTTAAGTCATGAGGGGTAGGATTAGGCTTTGGTGAAGGAGAGAGAGCTTGAAGAGAGAGAGTGAGAAGATGATAATGATAATAATAATAATAATGAAATAGCTTCTCACTTGATATATGAAACATAATGAATAAAAAAGAAATGAATAATATGAGATTATCTATCATGTTTCATTAATGCAAGTGGGTGATTCATCGTCTGAGTCATTAAGCATTTAATGATGCATTAATGACATGATGAATCACTCACAATGAGTCACTAAATCATTAAATGATAATGCCACCTCTCCCTCCAAGTCATCACCTTCTAGAAGCTTCTCGGAAAATTACGAGAACGCCCCTCCTATCCGTGAAAACACGGAAAAACTTTAGACTGTACAAATCCAATAACCTAATACTAGAATCTGGCTTAAACCAAAGCCGACTAGTAAAAACCGCCCGAACGACGTATGTATGTAAACACACGTGCGTGTCCGAACTCTTGTCGTAAAACCGTACGACCTCTATATCTTTTCGCCTGAGTTTGGGAAATCTCTGTGTGGGACTCTAAAAACTCGACTACTACGCTGGCAGTGGGTTTAACCACAGACCGCAAGCGGCACTAGCTGTACGTAACGGTCTCCAGGTAGTTGTCGATAAGAAAGCCGATGAGGTAACCCATCCGAAATCCTACTGAGCCTGTCCGTGACAATATCCGCGCAGTCCGGTCTGTTCGTCTAAGAGTATCTCATGTATGGTCTAGGGAGGTGGTGGACGTCAGACCCCTAATAACCATACAAGTCGTGTCGGTATGGCTCAAGACCATCCGAGAATCTACTGATCAGTCCATCAGTAATTCTCAATCAGCCCTGGCCAGGGACTTATGGTAATGACCAACCGACCACAGTGCGATATCAACTCCCTATACCGGGAGAGACGAATCCCTAACAGTCGCTCACTGCCTCCACGTGGCTCGGGACTGTGCCCAACTAAAACCTATTTGCATGACTCCTTTGAGCCGTGGTAGGGTAATAATCAAAGCACAGTGGGAACTCACACGAGACAAATGATGACTTTAAGTCAACAGACTATCTGCACACATGTCACCTGAGAACTGCTATCTGACGTTAGGTATAATACCATCCAGTCAGTTCTCGGCGAGTCATGTCCGGTGTACTCACACCCAGTGAGCATCTGTATACAATCTTAGGTGCACATCACCAATATCTGCGGGACCAATCCATCGCCCCTCGTCAGGGTCTAGATATGTATACACTAGTCTACTCCGGATTATCGATGTCCAGTCTCGATACTCCTGCGACTAGGGACATCTAAGGATGTGCCTATTGACTATCCAGCTCCCACTAGTATGACTGCTATCACAATGCTGGTAGTCAGGCAAACACCCTATGGGCTTTATCAATATGTATATAAAAGAATACAACACAAAATATATCATATGTTAAGATAAAGACAAACCAAATAGCGTACTATCATATCAAGCAAGACTGTCATGTATATACATATCCCAAGCATCCTATACAGTGTAGGCCTCTAGGGCATATATATCCAACAATCTCCCACTTGCACTAAGGCCTATAATTGGCGCAATGAGTACCCACTATCTGCACTAGATCCAGTTGCTGGCGTACCGCATGCCCAACATCTCAAACAGCCTCTCGAACTGGACTTGAGGAATGGCCTTGGTGAATGGATCTGCCGTGTTGTCTTTTGTATCTACTCTCCGTACCTCGATCTCCCGACGATCCACGATCTCCCTGATCAGGTGAAACCGCCTTAAGATATGCCTGGATTTCTGATGGGACCTTGGTTCCTTTACTAATGCTACAGCCCTATTGTTATCACAATACAAAGGTATTGGATTGGCAATGGACGGAACCACTTGAAGTTCAGAAATGAACTTCTTTATCCAGACAGCCTCTTTTGCGGCTTCACTAGCAGCTATATACTCAGCCTCCATAGTTGAGTCTGCGACGGTATCCTGTTTGGAACTCCTCCAACATACCGCCCCTCCATTGAGGGTAAACATAAAACCCGAAATGGATTTAGAATCATCTTTGTCACTTTGGAAGCCGGAGTCGATAAAAGCCTCTACCTGGAGGTCCCCATTACCGTAAATCAAGAACATCTCCTTAGTCCTTCTCAGGTACTTGAGAATGTTCTTCACCGCTATCCAATGTTTCTCACCTGGGTCAGACTGATACCTGCTTAGCACACTAAGTGCGTAAGCTACATCCGGTCTGGTACATAACATCGTATACATTATTGATCCTACTGCCAAAGCGTAGGGTATAATGCCCATGCGAGCCCTCTCTTCATCTGACTTTGGAGACATGTCTTTGGAGAGGGTGATTCCGTGACAAGCGGGCATATTACCACGCTTGGAATCTTCCATACTAAATCTCTTTAGTATAGTGTCAATATACCTGGACTGTGAAAGTCCCAACATTCTATTAGACCTATCACGATGGATCTTAATGCCCAGAATGTACGATGCATCTCCCAAGTCTTTCATAGAGAATTTCTGTGACAAGAAGAGCTTTACTGATTGTAGCATAGGGATATCATTCCCTATCAGTAGTATGTCGTCAACGTACAAAACGAGGAAGACTACTGCTCTTTCCACAATCTTCCTATAAATACATGGTTCATCTATATTTTTGATAAAGTCAAACTCTTTGACTGTCTCATCAAAGCAGATGTTCCAACTCCGCGATGCTTGCTTTAATCCATAAATGGATTTAAGCAACTTGCAGACTCTTCCGCTGCTCCCACTGTCTAAGAAACCTTCTGGTTGATCCATATAAACACTCTCTTCTAAATGTCCATTTAGAAAAGCTGTTTTTACGTCCATCTGCCAGATTTTATAGTCATGGAAGGCAGCAATCGCAAGCAGGATCCGAATGGATTTAAGCATAGCTACAGGTGAAAAGGTTTCATCATAGTCCAATCCTGGTCTTTAATGAAAACCTTTTGCTACGAGTCTAGCTTTGTAGGTTTCCACTTGTCCAAATGCACCAATCTTCTTTTTGAAGATCCATTTGCATCCAACTGGTTTTACTCCAGGAGGAGCAACTTCTAAAGTCCATACTTTATTGGTGTACATGGATTCCATTTCGGATCTCATAGCATCCAGCCCCTTCATTGAGTCGCTACTCGTGATAGCCTGCTGAAAACTAGTAGGCTCATCATCATCGATGATGCAATCCTCTCGATCCCCATCAAGAAGAAAACCATAGTATCTTTCAGGAGGATGAGAAAGTCTACTAGATCTGCGAAGTGGCGTTGGTTCGTCATGTTCTATTGAAATCTGAGATTCTTCTAAGTCCTCAGTAGCGGTTTGAGGTTCTGGAATTTCTTCCAGTTTTACCGCGCTCCCACTAATTTCTTTTGCAAGAAATTCACTTTCTAAGAAGACAATGTGACGAGCGACAAACACCTTTTGTTCTTCAGTGTGGGAGACCATGTACCCCCTTGAATGCTTAGGGTATCCTACAAACTTGCATAAAACCGATCGTGCCTCGAGCTTGTCCGGATTATGCTTTTTAACATATACCGGACACCCCCATATCTTGATATACTTGAGATATGGTCTCTTCCCGCTCCACATTTCATATGGAGTGGTAGGCACAGACTTAGTCGGGACTCTATTTAATAGGTATGTTGCTGATTCTAGAGCAAATCCCCAGAAGAAAAGTGGCAACTCAGCACTACTCATCATTGAACGCACCATATCTAATAGCGTGCGATTCCTCCTTTCTGATACACCATTATGCTGAGGTGTATAAGGTGGAGTAAGCTGAGAGAGAATTCCATTCTCTTTTAAGTATTCAAGGAAACTGGTACTTAAGTATTCTCCACCTCGATCAGATCGAAGTGTCTTGATGCTTTTACCAGTCTGTTTCTCTACTTCATTTTTATACTCCTTAAAATTCTCAAAGGCCTCGGATTTATTTTTCATTAAGAATATATGTCCATACCTAGAGAAGTCATCAGTAAAAGTTATGAAGTAGGAGTGACCGCTTCGTGCATGTGTAGATATTGGACCACATACATCACTGTGTACAAGTCCCAAGAGTTGTGTGGCTTTTTCTCTGTGTCCGGTGAACGGAGATTTGGTCATTTTTCCTTTGATACATGATTGACAAGTTGCATATGATGAATATTCAAACGGATCTAGATATCCATCTTTATGTAACTTAGTCAACCTTGTTTCGTTTATATGACCAATTCTACAATGCCATAGGAAGGCTTGATTTGAATCTGGAGCCTTTCTTTTACGTGGATTTTGTATATTGAAAATATGAGGTTGATTAAGTATGTATATGCCGTTTTCCAGTATGCCAAACCCAATCAGTTCTTGGTTTAGGAGAATGTTCATGACATTTTTTTCAAGCGCAAAATTATATCCTTCATTAGACAACAAAGATACTGATATAATATTACACAACATACTGGGAATACAAAAACAGCTATACAATACCAAAATGTGTCCACTATTCAACCCTAGATGATATTCCCCTATTGCAACTGCATCTACATGCATTCCATTGCCCATCCGGAGAGTCATATCACCTGCTCCCAGTACTCTACTATTTCTCAGATCCTGCAAAGAATTACAGATGTGAGAACCAGAACCGGTATCAAGTACCCATGAAGTAGAGTTTACTGAAAGACAATTTTCGATTACGAACACACCTGAAGTAGAAGCAACAGCTTGCTTCTGGTCCTTGGCTTTAAAGGCCAAACAGTCCTTCTTCCAGTGCCCTTGCTTGTGACAATAAAAGCATTCATTCTTTTCTGCCTTCACCCTTCCTGCCTTGTTCGTTCCCTGCACCTTCTTGACCCCACCCTTCGGTTTGGTGGCTTTCATCTTCTTCTTCCCTTTAGCTTTCGCTTTAGATTTAAAAGAGGATGATTGGCCGACATACAGAACGGGGGTCTTCTCCTTTCTCAAGAAGCTCTCTGCTACCCTCAACATGTTGAGGAGCTTTGGAAGATCAGCTTCCATCTCGTGCATATTGAAGTTCAGCACAAACTGAGAGAAGGTGTAAGGAAGGGACTGCAAAATCAAGTCGATATACAAATCATTCTCTAGCACGCATCCCAGGTTTGCGAGTTCCTCAATGAGGGTGATCATTTTGAGGACGTGCTCTCCTATAGGCGATCCTGGAGCTAACCTCATCTGGAAGAGTTTCCTTGAGGTCTCGTACCTCGCGATACGGGAGTGTTCACCATACAATTCCTTGCAATGGAGGAATATGGATACAATATACATACTCTCGTGCTGTTTCTGGAGTTCATTGTTCATGGACGCCAGCACGATACACTTAGCTCGCTCATAGTCTAGATCCCAGGTTTTGCGAACTTCCTTGTCCGCAACTGAGGAATCTGGTCCTGGGATAAGGGGAAGAACAGCGGTGGTAACATATGCAACTTTGTCATAAGTCAGCGCAATATTGACGTTCCTTAGCCAATCTTTATAGTTCTGCCCGGTCAGTATATTCTTTTCAAGTAATAGTTTAAGTCCTGTCATGGTAGCTGCCAGAGAGAGAGAAAAGAAACACTCAGCATATGCTCTTGCAAGTTTAGATTGGTTATTAATTTATCTAAACAGGATGGCTCCCACTGTTTCCTCAAATCCTTCTTCAAAACCTAAAAGAAGAACTAGTCAGGATTTAATCACACGTCACAATACTTTCTTAACCTTTCAGCCAGGCTGGTGTTGGTACTTCGAGGGGGTTTTCCAACGCTTTCGCGAAGTTCCTTAATTAAAGAACCTCTTTTCCCTGGAGGCGTAGCCCCTCTAACACCTTTCTAGACACCTACTTGGTTTATACCATTGATTTTTAAGTGAGAAAAATTCCCGAGAGTAATCCTACTCATCAGTGGGATCGGGATCCAACTATCATTGCATGATGCCCTAGATGGTAGCCACTCTAGTCACCACACTCCAAAAGGTATGCTAAATCTGCAAGTTTCCTTTATGTTTGAAACTCCCAATGTGATTTTTACCTCAAGCTCTTATAGACCTTGACGTAGGCCAACAAGTCATAAGACGCAAGTCAAGTTCTACCCGTCGTTGTCCTGATCAATTTAAGTACATCGTACAAGCCCTTGACGTAGGCCAACAAGGTGTACGTCTGTATTAAACTAATGCATCTATCTATGCAACAAATAGGCACACACACTGCTACCATTCACTATGCCTTAACGTAGGCCAACAAGCATAGCATGAATACGATGTGCTGTCTATCTGAAACGACGGAGGGTTACGGCTGGTTTTTGGCAAAAAACCGTTAACGTAGTGAACTTGATTTGATCGAAGGAACTAAGATAGCTTTTATTAAAAGGAGTGGTTTAAGCTCCGCATTTAAAATTTGCTTTTTCAAGAAAACCGAGTGGTTTTTAGAAATTGTTCCAACGATTCAGTTTAGGTTTTATTTTCTTTGCATTAATAATAATGCGTCCCATCATTAACCTATCATTACAGATAACAACGAAAATACAACGTCCTCTTATGCCATCCGCATTCGCCACGGGGTCCCGTCATCACCCGTTAGGTTACTTAACTAACGGCAGAGCGGGGGCTGGGCTAGCGTGGGTGTAAAACATAAGTGACGTCTAAATAGCTATCATATATAGATATTGTACATTCGTTAGACGCAATAATAGGCATTCCAGATCACAGATAAACAATATTGGATTTGCAAGCAATCCGCATTTCTTTTGAGCCTGCAGCAAAATACGGATTACACAGTTGTGATGAATAGCCATTTACCCCACCCCAGACCCTTACGGGTACGGCAAACTACCCGCCAAGTACCAGAAGTAAAGCGGTCTACCTCAACACTTCAAAATACCCGGTAGTTTGTGTACCCTACCTTAGGTCTATCTTAGGAGCAAAAACAGTAAAAAGAAATAATACAACGGTGGCTACAACCGCAACCTGGATGTGCCCCGCAAAATAATATTACAACTTATTACATTTACATCAAATGAATTAATACAATAACCCATCACAAAACCCGGCTAATCACCACAACAGTCCAATACAGTTTATATACACAAACAGTTATATTTCACATCACAGATATGTGCAACCCCCAACCAACCGACATACTAGCAGCTAGGGGAGGTTTACGAACACATAAAACATTTCACAGATATAATCAAACATGCAAATACCGTATAATTTCGATCGATTGAACATATTTAATTTTGCTCCAATACTTCTCTGTAAATCTGAAACCTGAGCAAAAATTAAAAATTACCAGAAACTACCAAATATCACAGAGAACCCACACAAGAAAATTGGGCTGAATCGGCCATAACTCGGCCACGGAATCGCGGCAGATCGGTCGGATCGGCCGCGGTTCCGCGGCACTTTGGCCGATTCAGAAGCCCAATTTTCTTGGGTGTTCTTATACTTTCATTTAGGTCATTCTGGAGGTCCCTCAAAAATTTTTGGACCTCATTTAAAATTCGACAGAAACTTCATGATATCGGGGTTTTTCCGGTTTGTTTTTCCGTTCGAAATTCATACAATTTTGTAAGTGTGTTAATTATTATTTAGTTAGTCTCTGATACCACTGTAAGTCGATGTTCAACACCCCAATACTTGTGGGGAGGCGGAAATATGAAAAACGATCTTGTTCTTTGGTTAAACATCGAATAACCGTATGAATCGTTTGCTAAACAATACTTAACAAAACCTATAGAGTTCTAAACTACTATGTTAAGAGATTATACCAAACGGTTCTAGTCCTTCGTCTTTATGTTATCTACGGCCTCTTTGGATCTCCACGTTCTCCTCGGCTTCCTTCCGTGATAGACGATCCACCCGAGAACCCTAATCCAAGCTATAACCTCTAAACTTGAGGTTACTTAGTTTCTCTAGTTGCTAAATAGAGTAGCTAAGGTGATGTAGAGATAGGTTATGGAGTAATTAGTCTTTCCTAATCCTTGTTCTCAAGTCATGAAGGGTAGGATTAGGCTTTGGTGAAGGAGAGAGAGCTTGAAGAGAGAGAGTGAGAAGATGATAATGATAATAATAATAATAATGAAATAGCTTCTCACTTGATATATGAAACATAATGAATAAAAAAGAAATGAATAATATGAGATTATTCATCATGTTTCATTAATGCAAGTGGGTGATTCATCATGTGAGTCATTAAGCATTTAATGATGCATTAATGACATGATGAATCACTCACAATGAGTCACTAAATCATTAAATGATAATGCCACCTCTCCCTCCAAGTCATCACCTTGTAGAAGCTTCTCGGAAAATTACGAGAACGCCCCTCCTATCCGTGAAAACACGGAAAAACTTTAGACTGTACAAATCCAATAACCTAATACTAGAATCTGGCTTAAACCAAAGCCGACTAGTAAAAACCGTCCGAACGACGTATGTGTGTAAACACACGTGCGTGTCCGAACCCTTGTCGTAAAACCGTACGACCTCTATATATTTTCGCCTGGGTTTGGGAAATCTCTGTGTGGGACTCTAAAAACTCGACTACTACGCTGGCAGTGGGTTTAACCACAGACCGCAAGCGGCACTAGCTGTACGTAACGGTCCCCAGGTAGTTGTCGATAAGAAAGCCGATGAGGTAACCCATCCGAAATCCTACTGAGCATGTCCGTGACAATATCCACGCAGTCCGGTCTGTTCGTCTAAGAGTATCGCATGTATGGTCTAGGGAGGTGGTGGACGTCAGACCCCTAATAACCGTACAAGTCATGTCGGTATGGCTCAAGACCATCCGAGAATCTACTGATCAGTCCATCAGTAATTCTCAATCAGCCCTGGCCAGCGACTTATGGTAATGACCGACCGACCACAGTGCGATATCAACTTCCTATACCGGGAGAGACGAATCCCTAACAGTCGCTCACTGCCTCCACGTGGCTCGGGACTGTGCCCAACTAAAACCTGTTTGCACGACTCCTTTGAGCCGTGGTAGGGTAATAATCAAAGCACAGTGGTAACTCACACGAGACAAATGATGACTTTAAGTCAACAGACTATCTGCACACATGTCACCTGAGAACTGCTATCTGACGTTAGGTATAATACCATCCAGTCAGTTCTCGGCAAGTCCTGTCCGGTGTACTCACACCCAGTGAGCATCTGTATACAATCTTAGGTGCACATCACCAATGGCTGCGGGACCAATCCATCGCCTCTCGTCAGGGTCTAGATATGTATACACTAGTCTACTCCGGAGTATCGATACCCAGTCTCGATACTCCTGCGACTAGGGACATCTAAGGATGTGCCTATTGACTATCCAGCTCCCACTAGTATGACTGCCATCACAACGCCGGTAGTCAGGCAAACACCCTATGGGCTTTATCAATATGTATATAAAAGAATACAACACAAAATATATCATATGTTAAGATAAAGACAAACCAAATAGCGTACTATCATATCAAGCAAGACTGTCATGTACATACATATCCCAAGCATCCTATACAATGTAGGCCTCTAGGGCATATATATCCAACAAATATAACAATTAATCCAAAAAACTTACTCTCTAATTTATTCAAGACATGCGCAATTAAGCAAGATAAACCGGTATATCTTGTTGATAAACATAGTGTATACCCTCTTATACTCGGCTTTACCATATGGCCCGTCTTGAATTCTTCGAGGCCGGTTAAGTCTTGTCTCAATATTCTCGTCCAGATAGCGGTTACAAAATGCGGTTACTTCATCAAGAAGATAACCTTGCATGATAGAACCCTCTGGTCGATTTTTATTGCGTATATACTTTTTAAGAGTGTAGAGATACCTAATGAAAATATGTTGAATAAATAAATACGGGCATACAGGACAACAATAAATTTATAAATTGCGCGAAACGAAAAATTACACGTATCTCTCGACGGGATACATCTATCGATATTGTACCGGTCCGGCTAACTTAGCCTCAGTTGCAAGATGAACCGTCAAGTGTATTATGATATCGAAAAATGACGGTGTGAAAATACGCTCAAACTTGCAAAGTATCAACACAATAGAATTTTCTAGTTTATCCAGCGTCACAACCTCCAGTGTTTTAGCACACAACTCTCTGAAAAAACAACATAGGTCGTTGATTATTAGACCAACCGATTCGGGGAGAGAAGTCCTGAGGGCTAATGGAAGAAAGTGCTCCACGATAACATGGTGATCATGACTTTTCAGCCCATCGATCTTGCCTTTCATAATTTTTATTTTCTTGCTGAATGATCCTGAAAAACCTGTGGGAACTTTCAAATCATGCAACACCTGCAGGAATCTTTTCTTCTCCGGTTGTGACATATGATAAGCGGCATTGGGAAGTACGAACTTGCCCGGTTTACCCGCTACCGGTCTAGGGTGCAATTCACTTCTTATTCCCCACTCCTGTAGATCCATCCGAGCATTCAGGCTGTCTTTCGATTTCCCGTCTTTACAAAGAAGCAAGTTGAGTATGTGCTCAGATACTCGCTTCTCTATATGCATGACGTCCAGACAATGACGTACTAAATTTGTTGACCAGTACGGAAGCTCGAAGAAAATGCTTAACTTGTTCCAAAATGGTGGTTTGACCTGTTTCGTCGGATCCATCCCGAAGGTCACATTATTGTAACCATCCCATTGAGCAGTCACGTTCTCTCCGGACAATGGGGATGGAGGTCCAAAAAGCTCCTGATGACCATCAAAGTGAACCGTGTCCAACCTATAGGGGTGGTCTAGAGGCAGGAAACGTCGATGGCCGCAATAACAATCCTTCCTGCTAAAATTCAAGAATTTCGATGTTGTGTGTTCATGGCAATGAGGACATGCTTTGTGACCATATACGAACCAACCCGATAGCATTCCATACACAGGAAAGTCATTAATTGTCCACATTAAAGCCGCACGCAGTATGAAGGTTGTATTTGTGTTTGCATCGTATGTCTCTACACCATCAATAAACAAAGATTTCAACTCCTCGATCAGAGGTCGGAGATAGACGTCGATATTTTTTCCCGGTGAGTTTGGTCCATCGATAAGAAGAGGCATCATAAAGTATGATTGGTCCATAGCCAACCAAGGCGACAGATTATAAATTATCATTACAACGGGCCATGTGCTGTGACTTCCAGCCATATAGTTGAATGGGCAGAAGCCATCAGTAGCCAGTCCGAGCCGGACATTGCGAGGATCGCTACTGAATATTGCGTGCCTCCTATCGAAATCCTTCCATGCCGGTGAATCTCTTGGATAGCTCATTTTTCCATCTTCACTTGGAGGAGCACGGTGATGCCAAATCATTGCCTCGGCTGTTTTCTTGCACCTGAATAGCCTCTGTAGCCTCTGTGTTATGGGAAAGTATCGTGGTATCTTGACAGGTATATCAGGCTTCTTATCAGAATCTTTCGACTTATACATGGCCTCTCCGCATGTTGGACACTCTTTCAAATCTGAATTCTCTTTCCGGTACAACACGCAATTTTTAGGACATGCTTGAATCTTCTCGCACTTTTGACCCAAACCAGACATCATCTTCTGGGCTCCGTAGCAGCTGTCGGGCACGTTATTTCCCGGGGGCATAGAATCTTTCAAGAACGAAAGAAGCATTGTGAATGATTTATTGCTCCATCCATTTAGGCACTTAATCTGGAAAAGTTGGACGAACCATGAGAGGGTGGAATACTTCGCATTCTCATAAATTGGTTTTCTAGCATCATTCATGAAATTTTCATATTTATCCGCACGCGGTCCTTGACCGGAAGGAATGTCATCTTCGGTACGAATAGATTCACCTAGGGCAGCCTCTACCATATCCTCCATTTCTTCTGATGGAAATAAATTACAGTCTTCTCCTTCTGCCGCAATACCGAATTCTCCTTCTTCTCCTGCCGCATTATCGTGTTCTCCTTCTTCTTCTGCCGCATTACTGCATTCTTCTCCTTCCCCGTGATATTTCCAAGTTGTATAAAATCTAGTAAACCCATATTTTACAATATGAAGCTCTGCCAATTCTACCTTCTGCCAGTACTTATTGCCACATCTATCGCATGGACAGAGAATCTTCTCTATTATGATCTTATTATGTGCGCGTGCAAATTCAATAAAAGCAGCAACTCCTGCGACAAACTTAGGTTGCATACGTTATTGCCAATCCACATACATCCAGTCCTTAACTCTGACATACTCATGGGCCATGTTAGACTGTATAACATATAAATTGTAGGTTATGGTGACTATATTGAGAAATATAAGAACGGGATAGTTACTGACAAAGGAGAAAATTCGTGTATATGCTTTGAGTGTACGTTTGTCGTTGAAAAGAATAAATTATAGAACGTATGTTAACCGATAGACGGGGACTAAGTGGCGCTTTTAGTTTCATATATGAGTATCGATGAGAATATGAAGGTTTCATATTATCATCGAGTATCATATATTGGTTTTAACTTGAACATCTTGAATCACTCTCTAATTATGCGTTTGTTGTGTATTCTTGTTGTATGTGTGTGTTCCGGCTGTCGGGGGTAAGGTTTCTATCACATTAAGAATGTATAGAGCGAACACCCATCACTTGTGCTTTCAACCGTTTCGAGTAAATTTCGGCAGCACCTCCCCGCTATTCTCCGAGTACACTGTAATAGAATAGATAATCATTTCAAAGCTGTGAAATAACGTTGAAATGAATATCTAATTTATCTTTGTACACGGAGAACCAGCGGAAAGGTACCGACGAAATATCTCGAAATGGATGAAAACACAAGTGAATGAAGGTGTTTGCTTTATACATTCCTAACTTGTCCACACGGGACAAATCTATCGGTTACCATACGATTGAATCTTCTCGTCGCATAGACTATACGACGGTTGTTGGTATCGAGCTATACCGTCCGATATTTAACAACCTTCGTATAGTTCTATGTCACGACGAACATCGCACGTATGTTAACCGATAGACGGGGACTAAGTGGCACTTTTAGTTTCATATATGAGTATCGATGAGAATATGAAGGTTTCATATTATCATCGAGTATCATATATTGGTTTTAACTTGAACATCTTGAATCACTCTCTAATGATGTGTTTGTTGTGCATTCGTGTTGTATGTGTAACATGATTTTATACCATTGAGATCAAGATTGATAGAACTGATCATCCACAAAGAGATTAAGGATTGACTTTTGACAGCCATATGAAGGAAAATTTTCTCCTACGGCAACCTAATAATATACCCATTATCCTCATATATACACATATGCAGGCAGGCATGGATACATACATGCAAATATTTGAAAAATTAATATATCAACCAAAAACTATTATTGCAATGGCATTCATCTATAACAATCAACAATTAAAACTACAAATGTAGGATACTGATATCATAAAGCGTTATACGCAACATATGAATTCATATGACTGAAACATGCATCAAAAAAACATATTCATCCAAAAGAAAGGCCACTATCAACAAATATAGACAAATTCGTCATAAAAACAGTAACTAATTAACAAGTTGATTAGCATCTGGATCAAGAAAATGATAGGAAAAACAATTGACTATGATCTATAATGACAAGTCTATTACCATGACTCTCGACTAACAAAGGTGGCTTTTCGTCCTCGGTAGCTTGATAATTGATGGAGAATATAAACTTTTGACGCCACCTAACGAAAAGTGGACCCTCTTTTCTTCATTAATTCACTCCATGTGTGTGTGTTTGTTTTTTTTGAATTAAAGGTCATTGATTTTAGAAAGACTTGATGATATATATGTTGAATATATGTAGGGTGATATGCATGATCACAAGAGCGTGGTGGAGGCAATAAAGAAAGTTGATGTGGTGATCTCTATGCTGGGCTACAAATATCATGAGCAGTTGGTTGATCAAGTTAAAATCATAGAGGCTATTAAAGAAGCTGGAAATGTCAAGGTAATCAACAAATATATATTTATATTAGGATAAGGAAAAGGAGAAATTTGGATTGGATAGTTGTAATATTACATATTGTTATTTTTTCACATATTTCTTGTTTTCTATTAATTGCACAAAACCCCATTTTAGTTTATCCCATATAGCAATATCCCCAGCCCCATCCCAACCGAACCCTAGCCCCAGCCCCAGCCCCAGCCCAGCCCCAACCCCAACCGAACCCTAGCCCCAGCCCCAGCCCCAGCCCCAACCGAACCCCAGAACCGAACCCTAACCCTAACCCGAACCCGTACCGAACCCGATGCCGATGCCGATGCCAAACCCTCACCCCTACCCGAACCTGGCCTGAACCCTAGACCTAACATCATCAAAATTAAAAATAATTTGAGATTTAATTACTAACCGGGCGCGCGGTGGAGGAGAAGGTGGCGACGAGGCGCGGGAAGTCGACGAAGGTGTGGGAACGACCAACGAAGGTGGCGACGAGGCGCGGAGCGCGGTGGCGACGAGGCGTGGGAACAGGCGATATGAGGCGCGGGAGTGAGAGAGAAATTTTGGGAACGATGAATATACTTTTCTGTGCTTTTTTTTTTATTAATAACCTATTTATATGCCCCTACGGATATAACCGTAAGTCCACCGTTTGCGGCTTCGTAGGGCCAAACAAAAAATTAGAACGTAAGGCACCGTAGGGACAACGATGTGGCCCTACGGATAAATCCGTAGGGGCAAGAAATATTTGCCCCTACGGATTTCTGAGTCCGTAGGGGCAAACCCCATATTGTAGTAGTGTGTTTCATAGTGATTATCTCATAGCTAGAAAATTAGATAATATATAATCTAATATCTTAAGTTCTATTAAGTTTCCTTGTTTACTAACTAATTTTTATGATAAACTAGCAGAAAAACATCTGATACATCCTAAAAGTTTGTTTATATCCTAAGAGATAACGAAGTAATTAAATTATAAATTAAAGCTATATAGCAAAACTTAATATATAATTCCAACACACTATATGACCTCTAATTTCTTAATTTCTATAGAGTCTTGCGGGCGCTCAATGTAAGAGGGTAAGGCTGAGGAGAGTTCCTCTTGGATTTTCCCAAACATCGTTATGCATATCACATTTAAATGATTGAATGAATGGAAAGGCTCGGTTGCATTCTTCATGAGATGTGTTTATATTCACATTTACATGAATTGTTATCTTATAAAATAACAAAAAATTGAGTAGTGCAATAACTAATGATCTATCCATCCAATCCACAACTAAACGCAGCTATGATTAAAGCAAGAAGACGATAAAATGTGACAACACATAAACCTTTTCATTGTCTATGTATAATGCACCTTTTTCACATCATGTTGATACAAAGATCATCGAACCCTGTATAACATACCTATATACACCGTCTTAAACATCGAAGTAAACCAGATCGATATTTTTGTGGTTGATCAAAACCGATTAAGACAACAGTTAATGTTGATGAGATTAGTCAATAAACAGCAGCTTCGATGATTAAATTTGGTGCTTCCCACCGATGAACCTACAAATCAATTAGAGATTAGTAAAGCTGAAAACAATATAAAAAGTTCTTTTCATGCAGTTAGATACCAATACCATCAACACCAAGAAAGTCTTAAGAAAGGAAGTTTTGAAAGATGGTTAATTAGTAAAGGAGCTTTTGTTCTAGAAAGGGGCGGAAAAGAACTTATCATGACAATAATTTGATTTTAATATGGAATATGGCTATGAGTTATCTGTGGTCGCTGCAACACAAAAAGAGTTGTTTTCCAAATAGTATTGCGGCGAGTTTCGAGTCAAAAAAAAAAAAAAAAAAAAAAATGAGAGTAGTCCCCGTTCCCATGGAGAAAAGGTCTAATTGTTGCATGATCACTGTGCTCAAAAAGTTTGAAGTGTTCTAATTGCACAAAAAATAAAAACATAAAACTTCCTGAAAAAAACGAAGAAAGAACTAATACAGCTGAAGTGACTTTGTAAATTAGCAAAACCACTTTATTTATTCAAACTAAAACATCTGAAGTTTAAAGTAGATTTCTTATCATTAGTCTTCTAGTGATCTGTAAGCTAGAAATGAAGGCACAGTGTATGAAAATATTGGCAAGTTCAGATCTTTTTCCTTTGGAATAGAATAATTAAATTTTCAAGTAAAGAAGGCATAATGAACTCGATTATTTATCATTAAACAAACTATTGTTTTGCATGTGCGATCCATGCTAACTAAGTGTGATTTTAAAAAAATACTAATGTAATTTAAAAAAATACGTATGGAGTTAGTTACTGAAAAAAATTTATGGAGTTGGTTATTGGGAAAACTGTATAGGGTTAGTTGCGGTTACAATTTAAGTTTTGATGTTTTATAATTTTTAATTGAATTTCTCTTGCAATTTAGATAACCAAAAGTCTAAATTGATTTCAAAATTGAAGACCCCTTCTATTAGCATTATAATAGCAGAAGAGATCATATCAATTTTGGGCATGTTTGGATTGGATTGTTTTTGGTCAACAAGTGGTTAAAAATCACATTAAAGTATACCACAATTAGATAATGTGTTTGGATATCTTCTTTACCATTCAATAAATATTCAATAAATGATTATTTTACCATGGGTCCCTACACGACTGGTTTAAAAACGGCATCTTATCCCACTTAAAAATAAACTAGGAATTTCTCGCTTATTTCATAAGTGGTTACCATAATAGCTCTTGTTTTTTTATCCAAATTTTAAAATGCCTTTAATGATACGTTCTTTTAGTCATTTTACACTCAATAATCGCAAATCTATCTTTTCATCCAAACACACTATCTCCTTATATACTCACTTTTCATATAAAATTATCCAAACACTAAACAACTTATTTGCTATAAGCACTTATAGGTAATTTTTTCTTCTTTTTTTTTCCAGAATAATCACTTATAAGTGATTAAGGCAAATAATCACTTAAAAATAAGTTCATCCAAACATGCCCTTTATACAACCAGTTTAATCCAACTAACGATAACAAATAAATCCCAACAACGTATCTAAACTAGCAGATTCTCAACAGATCAAATCAAAACTAATCTCAATAAATATGTTAAACTTTGTGGTCTACTTAGATTATTATGTCAATTAGTGTTTAACGAAAGTTCCTCTTCCAGATATGAAGCTTTGTCAGATTTTCATGAAGCTTTGCTTGGTAATTGATCCTATTTTAATTGAAAAATAAAATAAAATATGTGGATGATAATATTGATAACTTCTTAAAGTAGAAATTAAGCCCTTGGGGTACAATATCATTAGCACTTTTTTTAGTCATGTTTTCTCATTGCTCCTAATTTTGTTCCAAAATTTAAAACTCTCTCCCAAAAATCTAATTTAAGCATATCTTCTCCCAAAGTGGAAGACAATTTCCTTCCATCCCCCTCATTATATAATTTCAGCAGCAAACTAAGCCCATAGAAAGGTAAGATTAATGACAATCCAAGACCAAAAGCAAATCAATTTGTAACACAATTTAACATAACCTCCAACAAATTTTATAAAGAGTGGGTATACACAGCATCAAAATGCAAAAATGTATGAGAAAAAAGAATCAAATGCAAAGATGAAAAAATGTATGACAACAGAGAGAAATATTTGTACCATTCATTTCCAAGCCCAGGAGAAACCTTTTTAGGTGGGTTACATTTGCCCCACATGGGTTTGGGTTGGGCTTAATCTGTTTTCATTAAAAACAAGCCCCATAAAGCATTATCAGTCGGCTTAAATTTCACTAAGGTATATTTCAGGGTAAATTGTCAAAAAGAATCCGGCCCGCTCGTGAGCCGTCTAAAAACTCCTGATATTTTCGAAATTGTTGGTAAGGGTCTACCATTCAAAATCTTTGTGAAAATACCCTAGGCTTCATTTCATTTAGGCCTTTATTCTCTCCAACCGGTTAGATATTAAAAGCAACTGCTTAGATATTACAGGTAACTGGTATAAATGGGGATTAAATTGGGTCCAGGGGTTTTGTAACAAGAGCAAAAGGCCCAAGGGGTTTCTAACACAAGTTTGAAAGGGGATGGGAACTTTCTGAGAATCTGCCCTATATTTTATAGTTTATATATTGCAAAATAAATACCACTGACGGTATGTCAGAATATTTCGCACAAGCTTTCATCATTTATAAGTTTAGCATCATACAGTGTATTCTATGCAATAATATATATATATATGGACGTTAAGGTAGGAAGACAGTTGCCTAAAAGGGTGTATAATTTTAAATTGATAAATGCCCAAAGTTCATGGTATCTGTTTAAAATACTTGTATTTATTTATTTTGAAAATTTATAATATGTCATGGTATCGTAGTGAAAGACTCTGGGCACTAGCTTGCTACAGAAGTGTAAGACTTTTGATAACTTCTGTGGACCTTAATATAATTTTCTAATTCAAAATTAAATATTTAGACACATAGAAAAAGTTTATTACAAGAATACTATAAAAGATATCGATCATTGTTGCAAATTATAAGTTTCTTATTAGATAGAGAATAATGGAGAAAAGAGGCCATAGGAGGCAAATTATAAGTTGCAAATTATAAGTTTCTTCATCGTTATCATCTAAGATGTGGGTACACCAAATTTCATGTGATTCTACAACTTTTCCACCGTTGATTTAGCATTATAAAATGTTCTATTGTCGGTAAACCGTTAATTTTGAACCCACTAAATCAACGGTGAAAAAGTTGTGGAATCACATGAAATTTGGTGTACGCATAACGATGATGATGATGGGTGCCGATCGTCGGAAAAAACGGTGGAGGTTGTATTTTTTCCACGCCATAGGAGCAAATCCCCTGCTATGGCCTCTTTCCTCCATTAATCTCTATTAGATATTCAGAATTAGAGTTGTCACATGTTGATGTTGATCATGAAAATGTCAAGTGGCATTTTAGTTATGCATCGTTTCAAGTTCCAGGGCTTATTGCAAACAATTTTGTCATGATTTAGACAATAAGCAGGAAAACAAAGTATGTTGATCATGTAAAAGACGGTGATGATACTTGTAAGTGGGGATTCTTCCGATCACGGAACGTGGCAGACAACACGTCACCCAAGTACGTCAACTAGATTCCTGAGGGCTACTGAACAGGAATAAGCATAATACGAAGGGAACATTTCTCGGTATCTCGCCTTCGAGGCTCAGTCCGAGAAATAGGCTCCGACCTTTCGGGGCCTCCCCTCTGGGTGCATTCCCTCTTTGACCAACAACCGGACAATAACTCATTTCCAAGCCATCCTAGAGATAGGCTTCCCCATCTTCCTTGCCGCCCCGACCAACTCGGGACCGATAGCACAAAAACTGAGCTTACTCGGATTGAACTCTCTCAACTTCCCCTTTAGCGAACTCTCTCGTAACAGCTCCTTCGTAACGGCTCCACATCTCCTGCCACGACGGAGTACACCACCACACGTCTCGCGTCTCACGCGAGCGTATCTTGCCATTAATGAGAACGTGATGCGTGGGCAAAACTGACGGCAAAGATCTCGCAACAGCTCGCTCCATGCGCCTCCTGTATAAGCCCCTCCTCCAGACGATTCAGGTAAGGCAATCCAATACACCGCGACTCTGCCCATATATTCCCCGGTTATAACTTGATCGTCGGAGGATCCTAGGTGGTTTCCCATCTCGGAACTTCTTTTTCAGGTAGCTCGGAAACAACACCGACCATCAATCCCATTGAGATCCAAACTCTCTCTAAATCATAGCCCTTCATCTCACTCGCCTCCAGATCGATGGAAGACAATATCTAGGATTATTCCGACTTCCATCAGTTGACACCGTCTTTAGGAACAAAAAAAATTTCCACCAAAAATTTGCTCTTCGCCTTCAATCCAATGCCGAGCGAGCACCACAATGAAGATCAAGGCACGAGCCACCGTCGATCGCCTCCGATGATGGGCAGGCGTTCCCCCCATAACACACTTCGCAACAGAGACAGGAGTGGTTCCGCTCCATCAGTTACTAACGTTGTCGAGGCTCTAACTGTCCGGATCGACCGATTAACAGCGGTGGTGAACGCAATCGCTCGTGTTCAGAGGATGGTCACTGGTTCTGGAGAGCTTGAATAGGATCATTCGGTTGTCTCTTCCATTTACCTTCTCTCAGATTGCGAGAGCACCTTGTATTAAGAGAGTACAGTTATTACGCTTATTTGATAGCCTTCTTCCAAATATTAGGCCGATGCCTAAAGGTAAGGAAAGAAAAAAACCAGTTAGCGTAAGTATGGTATACAGAAGGTAAGATGTAGAAACATATAAAAGGGATGAAGTAAGGGCAAAAGAAATTGCGATTACTGTCATAAATCTGGACAGTAGAAGAAGCATTACTAGAAATACCTGTCCACGCCTAGAAACATTAATGTTTCAGTTTTTCTGTGTACTTGTAATTGAAAAACCGTTTTCCTAGTTTATTCTGACTCCAGGTTATGTATATACTAGATTAGAATCTCATATATGTATGACGTTACATATGTCGAGTAGGAGTAGAATATTGGGAAATGGGCGATTCGATTCTCAATATCGGAATTCGTAGCAATTGGCGACATTGGATTAAATCACCTGGTTTTGCCTAACGGAAAATATTTGGTTTTCGAATAACCGTTGTTATGTGCCAATTTTTAAAATTGAATATCTGTATCTTTATTTTATAAAGTGAGATATAAATTTTGAAAATTGGTTTCCAAACATTTACCTTTATCAGTTGAGAATAAGGTAAGGTGTATTGAATAATGGTGTAAGACATTCTTGACCAAAATGCAGTTATTAACTTACAACACACGGAATTTAAGTTAGCATACTTTTGGGACTTATACACGGTAATGTATATTGTCCGGTGTCTTTAAGGACAAGGGGTTGGTATTCTTATTTTATTCAGGTTTACCTATGAGTTCTCTGATTTTAGACACTCATTTGTTGAAATGTGAGGTCCAAATATTTTGAGAAGTTTATGGGGTATAAGAATAAAATAGAGAACCATACGTTGGAACTATCAGAATTCTTTGAAGTGATCGAAGATGTAGATACTTATGCTAGGTATTCCGTCATAGTAATATTGAGAACTTGCTTCTCTTACAGATTACTCATCCGTAAGTGTGCTCCATGATAAGTAATGTTGAATGGTCTTTTTCCATAGGTGATATGCACTGGAAACAGCTGCATGACATTTGAAGCTTGTTCCATCTAAATTAGCGCCTTGGATTCTATATAGAAATATATTGGTTGCATTTCTTAAGATTGTTAAGATATGGAGTTTTCCGGTTTCTATTTAAAAGCAGAATACAGACAAACTCAAGGCATGCTTCAGTAATGGCAGTTTATGGTTTATCCCAAGCATTTGGTAGGGTTTTGTTTTTAGCATTTTCAAGATCAATAGCTATATTGTTCTTGATTCACCATATTTTTATAAAAGGGATATTTTTGCAAAAGAAACTAGCGGGAGTATGGTAGAACTGGAAGTGATTTCAGAACCATAAACGGTTGCTGAAAATTTAGTAAAACCTAAAAATTCAATTGAACTTAACAAACCATTAGCCACTCCGCAGATTTTAGTAGGTGACCTCAGCCACCTGAAAGATATTTCGGTTTTCTCGTAGACGGTGACAGGGAGGTCAGCATCATTGTGATGATGGCTCTACTAGTAATCAGTAGGTCATAGAAAGTGGTAACTTTCAGGTGACCAGATACTTTATATCCAAGATAGACTCCATGCACTTCAGCAAATTATAGATTTTAGACTTTGCTGGGTTCTTCTAAAGAGGTAAAACCTATTAGGAGTAAGTACATCTTTCGAGATCTGAGCAGGTGGAAAGGTATTAACCTAATAAGGATAGACTTGTTGTAAAGATTTTCATCTAAAGACCGGTGTGGATTGTGATGACACTTTTACTTCAGTGTCCATGCTGAAGTCCATACGGATATGACTTGGCACTGCTGCTGTTTGTAACAACCCTAAACTTCCTGTACAAATTTTTCAAAATGTATAGAAAGGGGTATTTTTGTCTGAGCACAAGTTATAAATCTGTTTTGCTTTTTAATAGCAAGAAGGAGCTTATAGCTCATTGGTAAGACGTTGCACTGCTGAACCAAAGCACCAGAGTTCAAATCCCATTAGCCACATTATTTTTTAATTTTTTTTTAAAATTTTTAGAAGCCTAAGAGTGTACACGTGCATAACTCGTAAAAATCAAAAGTCACAAATAAAACAAACTGGCCCAGGAGGATAACCAAGAGACGAGGGACATGTGGCCTCCCTGACTCGGCCCGACTCGGGCCGACGGCACTGGTCCGATCGAGTCGGATCGCCAAGTCTCCTACAGGAAATTTGTGTCTCTTGATCTTCCCTAACCCCTATATACTTTAAAAACTCTGCATTATTACAGAGAATTTAAAATTCAATTAAAACTCTTTTTAAAACAAAATTAAATAAAATTTTATTTCACACCCTTTCATCTATCCTAACCCTAATCTTTTCTTATAAATACCACCCTAAACACACCCTCCTCACTCACAAATTCTGTCCAAACTCTCAAAAAAAATCTCTAGAATTTTATGTACAAGTGGAGTTAGCGAAGGGCGAAACTCCGGCGAAATTCCGACGACGACCCTAGGAGCTCCCGACGACGAAACGAAGCACCAGAACCTACTTCCACTCACTCGTCCTCTCCTCTAAACCAAAAGCCAGTAAGTCCCTCCTCCCTCTTCTATTTTCTATTCTTAAAACTCATAATTCTAAAACCCGACGGAATCGGAGTTAATCCGACTCCCGATTTGGTTCTTCTTAAAAATTCCATTTTTCTTAAATACAAACATACCACACTCTTACATCTTGACTATTAAACATTAATAAAACATCATGAAAAAGTTCCATAGCAAAATATCTCATATTGCAATTTTTATCGTATTTTTTCAGCAAAATACCATGTAGTTTAGTTTCGACTTTAAAACATCATTAATCTTATTATACCTTTAAATAGATCACGAGGTAATGACCTACCTCTTCACAACACTCATATGAAACATAGCACAATACCTTTTGGGAAATATAGATTCGGGAAAATACCGTTTTACACAAAACTACCTTAAACTTATAAAAAACTATTTTCACAAGATTATGTATTTTTAACAAGTCTTTGCAAAGCGCCGCTACAACCCATTTGGGGAACCCGTTCGGGATGGTGTGGATTATCGCACATCCTCGGGTTTAGTAGTGTGAGATGCAGACCTCCGCGAGGAGTATCGGTATCGAGAGATTTAAAAATACAAATATCTTAAGAAAATGAGATTTCTAGAAAAAATAATAAATGAAATTATATATATATATATATATCATCAAAATATCTAATTTTGATATAATATAAATATTCTAACCTTCCTAAATCAAAAGAATCACCTTACATGATAATACCATGAAAATTAGGTCTTGATACAACTTCAATATTGCAAATAAATACCCTATATTATGAAAATTAGGTCTTATTCACTAGAGATGTCACATATATAAAATTTACATCTATGAAAACTCTAAAGACGATAATTAATTACTTGAGATGTATTTTGAAAACTATACAAAATTATTTTTACATAAAACCCCCTCAAGTTTTATAAATTACAATAAGGACCCTAATAAATATAGGTTTAAGCGGGACCGGTCTCTTGAGTCTCAGCGAGCCGGAGATATAGGTGCTTACCTATTTAAAGTAGACAACTTAACAAACGGTGTTATCAACACGGTAATCGTCTTTGAAAAAGACATAAATCCTGTCGCCCATGTGCAGCGGTTACTGATAATATCAAAACCTAATTCAGGATTCAATTTATTTTCTAATTGTTTTACTCAGACCGAGTCTCAATATAATCAATCTGACTTGAATATGATTTAAGTACAATCTACAATATAACAATTCAATATGAATCCACATATTCAATCTGTTTAATCTATCAATCTATACAACTTGACTGAACCGAACTATGGATATACATCCATCTACATGATTATCCAGTACATCCATTTCCTTTTATACGATATCATGGTTTCGACAAGTCTTCCATTTACAACACAAGTCATCCATCTATATACAATATACAATTCAAACAATACAACAATACAAACAAGACTTCGCGAGGTTTATAAAGGGGTAGAATGGTACATAATATGTTAAAGGCAGCACGAGGTGGTCACTTAAGACGTAATTACATCCATGTCGTTGTTTCGTGGTATTATCGACAGAGTCTTGTATTCCATTTGCTTTTAGTCTCTGGCATATAGAGACTCCTCTCGTATACACTGGTATCTTCTGTACCAAGCAACAAATAACAGCGTTGACAATATAATACAACTTTAAAAGTTACACACACACTTTCTCTGTCTATTCTACTTCTCCTTTATCTTTGGGACGTACCGAGCGATTGTTCGCTGACGACATTCCGTCTCTTTCTTCTTTGGAATGTTGTCAGGTGTATCGAACGCACTAGAGCACGAGACCATTCAGGAGCATTCGGAGCAGGCCCTTGAGCAGTACACCGAAGACCCAGAGCTGTAGCCACTTGTACCTATTTCATTTCAGTACTTTCCATTTCTGTTATGCCACTATTTAGGCATTGCTTTCATTCAGATGCATTTACTTTTCCATGCATTGTACAAAAGAATATTAATAAATAAAGTTGATGTTCATTATATTTGTCTCTTGTGTATACTTCTTTCATATTGCTTAGTTACGCTTAGCGTATTTAATTCTGAGTAAATACGTAGCGGCCAGTCGCGTCCCCTTCGCCGTACACCGGGAAGCGGGACGTGACAGGTTTTGTTGGTAGCCCATGCAGATCAGAGCTGTATGGAACCCTACCATGCAGTTCAGTTCTGCGTGGACAACCTAAGCAATATAACACAAGAACCAGCAACTAAAACATTCTTTACAATTCATATTTCTTGAATTTTATCATTTCATATACTTTGAATCTATCCTAACCCAAAATTTTCTTTCAAGGTTATGGATTCCCCAAACAACACCAGCACAAATTTCAACAACACTCCACCACCACTACCAATCACACCTGCCATAGTTGCTCCGATCAACGAGCAGCCAGTTCTACTTGAGGCAATCCGCAACCTCTTGGAAGGACAGCAGCAGCAGACTACTCTTTTAATGAACCGTCCCGAGGCAGAAGCACCTAGGGTGAAGCAATTCAGGGCTTTGCACCCAAACAATTCTCAAGAAAAAAGAGCCCACTGGAAGCTGAGGAATGGGCTCAGAGCATCGAAGACGATCTGGCAGCAGCACAAGTGCTAGAAATAGCTTGGGTCCGAGTTGCAAAGCTGCAACTCACTGATAATGCACGGGTTTGGTGGAAGGAGGAAGAAAGCCGTCTTCATCAGCCTATCGAATGGAAGACTTTCCGTGACATGTTCGATGCAAAGTACTTTCTTGAGACTGCCACGTTCGACATGGAACAAGAGTTCATCCATCTGCAACAAGATTCAATGTGGACCAAATCAGTAGATGAGTATGATGCTGAGTTTACCATGCTCAGTAGGTAAGATATATCTCAATGTTCGATTTTATATCACATACTACACAGCTAACACAAGATCGTAACAGGTTTGCGGCCCATCTCATACCGACTGCTGAGATTAGAGCTAGAAAATTTCAGTAAGGGTTGGACCCGGAAATCCAAGTTTCATTAGCTACAGGGGATTTTCAAACCCATGATTCGGCTTTGAAGGTTGCCCGAAGATATGAGGCAGTAGTAAAGAGAAAGGGTAGACCTCAATCTGCCGGAGTGAAGCGCTAATCAGTCGAAAATATTGCATTCTAAACACATCAATTTCCCTATTATTTCTAATCATCTAAAGGTGTTTGGTATAAATATAACACATATTAGCAATCCTTCTGCGAAATATCAAACAACATGTGTTATACATTATAACTGGCATTATGAGGGAAATTGTGTGTTTATTACTACACACTTTGTATATTTAAACACTTGTCTCGAGATTGTGTGCAGGAAGTTTTCCAGGTTAAAGAGCCGGAATCACAAAAGTGCTGATAAAACGCATCAAGTCAAAGACTTGAAATCTGGCAGTAATTAAGTAAGAATTATAAGATTCTAGGCATCAAAAGAAAACCCTAAAGACAACATCAGAATTACCCTGGAAAAATAATGCAGAAAGCTCCTAAAATGGCCGCGGATCCGCGGCCGAGTCAGGCCGATCCACCGCGGACCCGCGGCGGTTGGTATTTGTTTTAGAGGCCTCCATATAACTTCCTAGCTTCTCCAAGACGCTTCGAATTGTGTAGATTTCTCCAGAAGCTTCCCTTCTAACAGCCAAACTTCTTGTGCAAATTTGATACCTACCAAGCTTCTCATACAAGCTTCATAACAACCTAACTTCTAGTAGAAGATAAACCTAGCTTCTAAGAGAAGATAGAGGAAAACTATAAAAGGAGACCTAGGGCTTCATTACAAAGGTTGTTCATTAATTGGGTTGTTGAGTTGTTGAATATCGAGTCAAATTTGCACAAGTTGAGTGACACAACTTGTGATCCAAAACCTTAACCCAAATCCATTTTCTAAAGCCAACTCAAGATCATTTTGAGAAGCAAATCAAGCGAGTCATCATCGATCCTTTATTCTCAAATCCAATCTTCATCAAGAGCACGAGATCCACGACGATCTAAGTCTCACGGAGATCGAGCGGAGCGAAATTCGACGGATCTAGTTACCTCTTCAAAAGGAGCGATCGAGAGCACCATCTGGTAACCTCGAATTGAGGGAATGTGTAATTAGTCGTCGATTGAATAAAGGTGATAATTGTAATTCTTGCTTTCTTTACATTCTTGCGTTATGAAATTTCTTGGTTCTTGATTCATTAATTTTCATGATGTGTGAGTGAAATCTCCGCTTGTGACGGAATCGAGAGATTTGGTAGATCTAGTGATGATAAAATCCTAATACAAATCTTAAGTCTTATGAGAATTGTAAACTCTAGGAAAAAGAATCGTCAATAACCTAATTTAGAGAAAGATCAATGTTCTTGATTATTTCGTTGCAAATTAGGGATCAAATAATTGATGATTCTCTTTGCTAGAGGTTAGATCCGAATGATGATCAATGAAAAGACAAGAGATAGAGAAGGAGAAACCCAAGTTTCTTCAATAGATCCCTAATCTTCATTCATCACCATCAATCTAGATACAAATGATCAAAAGATAAGATTAGCTATTATTAGAATCATCATTGCTACCAATTCGATCGATTCCTAAAAGCTATTTTACAAATCTTGATAACTAAATTGATTGGGACATTTCTTGATTCTTGATTCTAGATCTTTAGTTTCTTTATGTTTCTTGAAATTAAAATTCACAAATCTTGAATCAATTTTCTTGCATTTTCTTTTATCTTTTCATTTCGACTCATCTAAAATAAGATCGATCAAAACACACATCTCAGTAGACAATCCATATTCATTAACGCGCTACATCGACACCGTTAATTGATTGCGGTATAATTTTCTTTGGTTTTGATTAAAACTTTTCCAAATACATACAAAGATGATCAATCAAATGGCACCGTTGCCGGGGATGTGTGCTATTTTGTTTGATTTTGTTATTTGAGTTGAAAAATTATTATTCCATCAGAAATTTTAGATCAAATTCGCATCAAGCGCTTAACGATTAGTTGTGAATTTTTGCGAGGGAATCTGGAATTATTTTAGCAGTGCGATCAAGATTCAGAGAAGTTCTGCAAATTCCAGAGGAGTACTAGAAGCTACAGGAAAATTTTGAAACCCTAACTCATCCTTCCCACCGCGGATTCGCGGCCAATGGTTGGTTTTTGCTGAGGTTCCGCCGCCGTTTAGGCACTTCAGTGTTCCAAATTTCTTAGGTATCTTTCTGACTTTCTTATCTCCTCTCTGATCTTCTCTAATATCCATTTTTTGCAGGATTCTTCGCAAAATTCGCAGCGCCGCTAAAGGAAAAATTTGTTGCGTGTTTGATCTTGGTTGTTTGCATATTTTAATACGGAAAATAAGGGGCAAAGACCAAATTCAGATTAGGTGGGGATTTCATTACCCTTCCTAATCCCCAAAAATCACAAACTAGCATCCGCATTACCCTTCATTAACTAAAAAATATCTAGACAAGACTCTAAGGACCGTCGCGCTCAATTAGGACAGAAGAAGGTTGTGGGCAATCTATTGTTTATCCACATTTCTTTTGTGGTGTCTAAGGCAAGTGTGTCTAAGGCAAGTGGTTACTTAATTAGGCCCACTACTTACGTAGTGGAGAACCTCCCACTTACCTGGCCACAGAATGGGTAAAGAGGCAGTAGAGGATTTATCCTGCAATTTGTTTTCTGAAAGTCTAGGAGCGGTCTAGTGACTTGACCTAAGTGACCATTAGACCTAGGGTGGTGTGTGCATTTTTTGTGATTTGATTTTCAAAACCCGTATTTTTTGAAAACAAACACCAACCAACTTTTCTCTAATTATCACCAACGCTGCCATTTGTGCTACAACCGTTTAGCACATGTTAGGCTGGATACGGGATTCTATTTCCTGTCTTGTCCGCGTTTCTTTTATCGACCACTGAGTCGGTAATTCTTCGTCTTCTTTGCCACCACCCACCATGACCGCGATGGACGGATTTCCATCAAACTTTAACACCACTCTGCCACCGCGCGCAGGTGCGCAGAATTCTCCACGCATTTCTCTCCAAGAGAGATACTATCCTACACGTGTTCCCCTTCACACCTGTCTTTCTATTCCACCTGCCAACGGGGAAAATTTTGAAATCAAATCTCATTTCATCAAACTTTTACCCAAATTTCACGGGCTCGAGTCTGAAGACGCATACGTTTTAATCACCAAATTCGAAAACGTATGTGCTTTGATGGGTAATTCACAACTGTTTGTGGATGCTATGCGTTTACGTCTTCTCCCATTCACTTTGTGCGATTTAGCCGAGAAGTGGCTTTACAACACAACCGCACATTCTATTTCAACATGGGACGAGTTCGTTGCAGCATTCCTTAAGAAATTTTATCCCAATCATAAGACCAGTTGTGTTTGGAGCGAATCTTCAAATTTACCCAACTTCCCAATGAACCATTTTGGAAATGCTTTGAACGGTTCAAGTATCTTTTTCTCCAATGTCCTCATCACGGAATCCCTAGATGGGATCTGTGTTGAATTCTCTATGAGGGTATTGATCTCACTACGAAACAGATACTTGAAACCATGTGTCATTGCCAATTCCTATCTAAAGATGATGGTGAAGCCAGGAAATACCTAGAAGATTTAGCTCAAAACATTTTACAATGGGAAAGTGTTAGTAAACCATTGTCTTGGGAAGGTATCAATCTGCTCGATGTTTCCGTCATAATGAGAGCCGAAATGGCCGCAATACAAAGAAAGCTCGACGCTATAGAAAAAAAAAATCTCTTCAGCCTCCCTAAACCAATTCACACTTCCCAAAACCGTGTGTGGATGCTGTGCAAATCCATCACATTTGACTGAAGAATTTCATTTTAATTCTCCGTTCTAAGGTCACACTAATGCTGCGTTTCAGCAACAACCTGGAAACAATCTTTCTTCTTCCACTTATAATCAAGGTTGGATAAATCACCCTGATTTTGCTTGGAACCAATAACAAACTCAAAATACGGTTCTAAACCAAAATGACTTTCAATGGGTCCCTCTACAACAGCAACCACCACAACTGAGTCAGCACCCCTTTCAACTACAAAATTTTCAAAACCCGGCCAACAACTTTGATCCTTCTTCTGCCGGTACTGCTACACCCTCTGTACTCGACATGTTCATTACACAGTCCATGCAAACGAATGACATTTTAACATCTTCTATCCAAACGTTAGTGCAAAACACTGTCTCCCACGGTGAGAGTATCAAATTGATAGAAGCACAAATTGCACAATGTCTGCAGCAATGAGTGCTAGAGAGAAAGGGAATCTTACAGCTCAACCCCTACCTGATCTTGGACCCTCACATTATAATGATGTGAATGCACTTACGACGTTGAGATCTGGAAGAGTGCTGGACAATCATGTGGGTGAACAAATTGATAATGATGAATTGATCATTAACATCCCGACTTCCACTTCCACTTCTACTTCCACTCCCACTTCTACTCCTTGTCCTATTTCGTCTAGTTTACGTTCTTCTTCCGAGCCTATTCTCTATTTTCCCCAAGGCTTGAACCCTCCACCCACTTCATCCTTCCCACCCCCACAAACTTCTCTATAAATGTTGGACCCAACACTTATTGATAGAGCTCTATTTCCAAACAGATTGAGGGCCAACAAACCTAATGCACAAATGGAGAAGATTGTGGACATGTTTAAGAAAGTTAATATCAATATTCCTCTCCTAGATGCTATTCAACAAGTTCCGTCTTATGCGAAAATTCTTAAGAACTTCTGCACTAGGAAGAGGAAGACTCAAGTGCCGAAAAATGTTTTCATGTCGAGTACTGTAAACACAGCTTTTTCCCAACAATTACCGAGGAAACGTAAGGACCCTGGCTGTCCTACAATTTCTATTTCTATTGGGGGTAAGAATATTAATCATGCTTTACTCGATTCATGCGCTAGTGTTAACTTGCTTCCATATTCTGTGTATAAACAATTGGGTATCGGAGAATTAAAACCATCGCATTGCACTTTACAGATGGCAGATCGATCTATCACCAAACCAAGGGGTATGTTATAGGACGTGTTGATAAAAGTCGGGGAATTCATATTCCCTGTGGACTTTATTGTTGTGGATACACAGCCTGTAGCAAACTCACGGAACCAAATTCCGGTGATTTTGGGTCGACCTTTTCTTGCGACTTCCAACGCTGTAATCAACTGTCGAAATAGTTCTATGACCCTATCCTTCGGGAACAGGTCAATTGAGCTTAACATTTACAAGTTGGGAAGTCAAGCCTCCGAACCCTATGCTCATGTATGTTCTGTCGAATTAATGGATGTCGACTGCAGTAAGCTTGAAAAGCTTCACGATATTGATCTAGACTCTTTTCATACGTTGTTGTTTGACCCAGATATGTATTATATACATGCGGACCCTTCTTTTGAGTTGTCCGGGTCAACATCTAACGCCTATTCTGAACCTTTGATGGAGTCTGAGTATCATCCCGTTCTTTCCAATGATATTATTCTTCGGGATATCGATGAAAGCTTCGCTGATGAACTCGCATTTTTAGCAAACACGGGTGTTGAGATGAATCATCTCCAAAACGAAGAAATTGAACCTCTACCCCTTCTTCTAGACTATAAAGAGAATGCGAGTAATCCATCACTTTCACTGTGTCGTCTCTCCAAAATGAGACGCAAACCCTTTCTTTTACACCACTTATCTTTTTCCCATTTCTTCTTGGCTCTTTTCAACTTGTTCTTCCACCAACCGGTGCACTACACTGATAAAATTTTCGAATGGTTGGTGCTGACTTTCGGTGTTTGCAAAGCTTGGCATTGATCAATAATTTTGACCCCCTCTTATGATTTTAAAAGATTAAGATTGTTTAACTCAAGTTTAGAGGGGGGTATAATCTGGCTCTTGAAAATAAAATTTTTTACTCAAAATTGTGAGCCAAAAATAAGTTTGGGGGAGATTTTCACGTCCATATTTCTTGACCCCGCTAATAAATTTTCCTCCTAAGCTTACCGTTTTTTTTAGATTTAACAGATGACAACAGTGAAGACACTGTTGAAAACAAGTTTATGGGAGGTTTGCGCTTATTTACGCATCACTTTGCATCATACTTTGCATAAGCACAAAACATATGATAAAAACAAATTATGTACATAAATAAGATAATAAAAGATTAGAAAGTGAAAAATTACATTCACAAGATTGAAAAAATTTAAGAAAACCATGAAAATTAGAAATTTTATTAAACGAAACTAGTAATAAGCAGTTATGAGCCGTTGTCCTAAGGGTTAGTAAGATGAAAGAAGTCACTATCTGAGGATAAAAATAAGTCTGAAAAATAGTTCCTATTCTGGAAGCCAAACATTTGAACGTTGATACCCTACTATACGCACTTACACACGTTTTGAAACTCGGGATAGCAGAGGATACCATGAAATGCTCTTATCTAAAAGCCAAAGTATGAAGGAAATAATGAATGAAAAATAAAAAATAAAATGGTGAAGAAAAATGAACACTGGTTTTGTAATTACCAAGGCAGCATAAAAAAAATATAGCGAAGGTGCTCCATCATCTAGTGCCTTAGACCAACTGGTTTGGGAGTCACTGCTAAGCCTTAGGTATTGCAAGACGAGGAAATTGCTAATTACGCCTAATCAGCAAACACATGAGTAATCGGTCGGTTAGTATCTCAAGAAGTATTAACGGTCGCATGAAAAAAATGTGTGAGCAAATCCATCAAAATATTTACCGATTAAAAAGTATTGAGGTAGATGGACAAGAGTATGATAGCTTGAATTGAATTCTCCGAGTGTAGGGATGTTCTTTACACACACGTAGGGGTATATGATCGATGTTTGGAAGAAAGGTAGGAATGAAGAATAAAGACGATGTTTTATTGAGGGATGATGTGATTTCTAACATCTTTTCATGACTATTAAGATAGGGCTTATGACAACTGAAAAGCTAGTGTAGTTGGAAACTCTGATTTTCAAAGTCTTTTTTTACAATTCTTATCTTTATATGTAATTTTCACGGTCTTCCTTTTATTATGGGATTTTGTGGGTGCAATCCGCTGAAAACCCTCAGGAGACAACACTCCTTCTACTAGGGACACCTAGAGGTTTAAAGGTTTGTTTCACGTGCTCAGTGCAACAAACCTACGAAAGCGTGCTACCAAAGAAAGCGTGCTAGTTAGTTTTTCTTTTTCTTATATTTTTCTCCTTCTCTTGAAAAAAATAATTTTTCTCGAGACGATCAGAATTAAGTTTGGGGGAATTTGATCAGTCGAAAATATTGCATTCTAAACATATCAATTTCCCTACTATTTCTAATCATCTAAAGGTGTTTGGTATACATATAACACATATTAGCAATCCATCTGCGAAATATCAAATAACATATGTTATACATTATAACTGGCATTATGTGGGAAATTGTGTGTTTATTACTACATACATGATCTTTGTATATTTAAACACTTGTCTCGAGATTGTGTGCAGGAAATTCTCCAGGTTAAAGAGACGGAATCACAAAAGTGCTGATAAAATGCATCAACTCAAAGACTTGAAATCTGGCAGTAACTAAGTAAGAATTATAAGATTCCAGGCATCAAAAGAAAACCCTAAAGACAACATTAGAATTACCCTGGAAAAATAATGTAGAAAGCTCCTAAAATGGCCGCGGATCCACGGCCGAGTCAGGCCGATCCGCCGCGGATCCGCGGTCGATCTGACTCGTCGGCGGGTGATATTTGTTTCAGAGGCCTCCATATAACTTCCTAGCTTCTCCAAGACGCTCGAATTGTGTAGATTTCTCCAGAAGCTTCCCTTCTAACAGCCAAGCTTCTTGTGCAAGTTTGATACCTACCAAACTTCTCATGCAAGCTTCATAACATTCTAGCTTCTAGTAGAAGATAAACCTAGCTTCTAAGAGAAGATAGAGGAAAACTATAAAAGGAGACCTAGAGCTTCATTACAAAGGCTGTTCATTAATTGGGTTGTTGAGTTGTTGAATATCGAGTCAAATTTGCACAAGTTGAGTGAAACAACTTGTGATCCAAAACCCTAACCCAAATCCATTTTCCAAAGCCAAATCAAGATCATTTTGAGAAGCAAATCAAGCGAGCCATCATCGATCCTTTATTCGCAAAGCCAATCTTCATCAAGAGCACGAGATCCACGACGATCCAAGTCTCACGGAGATCGAGCGGAGTGAAATTCTATGGATCTAGTTACCTCTTCAAAAGGAGCGATCAAGAGCAACATCTTGTAATCTCGAATTGAGGGAATGTGTAATTAGTCGTCGATTGAATAAAGGTGATAATTGTAATTCTTGCTTTCTTTACATTCTTGCGTTATGAAATTTCTTGGTTCTTGATTCATTAATTTTCATGATGTGTGAGTGAAATCTCCGCTTGTGACGGAATCGAGAGATTTGGTAGATCTAGTGATGATAAAATCCTAATACAAATCTTAAGTCTTATGAGAATTGCAAACTCTAGGAAAAAGAATCGTCAATAACTTAATTTGGAGCAAGATCAATATTCCTGATTATTTCGTTGCAAATTAGGGATCAAATAATTGATGATTCTCTTTGCTAGAGGCTAGATCCGAATGATGATCAATGAAAAGACAAGGGTTAGAGAAGGAGAAACCCTAGTTTCTTCAATAGATCACTAATTTTCATTCATCACCATCAATCTAGCTACAAATGATCAAAAGATAAGATTAGCCATTATTAGAATCATCATTGCTACCAATTCGATCGATTCCTAAAAGCTATTTTACAAATCTTGATAACTAAATTGATTGGGACATTTCTTGATTCTTGATTCTAGATATTTAGTTTCTTTATGTTTTTTGAAATTAAAATTCATAAATCTTGAATCAATTTTCTTGCATTTTCTTTTATCTTTTCATTTCGACTCATCTAAAATAAGATCGATCAAAACACACATCTCAGTGGACGATCCGTATTCATTAACGCGCTACATCGACACCGTTAATTGATTGCGGTATAAATTTCTTTGGTTGTGATTAAAACTTTTCCAAATACACATAAAGATGATCAATCAAATGGCGCCGTTGCCGGGGATGTGTTCTATTTTGTTCGTTTTTGTTATTTGAGTTGAAAAATTATTATTCCATCAGAAATTTTAGATCAAATTCGCATCAAGCGCTTAACGATTAGTTGTGAATATTTCTGAGGGAATCTGGAATTATTGTAGCAGTGCGATCAAGATTCAGAGAAGTTCTGCAAATTCCAGAGGAGTACTAGAAGCTACAGGAAAATTTTGAAACCCTAACTCATCCTTCCCACCGTGGATTAGCGGCCAATGGTAGGTTTTTGCGGCAGTTCCGCCACCGTTTAGGCACTTCAGTGTTCCAAATTTCTCAGTTATCTCTCAGACTTTCATATCTCCTCTCTGATCTTCTCCAATAACCATTTTCTGCAGGATTCTTTGTAAAATTCGCAGCGCCGCTAAAAGAAAAATTTGTTGCGTGTTTGATCTTGGTTGTTTGCATATTTTAATACGGAAATTAATGGGCAAAGACCAAATTCAAATTAGGTGGGGATTTCGTTACCCTTCCTAAGCCCCAAAAATCACAAACTAGCATCCGCATTATCTTTTATTAACTAAAAAATATCTAGACAAGACTTTAAGGACCTTCGCGCTCAATTAGGCCAGAAGAAGGTTGTGGGAAATCTATTGTTTATCCACATTTCTTTTATGGTGTTTAAGGCAAGTGGTTACTTAATTAGGCCCACTATTTACGTAGTGGAGAACCTCCCACTTACCTGGCACTTACCTGGCCACAGAAGGGGTAAAGAGGCAGTAGAGGATTTATCCTGCAATTTGTCTTCTGGAAGTCTAGGAGCGGTCTAGTGACTTGACCTAGGTGACCATTAGATCTAGGGTGGTGTGTGCATTTTTTGTGATTTGATTTTTCAAAACCTGTATTTTTTCAAAACAAACACCTACCAACTTTTCTGTAATTATCACTAACGCTACCACTTGTGCTACAAACGTTTAGCACATGTTAGGCTGGACACGGGATTCTATTTCCCGTCTTGTCCGCGTTTCTTTTATCGACCCCAGAGTCGGTAATTCTTCGTCTTCTTTGCCACCACCCACCACGACCGCGATGGACGGATTTCCATCAAACTTTAACACCACTCTGCCACCGCCCGCAGGTACGCAGAATTCTCCACGCATTTCTCTCCAACAGAGATGCTATCCTACTCGTGTTCCCCTTCACACCTGTCTTTCTATTCCACCTGCCAACGGGAAAATTTTTGAAATCAAATCTCATTTCATCAAACTTTTACCTAAATTTCACGGGCTCGAGTCTGAAGACGCATACGTTTTTATCACCAAATTCGAAAACGTATGTGCTTTGATGGGTAATTCACAACTGTCTGTGGATGCTATGCGTTTACGTCTTCTCCCATTCACTTTGTGCGATTTAGCCGAGAAGTGGCTTTACAACACAACCACACATTCTATTTCAACATGGGACGAGCTCGTTGCAGTATTCCTTAAGAAATTTTATCCCAATCATAAGACCAGCCGTGTTTGGAGCGAAATCTTCAAATTTACCCAACTTCCCAATGAACCATTTTGGAAATATTTTGAACGGTTCAAGGATCTTCTTCTCCAATGTCCTCATCACGGAATCCCTAGATGGGATCTGTGTTGAATTCTCTATGAGGGTATTGATCTCACTATGAAACAGATGCTTGAAACCATGTGTCATTGTCAATTCCTATCTAAAGATGATGGTGAAGCCTGTAAATACCTAGAAGATTTAGCTCAAAACACATTACAATGGGAAAGTGCAAGTCAACCATTGTCTGGGGAAGGTATCAATCAGCTCGATGTTTCTGACATAATGAGAGCCGAAATGGCCGCAATACAAAGGAAGCTCGACGCTATAGAAAACAAAATCTCTTCAGCCCTCCTAAACCAATTCACACTTCCCAAAACCGTGTGTGGATGCTGTGTAAATGCATCACATTTGACGGAAGAATGTCCTTTTAATTCTCCGTTCCAAGGTCACACTAATGCTGCGTTTCAGCAATAACCTGGAAACAATCCTTCTTCTTCCACTTATAATCAAGGTTGGAGGAATCACCCTGATTTTGCTTGGAACCAATACCAAACACAAAATACGGTTTCAAACCAAAATGACTTTCAATGGGTCCCTCTACAACAACAACCAGTACAACTGAGTCAGCACCCCTTTCAACTACAAAATTTTCAAAACCCGGCCAACAACTTTGATCCTTCATCTGCCGGTACTGCTACACCCTCTGCACTCGACATGTTCATTACACAGTCCATGCAAACGAAAGACATTTTAACATTTTCTATCTAAACATTAGTGCAAAACACTGTCTCCCACGGTGAGAGTATCAAATTGATAGAAGCACAAATTGCACAACTGACTGCAGCAATGAGTGCTAGAGAGAAAGGGAATCTTCCAGTTTAACCCCAACCTGATCCTGGACCCTCACATTATAATGATGTGAATGCACTTATCACGTTGCGATCTGGAAGAGTATTGGACAAACATGTGGGTGAACAAATTGATAATGATGAATTGATCATTAACACCCCATCTTCCACTTCCACTTCCACTTCTACTCCTACTTCTACTCCTTGTCATATTTCGTCTAGTTTACCTTCTTCTTCCGAGCCTATTCTCTATTTTCCCCAAGGCTTGAACCCTCCACCCACTTCATCCTTCCCACCCCCACAAACTTCTCTATAAATGTTGGACCCAACACTTATTGATAGAGCTCTATTTCCAAACAGATTGAGGGCCAACAAACCTAATGCACAAATGGAGAAGATTGTGGACATGTTTAAGAAAGTTAATATCAATATCCCTCTCCTAGATGCTATTCAACAAGTTCCGTCTTATGCGAAAATTCTTAAGAACTTCTGCACTGGGAAGAGGAAGACTCAAGTGTCGAAAAAAGTTTTCATGTCGAGTACTGTAAACACAGCTTTTTCCCAACAATTACCGAGGAAACGTAAGGACCCTGGCTGTCCTACAATTTCTATTTCTATTAGGGGTAAGAATATTAATCGTGCTTTACTCGATTTAGGCGCTAGTGTTAACTTGCTTCCATATTATGTGTATGAGCAATTGGGTATCGGAGAATTAAAACCATCGCATTGCACTTTACAGATGGCAGATCGATCTATCACCAAACCAAGGGGTATGTTATAGGACGTGTTGATAAAAGTCGGGGAATTCATATTCCTTGTAGACTTTATTGTTGTGGATACACAGCCTGTAGCAAACCCACGGAACTAAATTCCGGTGATTTTGGGTCGACCTTTTCTTGCGACTTCCAACGCTGTAATCAACTGTCGAAACGGTTCTATGACCCCATCCTTCGGGAACAGGTCAATTAAGCTTAACATTTACAAGTTGGGAAGTCAAGCCTCCGAACTCTATGTTCGTGTATGTTCTGTCGAATTAATGGATGTCGACTGCAGCAAACTTGAACAGCTTCACGATATTGATCTAGACTCTTTTCATACGTTGTTGTTTGACTCAGATTTGTATTATACACATGCGGACCCTTCTTTTGAGTTGTCTGAGTCAACATCTATCGCCTATTCTGAACCTTTGATGGACTCTGAGTATCATCCCGTTCTTTCCAATGACATTATTCTTCGGGATATCGTTGAAAGCTTCGCTGATGAACTCGTATTTTTAGCTAACACGGGTGTTGAGATGAATCATCTCCAAAACGAAGAAATTGAACCTCTACCCCTTCTTCTGGACTATAAAGAGAATGCGAGTAATCCATCACTTTCACTGTGTTGTCTCTCCAAAATGAGACGCAAACCCTTTCTTTTACACCACTTATCTTTTCCCCACTTTTTCTTGGCTCTTTTCAACTTGTTCTTCCACCAACCGGTGCACTACACTGATAAAATCTTCGAATGGTTGGTGTTGACTTTCGGTCTTTGCAAAGCTTGGTATTGACCAATAACTTTGACCCCCTCTTATGATTTTAAAAGATTAACATTGTTTAACTCATGTTTGGGGGGGGGTATAATCTGGCTCTTGAAAATAAAAATTTTTACTCAAAATTGTGAGCCAAAAATAAGTTTGTGGGAGATTTTCACATCCATATTTCTTGACCCCACTAATAAATTTTCCTCCCAAACTTACAGGTTTTTTGAGATTTAACAGATGACAACAGTGAGGACACTATTGAAAACAAGTTTGGGGGAGGTTTGTGTTTATTTACGCATCACTTTGCATCATATTTTGCATAGCACAAAACGTATGATAAAAAAAACTGTGTACATAAATAAGATAATAAAAGATTAGAAAGTGAAAAATTACATTCACAAGATTGGATCTTCTAAGCCTTAGGTGTTGCTAGACGAGAAAATTGCTAATTACGCCTAGTGAAAAAAAAATATAGCGAGGGTGCTACATCACCTAGTGCCTTAGATCAACTGGTTTGGGAGTCACTGCTATGCCTTAGGTGTTGCAAGATGAGAAAATTGCTAATTACGCCTAATCAGCAAGCATATGAGTAATCGGTCGGTTAGTACCTCAAGAAGTATTAACGGTTGCATGAAAAAAATGTGTGAGCAAATCCATCAAAATATTTACCGATTAAAAAGTACTGAGGTAGATGGACAAGAGTATGACAGCTTGAATTGAATTCTCCAAGTGTAGGGATGTTCTTTACACACACGTAGGGGTATATGATCGATGTTTGGAAGAAAGGTAGGAATGAAGAATAAAGACGATGTTTTATTGAGGGATGATGTGATTTCTAACATCTTTTCATGACTATTAAGATATGGCTCATGACAACTGAAAAGCTAGTGTAGTTGGAAACTCTGATTTTCAAAGTCTTTCTTTTACAATTCTTATCTTTATATGTAATTTTCACGGTCATCCTTTTATTATGGGATTTTATGGGTGCAATCCGCTGAAAACCCTCAGGAGAAAACACTTCTCCTACTAGGGACACCTAGAGGTTTAAAGGCTTGTTGCACGTGCTCAGTGCAATGGTGTTGCCTATGAAAGTTTGCTAGTTAGTTTTTCTTTTTCTTATATTTTCTCCTTCTTTTGAATAAAACAGGTTTGCTCGAGACGATCAAAATTAAGTTTGGGGGAATTTGATCAGTTGAAAATATTGCATTCTAAACACATCGATTTCCCTACTATTTCTAATCATCTAAAGGTGTTTGGTATAAATATAGCACATATTAGCAATCTGTCAGCGAAATATCAAATAACATGTGTTATACATTATAACTGGCATTATGAGGGAAATTGTGTGTTTATTACTGCATACATGATCTTTGTATATTAAAACACTTGTCTCGAGATTGTGTGCAGGAAATTCTCCAGGTTAAAGAACCGGAATCACAAAAATGCTGATAAAACGCATCAAGTCAAAGGCTTGAAATCTTGCAGTAACTAAGTAAGAATTATAAGATTCCAGGCATCAAAAGAAAACCCTAAAGACAACATCAGAATTACCCTAGAAAAATAATGCAGAAAGCTCCCAAAATGGCCGCGGATCCGCGGCTGAGTCAGGCCGATCCGCCGCGGATCTACGACCGATCTGACTCGTCGGCGGTTGGTATTTATTTCAGAGGCCTTCATATAACTTCCTAGCTTCTCCAAGACGTTTCGAATATTGTAGATTTCTCCAGAAGCTTCCCTTCTAACAGCCAAGCTTCTTGTGCAAGTTTGATATCTACCAAGCTTCTCATGCAAGCTTCATAACTACCTAGTTTCTAGTAGAAGATAAACCTAGATTCTAAGAGAAAATATAGGAAAACTATAAAATGAGACCTAGGACTTCATTACAAAGGTTGTTTATTAATTGGGTAGTTGAGGGTTGTTGAGTTGTTGAATATTGAGCCAAATTGGCACAAGTTGAGTGACACAACTTGTGATCCAAAACCCTGACCCAAATCCATTTTCCAAAGCCAAATAAAGATCATTTTGAGAAGCAAATCAAGCGAGCCATCATCAATCCCTTTATTCGCAAAGCAAATCTTCATCAAAAGCACGAGATCCACGACGATCCAAGTCTCATGGAGATCGAGCGGAGCAAAATTTTACGGATCTAGTTACCTCTTCAAAAGGAGCGATCGAGAGAAACATCTTGTAATCTCGAATTGAGGGAATCTGTAATTAGTCTTCGATTGAATAAAAGGTGATAATTGTAATTCTTGCTTTCTTTACATTCTTGCGTTATGAAATTTCTTGATTCTTGATTCATTAATTTTCATGATGTGTGAGTGAAATCTCCGCTTGTGACGGAATCGAGAGATTTGGTAGATCTGGTGATGATAAAATCCTAATACAAATCTTAAGTCTTATGAGAATTGCAAACTCTAGGAAAAAGAATCGTCAATATCCTAATTTGAAGCGAGATCAATGTTCTTGATTATTTCGTTGCAAATTATGGATCAAATAATTGATTATTCTCTTTGCTAGAGGCTAGATCCGAATGATGATCAATGAAAAGACAAGGGATAGAGAAGGAGAAACCCTAGTTTCTTCAATAGATCCCTAATCTTCATTCATCTCCATCAATATAGCTACAAATGATCATTAGATAAGATTAGTCATTATTAGAATCATCATTGCTACCAATTCGATCGATTCCTAAAAGCTATTTTACAAATCTTGATAACTAAATTGATTGGGATATTTCTTGATTCTTGATTCTAGATCTTTAGTTTCTTTATGTTTCTTGAAATTAAAATTCATAAATCTTGAATCAATTTTCTTGCATTTTCTTTTATCTTTTCATTTCGTCTCATCTAAGACAAGATCGATCAAAACACACATCTCAGTGGACGATCCGTATTCATTAACGCGCTACATCGACACCGTTAATTGATTGTGGTATAAATTTCTTTGTTTGTGATTAAAACTTTTCCAAACACACACAAAGATGATCAATCAAGCGCCCTGCCAATCAGATGGTAGGAGGAGCCTCTTCAAGTCCAACTGTTGAACCGAGGAGACAGGAAGTGACAGATAACCAGCCAAATCCTGATTTTTACTTCTGTTGCAAGAGAGGAGGACACTTGTGGAAGGACTGTAGGCGCGCAAAATGCCTATGCTTAGTTTGTGGCGCATCCAATCACGGAATTTTTGATCATTAAATTTTTTTTTTATATATTTTTTTCTTTTCCGTGGATTTTACCGATCAGGAAAAATTGGAAACTATCCTTATAGATGCAACCCAGCCTACACACCCACCAACTACCCGCAGCGGAAAGCTATCCAGGCTCCTGCACCTCGTCTTGCACTCCCAGCTCCACCATATCCACAGCCTACTCGCCAATTCCAACAGGCAATGAGGGACATGCCTCGAGGGCAGAGAAACATGCCCCAAGGACAGAATGTGCCTCCAGTTAGGAGGAATGTACCACGACGTCAGACTTTCACTTTAGCGGCCATAGTAGTCGATGCAGGGTTCCTAGGCACTCTAGTGAGGTCTCCTAAGCCATCAACCATGGCAATTTTAAAAATTATGGTGCCTACAAACCCTAAAGTACGGATCGTTTGCTAGATGTCTAGGCGAACATGAACTAGTTAACAGTTAACTAAAGAGATACGGAAGTTACAACCTTTGTAGATCCGGATATCCACCTCCACGGCTCCGCAACGAGGTCATCTCCGCTGTCCAAATCAAATCCGGGCTCTAGAGTCGACTTCGTCGGAGAATGGGCAAGCTAGGTCGTCGATGTCCATGCCGAAGATGATCTACGTCGAAGCATCGATGAATCAAGCTCCACCTTCACCAAACCCTAAAATCTTGTGAAGGAAACACACTCTACTACTTGGCAAGAGGTAGAGGATGAAGAAATAGGAAGTGGGTAGACTTTAGAATTGGATTTCTCACTCTTATGCATCAATCACCATTGATGGAGGTGAAGCTTTTCTTCTTCAAGTCAAGGAAGAAGAAGAAGAAAGCTTATGAAAAGTTATGATAAGATTATTAGAAAATGAAAAGAAAATGAATTCTTATCATAACTTTAACTATAGTTAGGTGTAGGGAATTAATCATGGTTTAGTGGAATGGTTAGGTTAAGCATGAGACAAATATGGTCACAAAGTCAAACATTCATGAATCTTCATGAAAAAACAAAGAAAGCCTCCATTTCTTCTCATGCTTAATATATTCCAAAAAGAATAAATATATATAAATGAATAAGAAAACCAAAACCCTAATTATCCACTTAACCATTGTTTAATTCTTTACACTTAACTAAAAAGTCATATATCATCAAACATGATACAAGCAAATGCACAAAAGTATATCGCATATACAATGCGCACATCCGAGTGAGAAAATCCATCTTAAGTAAACCGATACTAGTTGATGCAAAGTAATATATCAAATATATAAATATGCATTAAATCATTAAATCAACATTTGATTCAATGATCCGGTCATGCGCACATAACCGACTGGTATCTAATATATCGGCTTATCGAATCAACGCTTGAATCGATAACTAGGTTATATCGCATACAACCTTTCGATATATTTATCGCGAGAATAAAATACGGTATCACATACACGCATTATTCTTGGTCCCGCACATATCTCATATGCGCTCCTATTTCGTTTCGCTTGAACCAGGAAACCTCTGTGTAGGACTCTAAAGACTCGTCAATACGCCGGCAGCGGATGATGATCATATCAAACATCCACAAGCCGCAAGCGGTCTGCTAAACGTAACGGCCACCCGGGTATTGAGCGATCTGAAGATCGACGAGCAAGCCCGCTCACACTCCAGTGAATCCGACCAGTAACACTACCGTACAGTCCGGTCTGATCGTCTGATATGTTGCATATTTCGCCTAGGGGTGGTAAACGTCAGACCCCAGTAGCTCGATAAGTCGTGTCGATATGCGGTCTATAACTGTTCGAGAAACTACTGGTAACACTTACCAGTAAATCTCAGCAACCCTGGCCAGGGATTTCCGGTTATAGCCAATCGAACACAGCGCAACATCAACCCCCATATACCGGGAGAGACGAATCCCCTCCTATCGCTCATTGCCTCCATGTGACTCGGGACTGTACCCAAAAACCACCGTTTTGCACGCCCTCTTGGACGTGGTAAGATGGAAATCAAAGCACAGTGGGAACCACACAAGACTCTATGACGATCTCGGGTCAACAGACTACTCTGTACCAGTGTCACCAGAGAACTGCCATCTGACGTGAGGTATAATACCATCTGGGAGTTCTCGGCGAGTCCGTCCAGTGTACCCAGTCTCTACTGAGCACCCGTATATCTCCTCTGATGTCAAACACCGATGGATATGGGATCATCCATCGCCCATCTGTATGGGTCGAGAAGGTACACGCTAGTCTACTCTGGTATATCGATGCCCCGTCTCGATACACCCTCGACTAGGGACTGTGAAGGATGTACTTATAGACTACCATGTCCCCACTAGTATGATCCGCATCATAGTCCAGGTAGTCAAGTACAGATCCTAAGGGCTTTACCAACATGTAACAGAGAGACAATCAGCATACACGTTAAGGTAAAGTTCAACCAGATAGCATACTATCATGTCGAGCAAGAAAGTCCTCCCTATATATGTCCCAGCATCCACTACAATATACATCCTATGTATAGTAATGGCCTCTAGGGCATACATATTACTAACAATCTCCCACTTGCACTAGGGCCATCAGTAGCAGTGGTTGTAGTATCTCATACTCAACCATCCCATAAAAGTCTCTCTCTGGGAACAGGCCTTTGTGAGTGGATCCGCTGTGTTGTCCTCAGAATCTTCTCTCCTAACCTCGATCTCCCTGGAGATCAACCATCTCCATGATCAGGCGATGCTTCCTTAGAATAAGTCTGGATCACTGATGGGACCGGTGTTCCTCGGCATGAGCCACAACTCCATTGTCTCACAATGGTAGGAACGTAGTTCATCTCATGAACCAATATACACCCAAACAGCCTCTTTGGTAGCATCTTAAGTAGCGATGTATCCTGCCTTTATCGTCTAGTATGTCACGGTATCTAGCTTGGAACTCTTCCAACATACCGTCCCTTTACTGAGGGTAAAGACAATGCCTGTGACTGACACTCAGTCGTCTTTATCACCCTGGAACCATTCCAGTGATTCTCCTCAGGATCGGTTGATACCGTCTCACTACAATTAGTGAGTATCCTAACATCCATTTAGATCTATCTCATAGATCCAAAATCCAGGATTTAGTAGGTATCACTTTAATCCTATGTTGAGAATCATAGTGATAAGCGGAGATTGATCGAGCGTAGCATAGGAAACTACTTCCCTATTAAAAGTATGTCATCCACGTATTCTACGAGGATCACCACCATACTCTCTACTACCTTTTTGTTTATACAAGGTTCATCTACCATTTTGATGATGTCAAACTCTTTGACTAATTCATCAAAACAGATGTTCCAACTCCGCGATGCCTGCTTTATCCTATAAAGCATCTTGCACACGTTTCCGCTGCTCCCACTGTCTACGAAGCCCTCTGGCTGTGTACTTACAGACGCACTCTTCTAAATCATCATTTAGAAAAGCAGTCAAGACACCCAACCACCAGATATCGCAGTCATGGTATGCAGCCGTGGCAAGTAGGATCTGGATGGACTTAAGCATAGATCCTTGAAAAAGTTTCATCATGATCCACGCCTGGTCAATGAAGAAAACCTTTAACAATTCTAGCTTTGAAAGTCTCAACTTTTCCATGTACACCAAGTAATCTTCTCAAGATATACTTGCTCCTGATGGGGATTTAACCCTTCAGATCTTGCAGCTAAAGTCCATACTTTGCTGGTGTATAAGGATTCCATCTCAGATCACTAAGCATCCAGCCATTCTTACAGAGTCTTACTCCTGATGGCCAGCTCGAAACTAGTTGGGTCATCATCTCATGATGCAATCCTCGCTCCCACTGTCATAGAGAAACTGAAGCATCTCTCAGGTGGGTGAGGAACCCTACTAGATCGGCGGAGAGGCTGAGGTTCGTTGGTTTCTACTGAATACTTTGGTTCTATCAAATCATCAGCTGTAGTTTGTATAGCTGGAACCTTTCCAGTTCTACATTACAGTCCTTGCCTCGAGCTTGTCCGGATTTTGTTTTTAGACATAGGCCGGGCAACTCCAAATCTTAACTGGCTTAAGACATGGGCTCTTCCCTTTCCATATCTCATATGGAGTGGTAGGCAACTGATTTGATTCGAACCCTATTCAATAGGTATGCAACTTCATAAGTGCATAACTCCCAGAAGGAAAAAGGTAACTCAGTAGTACTCATCATAGAGCACACCATATCAAATAGGGTGTATCTGCTCCGCCCCGATATACCATCGTGCTATGGTGTATACGGAGGAGTAATGCTGAGAGAGAATCTCATTCTCCTTTAGAATAGTCCAGTATTTCCGTGCTCAAGTATTCTCCTCCTTGATCTCATCATAGGACATAATACTTATACCCGTATTTTGGTTCTCTACTTCTAACTTATATTCTGTGAATATCTCAAAAGGTTCGGACTTGTGTTTCAACAGGAACATAGGTCTGAAACTCAAAAGATCATCAGAGAACGTAATGAAGTACAAAGAACCAGTCCTGGCATTTGTAGACAGGGGACCTTGCATACATCCTCATGTATCATCCCAAGAGTTTAGTAACTCTTTCTCTGTTTCCACTAAACGGAGCTATGGTCATCTTATCTTTGTGACATGACTGGCGAGTTTCACAAGATGTAAATTCAAACTGATTTAAATATGCATCTAAATGTAACTCAGCCAGTCGGGTCGCATTGATATGACCTAGTCTACAATACCTCAAGAAGGATTCGTTCATTTCTGAACTCTTCCTCTTGTGTGTGTTCCGTATACTAAGAACTGTAGTTTGATTTAGAACATCAATGCTTTTAGATAACGTGCCTGAACCGATCAACCTTTGATATAGGAAATGTTCAAAACATTATCCAGCAATACAAAATTTTATCATTTCTTTACTAATAAAGAGATTGATATGATTTTGTATATCAGGTTCGGTATCTAATAACATTCGTTCAGAATCAATGTATTGATAATACAGGGTGACAGTGACCGACAGACTTGGCTGCAACACTTGCCCCGTTTTCTGCCTCATGAAACTTATCACCCGTTCTCAGTTCTCTACCTTTCTGTAGCCCTATGTAACAGATTACATATCTGGGATCCTGATCTGGTATCACATACCCAGGACGTAAAGAATACTGAGAAACAGTTCTGTATAATGAACACACCCGAAGATGATGCATCAACATGCACTCTCTTCGTTTGGGCGGCACGGGAATTCTGGTAATCCCCAATTTCCTGCTCTGTCTTATAACATTTATAAGTTGGAGCGGGACCAACGTTCCCCAGCTCAGTATAACAAGCGGGTTCGGTCAATAATCCGTTTTATTATCTTGATTAAGGCGTGATATGGTCGCTACCAGGAGGGAGAGAGAAGAAAACACTCAGCGTGCGCTCTTGTAAGAATAGATTGGTTTTTATTTTATCTAATCAGGATGGCTCCCACTGCTTTTTATCAAATCTTCCTTCAAACCCTAAAAGGAAAGACTAGCCGGGATTAATTACACACTACAAGTTCGCCAATCTTTCAGCCAGGCCAGTGTCGGTACTTTGAGGGAGGTCCCCCGTGCTTTCGCACGAACCTAATTACTGTAAACCTCGTTTTCCCAGAGGCGTAACCCCGTTAACACCTTTCTAGACACCTACTTGATCGGCTAATTGTAATGTATAAAACTCTCCCAGGAGTAACACTTACTCGCAGCGGGTATCGGGATCCAACTATCTCATAGAAGGTATGCAATCTCATTGCAAATTTCAACACTTGAAATTCCCGATAATGTTTTGCCCCTAGCTCGCTATGACCTTGACGGAGGCCAAACAACCCATAGTCCGCTAGTCAAGTTCAACCCGTCATTTCCTGATTGAATTAAACCCACCCGCACGACCCTTGACGGAGGCCAAACAACGCCGTACGAATACCCTAATCCAATCGCATCATATGCTAGCAGATAAGCACTAGTTAGCTACCGTACACTACGCCTTGACGGAGGCCAAACAACCGCAGCACGAATACTAACTAGTACGTATCTGAAATGACGGAGGGCTACGACAGGTTTTTCTGAAAACCTATTGCGTAATGAACTTGATATCGTTGTAGAATCGAATGAATTTTGAAATGGAGTGTTTTTGAGGCTTTTCTAGTTTTGCTAAAGGAGTCACTCCCGGTGAAGGGATCGTCGGTCCTTTCCTCGTCGAATGAGGTGCGGGATATATCATATATATCACTGTGCAAAGCAAAAACACTTAAAAGCAATCAAAAGACAAACCGAGTGTGTAGCATCTGCCAGTTATTGCTAAAGGAGTCACTCCCGGTGAAGGGATCTCGGTCCTTTCCTCATCGAATAAGGTGCAGGATATATCACATATACCGCTGTGCAAAGCAAGAACTGTAGCTACCTGTTTTATTTTGAAATTCGATTCTACAACATCTTAGGTTTCTTTTAATTCATTAATCACATTAATGAAGTCCCATCATTTAAATACCTAAACATCACAGATAGATATGACGTACACTTATGCCATCCGCATTCGCCTCGATGTCCCCTCGTGCACCGTTAGGTTAGGTAACTAACGGCAGAGCAGGGCAGGGCTAGCACGGGTGTAAAACATAAGTAACGTCTATATAATATATCATATATACTATATACTATATCCATCACAGAAACATCACATGATCTCATCACAGATATCGCAGCAGAAGAATCATATGAAATATTGGATATACTAGGACGTCCGTGTTTTTAATACGAGCCAGTATAAAACACGGATTCCACGGTCGTGATGAATAGCCAAACCCACACCCCTAGACCCCTACGAGAGCGGCAAGCAACCCTGCCAATTCTGGAGTTAGGAGACCCGGACTCGACTCCTCGAGTTGGTCTCCCACTGGACTCCAGAACCCGGTTACTTGTGCCCTCCTCCTTGGGTCTATCCTAGTGCGGAAAAGTAAATAATATACAACAGGTGACAACTCCCGCAACCTGGAAGCGCCCCAATAAAAGAATATTACATACAAGTTTTTACATGAATGAAAATGAAAAACACTCATCTCACATAAAAACCCCCGGCTATTCAAACACGACGATCCAATATAACATATCCAGCAACACATAACATCACATGTCATCAACGTAAGTAAATATGTCCATCCCAATTTTCGTTGACATATAGCAACGAAACCGGCGATATCACATTTTACACTTACGGTCACAGAAAAGAAAGTGTAAAACTACAACAGTTGGAATCCGCAATCTGCATAGACATCGCATGCCTAATCAAATGAATACCTTAGACATCACATGCCTAACAATTATAAACCCCGCATTTTAGTCTCATTATCGAAAACACTTTTCAATATCAAGTCGGGCAATTCAACAAGATTCCCGACATCCTGATCGAATACTCGTCGCAAACTTCAGTAGACGGCCGCACCCCCAATACCGTCGACGAAGTGCACCAAGGCGGAACACCGCTACCGCGAGCACCCGGAGGGATGCTTTCAGCGACGGGGTTCTCCTACAGTCACTTGGTCGGGGCTATGGAGTGAAGCTGTCTATTAAGTTTATCCGGCGAATATCCGCGTACGCTACGTGATTGCGACGGACTTTTGATCACATCAAAAATCCGTGGCAACCGATCAAGTGAGACTAAATTGCTACGTTTATAACATTCATTCAGTTATCTCATAACTTATTGTGAATTCCAATTATTGTATCCCATTCCAGATAAACAGAAAATGTTAAACTTTTCGATCGAACAATCGAACACCCAAGTTTTCCCGATACTGATCAACACATGAAACAAGTATAACAACATTCCGTTCGTGCCTCAGTACCAACGATCCAGCCGTAGAAGGGTCAAGCCAACGCCTCACATGTGGCACGCCGTACTGCCCCAAACCCGAAGGTTCAAAGGGCAGTTCAAGACGGTCACATAATCGAGTTAAGGTTTGTGTCTTCTAGAGGGACCATCGCGTTACTTGCACTACTTAGAACGTCGTTAAACTACGGAAAAATCCAACACTTGGAAATTTCCCGACAGGGGAAAAATCGGGTATTTATATCCGGTCGAACTTTTTAACATATTCTAAAATTTATCCGGAAAACCACACAGACAAAATTTGATATCCCGATCGAAATACCGAATCCCCAAATCAACTCAGAAAAATTCAACTCTGGAAAAAATATTAAAAATATCCAGAGAACTCATCACAGCTAAATAGGAGTTACTGTGAAAACAACCCTACAGAAAACGACAAACCAGCCGCCCTTCCGCCGCACGAGCCAGGCTCATGCCGCGGAAGCGCGGCGGTCTGATGGAATTAGGGCTACGAAATTCACTGTTTCTCTTATATTTTCCTGCATGTTTTTCTGAATATTTTTAATGTGGAAAAATCCCAGGTTTTAAAAATTGTACAGAGAGCAATATCGATGCGGGGTTTCGGGTTCGTTCGGACTTCAATTTCCGTCTGGACTTCGCCTAAGGCTCTAGCCTGGCTCTGATACCACTGCAGGGTTCCTAGGCACTCTAGTGAGGTCTCCTAAGCCATCAACCATGGCAATTTTAAAAATTATGGTGCCTACAAACCCTAAAGTACGGATCGTTTGCTAGATGTCTAGGCGAACATGAACTAGTTAACAGTTAACTAAAGAGATACGGAAGTTACAACCTTTGTAGATCCGGATATCCACCTCCACGGCTCCGCAACGAGGTCATCTCCGCTGTCCAAATCAAATCCGGGCTCTAGAGTCGACTTCGTCGGAGAATGGGCAAGCTAGGTCGTCGATGTCCATGCCGAAGATGATCTACGTCGAAGCATCGATGAATCAAGCTCCACCTTCACCAAACCCTAAAATCTTGTGAAGGAAACACACTCTACTACTTGGCAAGAGGTAGAGGATGAAGAAATAGGAAGTGGGTAGACTTTAGAATTGGATTTCTCACTCTTATGCATCAATCACCATTGATGGAGGTGAAGCTTTTCTTCTTCAAGTCAAGGAAGAAGAAGAAGAAAGCTTATGAAAAGTTATGATAAGATTATTAGAAAATGAAAAGAAAATGAATTCTTATCATAACTTTAACTATAGTTAGGTGTAGGGAATTAATCATGGTTTAGTGGAATGGTTAGGTTAAGCATGAGACAAATATGGTCACAAAGTCAAACATTCATGAATCTTCATGAAAAAACAAAGAAAGCCTCCATTTCTTCTCATGCTTAATATATTCCAAAAAGAATAAATATATATAAATGAATAAGAAAACCAAAACCCTAATTATCCACTTAACCATTGTTTAATTCTTTACACTTAACTAAAAAGTCATATATCATCAAACATGATACAAGCAAATGCACAAAAGTATATCGCATATACAATGCGCACATCCGAGTGAGAAAATCCATCTTAAGTAAACCGATACTAGTTGATGCAAAGTAATATATCAAATATATAAATATGCATTAAATCATTAAATCAACATTTGATTCAATGATCCGGTCATGCGCACATAACCGACTGGTATCTAATATATCGGCTTATCGAATCAACGCTTGAATCGATAACTAGGTTATATCGCATACAACCTTTCGATATATTTATCGCGAGAATAAAATACGGTATCACATACACGCATTATTCTTGGTCCCGCACATATCTCATATGCGCTCCTATTTCGTTTCGCTTGAACCAGGAAACCTCTGTGTAGGACTCTAAAGACTCGTCAATACGCCGGCAGCGGATGATGATCATATCAAACATCCACAAGCCGCAAGCGGTCTGCTAAACGTAACGGCCACCCGGGTATTGAGCGATCTGAAGATCGACGAGCAAGCCCGCTCACACTCCAGTGAATCCGACCAGTAACACTACCGTACAGTCCGGTCTGATCGTCTGATATGTTGCATATTTCGCCTAGGGGTGGTAAACGTCAGACCCCAGTAGCTCGATAAGTCGTGTCGATATGCGGTCTATAACTGTTCGAGAAACTACTGGTAACACTTACCAGTAAATCTCAGCAACCCTGGCCAGGGATTTCCGGTTATAGCCAATCGAACACAGCGCAACATCAACCCCCATATACCGGGAGAGACGAATCCCCTCCTATCGCTCATTGCCTCCATGTGACTCGGGACTGTACCCAAAAACCACCGTTTTGCACGCCCTCTTGGACGTGGTAAGATGGAAATCAAAGCACAGTGGGAACCACACAAGACTCTATGACGATCTCGGGTCAACAGACTACTCTGTACCAGTGTCACCAGAGAACTGCCATCTGACGTGAGGTATAATACCATCTGGGAGTTCTCGGCGAGTCCGTCCAGTGTACCCAGTCTCTACTGAGCACCCGTATATCTCCTCTGATGTCAAACACCGATGGATATGGGATCATCCATCGCCCATCTGTATGGGTCGAGAAGGTACACGCTAGTCTACTCTGGTATATCGATGCCCCGTCTCGATACACCCTCGACTAGGGACTGTGAAGGATGTACTTATAGACTACCATGTCCCCACTAGTATGATCCGCATCATAGTCCAGGTAGTCAAGTACAGATCCTAAGGGCTTTACCAACATGTAACAGAGAGACAATCAGCATACACGTTAAGGTAAAGTTCAACCAGATAGCATACTATCATGTCGAGCAAGAAAGTCCTCCCTATATATGTCCCAGCATCCACTACAATATACATCCTATGTATAGTAATGGCCTCTAGGGCATACATATTACTAACAGTCGAGGTTGTATGTCAAGGTAACAGTAGTAATTCTCTTTCACACTCTCAAATCCTTGTATCACTTTGTTATTCTTCATACACTGCCAAACTTTTCTTAAATCTGTTACACTTTCCGTTTATAAATTTCGAGGACGAAATTTTTATAAGAAGGGTAGAAAGTAACAACCATAAACTTCCTGTACAACTTTCTGTACAAATTTTTCAAAAAATACAGAAAGGGGTATTTTTGCCCGAGCACAAGTTATAAATATGTTATTATTTTTAATAGCAAGAAGGAGCTTGTAGCTCATTGGTAAGACCTTGCACTGCTGAACCAAAGCACCAGAGTTCAAATCTTATTAGCCACATTATTTTTTAATTTGTTTTCTTTTAAATTTTTAGAAGTCCAAGAGTCTACACGTGCATAACTCATAAAAACCAAAAGTCACAAATAAAAAAAACTGGCCTAGGAGGATAACCAAGAGATGAGGGACACGTGGCCTCCCTGACTCAGCCCGACTCGGCTGACTCGGGCCGGCGGCACGGCCGAATCGGCCTGCGACACCGGTCCGACTGAGTCGGATCGCCGAGTCTCCTACAGGAAAGTTGTGTCTCTTGATCTTCCCTAAACCCCTGTATACTTTAAAAACTCTGCATTATTACAGAGAATTTAAAATTCAATTAAAACCCTTTTTAATACAAAATTAAATACATTTTTCTTTCACACCCTTTCATCTACCCTAACCCTAATCTTTTTCTATAATACCACCCCTAAACACACCCCCTCACTCATAAATTCTGTCCAAACTCTCAAGAAAACTCTCTAGAATTTTGTGTACAAGTGGAGTTAGCGAAGGGCGAAACTCCGGCGAAATTCCGACGACGACCCTAGGAGCTCCCGGCGACGAAACGACGCACCGGAACCTACTTCCACTCTCTCTTCCTCTCCTCTAAACCAAAAGCCAGTAAGTCTCTCCTCGCTCTTCTATTTTCTATTCTTAAAACTCATAATTCTAAAACCCGATGGAATCGGAGTTAATCCGACATCCGATTCGGTTCTTCTTAAAAATTCCATTTTTCTTAAATAAAAACATACCACACTCTTACATCTTGACTATTAAATATTAACAAAAAATCATGAAAAAGTTCTATAGCAAAATATCTCATATTGCAATTTTTATCGTACTTTTCTAGTAAAATACCATGTAGTTTAGTTTCGACTTTAAAACATCATTAATCTTGTTATACCTTTAAATAGATCACGAGGTAATGACCTACCTCTTCAAAACACTCATATGCAACATAGCACAATACCTTTAGGGAAATATAGATTCGGGAAAATACCGTTTTACACAAAACTACCTTAAACTTATAAAAAACCATTTTCACAAGATTATGGATTTTAAACAAGTCTTTGCAAAGCGCCGCTACAACCCATTTAGGGAACCCATTTAGGATGGTGCGGATTATCGCACATTCTCGGGCTTAGTAGTGCGAGATGCAGACCTCCGCAAGGAAATTATTGTAAAGTACTGGATTGTATATTACATTTTGGATGCTTAGATATAATAACAGTCTTGCTCAATATGATAATATGCTATTTGGTTTGATTCCATCTTAATATGTGTATATATTTCTTTTAACATATCGCTAATACATATTGATAGAGTCCTTAGGATCTTTGCTTGACTATCAGCGTTGTGATGGGAGTCGCACTAGTGGGGGTTGGGTAGTCTATAAGCGCATCCTTAAGCCTGTCCCTAGTCGTAGGATTATCAAGACAGGGTATCGATACTCCAGAGTAGACTAGTGTATATACTTCTCAGCCCAGTTAAGGGAAATGGCTTATCCCGCAGCCATTGGTATGCCGTACCGGAGATAGTATACGGGTTATGAGTTACACTGGACGGACTCAATGGGAACTACTGGTTAGTATTATACTTATCGTTAGTTAGCAGTTCTTGGGTGACATGAGTACAGGTTAGGCCGTTGACTTGATATCATTATTCGTATCGAGTGTGTTCCCACTGTACTTAGATTACTACCCTACCATGGCTCAAATGAGTCGTGCAAACAGGTAGTGGTTGGGTGCAGTCCCAAAGCACTTGGAGGCAGTAGCGGATAGAAAGGATTCGTCTCTCCTGGTATTGGGAGTTGATATCGCGCTGTGTTTGGATAGCTAATACACAAAGTCCTTGGCCAGGGCAAGTGAGATTTACTGGTAGTTACATCAATAGTTTCTCAGGGTGTATTGGGCTTTACACCGACACGATTTATTACGTTATTAGGGGTCTGACGTTTACCATTCTCCCTAGGCCCGATATACGATACTCTTAGACGAACAGACCGGACTGTACGGAGATTGTCACGGATAGGCTCGGTAGGGGTTTGGATGGGTTCTCTCGTCGGCCTTTTTTTCAACATATACCTGGATAGCCGTTACGTACAGCTAGTGCCGCTAACGGACTTATGGTTAAACCCACTGCCAGTGTACTGTCGAGTTTTTAGAGTTCCACACAGAGGATTTCCCTGGTTCAGGCGAAACGATGTTGAGGCCGTATGGTTTTACGTGCAGGGTTCCGATCATATACGTATACTGGCTACAAGAATGTTGTTCGGATGGATAATACTAGTGAGCTTTGGTTTAAACTAGATTCTAGTATTATATTATTGGATTATTATTATCTAATCGTATTCGTATTTTTGCAATACGAATACAGGTATGTATATACAGTGAGGGTATTCTTGTGATTTTACAAGAGATGCTTTTAGAAGGGGACACCTCATTATTGGATTTATCTATTTTTGGAAATAGATTAATGAGATGGAAAATTGAGATATTTGTGGTATGGGGTGAAGCATAGCTTATTCTTTATTTATTGGTTTGGCCCCACTATTCAAGCATAGCTAGTATTTTCTATCGAAAATAATGCATGCTTGATGTGAGAAAAGGAATGCGCCATTCTTCACTTTCACAACACTTGCTCATTTGCAATTTTCCTTTCTCTCTCCATTTCCTCTCCTCCTTCTTCCTCAAGACCCTAACCCTCACATGTGTTATGAATCCTAGGGTCACTTGAGATTAAATACTTCAATTAACACTCTACATCTCCTAAACTACCTAGTTTAGCGAACTAGGTACTTTAGTTACCTCGGTTTAGAGGTTAGAGCTTGAACCATAGACTCTCGGGTGGATCGTTTTCGACACGAGGAGGCCGACGACCGAGCTAGATCCGCGACTTCAAGGAGCTCAAGGAAAGGAGAACAAGACCCGAAGGATTAGATTCAATAAGGTATAAAACACTTACATAGTAGTTTATAACTCTATGTAGTTTAGCTAGTTAAGCTTTCCGAAAAGATCCTGTAGATAGGTTGATGTTGCAAGTATAAAAAATCATTTTTTGTGTATTCCGCCTCCCCATAAGTGCGTAGGGTGTGCGACATCAACTTATAGTGGTATCTGAGCCTACTTAAATTTTAACTAGCTTGTTTACAAGTAGTTGGAACTTCGATCGATTGAAAAATATCCGAAATTGCATTTCCATTACATGCTTGCTGTTCGTTTTTAAAAGTTGTTCAAAAAATCATTTCAGTGGCCTTAAAAATATGAGCAGGCTTTAATAGGACCAAGGAAAAATTTTGAGCCCATAATCCATCAACTAGACCATGGAATCGCGGCCAAATAGGTCATTTGGCCACGGATCCGCGACCGAGTTATGGACAATATGCTCCAAATTTTTTTCTGTTGTTCAAGTACTTGGAAATATGATTTTTGGTATATCTGGTTTTTATCTAGATTTGTTAGTGTACTGTTATGTGCATGCGGTAAACACGGAAATTTATTATCGATCAAAATTCTAAGTTCTTGATTAACTGTGTTTATGTTTGTATATATGTGTTGCTAAACGTCTACTAATTTCTATATGTCGATTAGTGGGGGCTGCACATATATAGTATTTTGTTGATGGTTTGTGTATATGAGGTATTGGATCTTCGTGAATGAATAACCGGGGGATGTGAGAAGTGTGTTCTTTTCTTTCATTCATGTATATTTATAAATTGATGTAATATTCTTTTGCGGGGCACATCCGGGTTGAGGTTGTAGCCACCGTTGTATTATTTCATTTACTTTTTCTTGCACCTAGGATAGACCTAAGGAGGGGGTGCACAAACTACCGGGTTCTTGAAGTGCCGAGTGGCCTATTCATTTCATTGAGTGAGGTTGGTTCACTTCGGGAATTTGGCATGTAGTTTGCCGCACCCGTAGGGGTCTAGGGTGGGGTTTGGCTATTCATCACGACCGTGGAATCCATTTTTCGTTCTAAGCTAAAACGAAACATGGAAATCCTAGTATATTCAGTATATTCAATATATTCATCTGTGTTGCTGTGATTTGGAATGCCTATTATTGCGTGAAACAAATGGCTATATATATTATATATAATAAACGTTGCTTATGTTTTGCACCCGTGCTAGTCCAGCCCATGCTCTGTCGTTAATTAAGTAACCTAACGGTGCATGAAGGGGCCCGTGGCGAATACTGATGGCATAAGCGTACGTTCTATTTTCGTTTCTTTCTGCAATGATAGGGTTAAATGATGTGACCAGATTAATATTGTTTAATGCAAAGAAAACAAACCAAAGTTAAATCGTTGGAAGAATTTCAAAACCGCTCGGTTTTCTTGAAAAACAACTTTTAAAAGGGGAGCCTAAACCACTCCTTTTAAAAGCTATCATGGTTCCTTCGATTATATCAAGTTCATTACGTTCACGGTTTTCGCCAAAACCAGTCATAGCCCTCCGTCATTTCATATGGGTATTTTGTAGTATTCAAGCTATGTATTTTGACCTTCGCCAAGGCATAGTGATTGGTAGCTGCTGGGTATTCATCTGTAGCATAGATAGATGCGTTAATTTGGGAAAGACGTACAGCTATTTTGGCCTTCATCAAGGGTTTGTACGAATGAGTTCAAATTAACCTGGACAATGACGGGTAGAACTTGACTTGCGTCTTATAATATGTTGGCCTTCGTCAAAGTCATAAGCGCCTGGGCAAAAATCCACATCGGGAGTTTTAAAAGAAAAGTAAACTTGCTACTTTTGCATACCATATAGAGTGTGATGATTTTGGTAGGATTCCTTTAAAATTTTCATGCAATGATAGTTGGATCTCGATCCCACCGTGAGTTTTATTACCCCTCGGGAGATTTTTTCCACTTCGTAATCAATGCTATAAACCAAGTAGGTGCCTAGAACGGTGTTAGCGAGGCTATGCCTCCAGGGAAAAGAGATTATGTAATTAAGGAACTTCGCGAAAGCGCTGGAAAACCTCCCTCGAAATACCGACACTAGCCTGGCCAAAAGGTTAAGCAAGAATTGTAGGGTGCGATTAATCCCGACTAATTCTTCTTTTATGGTTTGAAGGAGAATTTGAGAAACAGTGGGAGACATCCTGTTTAGATAAACTAATAAGCATTCTAAATTTACAAGAGCATCATACCGAGTGTTTCTTCTCTCTCTCTCCTAATAGCAGCGACCAAAATGACCGGGCTTAACTTACTGCTACTTAAAAATATATTGACGGGGCCAAACTATAAAGATTGGATAAGAAATGTCCAGATGGTCATAACCTATGACAAGCCGGGTTACCTCCTTACTACCAAATCCCCCACCGTCCCAGGTCCAGATTCCACCGTCGCGGATATTGAGATCCATAAGACATGGAAAATAGACTGTGCGAAAGAAAAGTGTCTCGTGCTAGCCTTAATGGATAATGAACACCAGAGGCGACACGAGAAGATGGACTTAGCTTCCATCTTCCTCCATACCAAAGATTTATATGGAGAGCAATCTCGTATCGCAAGATACGAGACCTCGAAAAAAAAAATCAAGCGAGGTTGGCTATCGGGTCATCTATAGGGTATCTCATCTTTAAGATGATTAACTATATTGAAGAGACTGCGGACCTTGGGATCACATTGGAGAACGAGTTGTATACAGACTTGATTCTACAGCCCCTCCCTTCTACCTATACCCAGTTTATCTTGAAATTCAATATAAAAGATAAGGAAGTTACACTTCCAGAACTCCTCAACTTGTTGAGGAGTGCAGAGGGCACCCTGAAGAAAACCAGGGAGACACCCGCTCTTCTTATTGGGGGAATTTTCCTCCTCTAGATCCAAGGCGAAAGCAAAGGGGAAGAAGAAAGCCCCCACTAAGCCGAAGGGAGGTGTCAATAAGGTACAAGGGAAGGGCAAAGCAAGAGTTGGGGGGCCGATAGTACAGAAAGAGGAATGCTTCTATTGCCCCAAGAAATGCCATTAGAAGAAGGACTGCAGGGCCTGGAAAGCCCAGAACCAGGATTCGAAGCAAGTTGTGGGTTCGGCTTCAGGTGTGTTTATGATTGAAAACTGTCTATCAATTAATTTTACTTCCTAGATATTGGATACCGGATTAGAATCTCATATCTGTAATTCATTGCAGGCTCTGAGAAACCGTAGAGTTATAAAGGCAGGTGGTATGACCCTCATGGTTGCTAACGGAACGAGCGTGGATGTTGTATCCGTAGGGGAATATCACCTAAGATTGACAAGTGGACATATTTTGGTTTTACGTAACTGTTTTTTTATACCTAGTTTGACATGTAATATCATCTCTGTATCTTTACTATCTAAAGAAGGTTATGATTTTATATTTGTAAGCGATGCTGTAAACATCCACCTTAATCATGGTTTGATTGGGTCCGGTATGTTAGTTATATGTATGCCCTAGAGGCCATTACTGTACATAGGATGTATATTGTAGTGGATGCTGGGACATATATAGGGAGGACTTTCTTGCTCGACATGATAGTATGCTATCTGGTTGAACTTTACCTTAACGTGTACACTGTTTGTCTCTCTGTTACATGTTGGTAAAGCCCTTAGGATCAGTACTTGACTACCTGGACTATGATGCGGATCATACTAGTAGGGACATGGTAGTCCGTAAGTACATCCTTCAAAGTCCCTAGTCGTGGGTGTATCGAGACGGGGCATCGATATACCAGAGTAGACTAGCGTGTACCTTCTCGACCCATACAGATGGGTGATGGATGATCCCATATCCATCGGTGTTTGACATCAGAGATGATATACGGGTGCTCAGTAGAGACTGGGTACACTGGACGGACTCGCCGAGAACTCCCAGATGGTATTATACCTCACGTCAGATGGCAGTTCTCTGGTGACACTGGTACAGAGTAGTCTGTTGACCCGAGATCGTCATAGAGTCTTGTGTGGTTCCCACTGTGCTTTGATTTCCATCTTACCATGTCCAAGAGGGCGTGCAAAATGGTGGTTTTTGGGTACAGTCCCGAGTCACATGGAGGCAATGAGCGATAGGAGGGGATTCGTCTCTCCCGGTATAGGGGGTTGATGTTGCACTGTGTTCGATTGGCTATAACAGGAAATCCCTGGACAGGGTTGCTGAGATTTACTGGTAAGTGTTACCTGTAGTTTCTCGAATAGTTATAGACCTCATATCGACACGACTTATCGAGCTATTGGGGTCTGACGTTTACCACCCCTAGGCGAGACATGCGACATATCAGACGATCAGACCGGACTGTACGGTAGTGTTACTGGTTGGATTCACTGGAGTGTGAGCGGGCTTGCTCGTCGATCTTCAGATCGCTCAATACCCGGGAGGCCGTTACGTTTAGCAGACCGCTTGCGGCTTGTGGGTGTTAGATATGATCATCACCTGCTGCCGGCGTATTGACGAGTCTTTAGAGTCCTACACAGAGGTTTCCTGGCTCAAGCGAAACGAAATAGGAGCGCATATGAGATATGTGCGGGACCGAGAATAATGCGTGTATGTGATACCGTATTCCATTCTCGCGATGAATGTATCGAGTAGGTTATATGCGATATACCCTAGTTATCGAATCAAAGGTTGATTCGATAAGCCGATACATAGGATACTGGTCGGTTATGTGCGACATGACCGGATCATTGAATCAAGTGTTGATTTAATGATTTAATGCATAATTATATATTTGATATATTACTTTGCATTATCTAGTATCGGTTCACTTTAAATGGATTTTCTCACTCGGGTGTGCGCATTGCATATGCGATATGATTTTGTGCACTTGCTTGTATCATGTTTGATGATACATGCTTTTTGGTTAAGTGTAAAGTATTAAACCTTGGTTAATGAATAGGTTAGGGTTTATTATTTGTTATTCATTTATCTTATTTAATTATCCATTTATTTATGATAAATGAATAAAAGAAAATGAAATGAAATGGTTGCTAATTTTGGATTCTAGTTGAAGCTTCTTGATCTTTTGACTAAGTGACCATTTTGTCTCTAGCTTGACCCTAACCATTCCTTTAACCATGATTGATTCTCTACACATTACCATGGTTAAAGATTATGATAAGTATTCTTTTATTTGATATTTTCTAATTAACTTATCATAACTTTTTCATCTTCTTCTTCTTCTTCTTCAAGAAGAAAGCATACTTCATCAATGGTGATTTGAGCATAAGAGTGAGAAATCCAAAACTAAAGTCTACCCACTTCCTATTTCTTCATCCTCTACCTCTTGCCAAGTAGTAGAGTGTGTTTCCTTCACAAGTTTTCAAGACTTAGTGAAGGTGGAGCTTGATTTAGCGATGCCTCGACGTAGATCATCTTCGGCATGGACATCGACGACCTAGCTTGCCCATTCTCCGACGAAGCCGACGCTTGAGCCCGGATTTGATTTGGATAGCGGAGAGGACCTCGTTGCGGAGCTATGGAGGTGGAGCACCGGATCTACAAAGGTTGTATTTCCGTATCTTGTAGTTAAGTGTTAACTAGTTAGCTTTTTCGCCTAGTTTTCTAGCAAACGATCCGTAGTCGGGTCTCTCGGCACCTAGAATTTTTGAAATTGGCATGTTCAATGCCTTGTGAGACCTCACTAGTGTGCCTAGGAACCCTACAGTGGTATCAGAGCCTAGCTAGAGCCTTAGGCGAAGTCTAGACGGAGTTTGAAACCCGGACGAACCGAAAACACGAACCCAAAATAGCTCTCTGTCCATTTTCTAAAATCTGGGATTTTTCAACATTAAAAATATGCAGAAAAATCAGTAGGCAATTCTAAGGGATACTGTAAAATTCGTGCACCCAATTCCTTCAATGCGCCGCGGTTCGCGGCCGTTTTGTCTTTTCTGGGATCCAAATTTGCACAGTAATTCATAATATGCAGTGCTGTTTTTCCTGGGTATTTTTGATATTTTTCCAGAGTTTTAATTTTCAGGAGTTGTTTTGGGGATTCATATGTTCGTTCGGATTATCAAATTTTGTCTGTGTGGCTTTCCGGATAAATTTTAGAATATGTTAAAAAGTTCGACCGGATATAAATACCCAATTTTTCCCCTGTCGGGAAATTTTCAAGTGTTGGATTTTTCCGTAGTTTAACGACATTCTAAGTAGTGCAAGTAACGCGATGGTCCCTCTAGAAGACAACAAACCTTAACTCGATTATGTGACCGTCTTGAACTACCCTTTGAACCTTCGGGTTTGGGGCAGTACGGCGTGCCACATGTGAGGCGTTGGCTTGACCCTTCTACGGCTGGACCGTTGGTACTGAGGCACGAACGGAATGTTTTTATACTTGTTTCATGTGTTGATCAGTTTCGGGAAAACTTGGGTGTTCGATTGTTCGATCGGAAAGTTTAACATTTTCTATTTATCTGGAATGGGATACAATAATTGGAATTCACAAAAGTTATGTGATAACGGAATGAATATTATAAACATAGCAGTTTAGTCTCACATGATCGGTTGCCACAGAATTTTGATGTGATCAAAAGTCCGTCGCAATCACGTAGCGTACGCGGATACTCGCCGGGTAAACTTAATAGACAGCCTCACTCCATAGCCCCGACCAAGTGACTGTAGGAGAACCCCGTCGCCGAAAGCATCCGTTCGGGTGCTCGCGGTAGCGGTGTTCCGCCTTGGTGCACTTTGTCGACGGTATCGGGGGTGCGGCCGTCTACTGAAGTTTGCGACAAGTATTCGATCAGGATGTCGGGAATCTTGTTGAATTGCCCGACTTGATATTGAAAAGAGTTTTCGATTTTGAGACTAAAATGCGGGGTTTATAATTATTAGGCATGCGATGTCTAAGTAATTCATTTGGTCAGGCATGCGATGTCTGAGGTGGTTGCGGATTCCAACTGTTGTAGTTTTACACTTTCTTTTCTGTGACCGTAAGTGTAATATGTGATATCGCCGGTTTCGTTGCTATATATCAATGACAATTGGGATGCGCATATTTACTTACGTTGATGACATGTGATGTTATGTGTTGCTGGATATGTTATATTGGATCGTCGTGTTCGAATAGCCGGGGGTTTTTATGTGAGATGAGTGTTTTTCATTTTCATTCATGTAAAAACTTGTATGTAATATTCTTTTATTGGGGCGCTTCCAGGTTGCGGAAGTTGTCACCGTTTGTATATTATTTACTTTTCCGCACTAGGATAGACCCAAGGAGGAGGGCACAAGTAACCGGGTTCTGGAGTCCAGTGGGAGACCAACTCGAGGAGTCGAGTCCGGGTCTCCTAACTCTAGAATTGGTAGGGTTGCTTGCTGCTCTCGTAGGGGTCTTGGGGTGTGGGTTTGTCTATTCATCACGACCGTGGAATCCGTGTTTTATACTGGCTCGTATTGAAAACACGGACGTCCTAGTATATCCAATATTTCATATGATTCTTCTGCTGCGATATCTGTGATGTGATCATGTGATGTTCTGTGATAGATACAGTATATAGTATATATGATATATTATATAGACGTTACTTATGTTTTACACCCGCGCTAGCCCTGCCCCGCTCTGCCGTTAGTTACCTAACCTAACGGTGCACGAGGGGACATCGAGGCGAATGCGGATGGCATAAGTGTACGTCGTATTTATCTGTGATGATTAGGTACTTAAATGATGGGACTTCATTAATGTGATTAATGAAATAAAAGAAACCTAAGATGTTGTAGAATCGAATTTCAAAATAAAACAGGTAGCTACAGTTCTTGCTTTGCACAGCGGTATATGTGATATATCCTGCACCTTATTCGATGAGGAAAGGACCGAGATCCCTTCACCGGGAGTGACTCCTTTAGCAATAACTGGCAGATGCTACACACTCGGTTTGTCTTTTGATTGCTTTTAAGAGTTTCTCTTTGCACAGTGATATATACGATATATCCCGCACCTCATTCGACGAGGAAAGGACCGACGATCCCTTCACTGGGAGTGACTCCTTTAGCAAAACTGGAAAAGCCTAAAAAACACTCCATTTCAAAATTCATTTGATTCTACAACGATATCAAGTTCATTACGCAATAGGTTTTCAGAAAAACCTGTCGTAGCCCTCCGTCATTTCAGATAAGTAGTAGTTAGTATTCGTGCTACGTTTGTTGGCCTGCGTCAAGGCGTAGTGTGCGGTAGCTAACTGGTGCTTATCTGCATAAGCATATGATGTGATTGGATTAGGGTAGTCGTGCGACTTTGTTGGCCTGCGTCAAGGGTCGTGCGGGTGGGTTTAATTCAATCAGGAAATGACGGGTTGAACTTGACTAGCGGACTATGGTTTGTTGGCCTGCGTCAAGGTCATAGGACGCTAGGGGCAAAATATTATCGGGAATTTCAAGTGTTGAAATTTGCAATGAGATTGCATACCTTCTATGAGATAGTTGGATCCCGATACCCGCTGCGAGTAAGAGTTACTCCTGGGAGAGTTTTACACATTACAATTAGCCGATCAAGTAGGTGTCTAGAAAGGTGTTAACGAGGTTACGCCTCTGGGAAAACGAGGTTTACATTAATTAGGTTCGTGCGAAAGCACGGGGGACCTCCCTCAAAGTACCGACACTGGCCTGGCTGAAAGATTGGCGAACTTGTAGTGTGTAATTAATCCCGGCTAGTCTTTCCTTTTAGGGTTTGAAGGAAGATTTGATAAAAAGCAGTGGGAGCCATCCTGATTAGATAAAATAATAACCAATCTATTCTTGCAAGAGCGCACGCTGAGTGTTTTCTTCTCTCTCTCTCCTGGTAGCGACCATATCACGCCTTAATCAAGATAATAAAACGGAATATTGACCGAACCCGCTTGTTATACTGAGCTGGGGAACGTTGGTCCCGCTCCACCTTATAATTGTTATAAGACAGAGCAAGAAATTGGGGAATACCAGATTTCCCGTGCCGCCCAAACGAAGAGAGTGCATGCTGATGCATCATCTTCGGGTGTGTTCATTACAAAGAACTGTTTCTCCGTATCCTCTACGTCCTGGGTATGTGATACCAGATCAGGATCCCAGATATGTAATCTGTTACATAGGGCTACAGAAAGGTAGAGAACTGAGAACGGGTGATAAGTTTCATGAGGCAGAAAATGGGGCAAATGTTGCAGCCAAGTCTGTTGGTCACTGTCACCCTGTATTACCAATACATTGATTCTGAACGAATGTTATTAGATACCGAACCTGATATACAAAATCGTATCTATCTCTTTATTAGTAAAGAAATGATAAAATTTTGTATTGCTGGATAATGTTTTGAACATTTCCTATATCAAAAGTTGATCGGTTCAGGCACGTTATCTAAAAGCATTGATGTTCTAAATCAAACTACAGTTCTTAGTATATGGAACACACACAAGAGGAAGAGTTCAGAAATGAACGGATTCATCTTGAGGTATTGTAGACTAGGTCAGATCAATGTGACCCGACTAGCTAGAGTTACATATAGATGCATATTTAAATCAGTTTGAATTTACATCTTGTGAAACTCGCCAGTCATGTCACAAAGATAAGATGACCATAGCTCCGTTTACTGGAAACAGAGAAAGAGTTAGTGAACTCTTGGGATGATACATGTTGATGTATAAAGGTCCCCTGTCTACATATGCCAAGACCGGTTCTTTATACTTCATTACGTTCTCTGATAATCTCTCAAGATTCAGACATATGTTCCTGTTGAAACACAAGTCTGAACCTTTTGAGATATTCACAGAATATAAGTTAGAAGTAGAGAACCAATACGGGTATAAGTATTATGTCCTTTGATGAGATCAGGGAGGAGAATACTTGTGCATGGAATTCCTGGACTATTCTAAAGGAGAATGAGATTCTCTCTCAGCATTACTCCTCCGTATACACCATAGCACGATGGTATATCGGGGCGGAGCAATCACACCCTATATGATAAGGTGTACTCTATGATGAGTACTACTGAGTAACCTATTCCTTTTTGGGGTTATGCACTTGAGAAGCTGCATACCTATTGAATTGGGTTCCAATCAAATCAAATGCCTACCACTCCATATGAGATATGGTATAGGAAGAGCCCATGTCTTAAGTCAGTTAAGATTTGGGGTTGTCCGGCCTATGTCTAAAAGCAAAATCTGGACAAGCTCGAGGCAAAGTCTATTATGTAGAACTGGAAAGGTTCCAGCTATACAAACTACAGCTGATGATTTGGTACAACCAAAGGATTCAGTAGATACCAACGAACCTCAGCCTCTCCGCCGATCTAGTAGGGTTCCTCACCCACCTGAGAGATACTTCGGTTTCTCTATGACAGTGGGAGCGAGGATTGCATCATGAGATGATGACTCAACTAGTTTCGAGCTGGCCATCGAGAGTAAGACTCTGTAAGAATGGCTGGATGTTTATCGATCTGAGATGGAATCCATATACACCAACAAAGTATGGACTTTGGTTGCTATATCTGAAGGGTTAAATCCCCATCAGGAGCAAGTATATCTTGAGAAGATTACTTGGTGTACATGGAAGAGTTGAGACTTTCAAAGCTAGACTTGTTAAAGCTTTTCGTCATCGACCAGGTATGGATCATGAGGAAACCTTTTTTTCAAGCAGCTATGCTTAAGTCCATCCAGATCCTACTTGTCACGGCTACATACCATGACTGCGATATCTGGTGGTTGGGTGTCTTGACTGCTTTTCTAAATGATGATTTAGAAGAGAGCGTCTATAAGTACACAGGCAGAGGGCTTCGTAGACAGTGGGAGAAGCGGAAACGTGTGCAAGATGCTTTATTTGATAAAGCAGGCATCGCGGAGTTGGAACATCTGTTTTGATGAAGTAGTCAAAGAGTTTGACATCATCAAAATGGTAGATGAACCTTGTATAAACAAAAAGGTAGTAGGGAGTATGGTGGTGATCCTCGTAGAGTACGTGGATGACATACTCTTGATAAGAAAGGAGTTTCTTATGCTACGCTCGATCAATCTCCGCTTATCACAATGATTCTCCATATAGGATCATGATGATACCTGCTAAATCCTGAGTTTTGGATCTATGAGATAGATCTAATTGGATGTTAGGAATCTCACTAGTTGTAGTGAGATGGTATCAATCGATCCTGGGGAGAATCACTGGAAAGGTTCCAGGGTGATAAAGACGACTGAATGTCAGTCACAGGCATTGTCTTTACCCTCAGTGAAGGGACGGTATGTTGGAAGAGTTCCAAGCTGGATACCGTGACATACTAGACGATAAAGGCTCGATACATCGCTACTTAAGATGCTACCAAAGAGGCTGTTTGGGTGTATATTGGTTCATGAGATGAACTATGTTCCTCCCATTGTGTGACAATGGAGTTGTGGCTTATGCCAAGGAACGCCGGTCCCATCAGTGATCCAGACATATTCTATGGCAGTATCACTTGATCATGGAGATGGTTGATCTCCAGGGAGATCGAAGAAAGGAGAGTAGATTCTGAGGAAAACACAGCGGATCCACTCACAAAGGCGATTTTTTTTATGGGATGGTTGAGTATGAGATACTGCAACCACTGCTACAGATGGCCCTAGTGCAAGTGGGAGATTGTTAGTTATATGTATGCCCTAGAGGCCATTACTGTACATAGGATGTATATTGTAGTGGATGCTGGGACATATATAGGGAGGACTTTCTTGCTCGACATGATAGTATGCTATCTGGTTGAACTTTACCTTAACGTGTACACTGTTTGTCTCTCTGTTACATGTTGGTAAAGCCCTTAGGATCAGTACTTGACTACCTGGACTATGATGCGGATCATACTAGTGGGGACATGGTTGTCCGTAAGTACATCCTTCAAAGTCCCTAGTCGTGGGTGTATCGAGACGGGGCATCGATATACCAGAGTAGACTAGCGTGTACCTTCTCGACCCATACAGATGGGCGATGGATGATCCTATATCCATCGGTGTTTGACATCAGAGATGATATACGGGTGCTCAGTAGAGACTGGGTACACTGGACGGACTCGCCGAGAACTCCCAGATGGTATTATACCTCACGTCAGATGGCAGTTCTCTGGTGACACTGGTACAGAGTAGTCTGTTGACCCGAGATCGTCATAGAGTCTTGTGTGGTTCCCACTGTGCTTTGATTTCCATCTTACCACGTCCAAGAGGGCGTGCAAAACGGTGGTTTTTGGGTACAGTCCCGAGTCACATGGAGGCAATGAGCGATAGGAGGGGATTCGTCTCTCCCGGTATAGGGGGTTGATGTTGCGCTGTGTTCGATTGGCTATAACAGGAAATCCCTGGCCAGGGTTGCTGAGATTTATTGGTAAGTGTTACCTGTAGTTTCTCGAATAGTTATAGACCTCATATCGACACGACTTATCGAGCTATTGGGGTCTGACGTTTACCACCCCTAGGCGAGACATGCGACATATCAGACGATCAGACCGGACTGTACGGTAGTGTTACTGGTTGGATTCACTGGAGTGTGAGCGGGCTTGCTCGTCGATCTTCAGATCGCTCAATACCCGGGAGGCCGTTACGTTTAGCAGACCGCTTGTGGCTTGTGGGTGTTAGATATGATCATCACCTGCTGCCGGCGTATTGACGAGTCTTTAGAGTCCTACACAGAGGTTTCCTGGCTCAAGCGAAACGAAATAAGAGCGCATATGAGATATGTGCGGGACCGAGAATAATGCGTGTATGTGATACCGTATTCCATTCTCGCGATGAATGTATCGATTAGGTTATATGCGATATACCCTAGTTATCGAATCAAAGGTTGATTCGATAAGCCGATACATAGGATACTGGTCGGTTATGTGCGACATGACCGGATCATTGAATCAAGTGTTGATTTAATGATTTAATGCATAATTATATATTTGATATATTACTTTGCATTATCTAGTATCGGTTCACTTTAAATGGATTTTCTCACTCGGGTGTGCGCATTGCATATGCGATATGATTTTGTGCACTTGCTTGTATCATGTTTGATGATACATGCTTTTTGGTTAAGTGTAAAGTATTAAACCTTGGTTAATGAATAGGTTAGGGTTTATTATTTGTTATTCATTTATCTTATTTAATTATCCATTTATTTATGATAAATGAATAAAAGAAAATGAAATGAAATGGTTGCTAATTTTGGATTCTAGTTGAAGCTTCTTGATCTTTTGACTAAGTGACCATTTTGTCTCTAGCTTGACCCTAACCATTCCTTTAACCATGATTGATTCTCTACACATTACCATGGTTAAAGATTATGATAAGTATTCTTTTATTTGATATTTTCTAATTAACTTATCATAACTTTTTCATCTTCTTCTTCAAGAAGAAAGCATACTTCATCAATGGTGATTTGAGCATAAAAGTGAGAAATCCAAAACTAAAGTCTACCCACTTCCTATTTCTTCATCCTCTACCTCTTGCCAAGTAGTAGAGTGTGTTTCCTTCACAAGTTTTCAAGACTTAGTGAAGGTGGAGCTTGATTTAGCGATGCCTCGACGTAGATCATCTTCGGCATGGACATCGACGACCTAGCTTGCCCATTCTCCGACGAAGCCGACGCTTGAGCCCGGATTTGATTTGGACAGCGGAGAGGACCTCGTTGCGGAGCTATGGAGGTGGAGCACCGGATCTACAAAGGTTGTATTTCCGTATCTTGTAGTTAAGTGTTAACTAGTTAGCTTTTTCGCCTAGTTTTCTAGCAAACGATCCGTAGTCGGGTCTCTCGGCACCTAGAATTTTTGAAATTGGCATGTTCGATGCCTTGTGAGACCTCACTAGTGTGCCTAGGAACCCTACACGGTACACTAGACAACGGTATATACGTATTAAATCAACACCAGGTTTTCAATGTCCAGAACACATTTAAAAGAAAGTCTCCAGAATTAAATCAAGCTTTCTTATGGTATTATAGAGTACGTCACATCAATGAAACACGGTTGAAGAAGTTACATAAAGATGGATATTTAGATCCGTTTGAATATCTGTCTTATGCAACTTGTCAATCATATCTCAAAGGAAAGATGACAAAGACTCCATTCATTGGACACGGAGTAAGAGCAACCGAGCTCTTGGGACTCATACACAGCGACGTGTGTGGTCCAATGTCTACACATATTAGAAGTGGTTATTCCTATTTCATTACTTTTACAGATGATTTCTCAAGGTATGAACATGTATTATTGATGAAACATAAATCCGAGGCCTTTGAGAAATTCTATGAATACAAGAATGAACTGGAAAAACAAACAGGAAAAAGTATCAAGACTCTTCGATCTGATCATGGTGGTGAATACTTAAGTGCCGAGTTCCTGGATTATTTAAAATAGAATGGAATTCTCTCTCAGCTTACTCCTCTATACATACCTCAACACAACAGTGTATCGGAAAGGCAGAACCGCACTTTATTGGATATGGTACGTTCCATATGAGTAACGCTGAGTTACCGTGATTCTTCTGGGGTTATGCACTGGAATCTGCTGCATATCTTTTGAACAAGGTTCCTACTAAGTCTGTGCCTACCACACCATATGAAATGTGAAGTGGGAAGAAACCCTATCTTAAGTATCTTAAGATATAAGGATGTCCAGCTTTTGTCAAAAAGCAGCATACAGACAAGCTCGAGGTACGATCAATACTGTGTAAGTTTATGGGATACCCAAGAAACTCCAGGGGGTATCTTTTCTATTACGCGGAGGAACATTAGGTTTTTGTTTCTCGGCATGCCCACTTTTTGCAGACTCAATTTCTTGAAAAAGAAATAAGTGGGAGCGCAATAGAAATGGAAGAAATTCTAGAACCACAAGCTATTACTGAAAGTATGGTGGAACCAGAAGTTTCAAAAGAACGGGACGTCTCTACGCTACTCCATAGATCTAGTAGGCAGTCTCATCCGCCCGAGAGATACTACAGTTTTCTTATAGACGGAGATAGAGAGGATTGCATCATCAATGATGATGATCTAACTAGTTTCCAGCAGGACATTACGAGCAGAGACTCGGTGATGTGGCTGGATGCAATGCGGACCGAAATAGAATCCATGTACACCAACAAAGTATAGACTTTAGACATTGCACCTCAAGGGGTAAAACTTGTAGGCTGCAAATGGATCTTCAGAAAGAAAATTGGTGCGGATGGACAGGTTGAAACCTTTAAGGCTAGACTTGTAGCAAAAGGTTTTTGTCAAAGACCTGGTTTGGACTATGATGAAACCTTTTCTCCAGTGGCTATGCTTAAATCCATTCGGATCCTTCTTGCCATTGAGGCCTTCCATGATTGTGAAATTTGGCAAATGGACATAAATACCACTTTTCTGAATCGAAATTTGGAAGAGTGTGTTTATATGGATCGGCCAAAGAGTTTCATAGAGAGTGTGAGCAGTGGAAGAGTGTGCAAGTTGCTTAAATCCATTTATGGATTAAAGCAGGTATCGCGGAGTTGAAACATCTGCTTTGATGAGACGGTCAAGAAATTTGACTTTATAAAAAATCCAGATGAACCATGCATTTATAGTAAGATTGTAGCAAGAACTGTAGTATTCCTTGTATTGTACGTGGATGACATTCTTTTGATAGGAAACGACATTCCTATGCTACAATTAGTTAAAGGATTCTTGTCACAGAAATTTTCTATGAAAGACCTGGGTGATGCCTCCAACATTCTAGGGATCCAGATCTATCACGATAGATCTAAGAGAATGTTGGGACTTTCACGGTTCAGGTACATCGACACCATACTGAAAAGATTTAGTATGGAAGATTCCAAGCGCGGTAATCTACTGGCTTGTCACGGGATCACTCACTTCAAAGAGATGTCTCCCAAGACTGATTTGGAAAGGGATTATATGAGTATTATACCCTACGCTTCTGCGGTAGGCTCTATAATGTATGCGATGTTGTGTACCAGACCAGATGTTGCTTATGCACTGAGCGTGGTAAGAAGGTATCAGTCAAACCATAGAGAAAAGCACTGGATAGCAGTTAAGAACATTCTCAAGTACCTGAGAAGCATTAAGGAGATGTTCTTGGTGTACGGTCGTAAAGACTCCAGATTGAGGCTTTCACTGACTCCAGCTTTTAAAGTGACAAGGATGACTCCAAATCCATGTCGGGTTATGTCTTTACCCTCAATAAAGGGACGGTCTGTTGGAAGAGCTCCAAGCAGGACACCGTTGCTGACTCGATGATGGAGGCAGAGTATTTCGCTGCATGTGATGCCGCAAAAAGAAGCAGTCTGGATGAAGAAGTTCATTACAGAACTTTAGGTGGTTCCGTCCATTGTTGATCCAATAACTTTGTATTATGACAACAACATGGCTATAGATTTAGTGAAGGAACCAATGTCCCATCAGAAGTCCAGACATATCTTGAGGCGATATCACCTCATCAGGGAGATCGTGGATCACCGGGAGATCGAGGTGCGGAGAGTAGAAATGGAGAACAACATTGCAGATCCACTCACAAAGGCCATCTCTCAGGTGCAGTTCGAGAGGCTATTCGAGATGATAGGTCTATGATATGCAAATACATGACCTTAGTGCAAGTGGGGGATTGTTAGTGGTATATACCCTAAAGGCCATTATTGTATAGTAATGGATTGTATATTACATTTTGGAAGTTTGGGATATACACAGATATAATAACAGTTTTGCTCAATATGATAGTATGCTATCTGGTTTGATTTATCTTAATATGTGTATATGTTTCTTTTAACATATCGCTAATACATATTGATAGAGCCCTTAAGATCTTTTCTTGACTACCAGCATTGTGATAGCAGTCACACTAGTAAGGGCTAGGTAGTCTATAAGCACATCCTTAAGGTTGTCCCTAGTCATAGAATTATCGAGATAGGGTATCAATACTCCAGAGTAGACTAGTGTATACGCTTCTCATCCCAGTTAGGGGAGATGGCCTGTCCTGCAGCCATTGGTATGCCATACCGGAGATAGTATACAGGTGCTCATTGGGTTATGAGTTACACTGGACAGACTCGATGGGAACTATTGGTTGGTATTATACCTATCGTCAGTTAGCAGTCCCCGAATGACATGAGTACAGGTTAGTCCGTTGACTTGACATCACTATTCGTCTCGAGTGTGTTCCCACTGTACTTAGATTACTACCCTACCATGGCTCAAATGAGTCGTGCAAACAGGTTGTGGTTGGGTGCAGTCCTGAAGCACTTTGAGGCAGTAGTAAAAAGATTTGTCTCTCCTGGTATTGGGAGTTGATATCATGTTGTGTTCGGATAGCCAATACAAAAAGTCTCTGGCCAGGGCAAGTGAGATTTACTGGTAGGTACATCAGTAGTTTCTCAGGATGTATTAGGCTCTATACCGACACGACTTATTGCGCTATTAGGGATCTGACGTTTATTACCCCCGTAGACCCGATATGCGATACTCTTAGATGAACAGATCGGACTGTACGAAGATTGTTATGGATAGGCTTAGTAGGGGTTCGGATGAGTTCGCTCGTTGGCCTTCTTTTCGACATGTACCTGGGTAGCCGTTACGTAGTGCCGCTGAAGGACTTGTAGTTAAACCCACTGCCAGCATACTTTCAAATCTTTAGAGTCCCACACAGAGGGTTTCTCTAGTTCAGGCAAAACAATGTAGAGGCTATATGGTTTTACGTGCAGGGTTCCGATCATATACGTGTACTGGCTACACTGATGTTGTTCGGACGGATAATACTAGTGGGCTTTGTTTTAAGCCAGATTATAGTATTATATTATTGGATTATTATTATCCCATCGTTTTCATATTTTTGCAGTACGAATCCAGGTATGTATATACGGTGAGGGCATTCTTGTAATTTTACAAGAGATGCTTCTAGAAGGGGACACCTCATTATTGGATTTACCTATTTTTGGAAATAGATTAATGAGATGGAAAATGGAGATATTTGTGGCATGGGGTGAAGCATGGCTTATTCTTTGTTTATTGGTTTGGCCTCACTATTCAAGCATGGCTAGTATTTTCTAAGGAAAATAATGCATGCTTGATATGAGAAAAGGAATGAGCCATTCTTCACTTGCACAACACTTGTTCATTTGCAATTTTCCTTTCTCTCTCCATTTTCCTCTCCTCCTTCTTCCTCAAGACCTTAACCTTCACATGTGTTGTGAATCCTAGGGTCACTTGAGATTAAATAATCCAATTAACACTCTACATCTCTTAAGGTACCTAGTTTAGCGAACCAGGTACTTTAGTTTCCTCCGTTTAGAGGTTGGAGCTTGAACCATAGACTCTCGGGTGGATCTTCTTTGACACGAGGAGGCCGACGACCGAGCTAGATCCGCAACTTCGAGGAGCTCAAGGAAAGGAGAACAAGACCCGAAGGACTAGATTCAACAAGGTATAAAACATTTACATATTAGTTTAGAACTCATGTAGTTTAGCTAGTTAAGGTTTCCGAAAAGATTCTGTAGATAGGTCGATGTTGCAAGTATAAAAAATCATTTTTTTATTTCGCCTCCCCACAAGTGCGTGGGGGTGTGCGACACCGACTTACAAGTCTAAACTCGTACATTATATCTCATAAAAATGAGGTCCATAAGTTTAAGGGTTTAAGGATCGTTAATCTAATTTTTGATTAAGATCAATTTAAAATGTGTTTAAGGACCGTTAATCATGTTTTAGATTAAGGTTGACTCAAAATATGTATGATCAAGGCTGATTTTCCTTTGAAAATCAAAGAAGTTTGAAATTTCAAAGAATTATTCTAATTTTAGACTAAATGTCGGGCTCTGTTTCCCAACAGTACAAAGCACTAGGCCAAATATCTTGTTTTGGGCTTTAGATAATCCAACAGTACGAAGCACAGGGCCCAGAAGCTTAAGCTTCATCATAGATTCTGCTTTAGTGTTCACATGCTCTTCACATGAGAAGCCTGATTTCTTGGTGTTCACGTGTCTTCCATGTAATTAGTGCTAAGCAATGGTTCGTATGTTGCTCATGTGAGTAGCACGTGGCCCACCATCTTCATGATTGATCATGTGTCTTCCACTTGAGTAGTGATAAGCACTAAAGTCTCAGTGCTCACGTGCTCCCACGTGAAACTGTAAGTCTCAGTGCTCATGTGTATTCTACGTGATCCGCTGTTTCATATTTTCTTTGAGTGCCCACATGCTTCTTACGTTGGTCCATGTTTTCTTTGTCTTCCAGGGTACTCACGTGTCTTCCACATGGTCCTCCCCATATTCATGCAGAGATTAACTCTAAAAATTAGAGTTAAACTCTAAAGTCCTGCAGATCTTGCAAGAACTAAGTTCTTTCTTTTTTTTGTGAGAACTAAGTTCTTATTAGGATAAAAACCTATCATATCTTAGAGGAACTAAGTTTTCAGAATATCAATTCCATCTTTTTTTGTTTCGTTTTTATGTGTAGGGGTAAAATGCCATAGTTCTTCTCTGGATCTTTGATTTGAAGACTACGATCTACTCGATGAGAAATAAATTCTCATCCTGTCAGATATTTGTCTTGTGGATCTCCGATCTCGAGAAAGAACTGAGTTCTTATAAAAGGGTTGAACCCTTATATCATGTATGAAATAAGAAAGAAGGAGATATTCTTATCTCTGTTTTTACCTAGGATTTGAACAAGGGATGATCTTCTTCGAAAGAGAATTAAATTCTTTGTTGTTTTTTTAGTGGAAGCTTAAGGGAAATCTTTTCTCTCGCGAAAGCTTGGGGGTGTCTTGTATATCTTGAAGTTTATGGAAGGAATTCTCTCTTTGAGACTTGAAGTGTCCGGTCCTTTATATAGGAGAAGGAAAGATATCGATTAGTTTAAGTGATCTCGATTGATCTAATTGATCTCAAATATCACTCGAGAAATTATATCCACCGTTGGATCTAAGATCTAGGGATTTTTGTTTAACAGAAAATATTTTATGTTCGTTTTAGCAAGATTGGGAAAATATTTTCCTAACAAAGAGTTTGATTCAATCTTCTGATTTAGTCAGTGATATTATAATCACCGTTATATTTTAAATCCGAAAGTTTTCTGTTTATATATATATATATATATATATATATATATATATATATATATATATATATATATATATATATATATATATATATATGGTAGCCCTCACGTGAAAGCCATGTGAGCACATCAGTTTAAAGCGCTAGCTTTAGATAGAATTAAATTTTATATAGAATTCAATTCTATTTGGAAAATATTTCACCCTGATCTTTCTAATATTAGAAAGATTTTATCTGTTAAACAGAAAACTTTCGGATTTAAAATCTAACGGTGATTATAATATCACTGACTAAATCAGAAGTTTGAATCAAACTCTTTATTAGGAAAATATTTTCCCAATCTTGCTAAAACGAACATAAAATATTTTCTGTTGAACAAAAATCCCTAGATCTTAGATCTAACGGTGGATATAATTTCTCGAGTGATATTTGAGATCAATTAGATCAATCGGGATCTCTCAAACTAATCGATATCTTTCCTTCTCCTACATAAAAGACTAGAGACTTCAAGTCTCAAAGAGAGAATTCCTTCCATAAACTTCAAGATATTCAGACACCCCCAAGCTTTCGCGAGAGAAAAGATTTCCCTTAAGCTTCCACTAAAAAAACAACAAAGAATTTAATTCTCTTTCGAAGAAGATCATCCCTTGTTCAAATCCTAGGTAAAAACAGAAATAAGAATATCTTCTTCTTGCTTATTTCGTACATGATATAAGGGTTCAACCCTTTTATAAGAACTCAGTTCTTCCTCGAGATCTGAGATCCACAAGACAAATATCCCACAGGGTGGGAATTTATTTCCTATCGGGTAGATCGTAGTCTTCAAATCAAAGATCCAGAGAAGAACTATTGCGTTTTACCCCTACACATAAAAACGAAACAAAAAAAGATGGAATTGATATTCTGAAAACTTAGTTCCTCTAAGATATGATAGTTTTTTTTTATCCCAATAAGAACATAGTTCTCACAAAAAAAGGAAGAACTTAGTTCTTGCAAGATCTGCAGGACTTTAGAGTTTAACTCTAATTTTTAGAGTTAATCTCTGCATGAATATGGGGAGGACCACGCGGAAGACATGTGAGTACCCTGGAAGACAAAGAAAACATGGACTGACGTAAGAAGCATGCAGGCACTCAAAGAAAATACAAAACAATGGATCACGTAGAAGACACATGAGCGCTGAGACTTACAGTTTTACGTGGGAGACACGTGAGCACTGAGACTTTAGTGCTTATCACTACTCAAGTGGAAGACACATGATCAATCATGAAGATGGTGGGCCACGTGCTACTCACATGAGCATCATACGAACCAGTGCTTAGCACTACTTACGTGGAAGACACGTGAACACCAAGAAATCAGGCTTCTTATGTGAAGAGCATGTGAACACTAAAGCAGAATCTATGATGAAGCTTAAGCTTCTGGGCCCTGTGCTTAGTACTGTTCGGTTATCTAAAGCCCAAAACAAGATATTTGGCCTAGTGCTTTGTACTGTTGGGAAACAGAGCCCGACATTTAGTCTAAAATTAGAATAATTCCTTGAAATTTCAAACTTCTTTGATTTTCAAAGGAAAATCAACCTTGATCGTACATATTTTCAGTCAACCTTAATCTAAAACATGATTAACGGTCCTTAAACACATTTTAAGTTGATCTTGATCTAAAATTAGATTAACGATCCTTAAACCCTTGAACTTATGGACCTCATTTTAATGAGATCTAATGTACGATTTTAGACTTGTAAGTCGGTGTCGCACACCCCCACGTACTTGTGGGGAGGCGGAATACAAAAAAATTTATTTTTTATACCTGCAACATCGACCTATCTACAGGATCTTTTTGGAAACCTTAACTAGCTAAACTACATAGAGTTCTAAACTACTATGTAAGTGTTTTATACCTTGTTGAATCTAGTACTTTGGGTCTTTTTCTCCTTTCCTTGAGCTCCTCGAAGTTGCGGATCTAGCTCGGTCGTCGGCCTCCTCGTGTCAAAGAGGATCCATCCGAGAGTCTATGGTTCAAGCTCCAACCTCTAAACCGAGGAAACTAAAGTATCTAGTTCGCTAAACTAGGTAGCTTAAGAGATGTAGAGTGTTAATTAGAGTATTTAATCTCAAGTGACCCTAGGATTCACAACACATGTGAGAGTTAAGGTCTTGAGGAAGAAGGAGGAGAGGAAAATGGAGAGGGAGAGGAAAATGGAGAGAGAAAGGAAAATTACAAATGAACAAGTGTTGTGCAAGTGAAGAATGGCTCATTCCTTTTCTCATATCAAGCATGCATTATTTTCCTTAGAAAATACTAGCCATGCTTGAATAGTGAGGCCAAACCAATAAACAAAGAATAAGCCATGCTTCACCCCATGCCATAAATATCTCCATTTTCCATCTCATTAATCTATTTCCAAAAATAGGTAAATCCAATAATGAGGTGTCCCCTTCTAGAAGCATCTCTTGTAAAATTACAAGAATGCCCTCACCGTATATACATACCTGGATTCGTACTGCAAAAATATGAAAACGATGGGATAATAATAATCCAATAATATAATACTAGAATCTGGCTTAAAACAAAGCCCACTAGTATTATCCGTCCGAACAACATCAGTGTAGCCAGTACACGTATATGATCGGAACCCTGCACGTAAAACCATATAGCCTCTACATCGTTTCGCCTGAACTAGGGAAACCCTCTCTGTGGGACTCTAAATATTTGACAGTATGCCGGCAGTGGGTTTAACTACAAGTCCTTTAGTGGCACTACGTAACGGCTACCCTGGTACATGTCAAAAAGAAGGCCGATGAGCGAACTCATCCGAACCCCTACTAAGCCTATCCGTAACAATCTCCGTACAGTCCGATCTGTTCGTCTAAGAGTATCGCATATCGGGCCTACGGGGGTGATAAATGTCAGATCCCTAATAGCGCAATAAGTCGTGTTGGTGTAGAGCCCAATACATCCTGAGAAACTACTGATGTTCCTACCAGTAAATCTCACTTGCCCTGGCCAGAGACTTTGTGTATTGTCTATCCGAACACAACACGATATCAACTCCCAATACTAGGAGAGACAAATCTTTTCACTACTGCCTCGAAGTGCTTCAGGACTGCACCCAACCACAACCTATTTGCACGCCTCATTTGAGCCGTGGTAGGGTAGTAATCTAAGTACAGTAGGAACACACTCGAGACGAATAGTGATGTCAAGTCAATGGACTAACCTGTACTCATGTCATCCGGGAACTGCTAACTGACGATAGGTATAATACCAACCGGCTGTTCTTTTTTATAAGGGATCAAATGACCCCGACGTTTCTCTTACATGCCTTGCACGTGAGTGCAACGGTACCAGCCTTCCAGCCGTTGGATCACCTAGGAAGATGGGGGAATCAAACCAATCCATTGTCCCTTATAAATAGAGTGTTTTGCTATGAAGTGACTACTGTTTGTTCATCTTCTTCGTTAAGTTTTATTTTCTTGAGAATTTAATTCTCGTTTAAAGCTTAGTTCTTTGCCTTCAAAATCCTTTTGAACAAAGCCGATTCTGCCAAATTTTTGGTAAGGATCATGAACAGAGCTTAGCTCAAAACATATTCTGGACATTATCAGATTTTAATTCCATGAACATATTCATCAGAGCATAGCTCTTGATCTCGAACCGATCTCTTAAATTTTTTTTATTGTAGATCATAGATCTTGATTTCCTGATCAAAGATTCAAATCGACGGACATTCTTGAGTTCAACTCCGATTTTTTTTTTCCTTTTTAGGGATTTTACCCCGCTGTCGATCTTGAAATTTTGGGGATTTTCTAGAATTTAATTCCATTGCTCAACCCATAAAATTCCCAAGTGGGATCTCTGAGATTTAATCCCATTATCATATTTTTGTTTGCAGAGCTTAGCTCTGATTCGACACTTTGAAAAGTTTCCTTTATTAGGAATCTTTGGAATTTAATTCCATCTTAATTTTCTTTCCTGTTCTTAAATATATATTCTTTTGGGTTTTTAGGGGTTAAATCCCGTTCCACAGATTCGAACAGATTTGAACTTTTTGTTATTAAAAAGGACCCACTTTTGGGACATTGGGAGTTTAAGTCCATCTTCTCATCTAATGAGAATCCTTTTTAATTCTCACAATGGGGACATGTTCCATCATAAGTGAGCCGCCACTTTGATTTCGTGGGGTCCACTAGCTTTGGAGTGAGTATCTCCACAAAATGAACTCATGTCCTTTTGCTGATACTTCTTTTGTCCTTTTTCAGGTACAATGAGTTCAGTTCCTTTCTTCCCCTACACCTGCTCGGAAGTTGCTTTCCCACAGTCGCCATCAGATGAAGAATTGCTGGCTATGATTCAGAACCATGATCGCAAACGGGAATTTCTTAACCTTTGGGGAGTCTGGTATGGTCATATTATAAGAGGGCGTTGTTCAGTTGATAAAACTGCACATTTGTTATTACATTTTTTCCTACCATTTCCATATTAAAAAGGTCTTTATTATAATATATCATATATAAGAGGGTTTATTTGTAAAAATACTATTTTCCATGTGTTGATATATTATAATTAGCATTTGGTAGGAAAATGTATATAATATTATTATTGACCTAATCCTAGTAGAACTAAGTCTACTAAATATTATTTAAGTTGTGCAGAATTTGCAGGTCTAAAATCAAGGAAATCAGGTTGTTGAAGCTAACCTGCCTAATTAAAAACTCAAAATGAAGAAATCAAGTCTGGCAGAAGAAAAGAAAAGATTTCAAATTTCCAAAGATACCAGAGATAGACACATGTCACAAGGAGAAAGCCCAAACTTTTGATGAAGTAATCCCCACCCTTGGCCGCGGATCCGCGGCCAAACCCTCCTGTTGGCCGCAGATCCGCCGCAGGGTAGGAGATTTAGGAGATGAGGATTTTGGGGGTGAATCTATACTGTTAGCTTCCAATTTTGGAAGCTAACTTTCTGGCTTTGGGACTATAAATAAAGTCCGAGAGCCTCTTGGAAAAATCTTCAAGCCGATGAGGTCACGAAGTCCAAGACGGCTCACGCATCCAGGCTGATCATCAACTGTTCGTCTACCTCCTTGAAAGAGATCGAGAAGCAAACTAGTCTTTGTAATCTTTTTCTAAGGAATCAAAGTGTAATGAATATTGTTGATTAATAAAGCTAGCTTTCTTTTTCTTATTCTATTTCTTAGTAGTTTATTATGCATTTTCTCTCCATCTCTCTTTCTCCCAACATGCGCGAGTAATTCTCCGCTTGTTAGGGTTCGTAGGGTTAGAGTAGGCTAATGGATGATGAACATCCCTAAACCCTTTTTAAGTCCTATAAAGTTTATGAACTTTATCAAAAGAATCATTAACATCCTAATCGGGCGCGGTAACAATTCTTTGTTAGTTCCGACCGCGATTAGAGATTAGATTAATGATTGTTTTGATAAAGGCTAGATATGAACGGAGTTCCGTGTCGAGATAAGGGTTAAGAGTGAGATTCCTTTTCCCTCCAGAAATCCTAATCTACACGCATCACCGTCGTTCTAGCTTTAAATCTATTAAAGGATAAAAATGGTAACTTTTAATTAATCATCCATAACTACTAAATCCTAACGAACCCTACAAGCCCCCTTATTATATTAACTACATCCATAAATAATCTAGATCTATATTTTGCATTAGTGCCTAACGTAGATCTAGAAACCATTCCACAAAATTCTTTATCCCTCCTTTCTTTTTCAACACATCTAAAGTAAGAGTAAAAGATTCAACGTTTCCCTGAGGACGACCCGTACTCATCTCGGTCTAGCTACACGCGACACCGTTCTGATTGCGGTTACACTACAAACACACTTTTTCCAAACAATCAAATGGCGCCGTTGCCGGGAATACGTGTGTAATTTTTTATTCTTACTATTTGTGTTGAATTCTTAGACGATTCATATCATTATTAAAACAAAACTGCAAATTGCATATTTAACGATTTGTGTGTGAATTTTGCGAGGGAATCTGGAGTCACGGACTTGAGGAAACAGGAGATCTAGGGTTTCACATTTGTCTGGTATCTTTCTTACCTCTTTCTCTCTCCTCTAAAATCTAATAAAATCTATTTTCTGCAGGATTCTTTGCAAAATAGCGCCGCTCAAAAATCTTTTTGCAAAAGTTTTGTGATTGGTTTTGTTTTGCATATTTTAATACGGACTTTAAGGGGCAAAGACCAAATCAAGATTAGGTGGGGATTTCATCACCCTTCTTAAGCCCCACAAATCACAAACCGAGCATCTGCATCAACCCTACAATAATTTAAAAAATATCTAGACCAGACTCTAAGGACTGTCGCGCTCATTAAGGACAGAGGAAGGTCGTGGGTAATCTATCGCTTATCCGCATTACTTTTGTGGTGCCTAGGCAAGTGTGTCCAAGGCGAGTGGTTACTTAATTAGGACCACTACTTTCGTAGTGGGGAGCCTCCCACTCACCTGGCACTTACCTGGCTACAAGAGTAGTAAAGAGGTGGTAGAGGATTTATCCCGCGGCTTGTCCTTTGGAAGTCTAGGAGCGGTCTAGAGACTGGACCTAGGTGACCTTAGTTCTAGGGTTGCTTGTGCATCTTAGGGAGATTTGTCTTGAGTCCGACTTTTTTTCAAAACAAGCCAATTTTAAATCACACACACGCTGCCACTTGTACTAAACCCGCTTAGTGCATGCTTGGCTGGACACGGGATCCTAGTGCCCGTCTTGTCCGCGTTCCTGCTATCGACTCCGAAGTCGGTACTTCTTCATCTTCTTTTCCCCCACCACACACGACCGAGATGGACGGTACTCCATCAGATTATAACACTACGCTGCCACCACCCGTAGGTGCGCAGAATCCACCGCGCATCTCTCTCCAAGAGAGATGCTATCCTATCCGTGGTCCTCTTCCCACTTGTCTATCTCTTCCACCACCTAACGGGGATAATTTCGAAATTAAACCCCACTACATCAATCTGCTGCCCAAATTTCACGGGTTTGAATCGGAAGACGCATACATTTTCATTACCAAATTCGAAAACATATGCGCAATGATGGGTACTTCACAATTGACTTTAGATGCTATGTGCTTACGTATTCTCCCATTCACACTGTGCGACTTGGCAGAAAAATGGCTTTACAATACTGCCGCACACTCTATCACTAATTGAGATGAATTCGTAATAGCATTTCTTAAGAAGTTTTACCCAAACCATAAGACTGCCCATGTCAGAAGCGAGATCAACCAGTTCACCCAGCTTCCCAACGAACCATTTTGGAAGTGCTTTGAACGTTTCAAGGATTTGCTTGTCCAATGTCCTCATCATGGAATCAATAGATGGGATTTATGTCGGATTATATACGAGGGCATTAATCCAGTGACAAAGCAGATGCTTGAAACAATATGTCAATGCAATTTCATGTCTAAAGATGACGGTGAAGGTTGGAAGTATCTGGAAGACCTCGTTGAACACACTTTGCAGTGGGAAAGCGTAAGACCACCTTCATCTAGGGGAGGTGTTCACCAGCTCGATGTTTCTATCGCAGTAAAAGCCGAAATGGCAGCGATACAGAAGAAACTCGACGCTATTGAGAACAGATTCTCATCATTCTCCCTAAATCAGGTCACGCTTCCTAAGACCGTCTGTGGTTGCTGTTCGGATCCTTCACACTTAACGGAAGAATGTCCTATGAATGCACCGTTTCAAGGTCACGAGCAAACTAATGCTGCTTTTCAGCAGTGACCTAGAAATGACCCTTATTCTTCCATGTACAATCAAGGATGGAGGAATCATCCTAACTTTGCTTGAAATCAAAACCAACAAAGCAATTATCAAAGACCTCCTCCACAGCAACCACAACCACAGAATCAGCCCCCTTTTCAGTCACAGAATTTACAAAATCCGGCCAACATTTCTACACCACAAGTGGCCGGTACTGACAACTCACTTGCACAAACTTTGGATATGTTCATGAAACAATCCATGCAATTGTCGGCTGAGATGAAGTCTTCTATTGATACCATAACGAAAAACTCCGCCTCCCATGGTGAGAGTATTAAATCAATAGAAAACCAAATCGCACAGTTAAACGCCGCAATGAGTGTGAGAGAGAAAGGAAAACTCCCATCTCAACCCATACCTAATCCTGGCCACTCACAAAGTTATAATGTGAGTACTGTTACCATGTTGAGATCGGAAAAAGTGCTGAAGAACCGAATGGGTGAGCAATGTGATGATAGTGACACCAATGATACCCCAACTTCTTCTTCTTCCCCTAATTCGTCTAATCTCCCACCTTCACCCGAGCATATTCTCCATTTTCCCCAAGGCTCGAACATTTCGCCGAATCTATCTAAGTCGATTCCCACTCCAATTTTGGGATCGAATCTGTCCCCACAGTCTTCTCCACAAATGTTGGACCCAAAACTTATTGATCAAGCACCTTATCCAAACAGGTTAAGGGGCAACAGACCAAGTCCACAAATGGAGAAGATTGTGGAAATTTTTAAGCAAGTTAACATAAACATTCCTCTCCTAGATGGTATTCAACAAGTTCCGTCATATGCGAAAATCCTAAAGGACTTGTTCACTAGGAAGAGAAAAGTTCAAGTACCTAAAAAAGTTTTCCTTGGGAGTAATGTGAGCACAGCTTTTACACAACAACTACCTAAGAAACGAAAGGACCCCGGAAGTCCTACAATTTCAATTTCTATTGGGGGTAAAAATATCAATCGTGCTCTACTCGATTTAGGTGCTAGTGTTAACTTGCTTCCGTATTCTGTTTATGAGCAATTAGTGATCGGAGAGTTAAAACCTGCGCATTGCACTCTTCAGATGGCCGATCGATCTATCAACCAACCTAGGGGTGAGCTAGAGAATATATTAATTAAAGTCGGGGAATTCATATTTCCTGTGGACTTTATCTTTATTGATACACAACCTGTAGCAAACCCACGCAATCAAATCCCGGTGATACTCGGTCGACCCTTTTTGGCCACTTCCAACGCAGTAATCAATTGTAGAAACGGCTCTGAGACCCTATCCTTTGGAAAGAAGTTAATTAAGCTTAACATTTACAAGTTGGGAAGTGAACCCTCCGAACCGTATGCTCATGTGTGTTCTGTCGAATTAATGGATGTCGACAGCAGCGAATATGATCAACCTCATAATTCTGACTCTTTTCATATATTGTTGGTTGACACGGACTCTTCCACCGAGTTGTCCGGGTCAACATCTAACGTTGATAAGGAACTTTTTATAGAGTCTGACGATTACCCTATTTTTTCTAATGACATTATTTTTCGGGGTATCGATGAAAGCTTTAAGGAAATTTTCGCTGATGAACTCGCATTTTTACAAGACATGGGTGTTGAGATGAATCAACTCCAAGATGAAGAAATTGGAACTCCACCCCTTCTTTTGGACAATCATGATAATGCGAGTAATCCATCATTACTATCACTGTGTCGTCTCTCCAAATTGAGACGCAATCCTTTTCCATTACACCCCTTATCTCCTCCCCACTTCTTCATGTTGAAAGGTGACATGTTCTTCCACCAACCTTGGTGCTTCATCGATAAAATTTTTGAATGGTTGGTGTTGACCTTCGGTCTTTGCAAAGCTTGGCATTGACCAATAACCTTATCCCCCTCGTGTGATTTTAAAAGATTAACATTGTTTAACTCAAGTTTGGGGGAGGGGGTATATTTTGGCTCTTGAAAGAAAATGATTTTTACAAAATTGTGAGCCAAAAATAAGTTTGGGGGAGGATTTCACTTGCATATATTCTTGCCCCCATTAATAATTTCATCTCAAGTCTACAGGTTTTTGAGCTTAACGGATGATATCAGTGAGGACACTGCTGTAAACAGGTTTGGGGGATGTTTGTGCTTATTTACACATACTTTGCATTATACTATATATAAGCACAAAAAATTTTTGATAATAAAAGAATAGAAAGTGAAAAATTATATATGAAAGATAGGAATAGTTTAAGAAAACCAAGAAAATTAGAAGTTTTCTTAAACGAACTAGTAATAAGTAGTTATGAGCTGTTGTCCCAAGGGTTAGTAAGATGATGGAAGTCACTAATCTGAGGATAAAAATAAGTCTGAAAAATAATTTCTATTTTGGAAGCCAAACATTTGAATGTTGATACCCTACTATATGCACTTACACACGTCTTGAAACTCGGGATAGTAGAGGATACCTTGAAATGCTTTTGTTTAAAAGCCAAAGTATGAAGGAAATGAAAAAAAATAAAAAAAATGAAGAAAATATAAAAATGGTGAAAAGAAAAAAATGAACACTAGTTTTGTATCGCCAAGGCAGCAATAAAAAAATATAGCGAGGGTGCCTCTTCACCTAGTGCCCTAAGGCCAACCGGTCTGGGAGTCACTGCTAAGCCTTAGGTGGTGCAAGACGAGGAAAATATTATCACCTAATCAGCAAGCACATGAGTAATCGTTCGGTTACTACTTCAAGAAGTATTAACGGTCGCATGAAAAGGTGTGAGCAAACCTAAGTATTCATCAAATTAAAAAGTACTAAGGTAGATGGACAAGAGTATGATAGCTTGAATTGAATTCTCCGAGTGTAGGAATGTTCTATACACACACATAGGGGTATATGATCAATGTTTGGAAGAAAGATAGGAATGAAGAATAAAGACGATATTTTATTGAGGGATAATGTGATTTCTAACATTTTTCATGACTATTAAGATAGGGCTCATGACAACTGAAAAGCTAGTGTAGTTGGAAACTCTTATTTTCAAAGTCTTTCTTTTATGGTTCTTATCTTTATATGTAAATTTCACCATCTCTCTTTTGTTATTGGATTTTGTGGGTGTAATCCGCTGAAAACCCTCAGGAGACAACACTCCTCCTACTAGGGACACCTAGAGGTTTAACGGCTTGTTGCACGTCCTCAGTGCAATCGTGTTTGCCTACGAAAGTGTGCTTAGCTTTCTTCTTTCTTCTTTCTCCTTCTCTTGAATAAACTAGTTTGCTCGGGACGATCAAAGATAAGTTTGGGGGTATTTGTTCAGTTGATAAAACTGCACATTTGTTATTACATTTTTTCCTACCATTTCCATATTAAAAAAGGACTTTATTATAATATATCATACATAAGAGGGTTTATTTGTAAAAATACTATTTTCCATGTGTTGATATATTATAATTAGCATTTGGTAGGAAAATGTATATAATATTATTATTGACCTAATCCTAGTAGAACTAAGTCTACTAAATATTATTTAAGTTGTTGTGCAGAATTTGCAGGTCTAAAATCAAGGAAATCAGGTTGTTGAAGCTAACCTGCCTAATTAAGAACTCAAAATGAAGAAATCAAGTCTGGCAGAAGAAAAGAAAAGATTTCAAATTTCCAAAGATACCAGAGATAGACATATGTCACAAGGAGAAAGCCCCAAACTTTTGATGAAGTAATCCCCACCCTTGGCCGCGGATCCACGGCCAAACCCCCCTGTTGGCCGCGGATCCGCCGCAGGGTAGGAGATTTAGGAGATGATGATTTTGGGGGTGAATCTATACTGTTAGCTTCCAATTTTGGAAGCTAACTTTCTGGCTTTGGGACTATAAATAAAGACCGAGAGCCTCTTGGAAAAATCATCAAGCCGACGAGATCACGAAGTCCAAGACGGCTCACGCATCTAGGCTGATCATCAACTGTTCGTCTACCTCCTTGAAAGAGATCGAGAAGCAAACTAGTCTTTGTAATCTTTTTCTAAGGAATCAAAGTGTAATGAATATTGTTGATTAATAAAGCTAGCTTTCTTTTTCTTATTCTATTTCTTAGTAGTTTATTATGCATTTTCTCTCCATCTCTCTTTCTCCCAACATGCGCGAGTAATTCTCCGCTTGTTAGGGTTCGTAGGGTTAGAGTAGGCTAATGGATGATGAACATCCCTAAACCCTTTTTAAGTCCTATAAAGTTTATGAACTTTATCAAAAGAATCATTAACATCCTAATCGGGCGCGGTAACAATTCTTTGTTAGTTCCGACCGCGATTAGAGATTAGATTAATGATTGTTTTGATAAAGGCTAGATATGAACGGAGTTCCGTGTCGAGATAAGGGTTAAGAGTGGGATTCCTTTTCCCTCCAGAAATCCTAATCTACACGCATCACCGTCGTTCTAGCTTTAAATCTATTAAAGGATAAAAATGGTAACTTTTAATTAATCATCCATAACTACTAAATCCTAACGAACCCTACAAGCCCCCTTATTATATTAACTACATCCAAAAATAATCTAGATCTATATTTTGCATTAGTGCCTAACGTAGATCTAGAAACCATTCCACAAAATTCTTTATCCCTCCTCTCTTTTTCAACACATCTAAACTAAGAGTAAAAGATTCAACGTTTCCCTGAGGACGACGCGTACTCATCTCGGTCTAGCTACACGCGACACCGTTCTGATTGCGGTTACACTACAAACACACTTTTTCCAAACAATCAGGCGTCATAGTTTTTCCTTTGAAATTCTATCAGAATCGACCCTTCCGGTTCACTACGCGGCTCGTGCGTGGACTGCTTATGCAGTGGAAGAAAATGAATGGAATTCCAATGGTCGACTTCATCCATCGTTGTCATCGATATCGGTTCAGCCTATACCGGTTATAGATATCTTGGGTCGTCGCATATGCCAGGGAGAGGCACGACCATAGTGGCAAATTTACTCCTTTGGAGTGACCCCACATCATCCAAAAGGTTACCTTGCCTAGGCTCGGTACACTCTCTCTGCCGAAAAGTCGTTGCTGCTGAAAGCAGGAGTGTACAGGGCCATGTATGCTTCTTTATTTCATTACCGCGATCATCACGTTTGGTGGGTAAAGGCATTCTTAGACCAGTGGAATATTCTGACCCATTCATTCATACTCTCGGAACGAGAAGTATCAATCTCCTTGGAGGAATTCAGAGAAGTTTCTGGGCTGCCCCTCATTGGAGAGTATTATGAGGAGATACTACCTCCGGACGAATATGTATTCGATATGGAGAAAATTACTTTGAAAGGCCTATCTAAGGAGAATGTCATCCGACACAAGTTCCCAGGGCTTGATCAGTGTGCTGAAAATCTAAAAAAGCTTACAGATAGCATCGGGAGGATGTGGGGTCACTTTTGTGGATTTTATCGCCCGCTTCCTTCACACGGATGTCTTGTCTGAGGAGACCCCAAATTTTGCGAAGCTTGATGACCCCTTTGGCTAAGATTTTTTTCAGCATGTTCTATTTGATACTGGTAGGCTGAAGGCGAGAACCAGGAACAATTTTATATTCTCGATGCGGCCACCATGGCCTTTGAAGATATTGCTGCCCCAGATATCGATAAATAGACATTCCTTGTTGGCTTCATTGGTGTATGGCTCAGCTGGTTCTCCATGCCTACCCATCGTTGATTCATGAGGCTATCGGTCTTCTACCCCGCACATCGCATCGCACGGGGGATTCGTCCGGCCATGAGCATCGCAGGATTGGCCAATCTATATGATGGCTTGAGTATGGCAGCTAGCATTGCTCACCTAGGTATAGAAACTGTGAACTTTGCTGCTCACTATTTCACCTCTTGGATTGAAATGCACGTGATGGGTGCATTTAGCGAGCATAAAAGACCTAAATTTTATGACTCGTACAACTTTCCAAGGATTATGAAGTTGGTTGATATTTCCGCTCCTGACCTGATGTAATAGGGGTTCTGTAGATTACTTCTTCATCCACACTCCAGGAGTGATAGTATGACCTTTACTAATAGGGTTCTCACTTTCAAGAGAAGCCTTCAACGGTTATCCAAGCGCAACACGATATCATGAAGGATAGGGTTTCTGCTTTGAAAGCCTCGGAGATTACACACCTATATTCCACCTGGCCTGGATATTTGGTATACAGGTGAAATGCTTCCGTGCTTTTCATGCATTATAACCCACATCCCTTTGCTTAGCAGTTGGGTTATGACCAGGGTAAACCCCTTGAGGCTTTCCTTGTCAACCTTGTTGCCGATGAGGAGACTGTTCGCGACGTCTTTCATCATTTTATGCACTTGGACACGGGTTCCTTTTTTTGGATGGCCGAGCTGGATCATATTCCAAAGGCCTTGTATGTTTATGATGCTTGGTACCAGCGCGTGACTGGTGCGGTTGCTGAATAGGAAAGGTGAGTGCTCCTCAATCCTTCGAGAGCCCCACCGTCCAGCGATCAGAAAGTTCCGTTGAAACCATGATCATCTATCCTTTTTCCTTTAAGTGAAGGAGGTGTAGCGGCAACTCCCAGGGTTCTTCCAGCTACTTCGGGGCTTCCAAGGTCTTCCGCGTCGGCCCTTCGTCCATCTAGTGTAATGACCAGATCAAAACATGCTACAAGTGTCATTGGCGACACAACGGCTGCTACGTCACCTGAATCAGACATCGGCTCTGAAATTAAGACATGCCGGCCGAAATTACCTGCCGGTAGAAACACCGTTCATCAGGCACCACTTCTGGCTCTTGAAAGAAGAAGAAACCATCTTCACTTTAGATTGATGCGCTGATCGAGCCTGAGGCTCGTGCTCCTGATAGTGGTAGCATGCCAGAGTATGAACCGGATGATTGCCTTATTTTTCCGGACATGTTCGCCGAGGAGGCCGCCCAGCTTGCTGAGGCCCTCAAAAGGTCACAAGACGAGACCGAGGACATATGCCCTCATAGGGGATGCTTTGCTCACGTCATTTTTCGGGATGTTGACCTTCCCTCCGTCGCACCGCCGGTGGCTCCTCTAACACAGGCAGAAGAGAGGGGTTTGAAATGACTGGTATCAGCCGCTTCTGAGGATGAAGATGCTCGGAGAGTAGGCAAAGCTCCTTCTTCGATTGAAGCCCGGTGGGTGTCGCTAACAAGGAAAGAGCAACGAATTGAGGAAGCTATACTCCAGGCTCTCTGGAGCATCGGTATATATCTTTTTATATTCCTTAGCAGATGACTTATATTGCTTTTGTTCTTACATTCTCTTTTTCTTTTGTAGGGACTTCTGTGCGGGTGCAGTTTTGAGCCAACAGCCTGTCCTGGAAATTCCTAAGACGGATCTGATTCCTTCGGGTGAAGCTCATGCGCCATTGATGGAATCCTTAGATATCACCGGTGATGTGCTATAAAATATGGAGGCTATTCCCGACGTTGCTGCCCCTTCGGCCTATGCTGGGTCTCAGCCGGTCTTCCCTGAGAGTGGGAGGAGCATCGAAGGTAACCCCATCTTTTACTTCCTTTTATTCGACAATCTTTTAGTAGACCTGACTCTTATGGTGTTTTCAGAGCTGTGGGAGTTGGCGTCTTCCATATTGGAACGTTCTCCGGAGGAGACCTTCTCGCGTCTATTCGGTATGGCGGCCCTACATGTGATACCCCCAGCGTATCATACTTTCATCTGGTGACGGTTGGTATCTTTCTATTTTTTAATTATCCTTTCTGGAATGATATTGAAACGTTCGTTTAACTGCATTCTTGCAGGCCGACGACGAAGTCGAGATATTGGACGGACCCGGGGATCTCCTGGATTTGCCTCCCATGACCGTGGGTATGTGACACTTTTGGTCCTTCACACACACACACACATATATATATATATATTTTTATCTATCTCCTATTTTGGAGATGCGTCTAACCTTCTTGTGTCTTACTTGCTTTGACACAGCTCTGCCTACCCCGACCCCATTTAAGCTTCACGTTCGTATGTCTGAGGGTCTTTATGCAAGACGTATGTTTCAAAAGGATAGCAAGAAACAACCTACGCTTGCTGGCCGATCTCATTGAAGACCTTCGCACCGGTACTTCGTTCACCATAGAGGAGTTTGCTGCTGAAGCTAATGCTTCTTTATCTATTCTCGCTACCTATCATGATGAGGCGCTGGTGCATTCTTGGGTTGAATACTATCGGTGAGTGGATGCCTTTCTTCATGACCTTGAACACAACCTTTGTGAGGGTTTCGCGAAGTATCAGACTGGGGTCAATAGCAAAAGCCCAAGCCCAGTAAGGGTAGCTTACTCTATCAAATTTTCCCCTCACGTAAGAAAGTAAGCCATTGTTTTAGTTTTTTCTACAAGTCCTTCAATTCAAGGCCAGATTTTTAACCCTCTGGTAATTATAACGAAGATAACCTGTTGGATAGAATGCATCGTGTTCATTAGTTCAACACTGTAAAACGGTACGTAACCAAGTGGAACCGTGGGAGGTGGTTTACCCTAACCGGCAAGATCAAGCAAATGAATGGCTTTGATTACACTTTGAACCTCTAACAAGAGAAGAAGGAGCCTTCTTAGATTACATGGCCAGGTTAGGCTTTCGGTTTCATACCAATCTCCCTATTCTGGTAGTGTTAAAAGCAATAAGATAAGTATGGGTGATGACCTAGTCTTTCAACACAGTCAACATCCTCGGTCTTCCCTTGGACATCTCATCTCTGAAGGCCAGGCTGAATGAGTGGATTGAAAGATGCGACACCAATCTCCATTCTTGTGAGAAGAAGCTAACTCAGAAATTTTCAAAGAGGGAGGTAGCTTCGAAGGCCTTGGAAGATCTTTGAGCTCAACTAGCGGCCAAAACCACACGGGGTTATGAGATCTGGCGAGCTCTTTAAAAATTCATGAAGGAAGTGGTGGCTCTTGATAGAGTCCTTAACTTCACAAAGGAAATGGTGGAGGGTCACAAGGTTGCTGAGGGTGAGCTCGAGCATCGATTCGCCTTGTTTCAATGACTGCAAGAGCAAGCAGGAGCTCAGCCTGCTACGCTGATTGAGCTCGAGATGGAGGTTCAATGGAAGAGTGCTCATCTGGCCGACTTACTGAAGAATCAGTCGTCCTAGGCTTTTCCTTGTTGTATTTTTTATAAACACCTTTGTATTCTTCCTTCAATTTTGATACATGAATAAAAAGATATTTTTTCTGATTTGCGTATTCTTTCTTTTCTGATTTCCCCAAAAATGACTTACCTTAGTTTATTTGCTCATTTCGGAGCGTTCAGTCTATCCTTCCATTAGGCATGTGGATAAACCCATCCTAACGTCAAACATGCAAAACCTCTATAGATATAGGCATCCGTTAGGTTTGTGGTGCTGAGTTAAATCCATCATACCATTACGTCAGCAAATATCATCTTGATCCATGTTTAATCAGGTCGCTGGTTTTGTGTAGCCATGTACTTGCTGTATCACCCAACCCTACCGCTACAGAATACAACGTCTCAAGTAACCTTCTTAGATCGGTATGTCCGTATTGCCATCAGATGGTTCAGCGTTAGGCGCACTGTGGTGTTTTACCTTGATGTCAGACTCCATTCTTTGAGGAGTCTCAGGAAAGTCATAACTGCACCCTTCTGAGGTGAGATGACATCCAGTGGTCTTTAGGCTTCGCATGTATTGCCATCAAGAACCGAAGCTAGGAATATACTGTCACTTAGCTTCATCCGGACCCGTGGGTCCTTGTCGACATTGCGTCTACACCCTGCTGGAATGAGAAAGATGTCGAGATGATCTTAAGGTTGTAGATGTTGCCATCGAGATCTGGAGCTAAGACTTTGTCATGACTCTGCTTTATCTTTACTCCTTAGAGCTTGCCTGATGTCGCGTTTGCACTCTGCTGGAAGGATGTCGAGATAATCTCGAGGCTGTATATGTTTCCATCGATATCTAAAGCGAGGATATTACCATCACTTTACTTTGTTTTGATTTGACCCTTTGGCCCTTGCAGACGCCGCGTTTGCACCTTACTGGAATGAGAAGGAACGTCCATAAACTGCCTGCAGAATTCGAGATCTGAACCCTCTGCAGGGCAGAAAATTTATTTTATCATCATTTTTTAATTCCTTATGATGCTCTATCGTTTCAGCTTTATATACCGTGAAAGTCGCGATTGCCCAATCATTTCAGCTATTTATTCGCGGTGCCTAATCATTTCGACTATTTATTCACGGTGCCCAAACATTTAGGTTATTTCATACACATTTTTTGAGTCTAATACCAATCTTGGCATCAGTATCGCTACAACCGGGATAATCTCAGGAGTGACTTATCGTTTACCATTGCTTTCTTTGGTCAAAGGTGGCTTAGAAGACGGGGTTAGGATTCCATCAACTAAGGCTTTTTAATGTTTATGAGTCATGAGGGTCTCGTAAGGTTATCTTCTCCTCATGAGTCGAGGGATCTCATAGGTGTATTTTCTCCATAAGAATCGTGGGGACTCCTAAGTGAATCTTGTAAGTCGTAAGGATCCTACAAAATTACTTTTCTCCTTGCAAGTCGAGAGAACTCATAAGCGTCGTCTACCTTATGGAACTTGGGTTTGTTTATGTTTATTTGTTCCCGTAAATTGTATACAAGAGTCGAGATCAAACTACCTATAGGGCTATATTAGAGGGGTATATGATAGCTTAGGCACAGGGTCCGATCTGCAACCTAAGGCTTTTGAATACTATAAGCCCTGATGGTCTCATAGAGGGGTGTTTTCTCGTTACGAGTCGAGAGGATCTCATAAGTGTATATTCTCTTTGGAAATCGTAAGGATTTCCAAGTGTCTCTCACCTTTGTGAGTCGTAAGGATCTCACTTAGGTGTTCTCCTTGTATGTCGAGAGGACTTTGCAAGTTTATATTTTTGCGTGTTTGCGCCCTTTCGGGTTCTCACAAACTCGCTGGCAGTCCTGCTGTTTTTATTCACGGTGCCCTTTCAGGTTTTCATCCGTGCCCTTTTTGCTTATGGACATACCCCTTTTTTACAAAGCTTCGTAGATGGTTGATTGAAAGTAGTTTCGCGTATCGTAACTTAAGTATTAAAGTAACCGCAATCAAGACAGCATTGCGTGTAGCTAGCCGTGATGAGTATGGGCCGTCCGCAGGAAGATGGTATGTTTTATGTTCTTGTTCTCATGAGTTAAGCAAAAAGGTCTGAATGGTTCGATTCTAACTTATGTGTTTGTATATGCAAAATATAAGCTTGTTAGGGATAGAGTTAGGTCAGTGTAAGTTAAGAAAATCCGTACTCATTCCTTCGTGTCTAACTTGACTATTGAAACTAGAGTAATCGGCAACAACGTGGATTAGGGTATTTAAGCACGGTATTTGTGAATATCTGCTTATTGACCCTTGTCCGTCCGTTCTTGTCTGTTGACTTTCGCCTTTGGTCAAACCAAACGCAACCGGTTACGGTTAGAGATCATCAATACCATGGTAGGGTAGGGTGCCTAACAGAGCGGTTGCGTGAGATTTAGACGGAGTTCAATTAGCAAGTATCGGGTAAAGGAAATGAGCAAAAAACCCTTAATTTACACTACCACTCTCTTTCCCTAACAAGATCCACTTTTCACTAACCATCACAAACATCAAAGAAGATACAAAAGGGAAGAGATCAAAGAAAACAACAATAGAAGTAAGTAATTTGCAAGAAAGTAAATTACAAGTAAGTAAAGAGAAGAAAATACTAAAAACCAAAATGCATCAAAATGAAATCTTTATTAAGTTCAACTCAAAGATACAAGCTATGAATTCAAATACTAAAATCTAACCTTATAAGTTCAGTTAAGAGGTTGCATGATGAGATAAAAGTAAAGAGATCAAGATTAAACCTATCTATTATGTACAAGAACTAAAAAAAAATGTAGAGTGAAGATTGAAAATTGGACAAGAGTATATATTTGAGCTTGCTCTCTGTTCTGTTATATATAGGCACTTCATCAACAAAACAAACAATATAATTGAGATCATATGACAACTTGGAATGACCAGAAGAAAAATGAAGCCAAAATGAGAAGGTGGGACCGGCGGTAGCGGGCTTTTAGCCAATTTTGGGGGTTTACCATTGAGTGGTGGGGCCCGTTTTCTTATGGTGATCTTATATCCTCTCCATAATTTCTCTGGTATTGTTTGATTCTTTTATAAACACTTGGATATTAATTTGTAGATTTGGAAGAAAAATGTAACTTTAAATCACATCACACCTTTATTTTCATTCATCACACATAGCCCCACTTGCGCAAATCATGATTTTATAGCCAAGTTGTGTGCCCACTTATGCTAGGCTGTCCCACCATGGTTCATGCATCCAAAAAGGGTTGTGTTGACACTTGTATAATGTTGCATCTGTTAGACCATTCTTGAATAAAGATGTGTATACTTGAATTGTTTAGCAAACTCTTTGAATATTGATCGGTTTTCTGTTCCGGTGCGATATTGACTCACAAATGTCGTATTCATATATTTGAGTGTGTTTCCAGTGTTTTGTCATGAATACCTGTAATCTGTACTTATTGAGCAGACGCGGATTAATAATATCGATATATCACAAAATTGATAATGAATAGCGGTATTGAAATGCAGTTTTTCGTGATGAATAAATACCCCCAAACTAAACAAAATCCTAACCTCATTTTTGTGGGGAACACGATTGGACTGAGCCTGTGCAATAAACCGTTAAATCTCTAGGTGTCTCTAGTATGAGGAGTGTTGTCTCCTAAGGGTTTTCAGCGGATTACACCCACAAAATCTTGTCAAGCTAGTTTTGCGCAATAACTGTTAATTCTAATCCTAGGGTTTAGTTTCAAGGCTATAAATTCTATTATCCTAAGTTAGAAATATCGAACCCTTATTTTTCACACCTCACTTTTTATTTAACTTAAGATCCTATACGTTTTTAACGTGTGGTGCAAATAGCGTCGTTACATTTCAAAAAGTTCGATTAGAGTCATTATGTCACAAAATATGAAAGCGTGTCTTCGCACCTCTACTAGGTTTCCATATGCATCAAGTATGAAATTTTAAAAAATCTAGAGGTCTAGGCTACACTAACCTAGAATCGAACTAAAGAATTAGGGTTTCTTAGCATATAAACAAGTTTTACACTAAGTGAATAGAGAATACAACCTTTGTAGACCGGTCCTTTGCTTCTAAAGCTCCAAGTAGTAGTCCCTTAGTTTCAAGCAGTGATCCCCAGAACTCTTCTTAGGCTCCACTTGGTGAAAGGAACGAGCTTACTTCGTCGTCTTCGAAGCCGAAGATGATGCTCTTTGAAGTCACTCTAACTCAAGCTACATCTTCACTAATCAGGGAAAAGTGAAGGAAACAACCTAATCTTATGGGCTAGATGAGAGTAGGTTGATGAAGCAGGAATTTTGCTCACTTTATAAACCACTTTCTCCTTTTCTTTTTCTCCTCATGAAAAGCTAGAGAGCAAATATGAGATGAAGAAGATTAACTTGGTTGAGAAAATATCTCAAGTGATAAGTAGAGAGAGTTAACCACGGGCTAAAGATAATAGTTGGGTTATAAAATATCTAGAGTAAAACAAAATTAGTGGAATGAGTCATGGCTTCTACATACTTCTACAAGCATCTTAAGCCATGCACAATTCCACCTCATTTTGTATTTATTCTTAATAATTAATTAACCAATAATTTTTAGTCTTGGTGTGAGTCTCATACACTCATGTTCTATGTATCATCCACCATGACACAATATATTAATACATATATATTAAATGTATTTTAAAGAGAAGAAATTCTTTTAGTGAGCACAATATTAGTTAATATATATTAATATATCAAATATAAAAATATATATCAAATTATTAAATCAACACTTGATTCAATAATCCGGTTATATCATATATAACAAACTAATATCATTTATATGTATATCACATTATCAAATCAACACTTGATTCAATAACCCGGTCATACCACATATAACCGACAATATTCAATACTACATTAAATCAACACTTGATACAATAATCCGGTTATATCATATATAACCGGCCAGTATCAAATATATATACATATAACATATCATTGAATCAACACTTAATTCAACAATCCGGTTATATCACATATAACCTAACCGATATCATATATTGCGAGATTAGAATACGGTCTCACATACTCATATTTAATCAAGCTCCCGCACATATCACCATATGTGCCCTACTTTATTTCGCTTAAGCTAGGAAACCTCTATGTGGGATTCTAAAGACTCGTCAATGCGCCAGCAGTAGGTAATGATCACATCAGTTACCCACAAGCCATCAGCGGTACTATCTTGACGTAACAGCTACCCAGGTATTAAGAGAATAGAAGATCAACAAGCAAGCTTGTCCAAACTCCTGTAAAGCCTATAAGAAACACTTATCGTATAGTCCGGTCTCTTCATCTGATATGTCGCATATCAAGTCTAGGGGTGGAATCGTCAGACCCCAGTAACTTGATAAGTCATGCCGATGTGTAGCTTAGAACCGTTCGAGAAACTACTGATAAAACTTACCAGTAAATCTCATCAGCCCTGGCCAGGCACTTGCTGTTAGAGCCAATCAAGCATAGCGTAACATCAACTACCTATACCAGGAGAGACGAAATCAAAGCACAGTGGGAACCACAGAAGACTCTATGACGATCTCAGGTCTACAGACTAACCTGTACAAGTGTCACCAGAGAACTGCTATCTGCCGATAGGTATAATACTAACTAGGAGTTCTCGGCGAGTCCTGTTCGGTGTACCCATTCTTTAATGAGCATCTGTGTAAAATCTTTGATGACAAACACCAATGGTTGTGGAATCAACCATCTCCCTAAACAGGGTCAAGAAATATACACACTAGTCTACTCTGGAATATCGATGCCCAATTTCGATATTCCCTCAACTAGGAATGGTTAAAGGATGTGCTTGTGGACTACCCAAGCCTTACTAGTATGATCCGCATCATAGTCCTGATAGTCAAGCTAACATCCTAAGGGCTTTATCAATATGTATCAGAGAGATATAATAATATAAGTGCACATGTTAAGATAAAGAGCAACCAGATAGCATACTATCATGTCGAGCAAGAAAGTCCTATATATATATGTCCAAGCATCCACTATAATATACAATAATGTACAATAATGGCCTCTAGGGCATATATATGACTAACAATCTCCCACTTGTGCTAAGGCCAGTTGTTGCAGTATCGCATACCCAATATCCTAAAAAGTCTCTCAAATTGCGTTCAGGGGAGGGCCTTCGTGAGTGAATACGATGCGTTATTCTTCGTGTCAACTCTCCTGACCTCGATCTCCCGGCGATCAACTATCTCCCGAATCAGGTGATACTATCTAAGAATATGTCTGGATTGCTAATGCGACCGGGGTTCCATGGCCAAAGCCACAGCTCCAATGTTATCACAATACAAGGGTATTGGATCCTTAATGGATGGAACCACACCAAGTTCAGCAATGAACTTCTTCATCCAGACAGCCTCTTTGGCAGCATAGTTAGCAGCAATGTATTTAGCCTCCATCGTCGAGTCTGCCACGATATCTTGCTTGGAACTCTTCCAACATACCGCCCCTCCATTGAGGGTGAAGACAAAACCCGAGACCGGCTTACTGTCATCCTTATCACTCTAGAAGCTCGAATCGGTAAAGGACTCCACCTGGAGTTCTCCGTTACCATACACCAAGAACATTTCTTTAGTCCTTCTCAAGTACTTAAGAATGTTCTTCACAGCTGTCCAGTGCTTTTCCCCGGGATCTGATTGATACCTATTTACCACACTAAGTGCATAAGCTACATCCGGTCTGGTACATAAATCACGTACATGATTGACCCAACTGCAGAAACATAGGGTATCCCTTGCATGCAAGCTCTTTCCAAATCAGTCTTAGGAGACATCTCTTTGGAGAGAGTGATTCCTGAGCAAGCGGGTAAATTACCACACTTAGAATCTTCCATACTAAACCTCTTTTGTATGGTGTTAATGTACCTGGATTGAGACAATCCCAACATCCTTTTAGATCTATCTCTATAGATCTTAATCCTTAGGATGTAGGAGGCATCATCTAGATCTATCAAGGAGAACTTTTATGATAAGTAGAGCTTGACCGAGTGTAACATAGGAACATCATTTCTTATCAAGAGTATGTCATCCACGTACAATACGAGGAAGACAAGCTTACTCTCTACAAGCTTCTTGTATATACAAGTTTCATCTACGTTTTTTATGAAGTCAAACTCTTTGACTGCCACATCAAAACAGATGTTCCAGCTCCGTGATGCCTGCTTTAATCAGTAGATTGATTTAAGCATCTTGCATACCTTTCTGCTGCTCCCACTGTCTACGATACCCTCTGGCTGTGTCATGTACACGCTCTCTTCTAAATCACCATTTAGAAAAGTGTTCTTTACGCCCATCTGTCAGATTTCATAGTCATGGCATACAGCAATGGCAAGTAGGATCCTGATAGACTTAAGCATAGCCACAGGAGTAAAGGTTTCATCATAGTCGACACCTGGTCGTTGACGAAAACCTTTTTTCTACAAGTCTAGCTTTGAAGGTCTCAACCTTTCCATCTACACCAAGTTTTTTCTTAAAGATCCACTTGCTCCTGATAGGTTTTACCCCTTCAGGAGAAACTTCCAAAGTTCATACTTTGTTGGTGTATATGGATTCCATCTCTGATCGCATAGCATCCAGCCATTTCACCGAGTCCTCATTTGTGATGGCCTGCTCGAAACTAGTTGGGTCATCATCTTCCATGATGCAATCCTTACTCCCACCATCTATGAGAAAACCGTAGTATCTCTCAGGTGGATGAGGAACCCTACTAAATCTGCGGAGTGGCTGAGGTTCGTCGGGGACTATCGAATCCTCCGGTTCTACCAAATCATCAGCTATAGTTTATGTAGCTGGAACTTCTTCCAGTTCTACCTCATTGCCACTAATTTCTTTCATAAGAAATTCCTTTTCTAAAAAGGTGGCATGCTGAGCAACAAACACCTTTTGTTCCTCACTGTGGTAGAATAGATATCCATGTGAATTCTTTGGATATCCCATAAACTTGCAAAGAACTGATCGTGCTTCGAGTTTGTCTGGATTTTGTTTTTTAACATAGGCTGGACAACCCCATATCTTAACTCATTTAAGATATAGTCTCTTTCCACTACATATCTCATATGGTGTTTTAGGCACCAATTTTGATGGAACTTGATTCAATAGGTATGCGGCTGTCTCAAGCGCATAACCCCAAAAGGAATTAGGTAACTCAGCAGTACTCATCATAGAGCGCACCATATCTAATAGGGTGTGGTTTCTCCACTCCGAAACTTCATTGTGCAATGGTGTATATGGAGGAGTAAGTTGAGAGAGAATTCCATTCTCTTTTAAATAGTCACGGAATTCCGTGCTCAAGTATTCTCCTCCCCGATCAAATCGAAGGACTCTAACACTTTTACCCATCTGGTTTTCAACTTCATACTTATATTCCTTGAATTTCTCAAAAGCTTCAGATTTGTGTTTCAACAAGAACACATGTCCGAATCTTGGGAGATTATCGGTGAATGTAATAAAGTACGAGAAACCATTCCTAGCATGCATAGACATAGGACCGCATACATCACTATGTATCAGTCCCAAGAGTTCAGTAGCTCTTTCTCCATGTCCAGTAAACGGAGTTTTGGTCATCTTACCTTTAAGACATGACTGGAAAGTTTCATAAGATGTAAATTCAAACTGATTCAAATATCCATCTTTACGCAACTTCGCTATTCTTGTCGCATTGATATGATCAAGTCTACAATGCCACAAGAAAGATTCGTTCATCTCTGAACTTTTCCTGTTATGTGTGTTCTGTATACTTAGAACTGTATTATGATTTAGAACGTATATACCGTTACATAAAATACCAAACCCAATCAACACTTGATTGAAGAAAATGTTCATAACATTTTTCTATAGTACAAAGTTATATCCTTCTTTATCTAATAAAGAAATTGATATTATATTGCACATCATCTTTGGTATGTAATAACAGTCGTTCAGAATTAATGTATTACCACTTAGTAATACAAGGAGATATTCGCCAACTGCTTTGGCAGCAACAGTTGCTCCATTTCCTACCACGACAGACTTATAACCTTTTCCCAGTTCTCTACATCTTCTTAACCCTTGTAACATATTACAAATATGGGATGCTGATCCGGTATCCAACATCCAGGACGTAGAGCATACTAAGAAACAGTTCTCAGTTACGAATACACCCGAAGAAGATGCATCAACATACTCTTTCTTCGTTCGGGTTGCATGGGAATCCTGATATTTCCCTATTTTTTGCTCAGACTTATGACAATCAGAAGATAGAGCGGAACCAACGTTCCCCAACTCAGTATAATAAGCGGGTTCGGTCAATACATCCATATTATTATCTTGATTAAGGTATGTCATGGTCGCTACCTGGAGAGAGAGAGAGAGAGAGAGAGAAGAAAAACACTTTAGCGTGCGCTCTTACAAGATTAGATTGGTTATTATCTTATCTAATCAGGACGACTCCCACTGTTTTTATCAAATCTTTCTTCAAACCCTAAAAGGTAAGATCAGCCGGGATTAATTACACCCTACAAGTTCGTCAATCGGTCAGCCATGCAGGTATTGGTACTCCAAGGGAGTCTCCCATGCTTTCTCATGGAACTAATTAAATAACCTTATTTCTGCAGGGGTATAACCCCGTTAACACCTTTCTTAGACAGCTACTAGATCAGCTAATTGTAAATTGCAAAACTCTCCAAGGAGTAACTCTTACTCACAGTGGGTATCGGGATCCAACTATTATGCAATCTCATTGGAAATTTCAATACTTGAAATTCCTAATATCTGTTTTTACCCCCAAGCGGTTTATGATCTTGACAAGGTCAACAAACCATAAACCGCAAGTCAAATTCAACCCGTTCATTTCATGATTGAATTAACCCACCCGCATGACCCTTGATAAGGTTAACAAGGCCGTACGACTACCCTAATCCAATCACATCATATGTGATAGATAAGAACTAATCAGCTACCGCACACTACGCCTTGACAAGGTCAATAAACGCAACACGAATACTGAATATTACTTATCTGAAATGACGGAGGGCTATGATTGTTTTTTAAGAAAACCTTTAGCGTAATGATCTTGATATCGTTGTAGAATCGAGTGATTTGAAAATGAGTGGTTTAAGCTCTGCTTTTAAAATCGAGTAGTTTTCAAAACAAACCGGGTAGGTTGTAGCATTTGCTAAAGAGGTCATTCCCGGTGAAAGGATATCGGCTCTTTCCTCAGCGAATGAGGTGCTGAATATCCATCAAGGAATACCGCTATGCAAAGCAATAACTAGAGCTACCTTTTTGAAAAATTTGATTCTACAACATCTTTTAGGTTTCTTTTCTTTCATTAATCTCATTAATGACATCCCATCATTTATGTTTCCTAAACATCACAGAAGAAATGAAAATAGAACGTACGCTTATGCCATCCGCATTCGCCACGGGGCCCCGTCATGCACCGTTAGGTTACTTAACTAACGGCAGAGCGGAGGCTGGACTAGCGCGGATGCAAAATATAAGCAACATTTATTATATATATATATAGCATTCATCTCAGGAAGTTATATGATCACATCACAGAACTCAGGCAGCAGAAAACAATATATGAAATATTGGATATACTAGGAGGTCCGTGTTTTAAATTCAGCCAGTAATGAAAAACACGGATTCCATGGTCGTGATGAATAGCCAAACCCACATCCCTAGACCCCTATGAGAGCAGCAAGCAACCCTGCCAATTCTAGAGTTAAGAGACCCGGTCTCGACTTCTTGAGATGGTCTTCCACTGGACTCTAGAACCCGGTTACTTTTGCTCCCCACCTTGGGTTTATCCTACTGCGGAAAAGTAAATAATATACATCAATGGTGACATCATCCTCAACCCAGAAGTATCCCAATAAAAGAATATTACATACAACTTTTTACATGAATGAAAATAGAAAAACACTCATCTCACGTAAATACCCCTTTCTATTCAATCACGATGATCCAATATAATATATCATAGCAACACATAACATCACATGTCATCAACGTAAGTAAATATGTGTATCCAAATGTCGTTGACGCATAGCAACAAGATCGGGGATACACCACATATTATATTTACGGTCGCAGAAAAGAAATCAAAAATACAATAATTAGAATCCGCATATCCTTAGACATTATAAACCTGGAATATCTCATATCTCGGATTTCATGCCTAACACTTTAAACCTTGCATTTATGTCTCGAATTGAAAACACTTTTCAATAGCGGTCGGGTAATTCAGCAGGATTCCTGATTAATGATTGAATGCTCATCGGGAACTTTAGTAGATTGTCGCACTCCCGATGCCGTCAACGAAGTGCACTTAGGCAGAACACCGCGTCCGCGAGCATCCGAGTGGATTCTTTTGGCTACGGTGTTCTCCTATAGTCACTTGGTCGGCGCAATGGGGCATGGCTATCTAGTAGTGTTTCCCGGCGACTATCCACGTACAACACGAGATTGCGACTGAGTTTTGATCCGAATCGAAACTTCGTGGCAATCGATCAAAAGAGACTAAAACGTGAGATTTACAAAACACAAACTAGTTTTCACAAAACTAATTAATGTGGATTCCAAATATTGTATCACATATCAATATCAAACCCGAAACGATGCTAAAACTATGAATACAAAACACTCCGAATTGCTGCAACAGAGAGATAACATCATATGCAATCTTGGCAAAATCAAACTTAACTTGAAACCCTAAATCCAGGCTAACAGAACACCATAAAAATATGAGACCAAAATGAGTATGGGGGGCTGGCGAGGCCAGGTATTTTAGAGATTTCGCCGGCCAAAATGTAATGTCTTGGTATTGTTTTTCTACCGTGTTTGTTTCCTCCAATAAAAGAGCAAAGCTCTGTTCAAAAATCAAGAGGCAGCGCCTCACGTGCCTTCCACGAGGGCGCCAGCGACCGAATTAAAAACTCTTATATGAGCAGCGCCCGTGTACAAAGCATACAAAAATCTTAAGCAACGCCTCTATAACAACCCTAACTTTCTGTACGAAATTTTTTCAAAATACAAGAAGAGATACCTAAGCCTGAGCACGAGTTATAAGTTTGTTTTGCTTTTGAACAGCAAGAAATGGCTTGTAGCTCACTGGTAAAGTCTTGCACTGCTGAGACAAAGCACCTGAGTTTAAATCCCATCAGCCACATTATTTTTTTTAGTTAAATTTCTTTTAATCTTTTTGGAAGCCCAAGAGTCTACACGTCCACTACACGTAAACTGAAACGACACTAACTATTTAAACATGTGCTCGAGGGTATAGGAAACGTCACGACACGTGGCATCAAGACCCAACACCCCCCGTCGGTGTTGACCCGGCGAGAATAAGGATTTCCCCGGCACCGCCGGTCTCCCCCGTTGGGAATGCTCCCATTTAATCCAATTTTAATGCAAATTTTAAATGCTTTTCTTTCACACACCAAACCCTAATTTTCTCTATAAATATCCACTCCATTTTACACCCCTCTCACTCAGAATTATATTACAAAAACTATACAAAATTCCCAAGTCATTTAGTGTACAAGTGGAGCTAGCGAAGGCGAACCTCCAATGAACTTCCGGCGACAAAATGATGCCCCGAAACATTCTGTAGATTCCTCTCCATCTTCTCTTGATCCCAAACCTGTAAGTCCCCTCTTTCCCTTCTTTTCTCTATTCTAAAAACTTCAAATTCTAAAACCCGATGGAAGCGGAGTTAATCCGACTTCCGATTCGGTTTTTCCTTTAAAAATCATATTTTTCTTAAATAAGAATATACAAAACTCTCATATCATATTCAATAAATATTAACAAACACCTTAAACAAGTTTCATCACAAATTATTATTATATGCAACTTGTATTGAATTTTACAGTAAAATACCACATACTTTCGTTTCCAACATAATCATCATAATACCTATTATACCATTAGATAGTTCACGAGGTAATGGTCTACCTCATCACAACACACATCTCTATCATAGAATGATGAAGTTTAGAACAATAGAATACGGGAAAATATGACTTTACAAATAAATACCCTAAACTTACAAAACCGTTTTCTATAAAAAGATGTATTAAACATTACCATGCAATTACGCCTCTACAACCTATTTTGGGGACCCCGTTTGGGATGGTGCGGATTATCGCACACCCTTGGGCTTAGTAGAGCAAGATGCAGACCTCCGCAAGGAGCATTCGATCTCGATGGATTTTTTATACATTTTTCTTTAGAAAATAAGATTTCTACAAGAAAATAAATAAATTATTTTTATTAAATATATATAAATCTATTATCAAAATACCTATTTTAATTATATAAATATTTCAAGTTTTCTAAATCAAAGGAATCATTATTACATGAAAATACCATCCAAATATAACACAAGTACAATATTTCAATAAACTATCATATACTATGAAATTAGGTTTTACTCACTAGAAATTTCACAACTATAAAATATACATCTATAAAAACCCTAAAAACGATAATTAAATGCTTGAGGTGTATTTTCAAATTATGCCAAAACTATTTTTACATAAAACCCCTTAACTTATTGTTTTTAGGGTTTAAGCGGGGCCAATCTCTTGAGCCTTAGGGAGCCGGAAATATGGGTGCTTGCCTATCTAGGGTAGACAATCTAACAAATAGTGTTATCAACACGGTAATTGTCTTGGAAAAAGACACAAATCTTGTCGTCCATGTGCAGCAGTTACCGATAACATCAAAACAATCAAGATTTCAAGTTATTTTAAAAGTGTCTGACTCAGACTGAGTCTCAATCTAATCAATCTGACTTGAATGAGATTCAAGTATAAAACTACAATTCAACATGAATCCATGAATCCATATATTCAAGCTATATCAATCAATACCACTTGACTGAATCGAACCATGGATATACTCATCTACATGTTCATCCATTATATCCATTCCATTTACTGATATCATGGTTTCGGCAATTCATCCATCTATACAATTTATAATACAAGACAAGACAATACAATCCATACAATCAATACATAAACACTATAGGGTTATAAAGGGGTAGATTGGTACGGAACATGTTAAAGGTGGCACGAGATGGTCACTTAAAACGTAATTACATCTATGCCATTATTCCGTGGTATTATCGACGGAGCCTTATACTACGGGTTACCAAAGTCCATGGTGTAAGTTGGACTCTTCTCGTATACACTGGCATTTTCTGTACCAATCTACAAACAACAACGTTAACAACATAATACAATTTTAAAAGTTACATTCTCCCTCTATCTATTCTGTCTCTACTTATCTTTGGGACTTACCGAGTGATTTTTCGCTGACGACATTCCTTTCTTCTTTCTTTGGAATGTTGTCTGGTGGATAGGACCTTCTGGAGACAGAGCCCACCAGCGAGGACTTGGATCAGATAGCCTTCGACCAGAGATCTAGTTTACTTGTACATATTTTCATTTCTGTTATACCACTGTTTAGGCATTGCTTTCATTCCATGTATTTACTTTTCATTGTATTGTAGAAAGAATGTTTAATAAATAAAGTTGCTGTTCAAATTACATCTATTGTCATCTTCTTGTGTACATTTACTTTATATTGCTTGGATACGCTTAGCGTGTTTACTTCTGAGTAAATGCGTCGCGGACCCATCACGCCTTCTGCCCGTTCACCGAGAAGCAGGGCGTGATAAGTTTTTTTGGTGGCCCATGCAGGTCAGCACTGTATGGACATGCATGTCAGCTCTGCGTGGACAACCTAAGCAATATAACATAAGAAACAGCAACTAAAAACATTCTTTACAATTCATATTCCTTGAATCTTCAAATTTCATCTATTTTGAATCTGTCCTAACCCAAATTTTTCTTTCAAGGTTATGGATTCCCCAAACAACACTAGCACCAACTTCAACAACACTCCACCACCCCTACTGATTACACCTGCCGTAGCTGCTCCAATCAATGAGCAGACGGTACTGCTTGAGGCGATCCGCAGCCTCCTGAAAGGACAGCAGTATCCGACTACTATTCTGATGAACCGTCCCGAAGCAGAAGCACCTAGGGTGAAGCAATTTAGGGCCTTGCGCCCCAAGCAGTTTTCGGGAAAAGAAAGCCCTCTAGAAGTCGAGGAATGGGCTCAGAGTATTGAAGTTGACCTGGCAGTGGCACAGGTGCCAGAGATAGCTTGGGTTCAAGTTGCGAAGCTGCAGCTCACCGACAATGCACGGGTCTGATGGAAGGCGGAAGAAAGTAGTCTCACCCAGCCGATCAAATGGAGGACTTTCCGCGATATGTTCGACGCGAAGTACTTCCCTGAGACTGCCAGATTCGATATGGAATAGCAATTCATCTACGTACAACAGGGTTCAATGTAGACCCAATCAGTGGATGAGTACGATGCTGAGTTTACCATGCTCAGTCAGTAAGATACGTCTCAATATTTTGATTTGAAAATATCACATACTACACAGCTAACACTAGATCGCAATAGATTCACAACACACTTGATATCGACTGCTGAGATCAGGGCCAGAAGATTTCAGTAAGGGTTAGATCTGAAGATCGAAGCTGCCTTAGCTACAGGGGATTTCCTAACCTATGATTTGGCTTTGAAGGCCGCCCGAAGATACGAGGCCGTGGTGAAGAGGAAGGGCAAAGCTCAATCTGCCGGAGTGAAGCGCCCTGCCACTCAGATGGTAGGAGGAGTCTCTTTAAGGCCAACCGTTGAACCGTGGAGACCAGAAGAAACCAATAACCCGTCGAGTCCAGATTTTTGCTTCTACTTCAAGAGGGATGGACATTTGTAGAAAGACTGTAGGCGTGCAAAAGTCCCGTGCTTAGTTTGTGGCGCATCTAATCACGGAATTGGAACTTGTCCCTATAGACGCAATTCAGCTCACACACCCACCAAATACTCGCAGCGGCTAGCTATCCAAGCTCATGCACCACGTCTTGCACTCCCAGCTCCACCTCCTGCACAGCCAAATCGCCAATTCCATCAGGCAATGAGGAACATGCCTCGAGGGCAGAGGAACATGCCCCAAGAACAAAGGAATGTACCTCCAGTTATGAGGAATGTATCCCGGCGTCAGGCTTTCACTTTAGCAGCCGTAGAAACCGAGATTGTTGACCAAAGTAACCTTGGTATTTCCTTCACCTCTTTCAAAAACTTTTGCATTCTTTCGTACTTCTAAATATTTTTCATACACTATCAATAGTTCCATCACTAAATTGCTTTGAATCTGTTACACTTTCCGTCTACAAATTTCGAGGACGAAATTTTTATAAGGAGGGTAGAATGTAACAACCCTAACTTTTTGTACGAATTTTTTTCAAAATACAGGAAGAGACACCTAAGCCTGAGCACGAGTTATAAGTTTGTTTTGCTTTTAAACAGTAAGATAGAGCTTGTAGCTCACCGGTAAAGCCTTGCACTGCTGAGACAAAGCACCTGAGTTCAAATCCCATCAGCTACATTATTTTTTTAGTTAAATTTCTTTTAATCATTTTAGAAGCCCAAGAGTCTACACGTGCACTACACGTAAACTGAAACGACACTGACTATTAAAACATGTGCACGAGGGTAGGAAACGACACGACACGTGGCACCAAGACCCAACACCCTCCGTCGGTGTTGACCCGGCGAGAATAAGGATTTCCCCGGCGCCGCCAGTCTCCCCCGTTAGGACTGCTCCTATTCTTCTCCCCTGCAACCCTTGGCCTACCCCACTTCCTTTTACACTGCTAGTTTTCTCTGCATTCACACAAAGAACATTGAATCACCCATTTAATCCAATTTTAATGCAAATTTTAAATGCTTTTCATTCACACACCAAACCCTAATTTTCCCTATAAATACCCACTCCATTTTACACCCCTCTCACTCAGAATTCTATTACAAAAACTATACAAAATTCCCAAGTCATTTAGTGTACAAGTGGAGTTAGCGAAGGGCGAAGCTCCAATGAACTTCCGAGGAGATTCCGGCGATGAAAGGACGCCCCGAAGCATTCCGTAGATTCCTCTCCATCTTCTCTTGATCCCAAGCCTGTAAGTCCCCTCTTTTCATTCTTTTCTCTATTCTAAAAACTTCAAATTCTAAAACCCGACGGAAGCGGAGTTAATCCGACTTCCGATTCGGTTTTTCTTTTAAAAATCATATTTTTCTTAAACAAGAATATACCAAACTCTTATATCATATTCAATAAACATTAACACCGTAAACAAGTTTCATCACAAAATATTATTATATGCAACTTCTATTGTAGTTTTACAGTAAAATACCACATACTTATGTTTCAAACATAATCATCATAATACCTATTATACCTTTAGATAGTTCATGAGCTAGTGACCTACCTCATCACAACACACATCTCTATCATAGCACGATGAAGTTTGGAACAATAGAATACGGGAAAATACGACTTTATAAATAAATACCCTAAACTTATAAAACCGTTTTCTATATAAAGATGTATTAAACATTTCCATGCAATTACACCTCTACAACCCATTTTGGGTACCCTGTTTAGGATAGTGCGGATTATCGCACATCCTCTGGCATAGTAGAGCGAGATGCAGACCTCCGCAAGGAGTATTAGATCTCGATGGAATTTTTATACATTTTTCTTTAGAAAATGAGATTTCTACAAGAAAATAAATAAATTATTTTTATTAAATATATATAAATCTATTATCAAAATACCTATTTTAATTATATAAATATTCCAACTTTCTAAATCAAAGGAATCACTATTACATGAAAATACCATCCAAATACAACACAAGTACAATATTTCAATAAACTACCATATACTATGAAATTAGTCACAACTATAAAATATACATCCATGAAAACTCTAAAGACGATAATTAAATGCTTGAGGTGTATATTGAAATTATGCCAAAACTATTTTAACATAAAACCCCTCAAGTTATACTAAATTACAGTAAGGACCCTAGTAAATATAATTTTAAGCGGGACCAGTTTCTTGAGCCTCAGGGAGCCGGAGATATGTGTGCTTGCCTATCTAGGTTAGACAATTTAACAAACGGTGTTATCAACACGGCAATTGTCTTGGAAAAAGACACAAATCCTGCTGTCCATAAGTAGCAGTTACCGATAACATCAAAACAATCAGGATTTCAAGTTCTTTTAAAAGTGTCTGACTCAGACCGAGCCTCAATCTAATCAATCTGACTTGAATGAGATTCAAGTATAAAACTACAATTCAACATGAATCCATATATTCAAGCTATATCAATCTATACCACTTGATTGAACCGAACCAAGGATATACTCCATTTACATGTTCATCCATTATATCCATTTCATTTACTGATATCATGGTTTCGGTAAGTCATTCATCTATACAATTTATAATACAAGACAAGACAATACAATCCATACAATCCATACAATCAATACAATTAATACATAAATACTATGGGGTTATAAGGGGTAGATTGGTACGGAACATGTTATAGGTGGCACGAGGTGGTCACTTAAGACGTAATTACATCCATGCCGTTGTTCTGTGGTATTATTGACGGATCCTTATACTACGGGTTACCAAAGTCCACGGTGTAAGTTGGACTCCTCTCGTATACACTGACAACTGTACCAAGCTACAAACAACAGCATTAACAACATAACATAACTTTAAAAGTTACATTCTCCTTCTGTCTATTTTGTCTCTACTTACCTTTGGGACTTACCGAGCGATTTTTCACTGACGACATTCCTTTTCTTCTTTCTTTGGAATGTTTTCAGGTGGATCGCACCTTCTGGAGACAGAGCCCACCAGCGAGGACTTGGATCAGATAGCCTTCGACCAGAGATCTAGTTTACTTGTACATATTTTCATTTCTGTTATACCACTGTTTAGGCATTGCTTTCATTCCATGTATTTACTTTTCATTGTATTGTAGAAAGAATGTTTAATAAATAAAGTTGCTGTTCAAATTACATCTATTGTCATCTTCTTGTGTACATTTACTTTATATTGCTTGGATACGCTTAGCGTGTTTACTTCTGAGTAAATGCGTCGCGGCCCCGTTGCGCCCACTGCTCGTACACCAGGAAGGGGGCGTGACAGCCTCACGTGCCTTCCACGAGGACGCCAGCGCCAAATTTAAAAACTTTTATATGAGTAGCGCTCGTGTGCAAAGCATACAAAAATCTTAAGCAACGCCTCACGTGTCTTCCACGAGGGCGCCAGCGCCAAAGTTAAAAACTCTTACTGGCGTCGTACGTGCTCCTCACGTGAGCGCCAATATGCAAAGCACATGAAAGAATTAAAATCTTAATAAGTGCCCACGTGCACAGCACATGAGCGTCGGCGCCTAGTAGAATTAAATTCTACTCTCTGTTAAACAGAGCCGTTGGATCAAATATCCAACGGAGATGATTAATTATCAGGATGAAGAATTAAATTCTGTTGAGAGAAAATATTCCTCAAATATTTCTAAACAAGAAAGATTGCTCTCTGTAAAACAGAGTACCGTTGGATTAAAAATCCAATGGTGATTAAAGAATCACCGATCTGCACAATAAATTCTGTATGGGAAAATATTTCCCTAATCTTGTTAAAAATAAGAAAATACTTTCTGTAAAACAGAAGTCCTTGGATCAAAGATCCAACGGTGGGTAAAATCCCCAAAATCAATTAGGATCTCTTAATGAGAGATTTCTTCAACTAATCAACAGACCTGCTTCTACTATATAAAGAACCCAAGACTTCAAGTCTAAATGAGGAGGAACCCCCCATAAGCTTCGAAAAAATAAAGCAGAAAGCTTCAAAAAGGAAGAAAGAAGATCTCCGTTCTCAGAAAAAAATCTCTAGATAAAAAAAAGAAGAGAGATCAAAGCATCTAGTTTACCTATTGAAGGGTTTAACCCTTTTAAAAGAAGAACTTAGTTCTTTCTCTGGATCTGAGATCCATAAGACAAGTCTCTCATAAGTTGAGAATTTAATTCTCATCGAGACGAATTTTCTCTTGGAGATCAAAGATTTAGAAAAGAACCAGGAAATTGAACTCCTCAGAATAAAATATATAAGGAAAAATCAACGCCCAGCGTCTCACGTGCCCCTCACGTGGGTGCCACTCAATAAGGAGTGCTTAGCACTCAGTAACTGGTGCTTAGCGCCCAGCGCCCCACTTTCCTCTCACATGAGCGCTACAAAATAAAGGAGTGCTTAGCACTCAGTGACTGGCGCTCAGGGCCCCACGTGCCTCTCATATGGGCGCTACAAAATAAAGGAGTGCTTAGCACTCAGTGAGCGATGCCTAGCGCTCAGCGCCCAGCGTCCCACGTGACTCTCACGTGGGCGCCACAGAACATAAAAAGTGCTTGACACTCATCAGGGAGCGCCTAGCGCCTCACGTGCTTCGCACGTGGGCGCCATATAGAGTGCTCAGCACTCCATAAAGATAAAAAAAAAGTAAAGTGTTTAACACTTATTGGGAAAATCCACATGACTGAAAACCCCACATGGTTATGTGTGAGTGTCAGAACCTTCATAAGTGCTCAGCACATTTTACATGAAAAGAGGGACTGAGCCCAAGCAAGTGCTTAGCACTTTTTTCAAATAAAAAGAAAACGGAGTGGACCGAGCCCATGTGCTCAATACTTCCCAAATTGATCTTAGTCCCAAATACGACTATTGATCTTCCAACTAATGATATCCCAAAATGACATTCGTCCCACATTCCCCCTAAGGAAGTTTTAGTCTCAAAATACGACTAATGATTTCTGGGTTTACCATTGATTCCTTTTCCCCCTCAAATACGGGAATTGGTTCAATTGTACATCTCTCCATACCATTGATACATGTCGTTGTAATTCCTCAACGTCTTAAGAGAGGTAGAGGGTCCCGACAACCAACTACTTTTTGGTGCTCTTCCCAAACTGACGTGCACATTCCAAATAAAACCTCACCTAAAAAATGGTGATCTATAGACCGAAACGTCCTCAAACTAATTGTTGCCCCCAAAATGGAGAAAACGGACCGTAACATCCTTAAACTAAAACCTCACCTCAAAATGGTGATCTACAGACCGAAATGTCCTCAAACTACAACTTCGCCTCCAAAATGGCGATAAGGGACCGAAACGTCCTTAAACTAAAACAACAGAGCCCAAGTGCTCTCTTGTTGGATCTGAAACAAAAATGATCCTAACACCCTGTTAAGTTGATCTTAGTCTCAAATTGGACTAAGGTATCCTTAACAAAAAACCAACCGACCCCCCCAACTGCTCGTATGCATTTGAGTCGATCTTGATCTCAAAACGGATCAATGATCCTTAAATCAACCCAAACCCAAATCTAAAAATATACGGATTTGGACTAATCTACGTCCTACGGGCGACAACATAAATTAGTCTCCGTATACAATCCACGGGCAACCTAAACAAATAAAAACACACATGACACGAAGTGAACTTCCAGAGCAGGAGAAAGTGGTTATCGCGATGCGGTAACGTAATTAACTGCAGGGGCTTGCGCCTGCAGGGAAGAGCGTCCCCACAATCAAAAACCCCTCACAAACGAGGGGGAATCTGACGAAGTCTGCTGCAACGGCCTCATTCGTCCAAACCTCCGATACACGGTGCCATAAATCAACTTGGAATCTTCGGAGAGGTAGACGGATAAATCCAAATAGCATCTACCTCCAAATTCAGGCAAGAAGACCTACGCGGTTCGTCTCTATTTTCGGCGGTAAACAGATTCTGCTACGCCCGGTGGGACCTTTTCCTCTTTCCACTCCACACTTCGTGTATCGTGTTCGCGAACAAGATCGCGGTTTGCTGTAGTTGCCCTTTGATTCGAGGTACTAAGATTTGGTGTCTTGATCCTGTGCTGGAAAAAAGTTAATGGCTTCTAGCTGCACAAACTGCCACAGCAATTCCCGCTCCGCCCCGACTGGAGGAGTGACGTACGGGCTGAACGCGGCATGCATCTTTTCAATGTCGGTAGAATAAGTGACTCAAGCCACTACTGGAATGTTCTTCGGAACAATGCTACCACCAGCAAGCTTCAGTGCCCCAGTGCCACCACAGGAAGCTCCAAAGAAGTCGGTCTTCGATCGAATTGCAACCACCACGACCCCTCTCAACGGGTCGTCCAAGTCTTCCACCTCAGTCTTCAATAGGCTGAACTAAAGCTCAAGTGGGCTCGCAAGGAGGCTCGCAATACCTGAAGGGGTTATCCCGAAACGGATAGCCATTCCTCCTCCGGTAGGTGAATTCGTCAAAAGTGCTTCCCCGACCAGAAAGTCGTCCTTCGAAAGATTGGTTGTTCCCTATCAACGGACGTCGGTCTTTGACAGGCTGGCACCAGCAGCAGCCCCTAACGAAAGTAGGGGGCATGACGGAGCCTCTTCCATAACTGAGGTGGTCCCATCGGCATGGCATGCTCGACGTCTCCACTGGCGCTGAGTGAGAAGAGAAGGGGCAACTCCCCCTCTGAACTCACCCCACCAGCTCCAATGGTGGAAGTTGACGCTGTTGTTCCAATCGGGAACTGCTTTGATCTGCTTAGGAGGGTGCAGAAGAACTCTCCAACCGCAGTGCTGAAGAAATCTCTCCCACTTGCTAAAAACATGACACATGCAAAGCCGGAGCAGCCCCCTCAGCGGCTGTACTCTAAAATCCACAGAGTTTGGCGGAAAGTCCAGGATTCTGTGATCAACAAAGACCACTCTCGTCAACCGGAGAAAATAAAGGTTCGACTAGAGGAAAGTCATCCCTCCACCATATAGCGAGAGACTTCTTTCACACAGGCGCCTACTACAACGGCTCCTACAACTTCAACCTCCCATAAAAAGACGAGGCTGGAGAAAATACCACCACCGGCGGCAAATCCCAAAGGTGATGGATCCAAACGCCCCAAGTTTGGGGGCATGATCATGCACACGGTTTACATGGCTTCCGTAAAAGAGGAAAGCCGTGCTTCCGTGGGTCATCGGCCGCAAACTCGGTCGTTGAAAAAAGCTCAGGAGCAGCAACAAAATCTCCAGGAGATGCTGACAAAAATAGCAGCACTCACTGGGCAAAAAGAAAGCCCGGAAGCAGTGTCTGAACAGCGCCACGAGCAGGAGATCGATACAGAGTTCCTGCGAAGGATACTGGAAAGAAAGGATAAAGAGGCCGCGGAACAAGCTGCTAATATAAAACAGATGTCACTCCTGTTCCAAGACATGGTTGGGATGATGATCCAGCCCGAACCTCCAGCTGAAGACCTGCCGATAATCGTCGAGAACGATAGAGGAGAAACATTGAACCCTTTTCCGGCGCTATCAGTGGCTAGGAAGGAAACTATCTCCAAAGCTGCCCTTGATGATTACATAGCTCAACAAATACGAGCTCATCAATAGAATGAAGCGGCTGGCCAAATCGTCAGAACTGGGCGACCGTGTCCGGGCTGGTATGACCAAATAAAATACCCGTCAGGATATACGATCCCCAAGTTCCATATGTATAAGGTGACAGGAAATCCACATCAGCACGTCGCTCAATTCAGAGCTTTGTGTGGCAATACTGGAAGTGAAGACAAATTGCTGCTTCGCCAGTTCATTGGCAGCTTGTCGGAGATGGCATTTGAATGGTACTCGGAGCTCCCAAATGACTCCGTCAAAACATTCACAGAAATAGAGTTGCTATTCACACAGCGGTTCACCATCATAAGCGAGCGCACCCTAATCACGACATTAATCAATGCAAGGTTGAAGCCAAGAGAAACCTGGGCTCAATACGCAATTCGGTGGCGGAACCTATAGTCGAAATATGATCAACGCATCGAAGAGGCTCCTGCCATGGGCATGTTAATAGGGACTCTCGATCCTCATGCAACTGTGTCCCAGTTCATGACGTTCTTTAAGCCGACCACCTTCCAGGCTCTGATCGACAAGTTGGCCTAAATGGACCAGATGGGCCACGGACCCACCTCTTCAAAAATGGACCCTCAGAATGTAAAGGGTAAAGGGAAAGCGGCCTTCGTTTCCAATACCCAACAACAACCGAGTGACCCGAAACCGGTTGCTTGCCAAAATAACGCGCGCCCACGCCAATCCCTGGAAGAGAAGCTAGGACGTGCTTACTCGTTCCCCAGTGATAAAACGAGGAGATTGTTCGAACTGTCAATGCGCAACAAACTCATCACACTGCCGGATCCGAGACATCCACTGTAGCCCGGTGATGTCAACAATCCTAACTACTGCTCCTACCATAGAATAGTGGGCCACCCAATTGAGGATTTCTATGTCTTCAAAAACTGAGTCAAGGACAAGTACTAACAAAGGAAGTTTGCGATGTCCGAAAACTGGAGGGTGAACCCGCCACAAAGGCACACTCCTAAAAAGGCAGACACGCTAGGGGCATCATGCTCGTTTGTCGAAGAAGCTCCTTGGGAAGTGGTCCTTTCAGCTAAAACTAAAAGAATGCTAAAGCATCTTCAAGCATGTCCGGCGATCAAATGGAAAATCCCGCTGGAGCCCGAGATCATTGAGGGGATGCTTAAACCGTGCCCAACACAAAAAACTGGTAACGATGGCCAAGACCTCCAGGCCAAGCCTTCGAAGTCTTCGAAAGCAAAGAAGAAGACCAAGAAGCCCATGCAGCCTAACGACAAGCGCACGGATCTGTAAAAATACATCGACGCGCTGGAGGAATACCACCAGAAGGCGCGGACCCCAGTCACACTCAAAGAGTTTCTCAACCATATACTTGAGAACGGAGATAGTGATGATGAGGAAAATGGTTCGTCGGGAGAAACTGAAGATTATGTAGCAAGTTTCCACACGGTTTCTCATTCGTCGTTAAATGACGAAGAAACGCCCTCGGCGTCAGAAAGCAACGCAGAGTAATTGGGGGCAGGACCGGCACCAGAATCCCTGGAACTGTCAGAAGACCCAATTGATAGGCTGCTAAACGAAGCCCTTCAAAAGAGCAAAGCTGACCGAGAACATGAAACGACCATATACAAAAAGTCCAAGCATCGGCGTCAGGCTGAAGAAGCCGCGGTAAGGATGAGTCATAAAACACTCCAACCAAGCCAAAGCACACTATTCCCCTCCGAAAGACGCGGCAGAGACGCGGCAGACGTCTTGCCTGAATTTCGGGGCAGATGCTAATTGGTGCTATCCGTCCACCTCTCCGAAGATGCCAAGTTGATTTATGGCACCATGTATCGAAGGTTCGGATGGATGCGGCCGATGTAGCAGACTTCATCAGATTCTCCCTCGTTTGAGGGTTTTTTAATTGTGGGGACGCTCTTCCCTGCAGGCGCAAGCCCCTGCAGTTAATTACACTACCGCATCACGATAACAACTATCTCCTTCTCCAGATGGTCACTTCGTGTCGTAGGTGTTTGTTTTGTGTTTGGTTGCCCGTGGATTGTATACGGAGACTAAGTTATGTTGTCGCCTGAAGGGCGTGGACTAGTCCAAATCCATATCTTTCTTCGATTTGGGTTTGGGGGGGTTGAGTTTAAGGATACGTTAGCCTTGTTTGAGACTAAGATCAACTTAAACATTTGTTACGGATACGTTAGTCTAATTTTAGACTGAGATCAACTTAATGGGATCGTTTAGATCCGACAAGAGAGCAATTGGGCTCTATTGTTTAGTTTAGTGACATTGCGGTCGATAATTAGTTTAAGAACATTACGGACCATCGTTAGTTTAAAGACATTGCGGTCGAGGTTAAGGACATCATAGTCCGTGAGTTTAAGGACCCCACAGTCCGATTTTAGTTTAAAGACATCACGGTCGAGGTTAAGAACATCATAGTCCGTGAGTTTAAGGACCTCACAGTCCGATGTTAGTTTAAAGACATCACGGTCGAGGTTAAGGACATCATAGTCCGTGGGTTTAAGGACCTCACAGTCCGATGTTAGTTTAAAGACATTACGGTCGAGGTTAAGGACATCATAGTCCGTGGGTTTAAGGACCCCACAGTCCGATGTTAGTTTAAAGACATTACGGTCGAGGTTAAGGACATCATAGTCCGTGGGTTTAAGGACCCCACAGTCCGATGTTAGTTTAAAGACATTACGGTCGAAGTTAAGGACATCATAGTCCATGGGTTTAAGGACCCCACAGTCCATGAAATGTGTGGTTGTCGGGACCCGTCACCTCTTTGAAGACGTTGAGGAATTACAACGACAAATATCAAAGGAGTGAAGAGATGTACCCTTGAACCAAGGTGAGTTGGTTGAAAGAGAAGATGTGCTCAATTCAAGATAAGTTGGGGACTTATGGCTAGAATTGGGCTAAGTCCAATTAAAAATGTTTAACATTTTATTTTTGTTCTGGCTATTAAGCCCTTATTTGGGCTCGGCCCTTTTAATAATGCTAAGTATTGGGTTCTGACATCTTTTGTCTTCATCAGAACAAACTGTGTTCTGACAATGCGCCACGTGTCACTCGCTGATTTTTTTCAAACGAGGGCTTATTCATGCCGCCAGACACGGCGCAATGCGCTAATCAGAACTAAAACTGATTCAACAAATCATTTGGCCCTATATAAAGGCCCCTAGACTTCAAGTCTAAAAGATATACACAGAAGAGAGAGAGAGAGAGAGAAAACCCTCTGCAAATTTTGAGAAAACTCAAAGAGAAAGAAAGGCAAGCCTCTAGAAAAAAGAAGATCATTTCTTCATCTTCTAGGTAAAGAACTATTTCTTGAACCACAGTGATGAAATTATCTCGTAAAAAGAAGAACCATCTTCTAAAAAGATCATAGATCTACAAAAGACCAATGCCTTTGATAATAAAAAGATCAAAATATCTAATCATAAAAAAATTAAAAGAAGTATTTTACTTCATTCACAGATTCTTGATGTACAAAGGCAGAGACCCACCGGGCGTACCAGAATCTGTTCCCCTCCGAAAGACACGGCAGAGACGCGGCGGACGTCTTGCCTGAATTTCGGGACAGATGCTAATTGGTGCTATCCGTCCACCTCTCCAAAGATGCCAAGTTGATTTATGACACCATGTATCGAAGGTTCAGACGGATGTGGCCGATGTAGCAGACTTCGTCAGATTCTCCCTCGTTTGAGGGGTTTTGAATTGTGGGGACGCTATTCCCTGAAGGCACAAGCCCATGCAGTTAATTATGCTACCGCATCGCGATAACAACTTTCTCCTTCTCCAGTTGGTCACTTCGTGTCGTAGGTGTTTGTTTTGTGTTTGGTTGCCCGTGGATTGTATACGGAGACCAAGTTATGTTGTCGCTCATAGGGCATGGACTAGTCCAAATTCGTATCTTTCTTAGATTTCGGTTTGGGGTGGGTTGAGTTTAAGAATACGTTAGCCTCGTTTGAGAATAAGATCAACTTAAACATTTGTTAAGGATACGTTAGTCTAATTTTAGACTAAGATCAACTTAACGGGATCGTTTAGATCCGACAAGAGAGCAATTGGCTCTATTGTTTAGTTTAGTGACATTGCGGTCGATAATTAGTTTAAGGACATTACGGTCCATCGTTAGTTTAAAGACATCGCGGTCGAGGTTAAGGACATCATAGTCCGTGAGTTTAAGGACCTCACAGTCTGATGTTAGTTTAAAGACATCACGGCCGAGGTTAAGGACATCATAGTCCGTAAGTTTAAGGACCTCACAGTCCGATGTTAGTTTAAAGACATCACAGTCGAGGTTAAGGACATCATAGTCCATGGGTTTAAGGACCCACAGTCCGATGTTAGTTTAAAGACATCACGGTCGAGGTTAAGGACATCATAGTCCGTGGGTTTAAGGACCCCACAGCCCGATGTTAGTTTAAAGACATTACGGTCGAGGTTAAGGACATCATAGTCCGTGGGTTTAAGGACCCCACAGTCCGATATTAGTTTAAAGACATTACGGTCGAGGTTAAGGACATCATAGTCCGTGGGTTTAAGGACCCCACAGTCTGATGTTAGTTTAAAGACATTACGGTCGAGGTTAAGGACATCATAGTCCATGGGTTTAAGGACCCCACAGTCCGATGTTAGTTTAAAGACATTACGGTCGAGGTTAAGGACATCATAGTCCGTGGGTTTAAGGACCCCACAGTCCGTGAAATGTGTAGTTGTCGAGACCCGTCACCTCTTTGAAGACGTTGAGGAATTACAACGACAAATATCAAAGGAGTGAAGAGATGTACCCTTGAACCAAGGTGAGTTGGTTGAAAGAGCAGATATGCTCAGTTCAAGATAAGTTGGGGACTTATGGCCAGAATTAGGCTATGTCCAATTAAAAATGTTCAACATTTTATTTTTGTTCTGGCTATTAAGCCCTTATTTGGGCTCGGCCCTTTTAATAATGCTAAGCATTGGGTTCTGACATCTTTTGTCTTCATCAGAACAAACTGTGTTCTGACAATGTGCCACGTGGCGTGCCAGGCGCTAGTTAAAGAGCGCATTGCGCTTTGCACACGAAGATGACACGTGTCGCGCTTAGCGCTAAGCGCTAGTTCATTAGCGCATTGCGCTTTTAATTTATGAGCGCTTTGAGCTAGTCTGTTGGTGCGCCAGCGAGTGACACGTGGCGCGCTTGGCACTAAGCGCCAGTCCATGAGCGCAGTGCGCTGTTTCAGAAGCGCAAAGCGCGGATTGTGTCTTTGGTTGACACGTGGAAGGTTTTGGCACTGAGCGCCGGTCCAATGAGCGTAAGAGCGCAATTCATGAGTGCAAGGCACTTTTCAATAGCGCAAAGCGCATCTGATCAATTTTAAGATCAAAGAACAAATTTTATGTTCTTCTTAAAGGAGGCTTTGCCTCAAGATTCAAGAACAAAAGTTCTTATTTATAAAAGGACTCTGCCTTTGTAGATCAAGAATCTGTGAATGAAGTAAAATACTTCTTTTATTTTTTTATGATTAAATCTTTTTATTATCAAAGACCTTGGTCTTTTGTAGATCTATGATCTTTTTAGAAGATGGTTCTTCTTTTTACGAAATGATTTCATCTCTGTGGTTCAAGAAATAGTTCTTTACCTTGAAGATGAAGAAACGAACTTCTTTTTTCTAAAGGCTTGCCTTTATTTCTCTTTGTGTTTTCTCAAAATTTGCAGAGGGTTTTCTCTCTCTCTTCTGTGTATATCTTTTAGACTTGAAGTCTAGGGGCCTTTACATAGGGCCAAATGATTTGTTGAATCAGTTTAAAGAGATCTTTCTCTGATTGATTGGGGAATATTTCCCACCGTTGGATCTTTGATCCTAAGGCTTCTGTTTTACAGAAGATAATCTTCTTGTTTTAATAAGATTGGAAAGATCTTTCCATAACAGAATTTTAGTTCTGATTAATTAATAATTTATTATTAGTAGATCTTTTGATCTAATGGTGGGGGATTTTTAATCCTAGCGCTGGCGCACCTTGCGCTAGCATACCTACGTTCGACACGTGGCGCGCAGCGCAACTGCGCTAGCGCACCCGTGTTTGACACGTGGCACGCAACGCACAACACAGGATCTGAAGCGTTGCTTCAACTTTTAAATTTTGAATTTTGAAACAGAGCTTTGCTCTGATTGGGTGAAAGGAAGCGTCGCTTCATTCCAAATCTTGGAATCTGAACAAAGCTTTGCTCTGATTGGGGGAAACAGAAATGTCGCTTCATTTCAAATCTTGGAATTTGAATAGAGTTTTGCTCTGATTGGGGAAATACACACCTGATACAAATAAGAGCATGATCAAAACGGAGAAGCGGTTCGCCAAAGCCTTGTTAATGGGAATGAAGTTGCCCCCTCTCATGGAAAACACTCCCGGGAGTACGTGCCTCGACAAAGCGGATATACATCCGAACTAACGCTTATACCATCAGAGGGTCACACACCCCGCCGAAGAGTGAAATGCCTTCAATAAGTGGTGGAAAGGATACGTTGCTCACCGGCAACACTTCAAGCGGATGAAGCGCAAAACCCGTCGACAACAAAGATGCGCGACAGAAGAGCATGAAGGAACGTCTGGAAACTGTCATATGGTAGATACTAGTTCGACAAAAGGAAAATCTCAATTTCTTACATTCAGGAGCGATTCTGAGGAATAAATATCCCTCGGCTCTCTCTCTAAAGAATCCATCTCTGGAAAAGAGGAGGAGGAGAAGAACTATAAGAACATTCAGCCGCGAAATCGCACGCTGCCCGAGAAGAACCACGGGCCTACAAACAAAGGTTCGAGCAAAAGAGACAAGGGGAAGGAAAAAGTCCCTGAAGAAATTTCACTCGATGATAGAGTCATCGAAGAGCTTGCAGCCAAGGACCCACCTAAGAAAAACAAGGTGGATTACATTGTCCTGGCACATCTGAGCAAGATACCCTCACAACTGAGCATATTGGATGCTCTCCTCCTGTCCAAAGAAGCAAGAGATTCTCTAATCAGGGAATTACAGGAGCCCGATCAGTTCTAAGCTTTCCTTGCAGAAGAAAAGTTGAAGGACGAGCCGGCAGAGATTCATACAGCTGACATTATATTCGGTGATGAAGATCTCCTCCTTGGAACGTGTGAGCACAACCAACCTCTATATGTCACCGAGTACTACTACGACATCAAGATAGGGAAGATCCGGGCCGACAACGGGTCTTCCGTCAACCTTCTCAACGTGAAGGTTCTGAAGAATATTTGCATGAACGTTCAGCACCTGGCTCGGGATAAAATTACCATCTCCGGGTTTGACTCTCAGTCATCGCGGACGCCTGGGTCCGTAATATTGACATTACGCTTTGGGCTTCTCGTCACTAACATCAAATTTCATGCCATCGACGCCAAGACTTGCTATAACGCTCTGTTCGGCCGGCCTTGGTTACACGAGTACAACGTCATCCATTCTACATAACACCAGTGTATGAAGTATTTCAAAGATGGCCTCAAATACACCGTCATGGGGGAGCTAAATCCATTCTCCATAAACGAAGTCCGAAAATATGAAGATGCAAAGTATTTCCTACCAGAATTCGAAGATACGGAAAGATGTCATCAGCCAGAGGATAAACGGAAGTCCGTTGTCACCATGTCGATCTTTGGGAGTGACACCGAGGAAGATGAGGAAATAGTCTACTCGGGGTAACCACAATGCAACAGGCCTGGACCATCTACTCCTATTTTGGTATTTGGTAGTGACTCTGAGGACGAGACCAACGCCGTGTTCTGCACTCGCTCATCAGCACAAATCGTTACTGGTGCTGATCAGAGTTTACAAATTACCATAGTTCTGCCACGGCATTGCAAAGAACTTGACGCGCTTGATACATATAGCATACAAGAGCTGCAGACTTTCTACGTCCCTCCCAGGCGAAGAGGTGAAAATGCTATCATCTTCTACCAATCCACGGAGACTAAAGTAGAGAGAGAAGTTTGGCATGGTGCCGATATTGCACTTGATAGGTTTCAACCAATCCGTCTGCCCAGATATTACGCAGAGGGATTGAAAAGGCTATTAAGATGCCAAGGCGTACCTTTCAAACAAACCGCTCAACAAGCCCAGTTCTACAACAAGATTTGGGACATTCCCGGGACTCAGCGAAAGATGCCCAATGGGAAGATGGAGACAACTAGGCTCGGATATGTTCAGTCAAAGACACGGGAGCAATTTCATGGCTGCCATGTCATAAACAGCTCTGGTGAAGAAGTGAACGCTCTTTCAAATAGCCATGACATTGAAACAGAACAAGATCCCTCTCTAAGAACATTAAGTCCATCGTTCGAAGAAAAAGTTGACAATCTAGTAAAATAAGCCTGTCAAAAGATTCGGGATAACCACAGTCGCGAAATGGCTATTTATGAAAAGGCCAGGACGCAACACCTCAACCGGCAGTCCGTAGAGAAAGAAGACTACAACATCCTCCATCCCCAGCTCTTTGTATGTCCTCGCAAGAAGGAAAAATCCCGAAATAGAGAAAAGAACAAAACAACGAGCGTAGACAACGTTCGCAAACAACTGGGTATATCTAAGAAGCCGCACTATCAAGAAAAACGTGGTTGGAACCCATCCTTTATCAAGAAGATGGGTCGGAAATACTCTTTCCCTCAAGACAAGACAAAGAAACCTTGTCATGAAGTATCAAATGATGACGCTTTCAGAGTCTCGGCATCCTGAACAAATAAACAAGGTCGATCATCTGGATTATTGCTTCTATCACCGAGCAATAGGTCATCCCCTTGAAGACTATTTCAACCTCAAAGAATGGGTCGAAGACCAATATTAACAAGGCAAGTTCGCTTTGTCCGACAGTTGGAGGGTAACCCCACCGAAAAATCATGAGCTAAAGAGGACCTATACCATGAGGACAAGACCATCTCAACGTCAAGAATGGAAGCAAACCCATACCCGCCATGTGATAACACTCTCAAAGGAGGGGGCACGAGACTATGGATGACCCCTCCAGATGCTTCGCAGATGAGGATGAGGACGAGGTGATCTCAGAATTTCCACTGGCGCCAAAAGAGCTAGAAGATGGGATACACACTACAACAGACAATCTAAGGAAAATTGACTTGGGAACGGTAAACAATCCGAGGCCAACGTTCATCAGTGAGCTGCTATCTAAAAAGCAGATGGCTACTTTAAAAAATGTATTCATGCAATATAAAGATTGCTTTGCATGGAATTATTCCGAGATGCTTGGACTAGATCCAGAAATAGCGGTACATAAACTGGCTATATCGCCGGACGTCAAGTCAGTCAAACATGCGCCAAGAAGAATGTGGCTCGAACTCGAGATGAGTATCAATGCCGAAGTCAAGAAACTAATTGACTCCGGCTTCATCCAAGAAGTTCAGTATCCCGATTGGATTGCCAACAATGTTCCAGTGATGAAGAAAAATGGGACAGTGCGCACCTGCGTGGACTTTCGGGACCTTAACAAAGTTTGTTCGAAGGATGACTTCCCAGTTCCCGTTACCGAGCTGATGATCGATAACACGTCCACTCATGAGGTCTTCCTTCATGGATGGATCTTCAGGCTACAATCAAATCAAAATGTATCCTGAAGACCAAAAGCACACAACCTTCCGAACTCCGCTAGGCATTTCTGCTATAAGGTGATACCTTTCGGTTTGAAGAACGCAGGCGCTACCTACCAGAGGGCCATGACAAAGATCTTCAACGACCTCATACATGAGATTGTCGAATGCTATATTGACGACCTTGTGGTGAAAAGCAAATCGTACGAGGAATACTGGGAACATCTGAACATAATGTTCCAGCGTCTTCGGAAATACAATCTAAAGATGAATCATATGAAATGCGCATTTGGAGTCTCCTCAGGAAAATTCCTAGGATTCATCATATGAAACTGAGGCATCGAAATAGACCCATCAAAGATCAAGACGATTATGGAAATGCCCATGCCAAGAACTCTTAAACAACTGCAGTCTTTCCAAGAAAAGCTTGTGTATGTCCGGTGGTTCATAGCCAACCTCTTCGGCAAATGCCGCCCCTACAGCCATCTAATGAAGAAGGGGACCCCGTTCATTTTGGATCAAAAATGCCAAAGTGCACTGGACAAAATCAAGCAATACCTGCAGAACCCGCCGGTACTTACTGTTCCGGTCAAAGGAAAGCCACTCATCATGTACACAACGGCCCTTGAAGATTCTCTAAGCGGGCTATGGGCAAAGGAGAACGATCAGGGAAAGGAGAGAGCTTTCTACTATTTGAGTTGAGTTCTCTGGTAGTAGAAAACAACTACCCCCCATCGAAAAGCTGTCTGGCACTGATCTTTGCGATAAAGAAGCTCAGACACTACGCCTTGGCACATGAGGTCCATCTAATATCAAAGGTGGATCCTCTCAAATATCTGATGTCAAGGGCCATACTAATAGTAAGACTTGCCAAATGGGCCCTCATCTTGATGGATTTCTCGATAATGTATCGACCCCTCAGGGCAATGAAAGGTCAGGCCATCGCTGACTTTCTCGCTGAGCATCCGATACCAGCCGATTCTCCCTTAAATTGCGAATTGCCAGACGAACACGTGTTCGACACAATCGAAGGGGAGGTGGAAGGAAATAATGTCCAATGGGAACTCTACTTCGATGGAGCATCTTCCATGAAGAAACGGAAGCATAACACCCTTATAATTAAAGCTGGGGTAGGACTCATCTTCGTGACTCTGCAAAGGGGGATAATGCATTTTGCCCTTTCGTTAACGGAGCCAAGAACAAACAACGAGGCTGAATATGATGCTTTGATAGCGGGTCTTGAGATCGCTGTCGATATGGGAGTTGAAAAACTCCTTATATATGGAGACTCCCAGCTGGTCGTTAGCTACGTAAATGGCGATTATGAGACGTGGAAACCAGAGTTAATAAAATATGGTAGGAGAGTGCAGCAACTGCTGACACAAATCCCCTCCTACATCTTGGAGAGTATACCGCGTGCGGAAAGTAGCAATGCGGATGCATTAGCCAAGATTGCTAAGGAACTGGCTGACGAAAACCTCGATGACGTAAGGATCATTGTGCAAAGCCGCCGGATTCTCGCGCCAACAGAAATATCTTTGGAGTCGTCTAAATGAAAGGAAGCGACCAAATAAGAAGCCTTCCAATTAAAGGATGAAGAAAAGTCTAAGGATTGGAGAGAAGTCTTCATAGAATACTTCAAATCCCATCGAACACCCGAAAACGCATATTCAAGACATCAGCTCATGAAACGGGCTCTGTATTTTGTCTTCATCAATGATACTCTATATAAGAGATCGTTCGAAAGCTTGTGGCTAAGATGCTTGGGACCAGAAGAAGTAAGGAGAGTCGTCCAAGAAACCCACGACGGACTCTGTGGTTCTCATCAAGCCGGGCCAAAGATGAAGATGAAGATCAAAAGAATGATTTACTATTGGCCCGCAATGATTCGGGACTACCTCGAATATGCGAAGCAGTGTCACTCGTGCCATGTTCATGGGGACTTCATCCATCAGCATCTAAATCCACTACACCCAACACTGGCTATTTGGCCGTTCGATGTGGGGAACCGATATAATTGGGCCTATCGAACCAACGTCATCTAAAGGACATCGGTTCATATTGGCAACAACCGATTACTTCTCTAAGTGGGCAGAGGCAGTACCACTAAAAGAAGTGAAGACGGAGAACATCCTCCATTTCTTCAGGACACATGTCATCTACCGGTTCAGCACTCCGCGATGGATCATCTCGGATAATGGGCCGGCTTACAGAAGCCATAAGATCAGCCATTTCGCACAGCAGCATAATATAGACTGGAGATACTCTTCAGTCTATAATCCCTGAGCTAACGGTCTAGCTGAGGCTTTCAAAAAGAAGTTGACGAAATCATAAAGAAAACGGTGTCCAGAAATAAAAAGGACTGCATGAAGCTCTCTGGGCTTATCGACCCATATTCAAAACGGCTATGAATACAACGCTATATGCGTTGGTATTCGGTACGGAAGTGGTACTTCCCTTGGAAATATAGCTACCCTCTCTACGAGTGGCAGTTCGATACAAGCTGACGAATGAAGAAAATGCCCATCTTCGGCTTGAGGAGCTCGATGCCCTCGATGAAACTCGTCCCATGGCACAACAAAACCTGGAAGCTTAAAAAGCAAGGATGACGCGTTCATACGAAAGACTAACTAGGCCAAGAATGTTCCGCTAAGGCGAACTCGTGCTAGTTGTCAAAAGACCTATGATCCCCAACCGTTCAAAATGGGGGAAATTTGAGCCAAACTATGAGGGCTCGTATATCATAGACAAAGTCTACCAAGATGGAGCATACCTGCTCATGGATATGCATGGTGAAAGACCTTTCCGGACAATAAACGGCCGGTTCCTTAAGAAATACTACGCTTGACAAGTCACGACTCAGGTTAATGATAGATGACGACTCTCATGTCCGCTCGCTATCTTTCTGAGAACTCTAAAAGTATTATCCAACAGAATTTCCGCACCAAACATGACGACAACGGACCGAAATTGTTAGTGTATAGGCCCTAGGGGCCATTATTGTATCATACTAGCTTGTATATTACTTAATGGAAGCTTGGGATATTCACAGTTATATTAACAGTCTCGCTCAACATAGTAGTATGCTACTTGGTTTATATCTATCTTAATATGTGTATATGTTTCTTTTAGCATATCACGAATACATATTGATAGAGCCCTTAGGATCTTGCTTGACTACCAGCGTTGTGATGGCAGTCACGGTAGTGAGAGCTGGGTAGTCTACAAGCACATCCTTTTTCAGGTCCCTAATCGTAGGATTATCGAGACAGGGCAATGATACTCCGGAGTAGACTAGTGTGTACGCTTCTCATCCCAGTTAGGGAAATGGTATGTCCCACAGCCATTAGTACGTTGTACTGGAGATAGTATGCAGGTGCTCGTTGGGTTACGGGTACACCGGACAGGACTCGAAGGGAACTGTTGGTTGGTATTATACCCGTCGTCAGTTAACAGTTCTCAGGTGACATGAGTACAGCATATTCCGTAGACTTGACACTGCTGCTTCGTCTCTAGTGTGTTCCTACTGTTCTTAGATTGCTACCCTACCACGGCTCAAAGAAGTCATGCAAACAGATAGCAGTTGGGTGCAGTCCCGAAGCACTTGGAGGCAGTGGCAGTTAGAAAGGATTCGTCTCTCCCGGTATTGGGAGTTGATATCGCACTGTGTTAGGAGAGCCATTACGCAAAGTCCCTGGCCAGGGAAAACAAGATTTACCAGTAGGATTTCCAGTAGCTTCTCAAGGTGTAATGGGCTTCACTCCAACACGACTTATACCGCCTTTTAGGGGACTGATGCTTGCCGCCCCCTAGGCCCGATATACGATAGTCTTAGACGAACAGACCGGACTGTACGGAGATTGTCACATCAGGCTCAGTAGGAGTTCGGATGGGTTTCCTCATCGGCCTTCTTACCGACATCTACCTGGGGACCGTTGCGTACAGCTAGTACCACTTGCGGCCTGTGGTTAAACCCACTGCCAGCGTAGTATCGAGTCTTTAGAGTCCCACACAGAGAGTTTCCCTGCTTCAGGCGAAACGATATAGAGGTCGTATGGTTTTACGACAGGGTTCGGACATATACGTGTATTTATGCACGTACGATATTCGGACAGATTAAACTAGCGGGCTTTGGTTTAAGCCAGATTCTAGTATTGGATTATTGGATTTATGCAGTCTCAGTATATCCGTGTTTTTTGTAAATACGGATGGGAGGGGCATTCTCGTAATTAGTCAAGAAGCTTCTAGAAGAAAGGTGACTCATTAGTTTTAATTCATTTATGAATTAAAACATAATGAGGTGGAAAGCTTATGTGTTATTATCATTAATTGCACCATGACTCATGAGATGATTCATCTCAAGAATTAAATGAAGCATGGATGATATTTGTGCAAGATATTTTGTTATGCTTCATATAATTCAAAATGAGAAGGGTTCAATTCATTATAACATACACACTCTCTCTCCTCAAGCTCTCCTCTTCTTCAACCTAACCTTAATCCTCTCATGTGTTGAGATCCCAAGGGTTAGAAAGACTAATAGATCCTTAATCCACTTCTATATCTTCTAGGTCACTTGGATTAGCAATCCTAGCCACATAGTTACCTCAAGTGAGAGGTTAAAACTTGGAGAAGGAACTCTCGGGTGGATCCTCTATCACATCGAGGAGGCTGACGAGGAGGTGAACAACAAGAACAAGAAGGACTAGTATCTTGAGGTATAATCATCTATCATAGTAGTTTAGAACTTCTAGATAGTTGTTAGTTAGGGTTTAGCAAAGATCCTTAAAGTTAGTCGATGTTACCTTAAACAAAATAATTGTTTTACCTATTCCGCCTCCCCGCATCTTGTGGGGTGTCTAACGTCGACTTACAGTGGTATCAGAGCCTAGCTAAACCATAACTAACATGTTAGCAAAGTCTTTAGAAATTCGATCGCAAAATAATCCCGAAAAAACGACGTTTTCACTAAGTTTCTGCCGATTTTAAAACGGGGTCTAAAAATTTTTCAGGGACCCTTAAAAATACAAGCAGGGTTTTTTAAGAATTGTGAAGAAATTTGGGATAATGACTCGACCAAACCACCGCGGAACCGCGGCTGATCCAAGCGATCCGCCGCGGATCCGCGGTCGAGTTGACACTGAGTCAACCCAAATTTGCTCAGTTATTCTTCTGTGTTGATGTTGAGTTTTCTGGGATGTTTTGTTTCTGCTCAGGTTTTATGTGCACAGAGAATTGTTTGGAGTAGATTCATATGTGTTGATTGATCGAAATTCGAAGAATTTTGGCTAACTGGATTATATCTGTGTTGTGTTTAATGTGTTCGTAAACCTCCCCTAACTGCTAGTATGTCGGTTAGCAGGGGGTTGCACATTTCTGTAATGGTTTTTACTGGTTTGTGAATATGAACTTGTTGGATTGTCGTGAATGGATAGCCGGGGATGTGAGATGAGTGTTTCTTTCATTCAAATGTAAATTGTAATTTGTTGTAATATTCTTTTGCGGGGCACATCCGGGTTGAGGTTGTAGCCACCGTTGTATTATTTCATTTACTGTTTTTTGCTCCTAGGATAGACCCATGATGGGGTGCACAAACTACCGGGTACTTTGAAGTGCTTAGTGGCCTACTCACGTCATTGAGGGATACCGCTTCACTTCGGGTACTTGGCGGGTAGTTTGCCGTACCCGTAGGGGTCTAGGGTAGGGGTTTAGCTATTCATCGCGACTGTGTAATCCGTCTTTCATTGCAGGCTCAAAAGAAATGCGGATTGCTTGTATATCCAATATGTTCATCTGTGATCTGGAATGCCTATTATTGCGTCCGACGAATGTACAATATCTATATATGATATCTAGTAGGCGTTACTTATGTTTTGCACCCGCGCTAGCCCAGCCCCCGCCCTGTCGTTAGTTAAGTAACCTAACGGGTGAATGACGGGGCCCAGTGGCGAATGCGGATGGCATAAGAGGACGTTGTGTTTTCGTTGTTTTCTGCAATGATAGGTTAGTTGATGGGACACATTATATTAATGCAAAGAAAATAAACCAAAGTTGAATCGTTGGAACAGTTTAAAAGAAACCACTCGGTTATTTTAAAACAGAAGATTTTTTTTAAAATTGCGGAGCTTAAACCACTTCTTTTAAAAGATATCAGGTTCCTTCGATCATATCAAGTTCACTACGTTCACGGTTTCGCCAAAACCATTCGTAGCCCTCCGTCATTTCATTTGGGTATTCAGTAGTATTCAAGCTATGTATTTTGACCAACGCCAGGGCATAGTGTTTGGTAGCTGCTGGGTATTCATCTGTTGCATAGATAAATGGTTGGTTTGGGACAGTCGTACTGCCATTTGGCCAACGTCAGGGGTATGTACGGATGAGTTTAAATTAACAAGATAATGATGGGTAGAACTTGACATGTGTCTTATAACATTTTGACCAACGCCAAGGTCATATGAGCATGGGGCAAAAATACACATCGGGAATTTCTAAAGAAACTGAAATTTTCTAGAGTTGCATACCAATTGGAGTGTGATAATTTTGGTAGGATTCCTTCAGCTTTATCACACGATGATATTTGGATCCCGATCCTACTGTGAGTATATGCTACTCATTGGGAGATTCTTTCACTTAACGATCAATGCTATAAACCAAGTAGGTGTCGAGAAAGGTGTCAGCGGGGCTATGCCCCCAGGGAAAAGAGGTTATTTAATTAAGGAACTTCGCGAAAGCGTCGTAAAACCTCTCTCGAAGTATCGACACTTGCCTGGCTGAACGGTTAAGCAAGTATTGTACAGTAAGAATAGTACTGACTAGTTTTTTCCTTTTTGGTTTGAGGAGAGATTCGAGAAACAGTGGGAGCCATCTTGTTTAGATAAACTATAAACCACTCTAAACTTGCAAGAGCATCATGCTAAAGTGTTTCCTCTCTCTCTCCTAATTGCAGCGACCCAGAACATGACAGGCCTTAAGTTATTATTAGATAAAAATATTTTGACAGGGCCAAACTATGAAGATTGGTTCCGGAATGTTAAGATGGTAATTACCTATGACAAATTGGGGTATGTACTTAATACTAAAGCCTCTGCCATCCCAGGTCCTGAATCCAGTGTCGCGGATAAGGAAATCCGCAAGATCTGGGAGTTAGATTGCGCGAAGGCCAAATGCATCGTGCTTGCCTCTATGAATAATGAACATCAGAGGAGGCACGAGAATATGGATCTAGAATCCATATTTCTCCGCACCAAGGAACTCTATGAAGAGCAATCTAGTATAGCTAGATACGAGACTTCGAAGAACTTGTTTCAGTCGAGGATGGCCGTCGGATCATCTGTAGGGAAACATATCCTTAAGATGATTGGCTATATTGAAGAGCTCATAGATCTCGGGACAACATTAGAGAACGAGCTGTATACAGACTTGATTCTCCAGTCCCTTCCTTCCACCTACGCTCAGTTTATCTTGAATTTCAATATTCAAGGTAAAGAAGTTGAACTTCCAGAACTCCTTAATATATTGAAGAGTGCAGAGGGCACCTTGCAGCAGGCAAGGGAAACACCCACTATGTTTGTTCGTGGTGCTTCTTCTTCCAGGTCCAAGGCAAGGGCCAAAGGAAGGAAGAAGAAGGCCACTACCAAACCAAGAGGTGGTGTTGGGAAGGTGGGAGCCAAGGGAAAGGAAAAGGTTGCGGTGCCAGTAGTGGCAAAGGACGAGTGCTTCCACTATCGTAGGAAAGGCCATTGGAAGAAGGATTGCAAAGCTTGGATTGCCAAGAACCAGGACCCGAGGCAAGTTGTGGCTTCGGCTTCAGGTGTGTTTGTAATTGAAAATTGTCTGTCAATCAACTCTACTTCCTGGATATTGGATACCGGATCAGGATCTCATATATGCAATTCATTGCAGGCACTGAGAAACCGTAGAGTGCTGAAGATTGGTGATATGACCCTCCAGGTTGCTAACGGAGCTAGCGTGAATGCTGTGTCCGTAAGGGATTATCACCTTGGATTGACGAGTGGACATATTTTGGTTTTGCGCAACTGTTTTTGTGTACCTAGTTTAATGTGTAATATCATATCAGTATCGTTGTTATCAAAAGAAGGTTATGATTTCACGTTTGTAAGCGATGTTGTTAACATCCACCTTAATCATGGTTTGATAGGGTACAGTACACTAGATAATTGTATATACGTGTTAAACCAATTACAGATTTTCAATGTCCAGAACATACTAAAAAGAGAGTCTCCAGAAATAAATCAGGCTTTCTTATGGTATTGTAGACAAGGTCACATCAATGAGACAAGGTTAACTAAGTTACATAGAGAAGGATATTTGGATCCGTTCGAATATCAATCTTATGCCACTTGTCAATCATGTCTCAAAGGAAAGATGACAAAGACTCCATTCACTGGACCTGGGGTAAGAGCGAGCGAGCTCTTAGGACTCATACACAGCGATGTATGTGGTCCAATGTCTACACATGCAAGAGGCGGTTTTTCTTATTTCATTACTTTTACGGATGATTTCTCTAGGTATGGATTCATTTTCTTAATGAAACATAAATCCGAGGCTTTGGAGAAATTCCGAGAATATAAGAATGAAGTAGAAAACCAAACCGGCAAAAGTATCAAGACACTTAGATCTGATCGAGGTGGTGAATACTTAAGTGCCGAGTTCCTGGGTTACCAAAAAGAGAATGGAATTCTCTCTCAGCTTACTCCTCCATACACTCCACAACACAACTGTGTATCGGAGAGACGGAACCGAACCCTATTGGATATGGTACGTTCCATGATGAGTAATGCTGAGTTACCGCGATCTTTCTGGGGTTATGCACTAGAATCAGCTGCATATCTTCTGAACAGGGTTCCTACCAAGACTGTGCCTACCACACCATATCAGATATGGAGTGGGAAGAAACCCTATCTTCAGTATCTGAAGATATAGGGATGTCCAGCTTTTGTTAAAAAGCATCATGCAGACAAAATCGAGGCACGCTCAGAACAGTGTAAGTTTGTGGTATATCCAAAGAACTCCAAGGGGTATTTTTTCTATTAAGCAGAGGAACAAAAGGTTTTTGTTTCTCGTAATGCCCATTTTCTAGAACAGCAGTTTTTAGAAAAGGAAACAAGTGGGAGCGCAATAGAACTTGAAGAAATTCCAGAACCACAAGCTATTACTGAAAGTTTGATAGAACCAGAAGTTCCAGAAGAACATGACATTCCCGCACCCCTCCGCAGGAGTAGTAGGCCGTCTCATCTGCGTGCGAGATACTATGGTTTTCTCATAGACGGGGATAAAGAAGATTGCGTCATTGATAATGATGAACCTATTAGCTTCCAGCAGGCCATCCAGAGCGGCGACTCAGTAAGATGGCTGGATGCAATGCGGACCGAGATGGAGTCTATGTACACCAACAAGGTATGGACTTTGGACTTTGCTCCAGATGGGGTAAAACCCATAGGATGCAAGTGGATCTTCAGGAAGAAGATTGGTGTAGATGGACAGGTGGAAACCTATAAGGCTAGACTTTTTACAAAGGGTTTTCGTCAAAGACCTGGTTTGGACTATGACGAAACATTTTCTCCAGTGGCTATGCTCAAATCCATTCGGATCCTTCTTTCCATTACCACCTTCCATGATTATGAGATCTGGCAGATGGACGTAAAGACAGCTTTTCTAAATGGTAATTTAGAAGAGTGCGTCTATATAGATCAGCCAGAAGGTTTCAATCAGAGTGGGAGCATCGGGAAAGTGTGCAAGTTGCTTAAGTCTATTTATGGACTAAAGCAGGCATCGCGGAGTTGGAACATCTGTTTTGATGAAACGGTCAAAGAATATGACTTTATCAAAAATCCAGATGAACCATGTATATATAGTAAAATTGTAGCACGAACTGTCGTATTCTTCGTCTTGTGCGTGGATGACATTCTCTTGATAGGAAATGACATTCCTATGCTACAATCTGTCAAAGGATTCTTGTCACACAGGTTCTCTTTGAAAGACCTGGATAATGCCTCTTACATTCTGGGATCCAGATCTATCGTGATAGATCTAAGAGGATGTTGGGACTTTCACAGTCCAGGTATATCAACACTATACTGAAAAGATTCACTATGGAAGATTTTAAACGCGGTAATTTACCGGCTTATTACGGAATCACCCTCTCCAAAGAGATGTCTCCCAAAACTGATTTGGAAAGGGATCACATGTCAGTTATACCCTACGCTTCTGCGGTAGGCTCTATAATATATGCGATGTTGTGTACCAGACCAGATGTAGCTTACGCACTGAGCGTGGTAAGCCGGTATCAGTCAGACCTAGGGGAGAAGCACTGGATAGCAGTAAAGAACGTTCTCAAGTACCCGAGAAGGACTAAGGATATGTTCTTGGTTTACGGTGGAAAAGATCTCCAGATCGAGGCTTTTGCTGACTCCAGCTTCCAGAGTGACAAGGATGACTCCAAGTCCATGTCAGGTTATGTCTTTACCCTCAATAGAGGGGCGGTGTGCTGGAAGTGTTCCAAGAAGGACACCGTTGCTGACTCGACGATGCAAGCGGAGTATATAGATGCTTGCGATGGCACAAAAGAAGCAGTCTGGATGAAGAAGTTCCTAACAAAACTTCAGGTGGTTCCTACCATTGTTAATCCAATACCGCTGTATTGTGACAACAACGACGCTATAGCTTTAGCGAAGGAACCTAGGTCCCATCAGAAGTCCAGACACATCTTAAGGAGGTATCACCTGATCAGGGAGATCATAGATCGCCGGGAGATCGAGGTCCGGAGAGTTGCTACAGAGGAGAACACTGCAGATCCATTCACAAAGGCCTTACCTTAGACACAGTTCGAGAGGCTATTCGAGATGATAGGTCTTCGATATGCCAGTACATGGCCCCAGTGCAAGTGAGAGATTGTTAGTGTATATGCCCTAGGGGCCATTATTGTATCATACTAGCTTGTATATTACTTAATGGAAGATTGGGATATTCACAGTTATATTAACAGTCTCGCTCAACATAGTAGTATGCTACTTGGTTTATATCCATCTTAATATGTGTATATGTTTCTTTTAGCATATCACGAATACATATTGATAGAGCCCTTAGGATCTTGCTTGACTACCAGCGTTGTGATGGCAGTCACACTAGTGGGAGCTAGGTAGTCTACAAGCACATCCTTTTTCAGGTCCCTAATTGTAGGATTATCGAGACAGGGCATCGATACTCCGGAGTAGACTAGTGTATACGCTTCTCATCCCAGTTAGGGAAATGGTATGTCCCACAGCCATTAGTACGTTGTACTGGAGATAGTATGCAGGTGCTCGTTGGGTTACGGGTACACCGGACAGGACTCGCAGGGAACTGTTGGTTGGTATTATACCCGTCATCAGTTAACAGTTCCCAGGTGACATGAGTACAGCATAGTCCGTAGACTTGACACTGCTGCTTCGTCTCGAGTGTGTTCCCACTGTTCTTAGATTGCCACCCTACCACGGCTCAAAGGAAGCCGTGCAAACAGGTAGCAGTTGGGTGCAGTCCTGAAGCACTTGGAGGCAGTGGCAGTTAGAAAGGATTCGACTCTCCCGGTATTGGGAGTTGATATCATACTGTGTTAGGAGAGCCATTACGCAAAGTCCCTGGCCAGGGCAAACGAGATTTATAGGTAGGATTTCCAGTAGCTTCTCAAGGTGTAATGGGATTCACTCCGACACGAATTATACCGCCTTTTAGGGGACTGACGCTTGCCGCCCCTAGGCCCGATATGCGATAGTCTTAGACGAACAGACCGGACTCTATGGAGATTGTCACATCAGGCTCAGTAGGAGTTCGGATGGGTTTCCTCATCGGCCTTCTTATCGACATCTACCTGGGGACTGTTACGTACAGCTAGTACTGCTTGCGGCCTGTGGTTAAACCTACTGCCAGCGTAGTGTCGAGTCTTTAGAGTCCCACACAGAGAGTTTCCCTACTTCAGGCGAAACGATATAGAGGTCGTATGGTTTTACGATAGGGTTCGGACATATACGTGTATTTGTGCACGTACGATGTTCGGACATATTATACTAGCGGGCTTTGGTTTAAGCCAGATTCTAGTATTGGATTATTGGATTTATGCAGTCTCAGTATATCCGTGTTTTTTGTAAATACGGATGGGAGGGGCATTCTCGTAATTAGTCAAGAAGATTCTAGAAGAAAGGTGACTCATTAGTTTTAATTCATTTATGAATTAAAACTTAATAAGGTGGAGAGCTTATGTGTTATTATCATTAATTGAACCATGACTCATGAGGTGATTCATCTCAAGAATTAAATGAAGCATGGATGATATTTGTGCAAGATATTTTGTTGTGCTTCATACAATTCAAAATGAGAAGGGTTCAATTCATTATAATATACACACTTTCTCTCCTCAAGCTCTCCTCTTCTTCAACCTGACCCTAATCCTCTCATGTGTTGAGATCCCAAGGGTTAGAAAGACTAATAGATCCTTAATCCACTTCTATATCTTGTTGGTTACTTGGTTAGCAATCCTAGCCACTTAGTTACCTCAAGTGAGAGGTTAAATCTTGGAGAAGGAACTCTCGGGTGGATCTTCTATCACATTGAGGAGGCCGACGAGGAGGTGAACAACAAGAACAAGTAGGACTAGTATCTTGAGGTATAATCATCTATCATAGTAGTTTAGCTCTTCTAGATATTTATTAGTTAGGGTTTAGCAAAGATCCGTAAAGTTAGTCGATGTTACCTTAAACAAAATGATTCTTTTACCTATTCCGCCTCCCCGCATCTTGTAGGGTATCTAACGTCGACTTATATAAATGTCCTTAAACTAACCGTTGCCTCCAAGATGGCGAAAACGGACCGTAATGTCCTTAAACTAAAACGTCGTCTCAAACACGGCGATAATGGACCGAGATGTCCCTAAACTAACAACGGACCGTAATGTCCTTAAACTAAAACTTCACCTCATAAATGGTGATAGTGGACCACTCTGTCTTTAAACTAGAAATGGACCACTACGTTCTTAAACTGGAAATAGACTGAAATGTCCCTAACTAACAATGGACCGAAATGTCTCTAAACTAACAACGGACCGTAATGTCCTCAAACTAAAGCTCCACCTTAAAAAATGGTGATAATGGACCACTACGGTATTAAACTGGCAATGGACTGATATGTCCCTAAACTAGTACTCCGCCTCAAACAGGGTGCATCGTCCCAAATACAGAGATATCTTCTCTTGGGATCTATGTTGCAATCAAAGCTCCAAAGACAAAGAATGCAACCCAAGTAAAAAAAACGGTACGTCCACAAGCGAAATGGACACGGATGAAAACCCGAAAGGGCGCTGTGAGTAAAAATAGTAGGGCTACCGGCGAGCTTGTGAAAACCTGAAAGGGCGCAATCTCGTTGTTAAAAAAAGATACTTCCACAAGTGAATGGGCACGGATGAAAACCCAAAAGGGCGCCGTGAGTAAAAACAGCAGGGCTACCGGCGATCTTGTGAAAACCTGAAAGGGCGCAATCTCGTTGTTAAAAAAAACGGTACGTCCACAAAGCGAAATGGGTACGGATGAAAACCCAAAAGGGCGCCGTGAGTAAAAACACCAGGGCTACCTGCGAGGTTATGAAAACCTGAAAGGGCACAATCTCGTTGTTAAAAATAAACGGTACATCCAAAAGTGAAATGAGCATGTATGAAAACCCGAAAGGGCGCCTTCAGTAAAAACAGCAAGGCTACCGGCGAGGTTGTGAAAACCTGATAGGGCGCAATCTCGTAAAATTTTCGCTTACGAGATCTTCTCGACTCGTAAGGAGAACCCCCCCATGAGACCCTCATGGCTCATTGGATTCAAAGCCTTAAGCTACAGGGATCTGGACCTGTTCTTAAGCCGTCGTATCCCCCAAGTTGCCCTATAGGCAATTCGATATTGGCCTTTGTATACAATCCACGGGCACAAATAAATGATTCCCCCACCAAGTTCCACCAATCACGAGAAATCTCCTCATATGGTGAACGACACTTGTAAGTCCTCTCGACTTATAAGGAGTAAATACTCTTATGAGATCCTTACGACTTATAAGAGAGAACACCACTTAGATGTCCTCACGACTTCTAAGGAGAACATACACCTACGAGATCCTTATGACTCATAGGGAGAAATACTTTTATGAGATCCTTACGGTTCGTAAAGTCAAAAAGACTTAGTCGACAGGATCCTAAACCTGTTTGCTAAGCCACCTTTGTTCAAATCGACAAAGGCAAATGATGATTCGCTCCTGGCAATATCCTAGTTCTAGCGATGCTGATGCCTAAATCGGTATCAAATTCCAAGTCCTTTCACGGAAAATGATAATTCACTCCTGACAATATTCCAGTCGCAGCGGTGCTGATGCCAAGATTGGTATCAGATCTCAAGTTCCATATTCACAACAAAAATCAGCGAGCAAAAATAAATGCATATGAAATAACCGAAATGATGGGGCAACTCACAATAAAAATCAGCGAGCAAGATATATGCATATAAAAACAGCCGAAATGTTTGGGCAACTCGCAATAAAAAGCAACGAGTAAAAAAAAGCCGAAATGATTGGGTACCGCGATAAAAAGCCGAAATGATTGGGCAATCGCGAATTTCGCGATATAAAAAGTTGAAATGATAGAGTATCGCGGAAATAAAAAAAATGAAACTTTTTCCCTGCAGGTGAGTCTACACCGACCCATGTATACAATCCATGGGCATAAATGAAAAAGGGAACCATGTTTTCCCACCAGGCTCCGTCAAAGGGAGAGCCAAGTCTCGATGGTTCACAAATAACCTAGAGACCATCTCGACACTCATCTCGTTACAGTAGACGCGGTATCAACAACAACGTTTCTTCTCACTCCAGCAGGATGCCGACACAACGTCAACAAACGACCCTAGGGTCGAAACAAAACGGAGCCATGGCAAAGTCCCTAGTTCCTAATCTCGACGGTTCATAAACAACCTAGAGACCACCTCGACACTCATCTAGTTACAGCAGACGCAGTGTCAACAACGGCGTTTCTTCTTACTCCAGCAGGATACAGACACAACGTCAACAAACGACCCCAGGGTCGAACAAAGTGGAGCCTTGTCAAAGTACCTAGTTCCAAGCCTCGACGGTTCACAAAACGACCTAAATGCTACCTCGACACTCATCTCGTTACAGCAGACACAGTGTCAACAACGGCGTTTCTTCTTACTCCAGCAGGATGCGGACGCAACGTCAACAAACGGCCCCAGGGTCGAAAAAAGAGGAGCTATGGCAAAGTCCCTAGTTCCAAGCCTCGACGGTTCACAAAACAACCTAAAGGCTACCTCGACGCTCATCTCGTTACAGCAGACGCAATGTCAACAACGTCGTTTCTTCTCACTTCAGCAGGATGCAGACGCAACGTCAACAAACGACCCCAGGGTAGAAACAAAGTGGTGCCATGGAAAAGTCCCTAGTTCCTAGTCTCGACGGTTCACAAACAACCTAGAGACCACCTCAATGCTCATCTCGTTACAGCAGACGCGGTATCAACAACGGCGTTTCTTCTCACTCCAGCAGGATGCAGACGCAACGTCAACGAACGACCCCAGGGTCGTAACAAAGTGGAGCCATGGCAAAGTCCCTAGTTCCAAATCTCGATGGTTCATAAAACAACCTGAAGGATACCTCGACACTCGTCTCTTTACAGCAGACGCAATGTCAACAACGACGTTTTTTCTCACTCCAGCAGGATGCAGACGCAACGTCAACAAGCGACCCCATGATCAAAACAAAACGGAGCCTTGGCAAAGTCCCTAGTTCCAAGTCTCGATGGTTCACAAAACAACCTAGAGATCACCTCGAGATTCGCCTCATTACAGCAGACGCAATGTCGACAAAGGAAGCGAAGGCCAAATTCCAAGCTTCAGGGTCTTGACGGCAACTCAAATAAAACCCGAAAGACTATCGGAGATCATCCCACACCAGTGAAGAGTGGTTATGACTCATCGAGGCTCCCAAACTGAGCCTAACCTCAAGTAAAAAGCGGCATGGCAAAATTCCTAACACTTGCTCTTCCGACGGTCAAATTGCTTAGGAAGATTACTTGAAGACATCTTGTCCAGCCCCCAAAGGGATCAGAGACACGACCGTCGCGGGGCTACTAGAACAGCAGCGTAAAGACTGCATATCGGGTAATGCATCAGCCAACGCGATGGTACGACGGACAAAAAACCTAGTACCATAAAACCTAACGGATCTCTGTCGCAAAGAGCAGGGGTTATCCATGCGTTAGGGAAAGTTTTCCTACAAGCCCAAGTGAGGTAAACTACAAGCTCCAAAATGGGTTCATAAACTAGAAACTCCAGAATGAGTGAATAAATTACAAGCTCCGAAATGGGTTCATAAACTAGAGACTCCGGGATGGGTGAATAAACTCCAAACTCCAAAATGAATATATAAACTACTTCACACCAAATCAAGACATCGAAGAAAAGAGAAATGACAGTATGAAATAAATTATGTCTTTTATTCATGAATTTAAGTGAATACAAGATAAATTTCATTCAGGAATCAAAATGAATACATGTTATTCATGAATCAGAAGTTTAAGGAATACAATCAGTAAAAGAAAGGGGGTACAATGACACTTATTAAGGAGAATGCATTTTCAACAAACTAATGAATTGCTCGCGCGCTCCCCTCAATTTCTTCTCGCGTTCAGCTGCGACGACCAACTCCGCTTCGATTTGAGCCCGTTGTTGCAAGCAGGATGAAAGATTCTCATCGATTTTCTGCTTGGATGTTTCACAATCCTCTGTGACCCGCTCGGTGAAGTCAAGCTTCTGCCTTAGCGCCAGCCCGTCCGAAATATATCGTTGGAGGTTTTCAAAAATAGCATTCAGCTGCGCAGCATTCGCTTCAACCTGGGCGCGCAATTGGACGTATTCGCTAGAAGCCGCCTCATGCTCCTTTCGCCTCAGGGCCGCCTCTTGTTCAAAATAGCGAATGGAAGAGACACTCTGCTCGACCCACGCAGCCTGTTGAGAGTTCAAAGTCAATACCTCAGGAGCGAGATGCTTAAGCTCAATCTCATGCGGGCAAGCCTCGATCTTCCTGTAATAATCAACCCAAGAACTGATGAGATCTTCATTATGGAAATTCACGAGCGTCGCCAGCATTGGATTGACTTCTTCGGCAAAATTTGTAGCAGAGGTGAGGGCCTCGGCGTCGAGATCTTCAATAAACTCACCTAACATTCGTCGACTATTCACTGCGCCCCTTGAAGATGGGCGTTTAGCGAAGGGCCCCGTAGGCGTAGGAATGCGGGACTCAAAAGGAGCTGAAGCTGGTGTAATCGCTGCAAAATAAATTATGGGCAGATTTCAACTTGAAAGACAAAGAAGACACCTGACAGACGAAATCTACCATACCAGATGTTGAAGGTGGAAAAATAATGAGCACCAGAGGCGTGGCTATTCTTTCGCTTCCTCCTTTGAACTGTGATACTGGGGTCAATACAAGGAAGGCTTATCAGCAGAAAGTTTACTCACGAAAAAGAGAAACACTAAACAAAGGATATACTGACCACTGCTGGAAAAGGGAACGACTTCCGATTGGAATGAAAAGTGCGGGTGTAACACTTGATATAAGTGGTCAAAGAGTACTCCTGCAGAGTCACGACAATATATAGTCAATGCAAAGAGAATTGTATCCACAGTAAAGTAACTAAATGAGAAACCCTTATCTTCCAAAATTTGAGGAGGCACAGAAGAAAGCGAAGGAACCATGACCGTCAAAGTGGCGGCCGACGATAATTCTTCAGCCGGCACAGCATCAGGGTTTACCGCGCCTACGCTCAAGACAAACGAAATATCATTAGAAGGGATTAACAGGAAAAAAACTCAAAGATAATAATCCAAGGAATACCTGGTAAGTCAGAAACCGAAACCGTGCCCGAAGTGTCACCAGCTGTGACGGCTTCTTCGGTTTCCATTGGGAGAGCAGATTCAACGCCCACAGCTTCATCTCCTGATTCGACAAGGGCTGTCGTAACGCTTGCGTCACCTGTCGATATCAAGGATCCACAGGGGGGAAGAGCGGCAGTTGGAATGGTCCTAGATTCCAGGGAAAGATTGGACGCTTCATGCTCTTTAGTTGCCGACGCTTCACCTGTCCCGCCGTCATCCAAATTTGGTCTTGTAAATAAAAATGTGTATGTTAAATAAATAGACAGGAGGGGAGGAGCTGTTATTAAGGACCGTGCGTTGTTCTACCTTGAAGTAGTTATTCACTCTCTTCACGAGCTATACACGCAACCTGTCTATGGGCAGTAGACAGGGCAGAAGGAACGTCCACCGAAGGAATGTCAGCATGCAGAACATTGCTTGAGCCTGCACCCGCGGCCAAGACAGCATCGTGTTTCTTCGCCGCGTGCTTTCTGCGCTTCCTCTCAGCCTGAGCAGTAAGAACCGACCTCTTTAAAACTTCCGACAGGGGGGTCGTCGTCGTTCGAACCGAGCTCTGCCTCCGGAGCCTCTACGGCGTCCATCATCGGCTGCTTCAACAACTCCTTCTGTGGTGGCCTTGGGAAATCCACGGCCGCGATCGATGGTTCTTGAAGCTTTGTTGTATCACCATTTGGAATTGGCACTACACTTGAAACAAATTGGGTTGTGGTACTTCCTGCAATAAGGTGAAGAAAAGGGTCAGATCATGAATAAAAAAAGTAAAGATATAATGAAACGAATTATACCAAGGCCTAAAGAAGCGCGGAGCCTCTCTTCCTCCTCGAACGTCCTGAGGGAAGCCGCGAGAGCCTCTTCGACAGAAATACCTGTTGAAGAAGAGAGTGTTAATAAAAGAATGATAAGGGAAGAAGGAATAGGTGCAGAAGAATGTAAATGAAGTATACAAAACTCCGCAATAGAGATCAACGTTGCTTCCTCGCGAGCCAGTCGTTCGGAAGCTGCGAGGGCAGCATGTAGATCAGTATCGGTTGCAGGCATGTCAAACAAACCCTCATTGGTGCCATATTCACACAAGCCCTCACTGTAAGTAGCATAGGTCTCCTGGTCGAATACGACGTCGGCAGAGAATAGAGACTTCTTTCTCTTCTGCGAACTGACACCAACGGCCGACGATAAGAGCTTTTGCTTGACAGGCCTCTTCGGACCGCGGGTTCCGATCTCTGGACCGATGGCCAAGTCTGGAGACACCACGGGTACCGCAGTTGCGGGAACATCCGGTTGAAGCTTCTCAGGGAAATCTCGTGGGACCACAACCGTAGTGATTTCTCTTAAAGAAGAACGAACGTTGGTCCGTCGCTTCAAAGGGACCGCTGGATTACCGGCTGGGATGACATCCTTGTGATCGAGTAACAGTCGCCTTTCCTCCCTGATAACAGCACACATTGCATGCTGGTACCACGCCACGTATGCATTCGAAGCTTTCGGCACATAGCTTGGCTCGCTGACGAGAAAATGGGACCCCGTATTTAATCGCATAAAATGGTGCAACATGCTTCCCTCCTCCATAGCAGCCGGCTCGGCTAAGAATGCCTCGAGAGGAACACCTTGATAATAGACCGGCTGTTGAGCGAAGAGGTGCGGTTGTACCTCATGAACAGCACCGAGGCGTTCTGTCTAAACACTAGGAAGCCAAGCCTGATAGAATACAGGTGCATAACCTCCCGGGCCCTCAATGCAGAAGCCCCATCCTTAAAAGTATCGTGCAATGGTTGGACCACTTTGGTGGATTATTTTCTGATAGTCAAGACTTTATCAACAAAGGTCATACTGTCCCCAACCATACGTGGTTGAAGGAGCAATCTCCGAGCCTCTCGCTGTGACGGGTTTGGAGCGGCAGCGTCAACTAGGTACATGACCCCGGGGAAGTTGTAGATTTTGTATAAATGGGTTCGTTTGTGAATGCCAAAGGCACCCAGCATGTGCATCTCAATCCATGATGTGAAGTAATGCAATGGGAAATACATGGGCTTTACCCCCGGCTGAGTAGCGTCAGCTCCTAAACTCAGGCCGTGGTATAGATGAGCTAACCCCGCGATCCCAACGGCCATGCGTGTCCCCACGACAATACGATGGGCCGAATAAAATACAAACGGCCTCATATAGCAGGGGTGTATGGGAAGCTCGAACCAACTCAGCTACAGGCCAATAAACCCCAAAATGAACGACTCTTCGTCAACACCCGGGGCAGCGATCTCCGCAAAGGGGACAATTGGAGTGTCCGGAATAAAGAAATTCTTTAGATCCGTTTTCGCCTTCGGCAAGTTATCTAAACCAAACAAGAACGGGTTGTCTAGTTTAGAGAATTTTGCGGCCTGCATAGACAGAACTTCCGGACGAAGAAAGCGGGCGGTAAAATCTCCGAAGCTAATCCCATGCCCGCTAGACTCCAGGAATAAATTCTCGTACATGTTCAACATCTTGATCAAGCTGGGGAACTGATGATGAACGGCGTTCTCCAGGGTTAGGTCCATTACCACTGAGTGGAGAAGATATACTCATTGGGGGGAAGTATCTCCTCATAGTGCTCCCCTCTGACGAGTAAGCCGGAGATCTCCGCGAACTCTTCTAATAAAATCGAAACTTCCCGATATGATAAGAGAAAAGTATGGGTCGGGATGTTCCATTGTTCTAAAAAATACTTGATCCACCACACATGGGGAGCGTGGTAATAAAATAGAGACGCGTAGATTGCGGGGTACAACCCGGTCTTCAACATCAGCGACTTCTCGGCTGACAGGATATACCAGGCCCACTGTAGATAGCTGGCCAAATGACGGGGCGTCAATCCTATCATATAAACTTTCCCCCAAGGGCACGAATCTTCTTGGCATATGCGTCGCCCCAAAATGTCCAAGTCCATCGGTGGCTGTGTGGGTATTGACACTATGGAAGGTTGAAGACGACCTTCCGATGTCCATTTAACCTCTTCTACGGCGTAAGTCACTTGAGGCGGATCAGCGTAATGAACAGTTGGGGTCATCTCCGAAGGCTCTGCACAAGAAAAACTGCGCCGACCCCGGATGATCTGACTATATCATGACCCTCACAGGTGAAGAGATTTTCGCTCTGGGTCATGATCCTTAATAAGCGCAAAAACTTCCCGATCCACGTGCGCATCGGCAAAAGCGCTCTCTGAACGTACGAAAGGAAAGTAGGAATCGAAAGCCATAATACCTGCACAAAAGGAGAAGGGTTAGCTATCGACACTATGTTCAGGACTCTAACACTTTTTGGTACTTAAAAATTGTACTGCACCGCAGTTCAAAAGAAAGGGACAAGTGGGGCCTACAAAATTAAGGTAACGCCCCATCAATGATGGGGCAGTCACTCATTTTAGAATAGAATCCAAAAGGATTATCATTTTATGAGAAAACATCATTGGACTCGGGAGTTAAACTCTCTCGAGAACTGTGCTCTGCAAACAGATTTCAAATCTGTCAAGAAAATTTAGAAGGGAATAAAATTCCCCAAAATTTTTTAGAGCCGTGCTCTGTAGAACAATAGGATAACATCCCAGAACCTTCAAAAGAAAAACTTTCTAATAGGGTAAAACCCCAAAGATCTTCAAGATCTGCAAGAAAAATCTTAGAACACTGAGAAAACTTTATGAAAGAAGAGCAATGCTCTGATTAACGGGTTAAGACACCCTAAAACATTTTTTAAGATCTATGGCCTAATTAAAAAAGAAGAGCAAATCTCAGTTAATGGGTTAAAACCTTAGAACATGAGGAGATTCCTCCAAGAGTTTGGTCATAATCCTTACGAAAATTTTTGACAGAGTTCTGAATATAAAAGAGTTTTCTTGGACAGAGATCTAAGCTCTGGAAAGAGAATTAAATTCTCAGAGAAAGAAGAAAATTAGGGAAGATGAACAGCAGTCATCTCAAGGGCCAAATGCTCTACTTAAAGGCACAGAAAGACCGTTCAATTTCCAAGAAGATCCGACGGTGGAAAAGGTGCCACTGCTGTACTCACGTGTGAGCCACGTGAGTGCAATGCTGGGGGGCATTTATTTCCCCCAATAAAATATCAAAACTCTGTTCAAACTCAAGAGGCAGCGCCTCACGTGCCTTCCATGAGGGCGCCAGCGCCAGAGTTAAAAAGTCTTATATGAGCAGCGCCCGTGTGCAAAGCACACAAAAATCTTAAGCAGCGTTTCATGTGCCTTCCACGAGGGCGCTAGCGCCAGAGTTAAAAAATCTTATATGAGCAGCGCCCGTGTGCAAGGAACACAAAAATTTTAAGCAGCGCCTCGCCTGCCTTCCACGAAGGCGCCATTGCCAGAGTTAAAAACTCTTACTGGCGCTGTACATGCTCCTCACGTGGGCGCTAATGTGCAAAGCACATGAAAGAATTAAAACTTTAATAACCGCCCATGTGCACAGCACGTGAGCGCCGGCGCCTAGTAGAATTAAATTCTACTCTCTGTTAAGCAAAGCCGATGGATCAAAGATCCAACGAAGATGATAAATCATTAGGATGCAGAATTAAATTTTGTTGAGAGGAAATATTTCTCAGATCTTTCTAAACAAGAAAGATTGCCCTCTGTAAAATACAGTACCGTTGGATTAACAATCCAATGGTGATTAAAGAATCACCGATCTGCAGAATAAATTCTGCATGGGAAAATATTTCCCTAATTTTGTTAGAAACAAGAAAATACTTTCTGTAAAACAGAAGTCCTTGGATCAAAGATCCAACGGTGGGTAAAATCCCCAAAATCAATTAGGATCTCTTAATGAGAGATTTCTACAACTAATCAACAGACTTGCATCTACTATATAAAGGACCCATGACTTCAAGTCTAAAAAAGGAGGAACCTCCCTATAAGCTTCGAAAAAATAAAGTAGAAAGCTTCAAAAAAGAAGAAAGAAGAAAATCTCCCTTCTCAGAAAAAAAACTCTAGGTAAAAAAAAAGAAGAGAGATCAAAGAATCTCGTTTACCTATTGAAAGGTTTAACCATTTTAAAAGAAGAACTTAGTTCTTTCTCTGGATCTGAGATCCACAAGACAAGTCTCCCATAAGTTGAGAATTTAATTCTCATCGGGATGAACTTGCTTTTGGAGATCAAAGATTCAGAAAAGAACCAGGAAACCGAACTCCACAGAACAAAATAAACAAGGAAAAATCACCGCCCAACGCCTCACGTGTCCCTCACGTGGGCGCCACTCAATAAGGAGTGCTTAGCACTCAGTGACTGGCGCCCAGCGCCCCACGTGCCTATCACGTGGGCACTACAAAATAAAGGAGTGCTTAGCACTCAGTGACTGGCGCTCAGTGCCCAGCGCCCTACGTGCCTCTCACGTGGGCGCTACAAAATAAAGGAGTGCTTAGCACTCAGTGAGCGACGCCTAGCATCCAGCGTCCCACGTGACTCTCACATGGGCGCCACAGAACATAAAAAGTGCTTGACACTCACCAGGCAACGCCTGGCGCCTGGAGCCTCACGTGCTTCGCACGTGGGCGTCGTAAAGAGTGCTCAACACTCCATGAAGAGACAAAAAGTAAAGTATTTAACACTTATTGGGCTAATCGCCATAACTGAAAAGCCTACATAGTTATGTGTGAGCGTCAGAACCTACATAAGTGCCCAGCACATTTTACATAAAATGAGGGACTGAGCCCAAGTAAGTTCTTAGCACTTTTGTTTCAAATAAAAAGAAAACTGAGTGGACCGAGCCCATGTGCTCAATACTTCCCAAATTGATCTTAGTCCTAAATACGACTATCGATCTTCCAACTGATGATATCCCAAAACGATATTCGTCCCACATTCTCCTGACAAAGTCTTAGTCTCAAAATACGACTAATGATTTTTGGGTTTACCACCGATTCCTTTTTCCCCTCAAATACGGGAATTGGTTCAAGGGTACATCTCTCCATACCTCTGATACATATCGTTGTAATTCCTCAAAGTCTTCAGAGAGGTGGCGGGTCCCGACAACCAACTAATTTTTGGTGCACTTCCCAAACTGACGTGCACATCCCAAATAAAACCTCACCTAAAATATGGTGATCTACAGACCGAAACGTCCTTAAACTAAACGTTGCCTCCAAAATGGCGACAACAGACCGTAACGTCCTTAAACTAAAACCTCACATCAAAATGGTGATCTACAGACCGAAATGTCCTCAAACTACAACTTCACCTCCAAAATGGCGATAAGAGGCCGAAACGTCCTTAAACTAAAACAACAGAGCCCAAGTGCTCTCTTGTTGGATCTGAAACAAAAATGATCCTAACACCCTGTTAAGTAGATTATAGTCTCAAATTGGACTAACGTTTCTTTAACAAAAAACCAACCGAGCTCCCAACTGCTCGTATGCATTTGAGTCGATCTTGATCTCAAAATGGATCAACGATCCTTAAATCAACCCAAACCCAAATCTAAAAATATACGGATTTGGACTAATCCACGCCCTACGGTCGACAATATAAATTAGTTTCTGTATACAATCTATGGGCAACCTAAACAAATAAAAACACACACGACACGAAGTAGACTTCCAGAGCTGGAGAAAGTGGTTATCGCGATGCGGTAATGTAATTAACTGCAAGGGCTTGTGCCTGCAGGGAGGAACGACCCCACAGTCAAAAACCCCTCACAAACAAGGGGGAATCTGATGAAGTCTGCTACAACGGCCGCATCCGTCCAAACCTCCGATACACGGCACCATAAATCAACTTGGCATCTTTGGAGAGGTGGACGGATAAATCCAAATTGCATCTGCCCCCAAATTCAGGCAAGACGACCTATGCGGTTCTTCTCTGTTTTCGGCGGTAAACAGTGTTCTAGTTACATCACATGTAACATTCTGCACTTGTTTAAAAATTTTTCAGAGGACTTTAAAAATTTACAGAAACTTGGTTTTAAGTTTATGGTTTTCGGAGTTGTTTTGGTTTCGTAATTCAACTAACATCGTCTAATACTCTAGCTTGGCTCTGATATCATGAAAGTGTATCTTAGCACCTCTACTAGGTTTCCATATGTATCAAGTATGCAATTTTAAAAAATCTAGATTTCTAAGCGACACTAACCTAGAATCGAAATAGAGAATTAGGGTTTCATAGCATGTAAACAAGTTTTACACTAAGTGAATAGAGAATACAACCTTTGTAGACCGGTCCTTCACTTCTAAACCTCAAAGTAATAGTCCCTTAGCTCCAAGTAATGATCCCTAGAACTCTTCTTAGGCTTCACTTGGTGAAAGGAATGAATTTACTTCGCCGTCTTCAAAACCGAAGATGATCCGACTTGAAGTTATCTAACTCAAGCTACCTATTCACTAATCAAGAATTAGTGAAGGAAACAACCTAATCTTATGGGCTAGATGAGAGTAGGTTGATAAATTAGGAATTTCGCTCACTTTAGAAACCACTTTCTTTTATTCTTTTTCTCCTCATGAAAAGCTAGAGAGCAAATATGAGATGAAGAAGATTAACTTGGGTGAGGAAATATCTCAAGTGATAAGTAGAGAGAGTTAACCATGGTCTAAAGATAATGGTTGGGTTATAAAATATCTAGAGTAAAACAAAATTAGTGGAATGAGTCATGGCTTCTACAAGCATCTTAAGCCATGCTCATTTCCACCTCATTTTGTATTTACTCTTAATAATTAATTACCCGATAATCTTTAGTCTTGGTGTGAGTCTCATACACCCATGTTCTATGTATCATCCACCATGACACAATATATTAATATATATATATTAATACATATCACATATATATTAAATGTATTTTAAAGAGAAGAAATTCTTTTAGTGAGCACAATATTAGTTAATATATCAAATATTAAAATATATATCAAATTATTAAATCAACACTTGATTCAATAATCTGGTTATATCATATATAACCGACTAATATCATTTATGTGTATATCACATTATTGAATCAACACTTGATTCAATAACCCGGTCATATCACATATAACCGACAATATTCAATACTACATTAAATCAACACTTGATTCAATAATCCGGTTATATCACATATAATCGGCCAGTATCAATTATATATATATTTAATATATCATTGAATCAACACTTGATTCAACAATCCGGTTATATCACATATAACCTAACCGATATCGCAAGATTAGAATACAGTATCACATACTCGTATTTAATCAAGCTCCCGCACATATCACCATATGTGCCATACTTCATTTCTCTTGAGCTAGGAAACCTCTGTGTGGGACTTTAAAGACTCGTCAATACGTCAGCAGTAAGTAATGATCACATCAGTCACCCACAAGCCGTCAGCGGTACTAGCTGGACGTAACGGCTACCCCGGTATTGAGCGAATAGAAGATCAACAAGCAAGCTTGTCCAAACTCCTATAAAACCTATAAGCAACACTTACCGTACAGTCTGGTCTCTTCGTCTGATATGTCGCATATCAAGTCTGGGGGTAGAATCGTCAGATCCTAGTAACTTGATAAGTCATGCCGATGTGTGGCCTATAACCGTTCGAGAAACTACTAATAACACTTACCAGTAAATCTCATCAGCCCTGGCCAGGGACTTGCTGTTATAACCAATCGAGTATAGTGCAACATCAACTACCTATACCGGGAGAGGCGAAACCCCTCCTATCACTCATTGCCTCCATGTGACTCGGGACTGTACTCAAAATCCACCTGTTTGCATGACTCCTTTAAGCCGTGGTAGGGAGAAAATCAAAGCATAGTGGGAACCACACAAGACTCTATGAAGATCTCGGGTCTACAAACTAACATATACAAGTGTCACCAGAGAACTGCTATCTGACGATAGGTATAGTACCAACTAGAAGTTCTCGGCGAGTTCTGTTCGGCGTACCTATTCTCTAATGAGCACCTGTATACAATATTTGATGTCAAACACCAATGGTTATGGGATCAACCATCGTCTTATACAGGGTCAAGAAACGTACACACAAGTCTACTCTGGAATATCGATGCCCTATCTCGATATTCCCTCGACTAGAAACGGTTAAAGGATGTGCTTGCGGACTACCCAAACCCCACTAGTATGATCTGTATCATAGTCCTGGTAGTCAAGCTAACATCCTAAGGGCTTTATCAACATGTATCAGAGAGACATAATAATATAAGTGTACATGTTAAGATAAAGAGCAACAAGATAGCATACTATCATGTTGAGCAAGAAAGTCCTCTATATATATATGTTCAAGTATCCACTATAATATACAATAATGGCCTCTAGGGAATACATATGACTAACAGAATAAAGATCGGATAAAAATTCAAAAGGATCACACAAGTTTATAAAGAGATAAGTTTTTCTCAAGTTTCGTTTTCTAGTTAGGTTTTAAATTCAAAATTTCTATCTTCTTTAACAGAAAACTAAGTCTTATTGTTCACTCCACATTTTATTTGTTTTCGTTTCATGCACACCTTCGTGAACATGCAAAATTCTTTATCATCAAGTAAAAACCTTCATATCTCCGTTTAAAAATATTTTTTTTAAAATTTGTCTTTAGTCAAGATTATTCTCACACAAAGAACCATTAGGAATTTTAAATCGGAGAGAGCACTTGCTTAACTTTGTTATAAATTGGACTTTCTAGGCTTCTTAGCGAGCTTTGTACCAATGCATCCAAACCAGTTGTGGTTTTAAGGTATTAGGTGTAGAGACACGCCGGTGGACTTAATTGCCCAAGTTACCTAGGCCCTAAAACAAAAGGACTTATTTTGGCTTGAAAATCATAACAATTTAATGCGAACGGAGATATAACCATCTGTTCAATACTTTTCAAGATAAACGACGTGTTTGTGAAGATAAGGTGTGTAATCACTCCAATCAAGTTCCATATGGGTTATTTTTCAGACTTAGTTCCCATTAATCTTTCTATAATATCTCTTTATATCCACTTCACTTTCTAAACTATTCTTTATATTACTTATTGCAAAACAAACCTGTTTGATCCTAAAAAAAATAGTTTATCAATTAAAAGTTTTAAGACATGTCAGACTTGCCATCTAATTTTTAAAACTCATGACATATGTAGTGTAATGAAAAGACGTATATTAGGTATGGTTAAACTCAAAAAAGGGTTATCTTTTAGGTTCTCAAAATCTAAAAATAGGATTTAGTTGGTCCTATCTTATCAAACTAAATCATTGGAATTTCGAATCTAAGTTCTCCCATTAGCTAACTTGATGAAAAAGTTTTTATATTTTTGGAAAATTTTCTGATTTTTATAGGTTTTCAAATATGTATGTAAATGTAGAATATACAAATTAATGCAAAAGATAGAGATGCTTACCGAGCACACCCCCAAACTAAAACTTGACAGTGCCTTCACTGTCATGCTACACAAAGAGGGTCAAAATTGTTGAGGGGGCAAAATTTGTGGGTTCCTTCTTCTTTTTCTCTTTTTTCTTTTATGTTTTATACAAGAAAAATCAAACAAAATATATACACAAAAAAGCCCCCCTAAATTTAAGTGAAACAGTGTTTCCACTGCTTAAGAATTGAAGTTTAAAGTTATGGAGGTTAAATTATCAATCTATACAAAGCCTTACACAGACCAAAAGTTAACGCCAATCATTCAAAAATTCTATCGTGATTCGTCCAAGGTTGGTGAAAGAATGCGTAGAGAAAAGAAATGAGGGATATGCGAGACTGTGCGTGGACGGATGTGGTATATGGTCTCGGTCTATATAAGTGATAAGATGAATGGAAGTGAGAAAGAAATGGAGTACGAACTTGAGTTTTTAATTGATTGAATGAATTAGTACAGTTTGTATTGATTTGAATTTGGTATTTTCTAACTGTACTAATTTATCAATACGTTGAGAAATGGGGTCAAACCGCTCAAGATTCGCTAGAAAATATAGGCTTGAACATGGTGAACCAGATGATGGAAATGAAGGTATCAATTGGTCTTGTGGTAGGGAAACGATGGAGGGAAGTAACTGAGGAATATTATCGGTCAGAAGCGCATGAGGATGTTCACAGTTAATGGAGGGGACATGATGAATCAAAAAATCCGACTCATCCACTAAAACGTGTTTATCCTTAAAGATTTCCTCAAAATCCTCCGCAAAATCAAGATCATCCATAAAATCGATCAAATCATTATCAATAACCTCAAGAAGTAAATGGGGTTCAGGAGAAACAGTTAAGGTTCGGGATGATGTCCAAAAGGATCTTAAGGAAAGTGTTGAAATGGTGAGAAAAACTCACCCAAATTTTGTGGGTTCATTGCCAAAATTATCCCCAATATCGATATCCTCAATCAAGTCACACATAAAGTTCTCAGACACATCAACAAAAGCATGGTTTTCAATCGGTCGGATTTCTAGAGTGGGGATGTAGAGATCAAAAGGAATGGTATCGATTTCACTTGAAAATGGCCCTTCACAATCAGGTAAATTGAACACTGTGTAGTCATACAACTCATCAAACGTTCTATCTTTAATTGGTGAATCATTTGATAGGCGTTCAGAACTGGAGTTGTAGAATTCAATTGGGAACGGGTAGGCTTGATTTGGAAGGGTGGATTGTGCACTTTCACCACTCAACTCATCAACATATTCAATCGCCACATCATACATTTTAAAATGTTTAGCTAGTTGGAAACTAGCTGCTGGTTTGTTAGATTGTATGAAGACGTCCATGGATGCATTCAATTCCTCCATTTGTTTGTACGAAACTACGCGAAATTCTTCTAATGATTCTTCTAGACCAGACATGGCTTGTGAAAGGGTTTCAGTAGAAGATTCAAATTCGTTTGGATACGTGAAATTCCCAAATTGATGTTCAAAGGCAATGTCTAGTAAGGATGTGAAAGTCGGATGGGATTGATAGGAATCGAATTTTTACGTGGAATGGGTAGGATTAGGATCAACATCTTGATAGGAAGATGGTTAGAATTGTTGTCCTAAAGAATCCATTATGGTGAAAGGTGTGAAAGATCGGCTACGGGATTCTGCAATTCGTTCAGCAATAGACATTGGTTTAAGAGTCGCCATGTTACCCTCAGAAGGGGTATCCACATATGAAGGGGTGAAAGTTTGAAAATGTTGATAAGACGTGGATTCTGGTGTCCAAGTGGCGGTCCTAGAAGCGTCTATACGATCTTTCAAAGAAATTTTTGGTATGGATGAATCGTTTGTCGTTCTTCTAAAACAAGAGCCGTATGAAGTAATATCTGGTGGAGGATACCAAAGTTCGGCAAGAGTTGGTCGATATGGGGTACCCATGATATGAAAAATAGAAGGGGTGAAAAAGGTGATGAGTTTTTTTATGTAGTTATTAACAAAATAATGAAATATACACACAAAAGCTAAAGAAAAACAATCACGACACAAATACAACACACCTAATCAGTTTAGGGTTCATCTAGGTCAACTAGACCTGCTCAAGAACTTGATTGTTGAAATAAAATTGTGTCGAGAAATGACCTCAAGATAAAATGATCACGAGGCCATGTAAGTGCGGAGATAAGGGAAGGTTTTCCAACGCTTTCGCATTTTTCTTCATTAGAATAATCCTTTTTCTTTTGGCGGTTGGGCCGTGAATACTTTGCCTAGACACCTTGTGAACGATATACCGTTAAACTGTGTTCTAATCACAGTTAACTTTTCCTAATGAGCGCGAAGTCCTTAAAGTCTAGTTATTTTAAAATTAGTGCAGGTAAACGTTATACTCAATTTCGTGATTTGTGGGTCACGGAAAAGGTGATGAAATTCTTTACCATATGTTGTGGGGTTCACTTGCCTTTAAGTCCATATTAATGGATGTAATGCACAAATCAATAAAAAAGTTTTTCAAAACATCAAAAAATCGTTTTTTTATGTTTTAGCACGGCGCTGCAACAAATACGAGTTAGTCGCTTTACCTTTTGGTAAAGAATCCTACAAAGATAGAATAGTGGACACGTCGGATTTGAGAAAGAAGGTGTTTAGGAAATACGTATCGATAGGTTTTTGGGTTAAAGAACCCCAATTGAATTGAATCTGATTAGCTTCAAAAGTTCGCTTGCGCGGGTCAAACCACCTGAGTCTTTGGCACTGTATTTCATTATCACCTTGGTTTTGAATGCACACTTTGCTCCATACGATCGCAGTTTCTTAAAATCTAAAAATGTCGGAAAATGGATATTTAGTTCAAATAAGCGATATAAGTGCTCAAACTCTTGCACACACAAAATTATGAAAATCAAACAATAAAATTGGAGTACTAAAACAACAATGGAAGAAACCCACAAAGAAATTTTTCAAACCCTTCCCGTAAAACCGCTGGTAGCGGGCCAATCAGGGAAACCAGTGGTCGACTTTAAAAACTACGTGTTCAAATTTTGTGTGGGTGCTCTGTGTTATCGTAGTATGCCACTGTTATACTTTGATTTTCCATTTTAATCACAGAGTATTAGCAGGTCAAAATATCAGAGAACAAAATATCAAAAACGTTAGATTTTTGTTTTGGTTTTTCAAATTTTTTCATTTTTTAGTTTGTTTTCAGAATAGTGTTAGTTTTATATATAAAAAAAAAATATACAGAGATAAACCCGAAATAACAAGAATAAAAACGTTACCGTCTCCCCGGAAACGACGCTATTTGATCGAAAGTAGTTTCACATGTCGTATCTTAAGTTTTGAAGTAACCGCAATCAAAACGGTATCACATGTAGCTAGCCGTGATGAGTATAGGTCGTCCGTAGGGAGATTGTGTGTTTTAAGTTCTTGTTCTCATGAGTTAAGCAAAAAAGGTCCGAATGGTTCGATTCTAACCTATGTGTTTGTATATGCAAAATATAAGATTGTTAGGGATAGAGATAGGTTAGTGTAACATAGGAAAATCCGTACTCATTCCATTGTGCCTAACTTGACTATTGAAGCTAAAGTAATCGACAATAACGTGGATTAGGATGTTTAAGCACGGTATTTGTGAAATCCGGCTTATTGACTCTTGTCCGTCCGTTCTTGTCTATTGACTTTTGCCTCCGGCCAAACCAAATGCAATCGATCATGGTTAGAGATCACCAATACCGTGGTAGGGTAGGATGCCTAATAGAGCGCTTGCATAAGATTTGGGCGGAGTTCAATTAGCAAGTATCGGGTAAAGAAAATGAGTAAAAGAAAACCTTAATTTACACAACCACTCTCTTTCCCTAATAGGATCCACTTATCACTAACCATCACAAACATCAAAAGAAAATACAAAAGAGAAGAGATCAAAGAAAACAACAATGCAAGAAAGTAAATTGCAAGTAAGTAAAAAGAAGAAAATACTAAGAACCAAAGTGCATCAAAATGAAAGTTTTATTAAGTTCAACTCCAAGATACAAGCTATGAATTCAAATACTAAAATCTAATCTTGCAAGCTTAGTTAAGAGGTTGAAAGTTGAGATAAAAGTAAAGAGCTCAAGATTAAACCTATTTATTATGTACAACAACTAAAACAAAAAGGTAGAGAGAAAATTGAAAATTGGACAAAAGTACATATTTGAGCTTGCTCTCTGTTCTGGAGTATATAGACACTTCATCAGTAAAAACAAATAATATAATTGAGATGATGTGACAATTTGGAATGACCAGATGTAAAATGGAGCCAAAATGAAAAGGTCGGACCGGCGGTAGCCAATTCTGGTGGCTTACTATTGAGTGGTAGGGCCAGTTTTCTTGTGGTGATATTATATCCTCTCCATGACCTCTCTGGTATTGTTTGATTCTTTTATAAACATTTGGATATTAATCTGTAGATTTGGAGGGAAAATGTAACTTTAAATCATATCACACCTTTATTTTCTTTTCATTCATCACACATAGCCCCACTTACACAAATCATGATTTTATAGCCAACTTGTGTGCCCACTTGTGTTAGGCTGTCCCACCATGGTTCATACATCCAAAAAGGGTTGTGTTCATACTTGCATCATGTTGTATCATGTTGGATCATTCTTGAATAAAGATGTGTACACTTGAATTGTTTTGCAAACTCTTTGAATATCGATCGGTTTTCTATTCCGGTTACAGTGTCGACTCACAAATGTCGTATCCGTGTATTTGAGTGTGTTTTCAGTGTTTAGTCATGAATACCTGTAATCTATACTTATTGAGCAGACACGGATTAATAGTATCGATATATCACAAAATTGATAATGAATTAGCGGTATTGAAATGAAGTTTTTTGTGATGAACAATGGTGTTTCAACATCGCTTGTTGGCGGGATTCTCAGGAGAAGTTTCGCCGAAGTTGACTCAACTGTTTTCCAATGAGACTTGGGTATGATATGGATTATTTATTCCCATAGATTATGTACGGTAGTTAATTTGGAGAATGTCCGTAGGGCAACAAATACTTCTTGGGAGGACTGCATCATCGGGGTAGCTTCATAGCTGGTGGGACTTGAGGTGTAGCCTCGCAGGTGGGAATTGAGTTGCAATATTCGCCAGTACGACTTAAGTTGCAATGTCAATATCTAGTAGCATATTAGCTTAAGAATATCGCGGTCCAACATTCCAATGTTCTGGACGACGGGCTAGTTTAGGGACATTTCGGTCCAACATTATAATTTATGGAGGAACATATTGGTTTAAGGACATCTCGGTCCAACATTCCCATGTTCGGGACGAAATAATAGTTTAGGGATATGTCGGTCTAACATTCCCGTATTCGTGACGACGTGATAGTTTAGGGACATTTCAGTCCAACATTCCCTTGTTCGGGACGAAATGATAGTTTAGAGACATTTCGGTCCAACATTATCATTCACCAAGTGATGATAGGTGTAATTTATTGCACATTTTTCTAACTCATTTATCATGTTATTGTTATATATTATACCGTTTCGGGTATCTTTTATGAATTATTACAGATAATAGGGTTTGGATGCAAAAGGACGGAAAATTGTCATAAAAGAAGGATTGCGTACGTATAATGGAGACTTAAGGGAATTATTCAGAAAATCAAAAAACAATTTGAAAATTTGGAACAAATTTTGGAATATTGTTACAAATCAGTAAAGCTAGCAATAAATACAGGTGAATCAATCATCACAACAACAAATCATATGGACAAACCAAATCAAATAAAAAGCAAAAAATCAACCTGCCTAATTATATGCCAAATTTGGGAACAATTCGGAGATCTACGCAACTATAGAGATACAGCGAGATATTCAAGATTTTATGTGCTAAAAAATCATCTAAATTGATGATAAAACCATAGAAAAAATATGGAGCCACGAAGCAAAAATAATGGCGGCGGATAAACGGTCGATTTTGGGCCGTTCAATGGGATTTTTTATGGGCACGATCGACTTTCCACATAAATTAATATGAGATGTAGGGTTTCGTCTTTTGAAAATTCTAAGACACACAACAGTATCCAACAGAACAATTAAATTAGATTATCATAATTGTTAGGAAACAGATTCTCTTATATTTTTTAATATTTGTTCTTCAATCTTTCTTAGCCCTATATAAACATTCAAGTTAGGTTTTCATATCTCTCCCATCTCTCTCTTGGTAATAAACTCTATGATTTTCTTCTGAGAGATCAACACCAGTGTAAGTAATTTTTATGAATAAAATTTTGCTTTATTTTAATATGAAGCGCAACTAATTTCTCTTCTAGGTTTTTGTATTTATTTACTCTATTTGGTTGGATGTTATATTGCTTTCTTTTCTTACGCTTAAATATTAATCTCTTATTATTTAAATTCTTCTTATTAAATTTATCATCTAAAAAACTAATCTTTTTAATAATAGTTGACGCCTAAAAAGAAAATTAGGGGAAGATGATAAAACCAAGAAACTTATTAGGTTAAATGTGTAATATCCTAGTATGTTTATACAATATAATTTGGTATCTTATGTCTTTCTTTGTAATTCTTTTATTTTATCTTTTGGGTTGCGAATGATTCGATTAATAGTAGTCGTTATCCGACCCGACCCGCATGTTCAGAACCCAAGATGGTGCAAAATTATATCTGAGATTTGCCAGTAAAGTGTATCCATGTAAATCTAATATAATACTTTTATTACATATTTAGATCTTTATATATATATATATATATATATATATATATATTAAAATATCATAAGTTATGAATAAAATAATCTCTCTCTACCTAACTTTGCATGGCATATCACCCCATATCTTATTGTTGTTCTTATCTATTATGGTCAAATCCTAAAATATAGACAACGAAATATTTAGTAAATCTTTATGTATATTTATTTAAATTTTATTTGGGGGTATATGTATTTAATACTAGATTATTTCATTATGACCAAAATCTTTACGTATGTATTTTATTCTCAAAACTATATTTTTTGACTAGATTCGGATAATATTTGGAGTGATTTGATATTATCTAGTTACCCTAATATTATATATGTATGTATATATGTTATACTTATGTTTCATATAACACACACACACACACACACTCTCTCTCTCTCTCTCTCTCTTTTCTCTCCCCCCCTCATATTCCCAATCTCACCCCGAGCCCTAACTCATGCAGACCACCACCAGACTACCACCATGTCATCACCAGAGCACCACCAGACTACCACCATGTCATTACCAGCCATGAAGCCACCATACCCAGACAAGACTACAACCAGACCATGCACCATACTGTTCAGACCATAATATTGCATTTTTCATTCCCCTATTCTTATCCTTTTTATAAATAAACAGGTACTCTTGACGCACGTTTGTTGCATATTACAGGATACAGGCTCTTGGAGCGAATACAGTGAAAAAGACACAAGACAACAGAAAAGGGACTTTTTACCAACAAATAGATGGATCCTAGTCAAGCCGAGACTAATCACAGTTCACATAGGTATAAGGCAACGCAAGGTCCAAACATGTCAAAGTGAAACGGTTAAAAGACCAATACAAATTTTCACTGAAGATCTGGAGAAGAATAAGAAGCCAAACAAAGAAATAGGATGAAGAAATAACAAGCCCAGACAAGTACAACGCAGCCCAGAAAAGATGGTGAGCCAAGCCCATCAAAAGGCCGCGGAACCGCGGCCCAAGCCAACCAATGCCGCGGTTCCGCGGCCGCTTAGTGCCCGTGTCGGTGCATTTTTCCCGTGTCGGTGCGTCGGTGCAGGGGTTGGGATTTTTCGTGGGCATATCTGTAATTGCACATGCGCGAGACTCTGAAACCCTAATTTTCCCTGTTTACTTATAAATTGTAATCTCAAATCTGTAAAAGCCGATGCCTCTTTTCAATAAAAAAATTCAGATCTGTTCTGTATTCTTGCTTGGAGGGAGCCATCAAATTAGTAATTAATTTTATTTCTGTGCTTTTAATTCTCTTTTAATTAGTATGTTTTATCATCCCCTAATGAGCGAGTAATCTCCTCGCTTGTTAGGGTTAGCCTTAGGGAAAGGTTTGAGAGATGAGATCTCTCACCCCTTTCATGCCCCTTCACAAGAATTAGAACTCCATGCATACACGCACGACCGCTCCCTACGGCACCCTACCCCTCAAGGTAACGGTGACACCATAGTATAAAGGCCCGATTGCGCGTGTTTTCCATGGAGGTTAGGGTAAGTATCGATAAAGGAAGGATAAGAATCTAGAGGAAGAAATATCTTCCCAAAAGATTCTAATCCACTTCATTGATAATTACCACAACATCTAATAGATAAAAAAATAAAGGCATTGAAAGCGGTGAGGAAACCATTAATCTCCAAACTTCCCCTAAACCTAACCTTAGCGAGACTTTAATTTAGATTAATTTAGTTTAGTGATAGATCTAGTTTTTAGATTTAATCAATCCAAACAACATTTGGAATCAACTCGTAAAGACACACTAAGAAAATTATCCATCTCTGTGGATCGACCCGTACTCACCGGCTAGCTGCAAAGCAACGCCGTTTCTGATTGCGGTTAACAAGTATTTTTGGAATAATCAAATGGCGCCGTTGCCGGGGATGGCGTAAAACTTCTTTCTGTGTAATTTCGGGTTGATATAAGTTTAAAAAAAATTATAAAAATCTGAAAATTGAAAAAAGAAAAAAAATTTATCAATTTTTCTCTGTTTGAAGGGTTAGTCTTTTGAATTTTGCAGGAATAGCGAAGATTCTTGGATCTGGATTTTACAGAGGGCAAATCAGAAAAGTGCACATCAGAACAGAGGGGAAACTTGATAACAGAGCAGTGCAATTTTTTCCAGAGTGTGATCCCACTAGACCGCCGCGCTTCCGCGGTTTTTGCGCCCCCAGACCGCGGTTCCACGCTCTGACTGCCAAGTCAGCGCACCAAATTTTCTGGTCTGTTTCCTCCTTCTCCCCTCTGCAACCTACCATATATCTTTCTGTGAAAATTTTCTGCAGGATTTCTTTGCGCTAAAAATCTTCTCTCCCCTTCTAAATAACAGATTTTCTGCAGGTTTCTTTGCGCCGCGCTAAAATTGATTGCAAGTGAATTTTATTGTTTTGCATAATTTAATCGGACTTTAAGGGGCTAATTGACCAAACTCAGATTGGGTGGGGATTTCATCACCCTTCCCAGGACCCCAGAAAACACCTAAAGCATTTGCATTGACCACAATTAATTAAAAAATACTAGACTCAGCCCTGAGGACTTCGAGCTCAATAGGAAAAGGACTAGTATAGGCATTGGCCGTTTATCCTAACTGACTCTGCGGTGTCTAGGCAAGTGTGCCTAGGCTAGTGGTTTTTAATTAGGCCCACTACTGTGGTTCCTTCCCACTTATCTGGCACTTATCTGGCCGTAATTGTCGGTGAAGAGGCGGTTTTAGGTCCTACTTCTAGCCCTAGTTAGGAGCTATCTAGCAGACCTAGGTGACCCTAGATCTAGGCCTGATTGTTCATGTGTGGTTGATACAGTTGTGTCACAAGCCCCTTTTCAAAAACTTCCTTGCAAAACTCTCACATAAATAAATAAAAAAAAGAGGAAAAAATCTTTTCAAAACTTGCAACTTGTCGCTAAGAAAACTTGCAACTCACTTCCACCACTTCCCTCCATTGACGTTTTCTTACCCCCACATTCTGTTTTTTTTATTTTTCTGACTGCACTACCCCTTTAGTGTATGTCACTTTGGACTAGGGATACTAACGCCCGATTAGTCCGTGTTTCGTTGGTACCGACCGACGAACCCTTCGACGAACCCTTCGTCGACATTCCGTCCATTTCCTTACCTCCACCTTTAAGTTCTTCTTTCGAAGGTATGTCGGGATTCAACCCCAACGATACCTTACCGACGGGAATGATTCCACCTTCATTAGGTGCGAATAACCCGAATCTTCCGCCTGTTGTAGCGCCCGCACGAGTTGCGCTCCAGGATCTCTTCTACCCCGTCCGCACTTCTTTACCTACATGTCTTTCACCCCCACCGGCAAATGGGGACAATTTTGAAATAAAACCACATTTCATCAATATGCTGCCAAAATTTCATGGTTTGGAATCTGAAGATGCATATATCTTTATCAATAAATTCCAAAATGTGTGCGCTATGATGAAAACGACCCAATTAAGTGATGACGCTATAAGGCTAAGGGTCATTCCTTTCACCTTATGTGACTTAGCCGAGAAGTGGCTAATACAGCACTGCATCACATTCCATTAGAAATTGGGACGAGTTTGTGAGAGCTTTTCTGAAAAAGTTCTATCCTCATCACAAAACTGCTAGAATCCGTAACGAGATTATACAATTTTCACAGCTTCCTTCCGAACCATTTTGGAAGTGCTTCGAGAGATTTAAAGACCCACTCGTTCAATGCCCTCATCATAGGATCAAAAGTTGGCAACTTTGCCAAACATTATACGAGGGATTGAACTCCACAACGAAGCAGTTGCTAGAAACCCTATGTCAAGGTCATTTTCTCTCCAAGTCTAGCGACGAAGCTTGGCAGTTTCTTGAGGATCTTAGTGAGAAAACAATTCAGTGGGAGAATACCAAGACCACATCATCTTCTTCTGGTCAATCTAGGGCAGGCATACATCAAGTAGATATGTCGATTGCTATGAAGGCCGAGATGGCCGCACTTATGAAAAAGCTAGAAGCCATTGAGACCAAAATCTCATCGTCTTCTCCTGCCACTACCTTACCTCCACGAACTGTTTGTGCTTGTTGTTCGGCCCCATCACATCTCACCGAAGAGTGTCCTTATAATGCATCTACTCAAGGACATGATTAAGTCAATGCTGGATTTCAGCAACGACAAAGAAACGATCCGTACTCTTCGAATTACAATCCGGGGTGGAGGAGTCACCCAAATCAACAGTTCCAAGGGAATAACAATTTTCAAAGACCTCCTCCACAACAGCAACAAGCACCTTCATAAACTCAAAACCAGCAACCTTTTCAACAACAACCTTATACAAATCAAACGAACAATTTGGTTCAACCAAATGATGATAAGGTTATCTCGCTCGAAAAAAGTCTAAATGCATTTCTCAAGCAATCTACAAAATCCGCAGCAAGATTTGAAAATTATGTTCAGTCTTTGATGCATAACAATGCCTCACACGATAAAAGTATCAAATCTATTGAGGCACAAATTGCACAATTAACTGCTGCGTTGAGCGAGAGAGAAAAGGAAAAGCTTCCATCTCAACCATTGTCAAATCCCGGTCACACACAAAACGCATATCCCAATCATAATGTAAATGCGGTGACCACGTTGAGATCCGGAAGAATGTTGCAAAATAATGTGGGAACTAGTAATGACATCCCCGCCGGTGGTTCTTCTTCTTCTTCTTCTTCTTCTTCTTCTTCTTTTTCTCCATCGTCATCTTCCCCTTCTTCATTTTCTTCACTTTCTTCTTCACCTTTTTCTTTAGAGCCTATTCTCCACCCTTCACACGGCTCTACTTCTTCTAGCTCGAACGGACCCATTTCTCACATGAACACATCTACACCGGGATCCGTTCCTACTCCATATTTTACTCCAAAGACATTTGACTCAACGAATTTTCAAAATGCTCCATTTCCAAACAGGTTGAGTCCCAATAAACCAACTGTGCAAGTGGAGAAGATTGTGGAGTTATTTAAGCAGGTTAGCATAAATATACCTCTCTTGGATGCAATCCAACAAGTCCCTTCATACGCAAAAATCTTAAAGGGCTTATGCACCTCGAAGAGAAAGGCATCTCAAGTACCCAAGAAAGTGCTAGTGGCTAGTGCAGTGAGCAATGCTATTAACCACCCTCAAACCTTACCCCAAAAACGAAAGGACCCCGGCTGTTCTATGATTTCAATCACAATTGGGGATAAGAAAATTAATCGAGCACTTTTAGATATTGGGTCTAGTGTTAATCTGATTCCCTACTCCGTGTACGAACAATTAGGGGTTAGAGAGTTGAAACCCACTCCTTGTACTCTCCAAATGGCTGATCGATCAATCACCCATCCAAGGGGTCAACTAGAGGATGTGTTGATCAAAGTTGGGGAGTTCATATTCCCTGTTGATTTTATTGTTATGGATACACAACCTGTTGCTAACCCAAGAAACCAAATTCCGGTGATTCTCGGTCGACCATTTTTGGCCACTTCCAATGCCGTAATAAATTGTCGCAATGGCTCCATGACTCTATCCTTTGGGAAAATGTCTAGTGAGTTCAATATTTATAAGATGGGAAGTCTGCCCCCCGTGCCTAAAACTAGTACACAAGAAGTTTGCTCTATTCATGAAATCACGCAGGAGGACTGCGAGCTTGAAAGATTCTTGTTTGATGAAACCAGTTTTGACGCCACTAGTGCGTCCCTCCTTGAGCCTACCACCGTTGACACAACCGATATTGATTATGAATGTTTCACTTTTTCGGATGATGACAACTCACAGCCCGAATATGAGTCTTTTGAATTTTTGGATGAGTTAGTCGAACCATTCGAATCGGTTGTTTGCAGTGATTTCGAACCTGTGTTGGAGTCCTTTGAGTTCGAGGTAGATTCCGCAATAATTCTTTCACCTCCGAAACTCGAACTCATGTCCTTACCGCCTCACCTTAAATATGCTTACATAGGTGAGAATGAGACTTTTCCCATTATAATATCAGCCTCTCTAGCCTTCGAGCAAGAGAACGCTATTTTAAAAGTCTTACAAGATAGGCTGCAAATTTTCGGTTGGACTATGGCGGACATCGAGGAGATCAGTTCCATTATAATTGAATATCATATGAAATTGATGGATGATGCCAAGTTAATAGAGGACCCACAGAAACATTTTGGGGGTATTGTGGTTAGTCAACCTCCTCCTTTAGAAGTTGAACCACCCCCATTTCTTTTAATATGCTACGAGAATGCCAACATTTCACTGATTGCTGATCATTCGCATTCTCGTTTTGATTCATCACCACCTCCTGTCTATTCACCTCCATACCTTCCATACCACCACTTCTATCTTCCCCAATTCTTTATGGATCGCTACGACTTATTCTTCCACCAACTAATACTCTTTACTGATAAATTTTTCAACTGGTTGGTGTTAACATTTGGTCTATACAAGGTTTGGCAGTAATGTCTAACATAGTTTAAATGAAGTTTGGGGGAGGGCCTTTCTGTATATATTTTTGTTTTTCTTAACAATAAAAAAATATAAATAAATAAACAGGGAAGTGCCGGTATTTTGACCCTCTTGGTTTAGTATGACAGTGAGGACACTGTCAAGTTCAAGTTTGGGTGTACGCTCGGTACGTCTTCTTCCTTCGCATTCATTTGTACATATTTTTGCATTTGCATACTTATTTGAAAACCCATAAAAATTTCAAAAATTTCAAAAATTATAAAAAATTATTGTATTCAATTTTGGCTAATTGACTTGAGTTTGACAAATAAGTTAACTGGCTAGGAACAACTAGATCTTAGACTTAGTGAATTAAAAACCCTAAAAATAACATTCCTTAAAGTTTAACGGTAGAAAGTATATGCCTTGTAGTTTATTTAGAAATAGGCAAATTTTGGGTTCACTTTTTGGGCTAAGTCGAAACAAGGGAAGAGTATTGATGTTCTTATTAGAGTATAAGTTTGAAAAATAGTTCCTAGCTTAAGTCTAGATTCTGAAAACATATACCCTACAAAATACACAATCACGCACCTTGAAACTTGGAATAGTAGAAGAAACCTTGAAATGCTCTAGTCTAAAGTCCTTAGTACAATGAAAATAAAGAAAAAAAAGTGAATAAAGAAATAATGGACACTGGTTTTTGTGATTACTTAAGGCAGTAAAAATAGAAAAAAATATTTAGCGAGGGTGCCTTATCACCTAGTGCCTTAGACCAACTGGTTTGGGAGTCACTGCTAAAGCCTTGGGTGTTGCAAAACTAGGAAGTACGCTTTAAAGTACTAACGCATCTTGTAATCGGTCGTTGGTACTTCAAGAAGTATTAACGGTCGCATGAAGGATGTGTAAGCAAATTTCATTTAAAAATTCACTAATTAATAAGTGCTTTGGACAATGGACGAGAGTACGATTGCTTGATTTGAATTTCCAAGTGTAGGGGTGATAGTTACACACACGTGGGGATATGTGATTAGAGTTTAGATGAGAGAAAGGGATGAAGAATAGAACTTGTATCTCTAGTAGAGTTGATAGAAATTCCTAAGTGGAGATGGAACCCTAGAAGGAAAACTTAAGAGATGCCGAAAGCTGAGTAGGTCTACATAACATATATAATCTTAAGTTAAATAATTAGGAAGTGTGAAGAATACGGGTGGATAATTTGCGAGTCAAAAGATAATAGAATTCCTTGTTAGAAAATCTAATTGGAGAACAAAAGTCAATGGGCCGAGTTGATAGGATTTTGTGGGTGTAATCCGCTGAAAACCCTCAGGAGACAACACTCCTCCTACTAGGGACACCTAGAGATTTAACGGCTTGTTGCACGTGCTCAGTGCAATCGCGTTTCCCTGCGAAAGTGCGGCTAGGTTAGGATTTTAGTGAATAAAAAAAAATAAGTTTGCTCGAGGACGAGCAAAAGATAAGTTTGGGGGTATTTGTTCAGACCATAATATTGCATTTTTCATTCCCCTATTCTTATCCTTTTTATAAATAAACAGGTACTCTTGACGCACGTTTGTTGCATATTACAGGATACAGGCTCTTGGAGCGAATACAGTGAAAAAGACACAAGACAACAGAAAAAGGACTTTTTACCAACAAATAGACGGATCCTAGTCAAGCCGAGACTAATCACAGTTCACATAGGTACAAGGCAACGCAAGGTCCAAACATGTCAAAGTGAAACGGTTAAAAGACCAATACAAATTTTCACTGAAGATCTGGAGAAGAATAAGAAGCCAAACAAAGAAATAGGATGAAGAAATAACAAGCCCAGACAAGTACAACGCAGCCCAGAAAAGATGGTGAGCCAAGCCCACCAAAGGGCAAGCCAACCAATGCCGCGGTTCCGCGGCCGCTTAGTGCCCGTGTCGGTGCATTTTTCCCGTGTCGGTGCGTCGGTGCAGGGGTTGGGATTTTTCGTGGGCATATATGTAATTGCACATACGCGAGACTCTGAAATCCTAATTTTCCCTGTTTACTTATAAATTGTAATCTCAAATCTGTAAAAGCCGATGCCTCTTTTCAATAAAAAAATTCAGATCTGTTCTGTATTCTTGCTTGGAGGGAGCCATCAAATTAGTAAGTAATTTTATTTCTGTGCTTTTAATTCTCTTTTAATTAGTATGTTTTATCATCCCCTAATGAGCGAGTAATCTCCTCGCTTGTTAGGGTTAGCCTTAGGGAAAGGTTTGAGAGATGAGATCTCTCACCCTTTTCATGCCCCTTCACAAGAATTAGAACTCCATGCATACACGCACAACCGCTCCCTACGGCACCCTACCTCTCGAGGTAACGGTGACACCGTAGTATAAAGGGCCGGTTGCGCGTATTTTCCATGGAGGTTAGGGTAAGTATCGATAAAGGAAGGATAAGAATCTAGAGGAAGAAATATCTTACCAAAAGATTCTAATCCACTTCATTGATAATTACCACAACATCTAATAGATAAAAAAATAAAGGCATTGAAAGCGGTGAGGAAACCGTTAATCTCCAAACTTCCCCTAAACCTAACCCTAACGAGACTTTAATTTAGATTAATTTAGTTTAGTGATAGATCTAGTTTTTAGATTTAATCAATCCAAACAACAATTGGAATCAACTCGTAAAGACACACTAAGAAAATTACCCATCTCTGTGGATCGACCCGTACTCACCGGCTAGCTGCAAAGCGACGCCGTTTCTGATTGCGGTTAACAAGTATTTTTGGAATAATCACATACCCAGACAAGACCACCACCAGACCATGCACCGTATCCAGACCATGCCATGACCGTGTCATCACCGTACCCTGACCTCATGCTATGTGCCCTGCTCCTGTGCCACACCATGCTCGTTTCGTGCTCAGCTCGTGCCACTTGTGTGCCAACATCGCATCGGCCCCGTGTCACCGCAAGGCCCAACACCGTGTCATGCCTCTTCACGCACCATGTCGTGTCGTGTCGCGATGAGCGGCTGCACAACTTTATCATTGTGGACGCTATTGTCATTTGATTCTTTGTATAGCAATAGTCGATCAACCTATTGACGTCATTGCCTGCACATCAACCGTCGTTTCCAATGAAAGTTTCTAAACTTGCGACATGCTACATTACATATTCCAATATGTAGTTAATTATTAGAATACGTATTTTAATATTTAGCAAGTTATCTTCAATATACAATTTCACTGCATTAATCCGTATTTATATCAATAATAGTTTTATCCCGTTGCATGCTAGTTTATTATAATTTTATTATAATTTTCACTGCAGTTTTAGTATCCTTTACCTAGATTACAGTATACGTAGTAGCAAACGTAAAACGCGATTACAAACACACACACACACACACACACACATGAATAGATTAATTATATCTTACAAAATAGATAATATAAATTAGTTATTTCTACAGTGTTTTAATAAACTGGTTATTGTTTTCTGTTAAGTATTTATCCTGTTTAATACACACTGCCCGCTATGTTCACGAGACATTACTAGACCTGTTACATAGATTATTACTAATGCCGACAATCCTGACTTGTTGTCCTGATGGACATGACTTGTTGTCTGGTCAGACAAGATCTGTACCTGCTTGATCCTATGTTGGCATTAGGTAGATATCGTTAATACCTGACTTGAACACAAAACCTAAGGGAAAAGGCGAAATCAATAATGAAACCTGACTTGTAACTCAACAGTTTGATACTTTCCAGAGACTGATCAGTCAATACGGGCTTCAGGCCCTGGAATGATGATGGTGACATCATTTGTCTGTACATGATACCCTGTTTTTACTGCTTAGTGGCATGTCTCGGATTCAGCCACGAGGGTCTTGACCGTGGTTCCGGGCACGCACGGGATACTATTGAGTATATCGACAATTTCATTAATTGATTTCAAAGACGTGTAGAATAGATAACTTAGAAGCACAGTCTTCAGGATACACGTGACATACCTATAGCTCACTGTTTTACACCTGTGATTATGGTTTATACTCACATTTTCTTTATAACATTATGTTCTGATTATACTATTATTTTGATATTTATGATGCACTGACGTCTGGGTTTTGCATAGCCCAGATACTTGACATAGCATGTGAGTATTCGACAGGATCGCTGATTAGTGAGGACAACCTCATTGATATAGCTCTTATGCGGGTTAGTTATTCTTTCGATCTTTATTGCTTCCGCTACTTTTTCCAGTTATTATTCTTATGGCTATTGGACATGTGATAAATAGATTTAGTAGTTTACTGTTCTTGATATCTGATTGACAGCCGTAATGTGACAATAGAAGGATCTTTCCTCACCATAGGTAGCATGGTTGACTTTATTACGGACCGAAATTTTGGCATTTGGGGAAGCGGGGCGTGGCAAAATGATAGGTTGACGCCTTATAGATCTAATGGGGGAAGGTAAGAGAAGAGTTTAAAAAGAAATTAGAACTAGGTAGTTAAGAATGATCTAAGTTATTCGATAAGATGATAGAAGTAGATTGATCACCTACCGCTATTAATCGAAATTTAGATGTAGATTATTTTTAATTAATTAGAAGAAGTGTTTTAATATTTCTATATAAATGATATTTTTATAATTGATAGGTTAAATTTAATAATATTAAATTAACTTATACTTTTTTAGGATTAATAGAAAACATATTAAATATAGATCTAGAAAAGAAGTGTCATCTTTTAAACCAATCAATAGAGATAAATAAATACAAAACCCTAGATTCTTTTATATTCATAAAAAAACCACTTTTATTTGCACTTTTAAAAAATCTAACTCTTTAACTTAATTTAAAAGTAGTTAACACAACTCTATGTGGGAACGATCCTCATGTACAATTGCGAAAAGATGTGTACTTGTAGTTAAATTTGAAGACTAATAAAATCGCCATCAAGTTTTTGGCGCCGTTACCGGGGAGGTGTAGTTTAATTACATTTAAATTTAATTTTTAGATTTTAGTTGTACATTAAATTAGATTTCGTTTAGTGCGTTTGATTCTGCAAAATTTCTATTTAAAATTTCAAGAATTGAGACAAGTTTACTGGAAGAGAAAATTAAGATGAACAAATGCAAATCTAGGTAAGATCTCATTCTTCCCAAAATCTCAATTTGATTTTGACTAACGGATATTTGCAGGATTCTTTGCGCCATATAAAAAAAATTAGTTTAGATTTTAGATTTTTGATCGTTTTAGATTGCATTGCATATTTAAGAAGATTCTAAGGAGCAACAACCTAAATCCAGATTAGGTGGGAATTTCATCACCCATCTTAGGCCCTACAAATCACAACCGAGTATCTTCATTAACCTACATTAAATTAAAAAATATATATCTAGACTTCAGCCCCTAAGTACTTATCGCGCTCAATAGGATAAAGAGGAGGTTGTAGATAATCTAACGGTTATCCGATTCAATTTTGAGGTGTCTAGTGATGTGTGAGTAGTTGTGATTATTTAATAAAGGCACGCTATTTCGGTGATTCGGATAGCGGAACCCTCCTACTTAATTGGCACTAATCTGGCCTCAAGGTTGTTAAAGAGCTGTCAGAAAATCTATCCCGCAATTTTTCTCTTGGCAGTTAGGAGCGGGTCTAGTAACTTGACCTAGGTAATCCTAGATTTAGGTTATTTGCGCATCTTCGATTGTGATTTGTTAGGATCTCTGGTTTAGTTTCTGCATATTAGTTTTTCCATATAAAAAAAACTTTTTGTACGGTGTACGCACGTGTGGGGTCGAGACGAAACAAACCGTTTGACTCATCTTGACCTTTATTTTTTGAATTCGAAAGAATGGGATTTTATAAATACTATGGCTGATATTGTCCCCGCTACACCTACGCTGCAGGATAGATGCTATCCTGCACGTACTTCGCCCCATCTTGCTTAATCTTACCGATTGCTGCCGATGACTATGAAATTAAATATGCTTTCATAAGCTCACTTCCTAAATTCCATGGTTTAGAATCGGAAGACACCTATGTTTTTATAAGGAAATTTGAGGACTTATGCCAATTATTCAAATTGAAGCAGTTAAATCAAGATACTGTAAAACATAGACTAATACTATTTGCTCTCATTGATAAAGCAAAGCATTGGCTATACAGTGTGTCGGCTAACACTATTCACACATGGGAGGAGTTTACTAAAGCTTTCCTTAAAAAATTATACCCGCATTTTAAAACCGCTAAATTCAGAAATGAAATTAGGACATTTTCACAAAAACCGTGGAAATCTTTTTGGAAATATTTTGAAAAACCTTCTCATTAAATTCCCACATCACAATATCGCTAAGTGAGAATTATTCCAGATAGTGTATGATGGTATGGAGTTTAAACTTATGGGAGAGTCGATATGTCAAGGCGATTTTATGACGAAAAAGGAAGATGACGCATGGAACTTTGTAGAAGAATTATCTAATAAAACCATGCAATGGGAGAGTACTAGTGAGAGAGATTTGACCATATCTAGGGAAAGTTTACCCGCGGTTGAAATTACTATAGGGATGCAAGCCGAGCTAGCAACAATAAGAAAATCAATAGAAAAGCTATCAACTATAACCGTCCCCGTCCAAAAAGTTAGCAAACCCTCTCCTTGTCTAAACTGTCAAGACTCGTTCTACCTTTCTGAAGAATGTCCCCTTTCTATGCGGTCGTCAAGGACAAGAGACCGCCAATGTTGCATATCAAAATAATAATAATAATCCTTATTCTCAAACTTATAACCATGGATAGTGAAACCACCCTAATTTACAATGGAATTAAGGCAGCACTATCCAACAATTCCAAAACATAAGATAAGGTCCTCCACCTAACCCATCCTAACTCAACACACAACAAGAATATGGCGACAAGAATACGGGACTTAATAGGGTTGAAAAGCAGCTGGAAAATATTAAAAAGCAAATTGGCAATTGCAGCATTAGGAGGACGATACAAGCATCTTACATAGCCAACCTATAACAAATCCAAAAGATCCACGTGTAAATCCCATGCAAGCAAATGCTATAATTACTTTGCGATCTGGAAAACATGTTGATAATCAGGTTAGGATGCCTAAAGATTCGGAAGAGATACTTGCTAATGAGGAGCAGCAGTCTCCTGCCCCACTTACACAGCTGGCATCTATTGATACACCCACATTCTATCTATCTTCTATGTATTCCCTTCTTGAGCCTAGAAAACAATATCTAAAACGTTTAAAGGCCAAGAAGTAAGATGCTAAAGTAGCAAAAATGATTGAGACGTTTAAACAAGTCAAAGTCAATGTCCCTCTTTGGACATGATCGACCAAGTTCTTTCCTATGCTAAATTTCTTAAAGGCATATACACTAATAAGAGGCAAACACAAGTACCTAAGAAGGTTTTTCTAGCCGGTAATATTAGTGACGTCATTCGTAATGCAATACCTGTAAAGTATAAGGACCCCGGTTGTCCTACCATTTTTTGCATTATAGGTGTCAAGGTCATAAACTGAGCTTTACTTGATCTAGAAGATAGTGTGAACCTTCTACCTTTTTCGGCATATAAACAGCTAGGATTGGGTGATCTTCAACGTACGAAAATTACATTACAATTGGCTGACCGATCCATTAAGAAACCAAAGGGTAAAATTAAGGATGTGGTACTTAAGATAGGGGAATTTATATTCCCTGTAGACTTCATTTTTCCAGAAACACAACCCGTATCTAACCCTAGGAACCAAATTCTAGTGATCTTGGGTCGACCATTCTTAGCCATCTCAAACGCGTTGATCAACCGTCGTAATAGTTCTATGCAGCTTACCTTTGGGAATCTAATAATAGAATTGAATATTTTTAACCTAGGAAGCCAAAAAAGCAACATATATGATCAAAATCGTGAAGTCAGTATAATTCAATAAGTTTATCACGATAAGGTGTTTAACTTTGAGGATGGTGGGTTGAAAGAGCTAAAAGAAACATCTAGAGAGGATGCATTTAATAGTGATGACGATGAGAGCGATTCTTTTGTTGTTGATACACATGATCAACTTAATGATACTTCTCTTAGTTTTCATCATCAACTTAATACGGTAATGTCTCGAAATAGTTTCCATGAAAATAAAATTTTGTTGATAGAAATGGAGAAAAAGGAATTGGTTTCATTGAATGAATTTTTGAAAATCCAAAATGAGAATTTGATTTTTTCTCGAAATTCTTTGAGGGAAGAAAATGATGATTTAACTGAATTTTTACTAGTGAATTTAATATTTTAAAATTTTCTACTAATTCATAAGAAGTTTTGAGAAATGTTGTTTTGATTGACAGATTAGAAAAAGAGAAAAATGATTTTCTGGCACAAATTGATAAATTCGAGAAGGAGAAAATTGAGTTTCTTTCAAAAATTGATATTCAATAAAAAACTATTGATGCTTTAAACACTGAAAATAAAAATTTGATTTTGTCATGTGATATTTTAAGAAATGATCATGAAAATTTGGTTCTTCTTTTAAAAGAGAAATTGATTCTTTAAAAATGTCATGTATTTCTTAAGGAAAGTTGATCGAGGAAATTACTTCCTTCAAGAAACAAAATAATGATTTAACAGTTTCTTTTGCTAAGTTTTCAAAAAGATAGAAACAATTGATCCTTTACCAAGTAAAGGGAAGAAATTTTTAAATAAAGGGATGTTAATTTTAAAACTTCGAAAATTAAAAATTCATCTTCATCTAAATTTTTCAACCACTATTCTAAATATAAATTTAGTCCCATGGATACATCTAATCACACTTGTCACTATTGTGGTGCACATGGTCACTTTGCGTATTCTTGTGAATTGAAAATAAATATATTTTTATATACCAATTTGAAATGGGTCCCCAAAATTTACCCCCATAAACCCAAATTAGTTTGGGTAACAAATTGCACACCCACATCTTCTTTTGTAGGTATTGAGAATTTGAAACTAAGAACAAGTCAACAAAGGTAAGTACAACCATACGGGTGCAAGAAGATATGTACTCTGATACAATGAGAACATTGTTTGATTTAAGTGTGGGGGATGGTTTTGTACAAAAATTTTCTTTTATTTTTAGGTTCTTTAAAAAAATTATAAAATTTTGAAAATTAAAATTAAAATGTAAAAAATATATATAAAAGAGGGAGAGACAGAGATTTTAAGAAAAATAATAAAAAAGGATGGTTAAATGGATCTAGTAATAAGTTGTCATGAGCCCATTCCAAAAGGCTAGTATCATGAAAGAGTTACTAGAAGATATAAGTGAAGCCTATTTGTAAGTCCAAACATTTGAACGTTGATGCCCTACTATGCGCACTTGCACACATCTTGAAACTTGGGATAATAGAAAAGACCTGTCATGCTCTTGTCTGTAATACCCTAGTACGAAAAAAAATTATATGAAAAAACAAACACTGTCTTGCAATTATCAAGGTAGAATAAAAAAAATTCAGTGAGGGTGCTTCATCACCTAGTGACTTAGACCAACTGGTTTAGGATCATTTGTTGTGTTTTAGGTGTTGCAAGATTAGGATACTGTTATTTACGCCCAATAAATGATCATATTCGATAATCGATTGGTTAGTGCCTTACGAAAAATTAACGGCCGCATAAAAAATGTGGGAACAAATCCATCAATTTGATCCGTCAATTAAAAAGTAATAGAAAGCTAAGGGAAAGAGTATGAGAGCTTGAATTGAATTCTCCGAGTGTAGAGATGATTTAATTCACGCACGTAGGGGTATATGATCATGTTTGGAAGAAAAATAGGTAGGAAAGATTAAAAGAATGATGAGGAAGTAATTTTCGGTATAGATCAAAGTCTATTAAGTCATGGTTCATGATGACTGAAAATCTAGTAAAGTTTAAACTCTTTTTTTCGTATTTTTCTTATATATTCCTATCTTTGTATATAGTTTTCATTTTCTTATTTTTATTTCCTTTATTTTATTTTATAGGAATAAGAGGAGTACGATTTAGTTAGATAATAGTTTAGTTTAGTTTAGAATTTGAAACCTTAGATTTGCTCGAAGACTAGCAAAAGTGTCACGCCCCGCTTCCCGGTATACAGCGAAGGGGGCGCGACGAGGCCACTACGTATTTACTCAGAAGCAAATACGCTAAGCGTAACTAAGAAATATAAAAGTAAAGCACAAGAGACAAGATATAATAAAACAGCAACTTTATTTATTCACATTCTTTCTGTACAATGCATGAAAAGTAAATACAACTGAAATAATGCAATGCCTAAACAATGGCATAACAGAAATGAAAAGGTACTGAAATGATAGTGTACAATGACTAGAGCTCGGGGTCTTCACTGAACCGGTCCAAGTCTTCAGCAGTGGGCTCGATCTCTGACGGGTCCAAATTACCTGACGACATTCAAATAAGAATAAAATAGAATGTCGTTAGCGAACATGTCGCTCGGTAAGTCCCAAAGATAAGTGGAAAGTAGAATAGATAGAATAAGAAGGTATCTTTTAAAGTTGTATTATATTGTTGTAATGTTGTGCTAACGCTGTTGTTTGTAGCTTGGTATAGAAGGATGCCAGTGTATACGAGAGGGGTCTCTATATGCTAGAGACCAGGGCAAACGGAATGTACAAGGAACCGTTAATCCACGGTACAATAGCAACGGAATATAGGTTAGGTATCTTAATCTTACTGTCTCGTGCCACATTTAACACCTTCCATACCAATCTACCCCTTAAACCCCGTAGTGTTCTGATTGTATTGTTTGTCTTGTATTGTAACTGTATAGATTGTATAATTAGATGACTGACCGAAACCATACAACAACAAACAACAACTGTGCCTTTTATCCCAAGCATATGGGGTAGGCTACATGAACCAACATGAGAATCACGCCGGGTCCAGCACATGAATCCTCTGTCTCCACTCACTTCTATCGAACAATATACTTTCATTGAGTCCTTTGGCAACCATATCGTTTCGTATCACCTCCATCCATATTTTCTTCGGTCTCCCTTTTGCCCTTTTGTCATTGCCCATATCGAGAGTATCTATTCGTCGAACCGGTGCTTCCATAGGTCTGCGTCGCACATGACTAAACCATCTTAGCCGGTTTTCCCGCATCTTTTCCTCCATAGGTGCTACACCAACTTTTGCACGAATATCCTCATTTCGCACCTTATCTTTTCTAGTGTTACCGCACATCCAACGAAGCATGCGCATCTCCGCTACGTGCATCTTCTGTGTATGATACTTCTTAGGAGCCCAGCATTCTGTACCATATAATAAGGCAGGCTGAATAGCGCTCCGATAAAACTTCCCTTTCAATTTTAACGGAAAGTTACGATCACACAAAATCCCTGTTGCACTCCTCCATTTCAACCAACCAGCTTGGATCTTTTGATTAACATCACTATCGATCTCCCCATTCTTTTGGATGATGTAACCTAGATATCTAAACTGGTCGCTCGGTGATATCTCTTGCCCTTCCAATGTTATACCAATATGGTTTTGACTTCTCTGGCTACTAAATTTGCAGTGCATATATACTGTCTTGGACCTGCTCAATCTGAATCCCCGAGATTCCAATGTTTGCCTCCATAATTCCAATTTGGCATTAACCCCTGCTTTCATCTCATTTACTAGAACAATATCATCAGCGAATAGCATACACCAAGGTACCTCATCTTGGATAGTTCTAGTAAGCTCATCCATCACGATGGTAAACAAGAATGGACTTAATGCAGATCCTTGATGTAAACCAATAGTAATCGGAAAATCACTCATTAAGACGCCGCAAGTTCTGACATTTGCCACTAATCCATCGTACATATCCTTGATTATGTCAATATACTTGACGGGGACCCTCTTCTTCATCATTGTCCCCCATAATACCTCTCTAGGTATCTTGTCGTACGCTTTTTCTAAATCAATAAATATCATATGCAAATCTCTTCTCCTCTCTCGAAAACGCTCGACAAGTTGACGAAGCAAATGAATAGCCTCTGTCGTCGATCATCCAGGCATGAAGCCAAACTGGTTCTCTGTTATCTTAATATCCTTCCTTAGCTTGTGTTCAATCACTCTCTTCCAAAGTTTCATGGTGTGACACATCAGTTTTATTACACGGTAGTTTGAGCAACTTTGAATGTCACCCTTGTTCTTGTAGATAGGTACAAGGATACTTTTCCTCCATTCATTTGGCATCTTTTTTGTCTGCCAAATCTTATTAAACAGATCTGTCAGCCATTTAACGCCTATTTCTCCTAAGCATCTCCAAATCTCGATAGGAATCCCGTCAGGACCAACCGCTTTTCTTAAACCCATTCTGTTCAAAGCTTCTTTAACCTCAGGAAGTCTTATTTTACGCATGAAATCACGTTTTATATCTTGAGATTGAATGACAAGTCCATCCAAATTCTTAGTAAAGCTCTCATTGAACAATTTGACTGACCGAAATCAGTAAATGGATGTAACTGGAGAATCATGTAAATGAATGTATATCCATGGTCCGGTTCAGTCAAGTTGATAGATTGAATATATGGAATAATGGATTCATGGGTTCATGTTGAATTGTAATATTGTAAATTGTAGATTGTAGATTGTACATTGTAGATTGTACTTGAATCATATTCAAGTCAGATTATAATGAGAATCACTCCGAGTCAGACAATTAGAAAAGTAAATTGAAGTCCTGATTGTTTTGATGTTATTGGTAACCGCTGCACATGGGCGGCAGGATGCGTGTCTTTTTCCAAGACGATTACCGTATTGATAACACCGTTGTTAAGTTGTCTACTTTAGATAGGAAAGCACCCACTTCTCCGGCTCCTTGAGGCTCAAGAGATTGGTCCCGCTTAAACCTATGTTTACTAGGGTCCTTAGTGTAATTTATAGAACTTAAGGGTTTTTTATGTAAAAATACTTTTATATACTTTTCAAAATACACCCCAAGTATTTATTAATCGTATTTAGAATTGTAATGAATGTAGATTATATATTGTGATATTTCTAGTGGAAATATCCTAATTTCATAATAAATGGTATTTATTTGTAATATTGGTTTTGTATGGAATTCATGGTATTTTAGTGTATGATTGATTCTTGTGATTTTTGAAAAGAGTTGGAATATTTATATTATAACAAAATAGGTATATTAATGATAAATATCCAAATATTTATACAAAAATAGTTTTAATATATATTTTATATTCTAAAAATCTCATTTTCTCAAGATGTCGTATTTTAAATCTTTCGAGACCGAATGCTCCTTGCGGAGGTCTGAATCTCGCACTACTAAGCCCGAGGATGTGCGATAATCCGTACCATACCGAACGGGTTCCCCAAAATGGGTTGTAGCGGCGGTTTGCAAAGATTTGTATAAATACTAAATCTTTTAGAAAACGGTTTTATTAAGTAAATAGTATTTATTTGTAAAGATGTCGATTTCCCGTATTCTATGTTCTATGGTCTCCTAAGTCAACTAGACTGTTCCTAACTGGTCTAAAGTGACAAGTTGTGAGATATCCATCAAATCGCATCTTCACCGCCAATTGTGGCCAGGTAAGTACAAGTGAAGAAAGGAGGGATCCGCTCATGAATCCCCGTGAGACGGGCCTTTTAAAATTATCTTTTTCACTTTTCTAGCCTAGGCACCATAAAGTCAGGTTTAGATAAACGACTGAATACCCACAACCTTCCTCAGTCCTAATGAGTGCGGCAGTTCTTAATTGGCCGAGTCTAAATATTTTTATTATTAGCTCAAAGGTTATTTATTTGTAAAGGTGTATCAATACTAAATCATTTAGAAATGATTTTATTAAGTAAAGGGTATTTAAATGAAAATGTTTGTTTTCCCGTATTCTAAGTTCTCGAGGGTATCGTGTTATGTTGCATATGAGTGTGTGAGAAGGTAGGTCATTACCTCGTGGTCTACTTAAAAGTATAGCAAGTTTAATGAAGTTAAATGTATAATTGAAACAATGTGGTATTTCAATGAAAAATATGATAAAGTGAAATAGCCATCATTTTATGAAATGAAAATTGATCAATTTGGTTGATTAGTGTTTAATAGTCAACATGATGGAGTTTAAGCATAATTGTGTTAACGAGAAGTGAAGTTTTATAAGAAAACCGAATCGGAAATCGGATTTATTCATATTCCGTCGGGTTTGTAAATCTGTATTTTAGAGAAGAAAAGAGAGGTAGATTTTGGGGACTTACAGTTTTTGGAAATTAACGAGAGTGAGATGGAAGGAGAGGAATCGCCGGTGCGTCGCTTCGTCGCCGAGAGCTCCTAGAATGATCGCCGGAAGTTCGCCGGGAATTTCGCCGTAGCTTCGCTTCGTGCTCGTTTTCAAAGTACACAAGTTTCCTGGAAATTTTAGAGAGTTGGCTCAGAGTTTTGGGATGAGAGGGTAGAGGGTAGGGGTGTATTTATAGGGTTAGGCTAAGGTTAGGGTAGATGTAGGGTTTTAATTTAAAAAATATAAAATTGTATTAAAAAATCATTAAAAATGGAGTAAAAGAGGTAGTAAAAGCTCTCTGGAAACGATCTGAGTAATTGGAGTGTGCAGGGGGGTTTAGAAGCCCAAGAGTCACATTTTCTCTGTTGACGACTCGGCCGACCGGCCGAGTCCGGCCGAGTCAGGGGCTCAGAAGATGGGGGGTCGCCGGTGGTAGTCACTGGTGCATTAACATTTTCATGTGTAGTGGGAAATGTGGGAGTTATCAAGTATGGACTGTTGGGCTTCTATAAAATTTAAAACAAATAAATATTAAAAATAATATGGGGCATAGGATTTGAACTCTGGTGGCTGGGTTCAGCATTGTAAGGTATTACCAGTGAGCTACAAGCTCCTTCTTGTAATTATGGAGTGAAATAGATACTTAAAGTGGTAACAACAATATTAAATACTCCAAGTATACTTTAAATTTAAAGCAAATTTATGTACACTAAAAATGGAGTTGTTACAGTTTACCCTCCTTACAAAAATTTCGTCCTCGAAATTTACAACTTTTATTTGAGAACTAGTTTACCAAGAGGTATGGATATCTTGCACGCATTTCATCTTCCCTTTCCCAAGTGGACTTTCCTGGAGTGTCTTTCCTCCTCATCACTCGGACCAAATTAACTTCCTTGTTCCGAAGTGTCTTCACTTTCTTGTCCAGGATCTCCACAGGCTGTTGCTTACAAGACAAGTCGGGCTGTATAGTGATCTCAGAATGATCAAGAACATGGCTGGGATCACTCACAAACCTTCTGAGTTGGGATATGTGGAATACATTATGCACTCCTTCCAATGAGGGTGGAAGCGCTAAGCGGTATGACACTTCACCGACTCGTTCGAGTATGTCGAACGGTCCAATGTATGTCGGACTTAGCTTACCCCGTCTTCCAAATTGGATCACTCCGCGGTTCGGAGATATCTTCAAGAATATGTGATCTCCTGGCTGGAACTCCAAGTGTCGTCTCTTTGCATCAGCCCAGTGCTTCTGTCGATCTTGGGCTATGCGCATCCTTTCCCTGATAGTACGAACCACATCAACAGTCGCTACTATCATCTCTGTTCCAAGAAGTTCCCTATCTCCGATGTCGTCCCAACTTAATGGCGATTGACACTTCCTTCCATACAATGCTGCAAAGGTGCCATTCCGATGCTTGCTTGGTTGCCGTTGTTGTACGAAAACTCCACAAGATGTAGGTGATCTTCCCACGATCCTTTGAAGTCTAACATACATGCTCTGAGCATATCCTCCAAGATCTGAATAGTTCGCTCAGACTGACCATCGGTTTGTGGATGATAAGCCGTGCTGAAGTTCAGACTTGTTCCCAAGCTTGCTTACAGACTCTGCCAAAATTGCGATCGGAACCTGGTGTCACGATCGGAGACAATGCAGATCGGTACTCCATGAAGTCTCACAATTTCCTCCATGTACTTCTTTGCTAGTGTCTCAGTAGATTGGCCAACTCGAAATGGGATGAAGTGAGCCGACTTTGTGAGTCGATCCACAATGACCTATACGGCATCGTTACCTTTTGTGCTGTGAGGAAGAGCAGTCACAAAATCCATCGTGATGTGTTACCACATCCATTCTGGGATTAGTAACGGTTGAAGTACTCCAGCTGTCCGGTGATGTTCAGCCTTTACTTGCTGACACACCAAGCATTTTGCGACGCTGTTGGTTACTTCACGCTTCATTCCATGCCACCAATAATTCTAACGTAGATCTTTGTACATTTTGGTACCTCCAGGGTGTACTGAGTAGGGAGAGCTGTGAGCTTCTTTCATTAACTCTTCCCGAACAGGACCTTTTGGTACACACAATCTTCTGCCGTATCTCAAAGATCCGTCTTCATAGATGATGAAGTCTGTTATGAGTCCATTCTCCACTTGTTCTCTGATCTTTTGGAACTTAGCATTACTTGCTTGAGCTGCTTTGATCTGATTGACAATGGTTGATTGAACTTGTAAATTCATCAAACTTGAAGCATTACCTGGCATGACTACTTCAATCTCCATCTGATGCAAGTCTTGTTGAAGCTTCCACTGAGCGGTGAGATTCATCGATAATGGTTGACGACTAAGAGCATCAGGTACCACATTCACCTTCCTTGGGTGATATTGTAAGTTGATGTCAAAGTCCGCCATGAGTTCTAACCATCTTCTCTGCCGCATATTCAGCTCCTTCTGAGTAAACACGTACTTCAGACTCTTATGATTTGTGTAGATGTTCACTCATTCACCAAGTAGATAATGGCGCCAAATCTTGAGAGTAAAGATGACGGCTGCCAACTCCAGATCATGCGTCGGATAATTGCACTCATGAATCTTCAGTTGTCTTGACGCATAAGCCACAACTTTACCGTGCTGATGTAGAACACATCCTAATCCCTTACCCGATGCTTCACAATGCACTTCGAATCCTCCAGATTGATCCGGTATTACGAGAATAGGTGTTGATGTCAACCTTGACTTGAGTTCTATGAAAGCTTGTTCGCATGCTTCTGACCACACAAATTCTTCATCTTTACGTGTGAGCTTGGTCAGGGGTGTTGCTATCTTCGAAAATCCTTCAATGGACCTTCTGTAATATCCAGCTAAACCTAAGAAACTCCGAATGTGCTTCACTGACTTTGGTGTAGGCCATTCGCTGACTGCTGAAACCTTCGCTGGATCTACAGAGATTCCTTCTCCTGATACGATATGTCCAAGAAAACCAACCTGCTTTAGCCAAAACTCGCACTTTCTGTACTTGGTATAAAGCTGATGTTGTCGAAGAGTTTCCAGGACAATTCGTAGGTGATCGGCATGTTCTTTCCGACTCTTAGAATACACCAGGATGTCGTCGATGAAGATGAAAATAAACCTGTCTAAGTACTCCCGGAAAAATTGATTCATTAGGTTCATGAATATTGCTGGTGCGTTGGTCACTCCAAATGGCATCACTAGAAATTCGTAATGTCCATAGCGAGTTCTGAAAGCTATTTTATGAATATCAGCTTCCTGGACCTTCACTTGATGATAACCTGAACGAAGATCCAATTTAGTAAAAACACAAGATCCACTTAGCTGATCGAATAAATCATCGATGCGCGGGAGTGGATACTTATTCTTTATAGTGACTTCGTTCAAGGCTCTGTAATCGATGCACATTCTGTATGAACCTTCCTTCTTCTTCACAAGTAGTACAGGTGATCCCCAACTTGAAGTGCTGGGATGAGTCCATCCTTTTGCCAGTAATTCGTCCAACTGTGTTCGGACTTCCTTCAAACCTTCCGGATTTAAACGATAAGGTGCTTTGATCACCGGTTGTGCTCCTGGTACTAAATCAATGCTGAATTCAAGAGCTCGATCGGGAGGCAAACCTGATATATCGTTAGGAAACACGTCGTCGAACTCTCGAACCACATCTGGTCTTGATTCTTCCTCCGCTTGAGCTGCTGCAACTACTGCTTCCCTTGGCTTTGCTTTGTAGGTACTTGGTTCCAGGGTACGGTCTTCGCTTTTGAAATAGAAGACCGGGTGGTCTGGAATCTCGAATACTACCCTCCTTTGACGACAGTCGATGGAAGCATAAAAAGTTCCAAGCCAGTCCATAACTAGAACAACATCGAAGTTCGGTATGTCCAACACTTTGAAGTCAGCATAAAATTCTCTGCGGCAGACGACTACTGGACACAAGTTGTATCCCATGGTTGCCTTTAGAACGCCATTTCCTGAACTGACATTCCATCTGGATACAAGCGGTGAGACTGAAATCGCATGGGTTCTGACGAACCGTTGCGACATAAAGCAGTGAGATGCTCCAGTATCAAACAGTGGTAGTGCAGGTATTGAGGATACTAATATTGTACCTAAGGTATGTGGGATATGTTTTAGGTATAGGGAAAGTATGTAGATAAACAAAACTGAAAGAAAAGTTTGAGAAGAAAAGTTTACCAGTGATAACTTGGCCAGTGGCCTCAGCTTCTTCCACTGTTATCGTGAAAGCCTGGTGCCTTAATGCATTCCTCCTGGCCTGAGGAGCATTCCTCTGAACATTCCTTTGAGCTTGATGGAACTAACGAGGAGGTGGTGCAGCTTGTGGTCCTCTGGGTGGTGCAGGTAGTGCAAGTCTTGGAGCAGGTGCCTGAAGGGCTGGTCGCTGCGGATAGGTAATTGCTGGCCTGGGTGCAGCAACTGGGTTTTGTATTTGGGGACAAGACCCAATATCATGAGTAGCTGAGCCGCAGACTAAGCAAAGACGGTTGGCTCACCGGCAGTCTTTGATCATATATCCAGTTCTCTTGCAGTAGGTACAAAAGGCTGGGCTGGGATGATGGTTCGGTATTCTGGGTCGCCTTGGTACAAAAGGTGGCCTGGACGAGACTCCTCCTGCCATCTGGTTGGCAGGACGCTTAAATCCAGCAGATTGAGGTCTTCCCCTCGCCTTTACCACTGCCTCATAATGGCGGGCAACTTTCAGAGCCGATTCATGAGTCGGAAAATCTCCTGTGGCCAGTGCAGCCTGGATCTCTGAATCCAAACCTTGTTGAAATCGACGGTCTCTGATCTCGTCCGTCGGTATCAAGTGTGCCGCGAATCTGTTTAAAGGATCGTGTTAGCTGTGTAGTAAGTGATATTTAAAATTGAACTATTGTGACATATCTTACCGACTAAGTATGGTGAACTCAGCATCATATTCATCTACCGACTTAGTCCACATCGAACTTTGTTGCAGATGAATGAACTGCTGTTCCATGTCGAACCTAGCAGACTCAGGGAAGTACTTAGCGTCGAACATGTCACGGAAAGTCTTCCATTCGATGGCTTGCTCAAGACGGCTTTCTTCCGCCTTCCACCAGTTTCGTGCATTGTCCGTGAGCTGTAATTTTGCAACACAAACCCAAGCTAATTCTGGCACTTGTGCCGCTGCTAGATCATCTTCGATACTCTGAGCCCATTCCTCAGCTTCCAGTAGGCTCTCCTTTCCTGCAAACTGTTTAGGGTGCAAAGCCCTGAATTGTTTCATCCCAGGTGCTTCTGCCTCGGGACGGTTCATTAAAAGAGCAGTCTGCTGCTGCTGTCCCTCTAGGAGGCTGCGGATTTCCTCATGCAGAACCGTTTGCTCGTTGAGTGGAGCAGGGACGGCAGGTGTGAGTGGTAGTGGTGGAGGTGTGTTATTGACATTGCTGCTGGTGTTGTTTGGGGAATCCATAACCTTGAAGAAAAATTTGGGTTAGGACAGATTCAAAGTACATGAAATAATAAGATTCAAGGAACATGAATTGTAAAGAATGTTTTAGTTGCTGGTTCTTGTATTATATTGCTTAGGTTGTTCACACAGAACAAAACTACATTGTAGTGTTCCATATAGCTCAGACCTGCATGGGCCACCAACAAAACCTGTCACGCCCCGCTTCCCGGTATACAGCGAAGGGGACGCGACGAGGCCGCTACGTATTTACTCAGAAGCAAATACGCTAAGCGTAACTAAGAAATATAAAAGTAAAGCACAAGAGACAAGATATAATAAAATAACAACTTTATTTATTCACATTTTTTCTGTACAATGCATAGAAAGTAAATACAACTGAAATAAAGCAATGCCTAAATAATGGCATAACAGAAATGAAAAGGTACTGAAATGAAAGTGTACAATGACTAGAGCTCGGGGTCTTCACTGAACTGGTCCAAGTCTTCAGCAGTGGGCTCGATCTCTGATGGGTGCAAATCACCTGACGACATTCAAAGAAGAAAGAAATAGAATATCGTCAGCGAACAGGTCGCTCGGTAAGTCCCAAAGATAAGAGGAAAGTAGAATAGACAGAATAAGAATATATCTTTTAAAGTTGTATTATATTGTTGTAATGTTGTGTTAACGCTGTTGTTTATAGTTTGGTACAGAAGGATGCCAGTGTATACGAGAGGGGTCTCTATATGCTAGAGACCAGGGCAAACAGAATGCACAAGGAACCGTTAAGCCACGGTACAACAACAACGGAATATAGGTTAGGTGTCTTAATCTTACTGTCTTGTGCCACTTTTAACACCTTCCGTGCCAATCTACCCCTTAAACCCCGTAGTGTTCTGATTGTATTGTTTGTCTTGTATTGTAACTGTATAGATTGTATAATTGGATGATTGACCGAAACCATAATATCAGTAAATAGATGTAACTGGAGAATCATGTAAATGGATGTATATCCATGGTTCGGTTCATTCAAGTTGATAGATTGAATATATGGAATAATGTATTCATAGGTTCATGTTGAATTGTAATATTGTAAATTGTAGATTGTATATTGTACTTGAATCATATTCAAGTCAGATTATAATGAGACTCACTCTGATTCAGACAATTAGAAAAGTAAATTGAAGTCCTGATTGTTTTGATGTTATCGGTAACCGCTGCATATGGGCGGCAGGATGTGTGTCTTTTTCCAAGACGATTACCGTATTGATAACACCGTTGTTAAGTTGTCCACCTTAGATAGGCAAGCACCCACTTCTCCGGCTCCCTGAGGCTAAAGAGATTGGTCCCGCTTAAACCTATGTTTACTAGGGTCCTTAGTGTAATTTATAGAACTTGAGGGGGTTTTATATAAAAATACTTTTATATAATTTTCAAAATACACCCCAAGTATTTATTAATCGTCTTTAGAGTTATAATGAATGTAGATTTTATATTGTGATATTTCTAGTGGAAATATCCTAATTTCATAATAAATGGTATTTATTTGTAATATTGGTTTTGTATGGAATTCATGGTATTTTAGTGTAAGATTGATTCTTGTGATTTTTGAAAAGAGTTGGAATATTTATATTATAACAAAATAGGTATTTTAATGTTAAATATACATATATTTATACAAAAATAATTTTAATATATATTTTATATTCTAAAAATCTCATTTTCTTAAGATGTCGTATTTTAAATCTTTCGAGACCGAATGCTCCTTGCGGAGGTCTGAATCTCACACTACTAAGCCCGAGGATGTGCGATAATCCGCACCATCCCGAACGGGTTCCCCAAAATGGGTTGTAGCGGCGCTTTGCAAAGATTTGTATAAATACTAAATCCTTTAGAAAACGGTTTTATTAAGTAAATGGTATTTATTTGTAAAGATGTCGATTTCCCATATTCTATATTCTAGGGTCTCCTAAGTCAACTAGACTGCTCCTAACTGGTCCAAAGCGACAAGTTGTGAGATATCCCTCAAATCGCCTCTTCACCGCCAATTGTGGCCAGGTTAGTACAAGTGAAGAAAGGAGGGATCCGCTCACGAATCACCGTGAGACGGGCCTTTTAAAGTTACCTTTCTCACTTGTCTAGCCTAGGCACCAAAAAGTCAAGTTTAGAAAAACGACTGAATGCCCACAACCTTCCTCTGTCCTAATGAGTGCGACAGTACTTAATTGGCTGAGTCTAGATATTTTTATTATTAGCTCAAAGGTTATTTATATGTAAAGTTGTATCAATACTAAATCTTTTAGAAATGGTTTTATTAAGTAAAGGGTATTTAAATGAAAATGTTTGTTTTCCCGTATTCTAAGTTCTCGAGGGTATCGTGTTATGTTGCATATGAGTGTGTGAGGAGGTAGGTCATTACCTCGTGGTCTACTTAAAAGTATAGCAAGTTTAATGAAGTTAAATGTATAATTGAAACAATGTGGTATTTAAATGAAAAATACGATAAAGTGAAATAGCCATCATTTTATGAAATGAAACTTGATCAATTTGGTTGATTAGTGTTTAATAGTCAACATGAGGGAGTTTAAGCATAATTGTATTAACGAGAAGTGAAGATTTATAGGAAAACCGAATCGGAAATCGGATTTGTTCCGATTCCGTTGGGTTTGTAAATCCGTATTTTAGAAAAGAAAAGAGAGGTAGAATTTGGGGACTTACGGGTTTTGTAAATTAACAAGAGTGAGATGGAAGGAGAGGAATCGCCGGTGCGTCGCTTCGTCGCTGAGAGCTCCTAGAACGATCGCCGGAAGTTCGCCGGGAATTTCGCCGTAGCTTCGTTTCGTACTCGTTTATAAAGTACACAAGTTTCTTTGAAATTTTAGAGAGTTGGCTCAGAATTTTAGGGTGAGAGGGTAGAGGGTAGGGATGTATTTATAGGGTTAGGTTAGGGTTAGGGTAGATGTAAGGTTTTAATTTTAAAAATATAAAAATGTATTAAAAAATCATTAAAAATGGAGTAAAAGAGGTATTAAAAGCTCTATGGAAATGATCAGAGTAATTGGAGTGTGCAGGGGGGTTGAGAAGCCCAAGAGTCACATTTTCTCTGTTGACGAGTCCGGCCGAGTCGGGGGCTCAGAAGATGGAGGGTCGCCGGAGGTAGTCACTGGTGCATTAATATTTTCATGTGTAGTGGGAAATGTGGGAGTTATAATGTGTGTACTGTTGGGCTTCTATAAAATTTAAAACAAATAAATATTAAAAATAATGTGGGGCATGAGATTTGAACTCTGGTGGCTTGGTTCAGCGGTGCAAGTTATTACCAATAAGCTACAAGCTCTTTCTTGTAATTATGGAGTGAAATAGATACTTAAAGTGGTAACAACAACATTAAATACTCCAAGTATACTTTAAATTTAAAGCAAATTTATGTACACTAAAAATGGAGTTGTTACAAAAAGATAAGTGTAGGGGTATTTGATAGGTGTAATTTATTGCATATTTTTCTAACCCATTTATCATGTTATTGTCATATATTATACTGTTTTGGATATCTTTTGTGAATTATTGCAGATAACAGGGTTTGGATGCAAAAAAAATGGAAAATTGTCCTAAAAGAAAGATTATGTGCATATAATGGAGACTTAAGAGAATTATTCATAAAATCAAAAGACAATTTTGAACAAATTTGGGAATATCATTACAAATCAACAAAGCATACAACAAATACAAGTGAATCAATCATCACAACAACAAATCAGATGGAGAAACCAAATTAAATAAAAAGCAACAAATCAGCCTACCTAATTATATGTCAAATTTGGGAACATGTTGGATGTAGTGCACTCAAAGTCAATTGTTGGATCGTAGATACGTGATTGCAATAATCGAGGGAGGACCTATACCGGTAGGACAGTCTTACTCGAGATGATAGTATGCTATCTGGTTTATCTTTATCATCGTGTACTGCTTTAGGTGACATTATAGATCACTATTACACGTTGATAGAGCCCCTAGGATCCAACTTGACTGCCAATAGTATGATGGCGATCATATACGTGAGAGTTGGGTAGTCTATAAGCACATCCTTAAAAGTGGTCCCTAGTCGTGTGTGTTTCGAGACAGGGCATCGATACTCCGGAATAGACTAGTGTATACAGTCGAGACCCCGACGAGGGGCGGTGGGCGGTCTCACAAGCCATTGGTGTCAGTTGGGTCACCTAAGATGTATACAGGTGCTCATTGGGTTATGAGTGCACCGGACAGGACTCGAGGGGAACCTGCTAGTTGGTATTATATCTAGCGTCAGATAGCAGTTCCCAGGTGATATGTGTACAGGTTAGTTCATTGACCTGAGGTCGTCATTTGTCGTGTGTGAGTTCCTACCGTGCTTTGATTATTACCCTACCACGGCTCGAAGGAGTCGTGCAAACAGGATTTAGTTGGGTACAGTCCCGAGCCATATGGAGGCAAGTGAGCGGATCGGCAGGGGATTCGTCTCTCCCGGTATTGGGGGTGAGATCGCGTCGTGTCTAGGAGAGCCATTACACAAAGCCCTCTGCGGAGGCAGGAGATTTATTGGTAGGTCTCCAGTAGTATCTCAGGGTATTCTGGGCTACACTCTGACACGACTTATACCGCTATTGGGGGTCCGACGTTACCAGCCCCCTAGGCCCGATATGCTCATAGACGAACGGACCGGACTGTATGGATATTGTCACTGATAGGCTCAGTAGGGTTTCAGGATGAGTTCGCTCATCAGCTTCCCTTTCGGTCGGTATATGGCAGCCGTTACGTACAGCTAGTACCACTGACGGCTTATGGTTAAATCCACTGCTAGTGTATTGACGAGTCTTTAGAGTCCCCCACAGATAGTTTTCCAAGTTCGGGCGAAACGTTGTAGAGGACGTATAGTTTTATGGCAGGGTTCGAACATGCACGTGCACTTATGCACGTGTCATGGTTCGGACAGATAATATGTTGGATATAGTGCCCTCAAAGTCAATTATTGGATCGCAGGTACGTGATTGCAATGATTGCGGAGGACCTATACCGGTAGGACAGTCTTACTCGAGATGACAGTATGCTATCAGGTTTACCTTTATCAGTCGTGTACAGGTTCAGGTGACTAATCACTGTTACGCTTTGATAGAGCCCTTAGGATCTTGCTTTACTACCAACAGTATGATGACGATCATATACGTGAGAGTTGGGTGGTTTATAAGTATATCGTTAATTGTGGTCCCTAGTCGTGAGAGTTTCGAGACAGGGCATCGATACTCCGGAGTAGACTAGTGTATACAGTCGAGACCCCGACGAGGGGCGGTGTCCAGTCTCATAAGCCACTGGTGTCAGTTGGAACACCTAAGATGTATACAGGTGCTCATTGGGTTATGAGTACACCGGACAGGACTCGCCGGGAACCTGCTAGTTGGTATTATACATATCGTCAGATAGCAGTTCCCTGGTGACATGTGTACAGGATAGTTCATCGACCTGAGGTCGTCATTTGTCTCGTGTAAGTTCCCACTGTGCTTTGATTTCTACCCTACCACGGCTCAAAGGAGTCGTGCAAACAGGTAGTTTTTGGGTACAGTCCCGAGCCACATGGAGGCACGTGAGCGGATCGGCATGGGATTCGTCTCTCCCGGTATTGGGGGTGAGATCGCGCTGTGTCTAGGAGAGCCATTACACAAAGCCCACGGCCGTGGCAGGAGATTTACTGGTAGGTACTCCAGTAGTATCTCAGGGTGTTTTTAGGCTACACTCCGACACGACTTATACCGCTTTTGGGGGTCTGACGTTACCAGCCCCCTAGGCAGATATGCGATACTCATAGACGAACGGACCGGACTGTATATACATTGTCACTGTTAGGCTCAGTAGGGTTTCCGGATGAGTTCGCTCATCGGTCTCCCTTGAGGTCAGTCCATGGGCAGTCGTTACGCACAGCTAGTGCCGCTGACGGCTTGTGGTTAAACCCGCTGCCAGGGTACTGACTAGTCATTAGAGAACCCCACAGACAGTTTCCCAAGTTCGGGCGAAACGTTGTAGAGGCCGTATGGTTTTATGGCAAGGTTCGGAAAATGCACGTGCGTTTACACACGTGTCATATTTCGGGCAGATAATACTGGTGGGCTTTGGTTTAAGCCGGATCCGAGTATTATATTGAGTAAATATAATACCTTTGTCTCAGTTGCATTTGTATTCGGTCGTAATACAATTGCGGGTATTTTTATACAGTTATGGGGTTGTCTTGAAATTCGTTTCAGGATCGCTTTTGGAAGTTACCAGTTTCCAGTTTCCAGTTTCCGTATTTGACATTCGGTTAAATGCGGATTTATCTTTCCGTCACTCGGGTGAGTCATGAGGGTGAGTCGTGCTTCTGGAAGCTTCTAGATGGTGAGGTGGCTTAGTGACTCATCATGGTATTAATTGTTACATTAATGGCTTGATGATGTGTTATTATGACTCATCCTTTAGCATTAATGTTTCTTGTTAACCTTAGGATATTTCTTCATGATCTTTATCCTTATTGTCACCACTTTTTGCTCCTACCCTCACCCCCCTTCATATATGTTGGCCGGCCCCTTGTAAGAGACAGTTAGATTGTTTTGATTAAAAAGACTATGGTTTTGAGTGTATGGAAATTTGATAACTCATTTCTCATTCCATTTCATTTCGAGTGGCAACTTCATTAACCGTTCATCCACGGCTTTGGACGAAGTGAGACAAAGTATTCTACTCATTCTCTACATCAATCTTGGTCATCTCTTTTAGCAAACTTGATGACCGAGTTGCCTCGAGTCAGAGGCGGGAGCCTGTTTAAAGATCCGTTGACGTGGTGCCACCTGTGTAGGGTTGCTGGGCACGCGCACAAGGGTCTAGTAGGCATCAACCATGCCCGATTTAAAAATTAGCCATGCCGAACAACCCGAAGCCGGATCTTTAAACTAGAGTTTAGGAGAAAACAAACATGTTAAACACGTTAACACTAAGTGAGAGGGATTACAACCTTAGTAGATCTGGTCCTTCACCTCTAAAGCTCCGTGTTGAAGTCCCTTCGCTGCGATCATCGTGTTCCGGACTCTCGAGAGGTTCCACGAAGAGAAAGATGCAGTCTTACTTCCGATCTTCGATACAAAGATGATTTACCTTGAAGTTTCGTTAACACAAGCTAACACTCATAATATGAAGTGAACACCCTCATCTAAATGGCAAGGATGAGGATGATGAAGTAGGATTATTGCTCCCTTTTGTTTTCTTATTCTCACTCATTTTTCATCACAAATAAAAATCAAGAAAGCTTTGCAAAAGGAAGAAAAAGAAGAAGAATAGTGATCAATCCCTTTTGTGATGAATAATGAAAGAATTAATATGATGAATAATGCAACCATGGTTGACTAAACCATTGTAGAGAATTAACCAAGGGCTAGGGTTCGGCTTGGGTTAAGTATGAGCCATTGATAAATATCAACACAAATATCTTTATCATGACAAAAAGAAACCTTCTAGAATCTACTAGAAGTCTTAACCCTTATCCAAACCCTAATCATGTTTAAACTCCACTAAACATGTCGCATTAGTTATCATATCATGTTACAATATTATATATCACATATATAATATTTATCGTAACAAAATAAAATAATACAATTAACATATATTGCATATATATCAATGTATTACCCGAGTGAGAAAAAGAATCTTTTAGTGAGCAAATATTAGTTAATGTAATTTAATATATCATATATATTATTATACATTAAATTATCGAATCAACACTTGATCCGACAATCCAGCTGTATCACATATAACCGACTAATATTTATCCGTACCGATTCATCGAATCAGCACTTGATCCGATGACCCGGCTGATATCAAATATCGCGAGAATAGAATACGGTATCTCATATCGTATTATCCTCGGTCCCGCACATATCACATATGTGCTCCTACTCGGTTTTGCCTGAGCCAAGAAACCTCTGTGTAGGACTCTAAAGAATCGTCAATACGCCGGCAGTAGGTGATGATCATATCAAACACCTACAGGCTGCAAGTCAGCTAAACGTAACAGCCACCCAGGTATTGAGCGCTCAGAAGATCAACAAGCAAGCCTGTACATTCTCCTGTGCATCCAAACAGTAACACTCCCGTACAGTCCGGTCTCATCGTCTGATATGTCGCATATCTCGCCTAGGGGTGGTAAACGTCAGACCCCGGTAGCTTCATAAGTCGTGTCGATATGAGGTCTATAACAGTTCGAGAAACTACTGATAACACTTACCAGTAAATCTCAGCAACCCTGGCCAGGGATTTCCGGTTATAGCCAATCAAACACAGCACAACATCAACTCCCTATACCGGGAGAGACGAATCCCCTCCTATCGCTCATTGCCTCCATGTGATTCGGGACTGTACCCAAAAGCCACCTTTTTGCACGCCCTCTTGGACGTGGTATGATGGAAATCAAAGAACAGTGGGAATCACACAAGACTCTAATGACGATCTCGGGTCAACAGACTACTCTGTACCAGTGTCACCGGAGAACTGCCATCTGACGTGAGGTATAATACCATCTGGGAGTTCTCGGCGAGTCCGTCCAGTGTACCCAGTCTCCACTGAGCACCCGTACACATCCTTGATGTCAAACACCGATGGATATGGGATTATCCATCGCACATCATATGGGTCAAGATGCGTATACACTAGTCTACTCTGGTGTATCGATGCCCTGTCTCGATACACCCCCGACTATGAACAGTTATAGGATGTACTCGTCGACTACCGTGGCCCCACTAGTATGATCTCATCATAGTCCCAGTAGTCGAGTACATATCCTAAGGGCTTTATCAACATGAAACATAGAGACAATCAGAGTACATGTTAAGATAAAGTACAACCAGATAGCATACTATCATGTCGAGCAAGAAAGTCCTCCCTATATATATCCTAGCATCCACTACAATATACATCGTATGTACAGTAATGGCCTCTAGGGCATACATATAACTAACAACCTGGACGAGCAGATCGGAGATCGACAAGATCGGAGCAGCCGCAACCAAGCGTGGGATGATGGTTAAAGAACGAAGGACTCAGATCGTTCGGTATAACCTTTCTACCCTCTTTGTAATTTGTTAGTTTAGCGATAATGGCAGATCCGGGTTATAGTATAGATAGCGCTAGTTAAAAGTTTTTGTTCCGCATTTGGCGTCTGTTTGACGGTCGGGGCACTACCGTAGACTTACAGTGGTATCAGAGCCTCACCATTATGCTTTACTAACTTATGCTAACGCGTTTAAAATATCGATCGGACCGAATATCAAAAACTACAACTTTTCAGTTCTGAGTTTCTGTCGATTTTAAAATGGTTCTAAAAATAATTTAACATATCACAGAAAATTCAGCAGGATTTTATAAGCACGTGGTACAAATTCGGGCACGTGACCCTACAAGACCGCCGCGAAATCGCGGTCAAACCTAGGGTTTGATCGCGCATCCGCGGCCTGTCTGTGTGATCATTGCTCCAAATTTGTACAGTTGCTTCTCTTGGGTAAATTGTGGTTTTTGGTATATATCTTTTGGACCCAGATTTTGTTACTGTACAGTAGATGTACGTGGGGCCCACTTCGTGATATTTAGTCGATCGAAATTTAAATATGTTAGTTTACAGTACTTACATTATATCTCCGACCGTGAATGTCATTCGAGCGGTAAACCGCGTCTAATTGCTATAGTTCTTTTAGACGGGTTTGCGAACGTGACATTCGCGTTGATGTTCTGTGTTGTGCTGTGATGTTGCGGATTTGTCGTGGTGGATAGCAGTGTGCAATGGTAGTGCAGTTTGGATTTATTTGTACATTTGATATTGCGGGGCGAGCGTCCAATATGTGGACTTTCGTCATTGCCTGTTGTGTAATATTCTTTAGGGGCACGACCGGGTTGAGGTCGATGTACCCGTTGTACATATTTTTCATTTCTGTACTAGGTTTTACCCCGCGACGGAGTGCACGGATAGCCGGGTTCTGGAGGGCAACGGGTCCGCATCTCATGGCTTTGAGAGGCAGAGGGGCCTCACTCTGGAATTGGCAGACTATTCGCCGCACTCGTAGGGGGTACAGGTTGCCCCAAGGAGGGGTGCTCAAGATACCGGATTCCGTGAAGTGCAGGGTGGTCCATTCACTTTGCTGTAGGGGGCTGCCTCGCTTCAAGCTTTGGCGTGTAACTTTCCGCACCCGTAGGGGTCTAGGTTTCATTACACAGGCTATCCACACGACCAGGGGAACGTCGCTTTCAGCAGCGGCTCTGTAAAACTCGGGGATCCCAGATTATCTGTATTGTTCTGTAATGCTTATTACTTTTCTGTAATGTTGCATATTATCACGCCTGGAGCGATTACTGTATATTGGTATATATACTATTAGATGTTGTATATGTTTTACACCCGCGCTAGTCCAGTCCCCGCTCTGTCGTTAGTTAAGTTACCTAACGGGTGATGACGGGACCCAGTGACGAATGTGGATGGCATATACATACATTTTATTTTCGTTCTTTTCTGGTGTGATTAATTGATGGGACTGCGTTGATATTGATCAATGCAAAGGAAAGCAAACCTATTTGGCAGTTGTTGGAACAATTTTAAAAAGTGTTATTACAAAGACGTTTCCTTTTGTTATGCATAGCGGTATTCGGTTGGAATGTCCTGCACCTCATTCGACGAGGCAAGGGCCGATATCCCTTCACCGGGAATGACCCCTTGGACAGAAGTTTGCGTCAGAGTAATAACTTCACTATAGTCGATTACAAGTTGCTTTGCATCGCGGTATTCAGTTGGAATATCCTGCACCTCATTCCACGATGAAAGAGCCGAGATCCCTTCACCGGGAGTGACCTCTTTAGCAAAGGTTTTCGCCACTATATTTTTATAAAAAGCTATCAGGTTCCTTCAGCGATATCAAGTTCGTTACGTTAAAGTTTTTTCCGCCAAAATCCAGCCGTAGCCCTCCGTCATTTCTTTTGGGTATTCCGTAGTATTCAAGCTATGCATTTTAGCCAAAGTTAAGGCATAGTGTTTGGTAGCTGCTGGGTATTCATTTGTTGCATAGATAGATAAGTTGGTTTGGGACAGTCGTTCTGCCGATTGGCCAAAGTCAGAGGCATGTGCGGGTGGGTTCAAATTGACAAGATAGTGACGGGTAGAACTTGGCATGTGACTTATGACATTTTGACCAAAGCCAAGGTCATAAGAGCATGGGGCAAAAATCATATCGGGAGTTTCTAAAGAAACTGAAACTTGCCAGGCATGCGCATACCTTCTGAAGTGTGATAACGTGAGTGGATTCCGTCACGTTATCATGCGATGAGAGTTGGATCCCGATTCCCACTGATGAGTTGGTTTACTCTTCGGGTGATCCCGATTGATTCTTCTTTCAGGTTTGGAGGAGAATTTGACAGGACAGTGGGAGGTTTCCTGATTAGATAAAGTGATAACCATTCTGATCTAGGTTAGAGTGCACGCAGAGTGTTTCTTTTCCCTCTCTCTTTGGCAGCGACCTTTGACCGACCCTAGACTTTGACTCAGTGACCAAGTTGACCGAACCTTCTTAAAATACTGGCTTTTAGATTGTCTGAGTTGCATAAGTCTTTGCCACTCCTTCTTTTACCCTTTGCATTTCTCAGAACACAGAGTGCACGCAGAGTGTTTCTTTTCTCTCTCTCTTTGGCAGCGACCTTTGACCGATCCTAGACTATGACTCAGTGACCAAGTTGACCGAACCTTCTTAAAATACTGGCTTTTAGATTTTCTGAGTTGCATAAGTCATTGCCACTCCTTCTTTTACCCTTTGCATTTCTCAGAACACCCCATATTACTACGGACATACACTTCCATTGGACAGATCTATCGTATGGTTATATACGAACTCGGAGGGATTTCTTCGAGGATGGATCAAGATTCAGGAGAAATAAAATTGGTTTATTCAGTTGTCTTTTATTATCACCTTCTCTCAGGTTGCGAGGGCTCCTTAGTTTAGGAGAGTACACCTATTTCGCTTATTGGATAGTCTTATTCCAAACCATAGGCAGGTGCCGAAAGGTAGGGAATGAAGAAAACCAATTAGCCTAAGTAGGGTGTGCAGAAGGTAATATGTAAAGACAAAATAAAGGGATTAGAAAGAGGGCAAAGTAAATTGAGACTGATATCATTCACGACCAAACCGCGTACTTCATCGCCACTCCTATTTCACCTTTAAAAGAATAAGGTATTATTTAGTTGTCTTTTATCATCACCTTCTCTCAAGATGTGAGTACTCCTTAGTTTAGGAGGGTACACCTATTATGCTTACTGGATAGTCTTCTTCCAAACCATAGGCCGGTGCCGAACGGTAGGGAAGGAAGAAAACCACTTAGCCTAAAGGGGGTGTACAGAAGGTAATGACTAAAGACAAATAAAGGGATTTGGAGAGATGGCAATAAAATATACGGTTGAAGTCATGAATTGGATTATGGAAGAGGCATTGGTAGGAATACCAGGATACCCCTACGAAACATTTTCATGTTTCAGTGCATTGTTAAAAGAAAATTGTTTTCTCCATAAGATACTTACTCCAAGGGTATGTATTTACCAGGTTTCATTCTCATATCTGTATGGTTTTACAGATGATGAGTGGGAGTAAGTTATTGGGAATTAGGTGATTATCCTCATTATATCGGAATTCGTTGTAATTGGTGATATTTTAGGAAATCGCCAATGTACAGTTTTCAACCTACGACGCACAAGTTTTTGAGTTATTCAACTCAGAGGACTTATACAGAGTATCGTATGTTGTCGAAGTGTCCATCAGGACAAAGGGGTAGGTCCTCGTACTATGTTCTGTTTGCTTATGACTTCTCTAGTTTTTAGACAAGTGTTTCGTAGAAATACAAGGTCTAAGTTTTGAGAAGTTGTGGGTATAAGAATAAAGTAGAGAAGCAGGTGTCACAAGTATCGGGATTCTTCAAAGAGATCGAAGATGTAGATTCTTGTGATTGGTATTCAGATGATATTAATGGTTTTTTGAGAAACTTGTTTCTCTTTCAGGTTACTCATAATTGGATGGATTTCTAAGTTGAGTAATGCTGATTAGCCTCTTTTCATTAAGTTAATATGCACTGGAGACAGTTGCATGATTTGAATATGGTTCCAATTAAATAAGTGCCAAAGTTTCTATATTGGATATATAATGGTTCATACCTTAACGATGTTAAGGTACGGGGAGTTGTCCAGCTTATGCTTAAAACCAGACTCTGGATTACTCAGGGCACGTTTCTGTAATGGCTGTTTGTGGGTTGACCCTGGCTATGACGAGGGTTGATTTTCTACCATTTGGAAGATCAATAGTGATTTTGTTCTTGACTCGCCACAGTTTTAGTAAAATGGATTTTTCCAGAAAACAGTAGTGGGAGTATGGTAGAACTGAAAGTGATTCCAGAACCGCGAACGATTACGAAAAATTTAATAGGACCTATATATTCAATCAGGTTTTGACATTCCATTAGCCACTCCGCAGATATGATGGGTAACCTCAGACACCCGAGAGGTACTCCGGTAGCCTCAAGGACGGTGACAGGGAGGTTCTTGCTTACCCATACTTGACACTACTGTTGTTCTAGACTATGAGACCCGGCAGGAGGTTAAGTATAGCGTCGTTCTAAACTAGCTTTAGAAGTGCACGTATATATTATTCTGCCAGAGGGTTGTTGTGGTCAGTGGGAGCATCGGAAGCATAGTGGGCAAGATACTTATGTCTATTTATAGACTTGAGTAGTTATAGCGGAGATAGATCATCTAATTTTGATGTGACAGTCATAGGTTTGACTTCATCAGAATAGGGGATGGATCTGTTAAGAAGGTAATAGGGTGTGATGTCATGGTATCTCGATGACATACACAGAGTAGGAAGTAAAATTCCTACACTACGATCGGCTGTACTATGGTCGTCACACAGTTGTTTCTCCACACAGGATATGGATATAATATCTGACATTCTGGTTTCTAGATCTATGGTTTTAGATCTAGATTTGGGTAGTTTCCCAATGTGGGTACTTTGACAGTATTCTGATAGTATTTAGAATAGATGACTCCTGGCATGGTGGTGTACCTGCAAGTGATGGAGTCACCCTCTCTAAAGGTGTCTTACAGACTAAAGGGGAGAGGGATGTGCATGATTGGCAGACCACTTGCTTATGCACTTGAGTCAATCGTGAGATGTCAAGTACCACACCAGATATTGTTTTTGCACTAGATGCAATAAGTTTGTATTAATCCAATCCTGGAGAAACATAAGGAAGAAGTTTTAGAACATAAGTGTATTTTCTACGGATTTGATGACGGCAGACTTCTTCGGATGACGATTATCATTCCAGGCTTCAAAGGTGACATGGATGACAGAGTGATTGTCAGAGTAATAGTTTTCCCTCTGACGAGGGACAGTATTATGGACAGGTAGTCCAAGAGGATACCGTGGGAGGCGTGGTGCCGGATACTGATTAGGTTCAGTTATCGATACAGTCTAAGAAGTTTGGATTTTGAGTTCATTTATGAACTAGGTCCCATCAGATATCTAGACATATTCTAAGACAGGTATTACTCAATTCGGGAGATGGCTTTCTCTGCGAACTTGAGATTAAGAGAGATATAGAAAGATACATCAGGGCGGATCCACTCACTGAGGCTATTTCTCGAACACAATAGTTTTACAAACGGGCTTTGTGAAACTGATTAGTAGAGGAGTTGGATGTTCGGTTTCACACGGGCTGTGAGTAGTCGACATCGCAATAATTAGCCTTAAGTGAAAGTGGGAGATTGTTGGATATAGTGCCCTCAAAGTCAATTATTGGATCGCAGGTACGTGATTGCAATAATTGAGGGAGGACCTATACCGGTAGGACAGTCTTACTCGAGATAACAGTATGCTATCTGGTTTGTCTTTATCAGTCGTGTACAGGTTTATGTGACTGATCACTGTTACGCTTTGATAGAGACCTTGGGATCTTGCTTTACTACCAACAGTATGATAGCGATCATATACGTGAGAGTTGGGTGGGTTATAAGCATATCCTTAATTGTGGTCCCTAGTCGTGGGAGTTTCGAGACAGGGCATCGATACTCCGGAGTAGACTAGTGTATACAGTCGAGACCCCGACGAGGGGCGGTGGCCGGTCTCACAAGCCACTGGTGTCAATTGGATCACCTAAGATGTATACAGGTGCTCATTGGGTTATGAGTACACCAGACAGGACTCACCGGGAACCTGCTAATTGGTATTATACATATCGTCAGATAGCAGTTCCCTGGTGACATGTGTACAGGTTAGTTCATCGATCTGAGGTCGTCATTTGTCTCGTGTGAGTTCCTACTGTGCTTTGATTTCTACCCTACCACGGCTCAAAGGAGTCCTGCAAACAGGTAGTTTTTGGGTAAAGTCCCGAGCCACATGGAGGTACGTGAGCGGATCGGCAGGGGATTCGTCTCTCCCAGTATTGGGGGTGAGATAGGGCTGTGTCTAGGAGAGCCATTACACAAAGCCCACGGCCGTGGCAGGAGATTTACTGGTAGGTACTCCAGTAGTATCTCAGGGTGTTTTTAGGCTACACTCCGACACGACTTATACCGCTTTTAGGGGTCTGACGTTACCAGCCCCCTAGGCAGATATGCGATACTCATAGACGAACGGACCGGACTGTATATACATTGTCACTGTTAAGCTCAGTAGGGTTTCCGGATGAGTTCGCTCATCGGCCTCCCTTGAGGTCAGTCCATGGGCAGCCGTTACGCACAGCTAGTGCCGCTGACGGTTTGTGGTTAAACCCTCTCTCAGGGTACTGACGAGTCATTAGAGTCCCCCATAGACAGTTTCCCAAGTTCGGGCGAAACATTGTAGAGGCCGTATGGTTTTATGGCAGGGTTCGGAAAATGCACGTGCGTTTACACACGTGTCATATTTCGGGCAGATAATACTGGTGGGCTTTGGTTTGAGCCGAATCCGAGTATTATATTGAGTAGATATAATACCTTTGTCTCATTTGCATTTGTATTCGGTCGCAATACAAATGCGGGTATTTTTATACAGTTATGGGGTTTTCCTGAAATTCGTTTCAGGATCGCTTTTGGAAGTTGGCAGTTTCCAGTTTCCAGTTTCCGTATTTGACATTCGGTTAAATGCGGATTTATCTTTCCGTCACTCGGGTGAGTCATGAGGGTGAGTCGTGCTTCTGGAAGCTTCTAGATGGTGAGGTGGCTTAGTGACTCATCATGGTATTAATTGTTGCATTAATGGCTTGATGATGGGTTATTATGACTCATCCTTTAGCATTAATGTTTCTTGTTAACCTTAGGATATTTCTTCATGATCTTTATCCTTATTGTCACCACTTTTTGCTCCTACCCTCACCCTCTTTCATATATGTTGGCCGGCCCCTTGTGAGAGACAGTGAGATTGATTTTGATTAAAAAGACTATGGTTTTGAGTGTATGGAAATTTGATAACTCATTTATCATTCCATTTCATTTCGAGTGGCAACTTCATTAACCGTTCGTCCACGGCTTTGGACGAAGTGAGACAAAGTATTCTACTCATTCTCTACATCAATCTTGGTCATCTCTTTTAGCAAACTTGATGACCGAGTTGCCTCGAGTCAGAGGCGGGAGCCCGTTTAAAGATCCGTTGACGTGGTGCCACCTGTGTAGGGTTGCTGGGCACGCGCACAAGGGTCTACTAGGCATCAACCATGCCCGATTTAAAAATTAGCTGTGCCGAACAACCCGAAGCCGGATGTTTAAACTAGAGTTTAGGCGAAAACAAACATGTTAAACACGTTAACACTAAGTGAGAGGGATTACAACCTTAGTAGATCCTGTCCTACACTTCTAAAGCTCCGTGTTGAAGTCCCTTCGCTGCGATCATCGTGTTCCGGACTCTCAAGAGGTTCCACGAAGAGAAAGATGCAGTCTTTCTTCCGATCTTCGATACAAAGATGATCTACCTTGAAGTTTCGTTAACACAAGCTAACACTCATAATATGAAGTGAACACCCTCATCTAAATGTCAAGGATAGATGAGGATGATGAAGTAGGATTATTGCTCTCTTTTATTTTCTTATTCTCACTCATTTTTCATCACAAATAAAAAGCAAGAAAGCTTTGCAAAAGGAAGAAGAAGAAGAAGAATAGTGATCAATCCCTTTTGTGATGAATAATGAAAAAATTAATATGATGAATAATGCAACCATGGTTGACTAAACCATTGTAGAGAATTAACCAAGGGCTAGGGTTTGGGTTGGGTTAAGTATGAGTCATTGATAAATATCAACATAAATATCTTTATCATGACAAAAAGAAACCTTCTAGAATCTACTAGAAGTCTTAACCCTTATCCAAACCCTAATCATGTTTAAACTCCACTAAACATGTCGCATTAGTTATCATATCATGTTACAATATTATATATCACATATATAATATTTATCGTAACAAAATAAAATAATACAATTAACATATATCGCATATATATCAATGTATTACCCGAGTGAGAAAAAGAATCTTTTAGTGAGCAAATATTAGTTAATGTAATTTAATATATCATATATATTATTATACATTAAATTATCGAATCAACACTTGATCCGACAATCCAGCTGTATCACATATAACCGACTAATATTTATCCGTACCGATTCATCGAATCAACACTTGATCCGATGACCCGGCTGATATCAAATATCGCGAGAATAGAATACGGTATCTCATATCGTATTATCCTCGGTCTTGCACATATCATATATGTGCTCCTACTCGGTTTTGCCTGAGCCAAGAAACCTCTGTGTAGGACTCTAAAGAATCGTCAATACGCCGGCAGTAGGTGATGATCATATCAAACACCTACAGGCTGCAAGTCAGCTAAACGTAACAGCCACCCAGGTATTGAGCGCTCAGAAGATCAACAAGCAAGCCTGTACATTCTCCTGTGAATCCAAACAGTAACACTCCCGTACAGTCCGGTCTCGTCGTCTGATATGTTGCATATCTCGCTTAGGGGTGGTAAACGTCAGACCCCGGTAGCTTCATAAGTCGTGTCGATATGAGGTCTATAACAGTTCGAGAAACTACTGATAACACTTACCAGTAAATCTCAGCAACCCTAGCCAGGGATTTCCGGTTATAGCCAATCGAACACAGCACAACATCAACTCCCTATACCGGGAGAGACGAATCCCCTCCTATCGCTCATTGCCTCCATGTGATTCGGGACTGTACCCAAAAGCCACCTTTTTGCACGCCCTCTTGGACGTGGTATGATGGAAATCAAAGCACAGGGGGAATCACACAAGACTCTATGACGATCTCGGGTCAACAGACTACTGTACCAGTGTCACCGGAGAACTGCCATCTGACGTGAGGTATAATACTATCTGGGAGTTCTCGGCGAGTCCGTCCAGTGTACCCAGTCTCCACTGAGCACCCGTACACATCCTTGATGTCAAACACCGATGGATATGGGATCATCCATCGCCCATCATATAGGTCAAGATGCGTATACACTAGTCTACTCTGGTGTATCGATGCCCTGTCTCGATACACCCTCGACTAGGAACAGTTATAGGATGTACTCGTCGACTACCGTGGCCCCACTAGTATGATCTCATCATAGTCCCAGTAGTCGAGTACATATCCTAAGGGCTTTATCAACATGTAACATAGAGACAATCAGAGTACATGTTAAGATAAAGTACAACCAGATAGCATACTATCATGTCGAGCAAGAAAGTCCTCCCTATATATATTCTAGCATCCACTACAATATACATCGTATGTATAGTAATGGCCTCTAGGGCATACATATAACTAACAACCTGGACGAGCAGATCGGAGATCAACAAGATCGGAACAGCCGCAACCAAGCGTGGGATGATGGTTAAAGAACGAAGGACTCAGATCGTTCGGTATAACCTTTCTACCCTCTTTGTAGTTTGTTAGTTTAGCAATAATGGCAGATCCGGGTTATAGTATAGATAGCGCCAGTTAAAAGTTTTTGTTCTGCATTTGGCGTCTGTTTGACGGCCGGGGCACTACCGTAGACTTACAGTGGTATCAGAGCCTCACCATTATGCTTTACTAACTTGTGCTAACGCGTTTAAAATATCGATCGGACCGAATATAAAAAACTACAGCTTTTCAGTTCTGAGTTTCTGTCGATTTTAAAATGGTTCTAAAAATAATTTTACATATCACAGAAAATTCAACAGGATTTTATAAGCACGTGGTACAAATTCGGGCACGTGACCCTACAAGACCGCCGCGAAATCGCGGTCAAACCTAGGGTTTGATCGCGCATCCGCGGCCTGTCTGTGTGATCATTGCTCCAAATTTGTACAGTTGCTTCTCTTGGGTAAATTGTGGTTTTTGGTATATATCTTTTGGACCCAGATTTTGTTACTGTACAGCAGATGTACGTGGGGTCCACTTCGTGATATTTAGTCGATCTAAATTTAAATATGTTAGTTTACAGTATTTACATTATATCTCCGACCGTGAATGTCATTCGAGCGGTAAACCGCATCTAATTGCTATAGTTCTTTTAGACGGGTTTGCGAACGTGACATTCGCGTTGATGTTCTGTGTTGTGCTGTGATGTTGCGGATTTGTCGTGGTGGATAGCATTGTGCAATGGTAGTGCAGTTTGGATTTATTTGTACATTTGATATTGTGGGGGCGAGCGTCTAACATGTGGACTGTCGTCACTGCCTGTTGTGTAATATTCTTTAGGGGCACGACCGGGTTGAGGTCGATGTACCCGTTGTACATATTTTTCATTTCTGTACTAGATTTTACCCCGCGACGGAGTGCACGGATAGCCGGGTTCTGGAGGGCAACGGGTCCGCATCTCATGGGTTTAAGAGGCAGAGGGGCCTCACTCTGGAATTGGCAGACTATTCGCCGCACTCGTAGGGGGTACAGGTTGCCCCAAGGAGGGGTGCTCAAGATACCGGATTCCGTGAAGTGCAGGGTGGTCCATTCACTTTGCTGTAGGGGGCTGCCTCGTTTCAAGTTTTGGCGTGTAACTTGCCGCACCCGTAGGGGTCTAGGTTTCATTACACAGGCTATCCACACGACCAGGGGAACGTCGGGTTTCAGCAGCGGCTCTGTAAAACTCGGGGTTCCCAGATTATCTGTATTGTTCTGTGATGCTTATTACTTTTCTGTAATGTTGCATATTATCACGCCTGGAGCGATTACTGTATATTGATATATATACTATTAGATATTGTATATGTTTTACACCCGCGCTAGTCCAGTCCCCGCTCTGTCGTTAGTTAAGTAACCTAACGGGTGATGACGGGACCCAGTGACGAATGTGGATGGCATATACGTACATTTTATTTTCGTTCTTTTCTGGTGTGATTAATTGATGGGACTGCGTTGATATTGATCAATGCAAAGGAAAGCAAACCTATTTGGCAGTTGTTGGAACAATTTTAAAAAGTGTTATTACAAAGACGTTTCCTTTTGTTATGCATAGCGGTATTCGGTTGGAATGTCCTGCACCTCATTCGACGAGGCAAGGGCCGATATCCCTTCACCGGGAATGACCCTTTGGACAGAAGTTTGCGTCAGAGTAATAACTTCACTATAGTCGATTACAAGTTGCTTTGCATCGCGGTATTCAGTTGGAATATCCTGCACCTCATTCCACGATGAAAGAGCCGAGATCCCTTCACCGGGAGTGACCTCTTTAGCAAAGGTTTTCGCCACTATATTTTTATAAAAAGCTATCAGGTTCCTTCAGCGATATCAAGTTCGTTACGTTAAAGTTTTTTCCGCCAAAAACCAGCCGTAGCCCTCCATCATTTCTTTTGGGTATTCAGTAGTATTCAAGCTATGCATTTTAGCCAAAGTTAAGGCATAGTGTTTGGTAGCTGCTGGGTATTCATTTGTTGCATAGATAGATGAGTTGGTTTGGGACAGTCGTTCTGCCGATTGGCCAAAGTCAGAGGCATGTGCGGGTGGGTTCAAATTGACAAGATAGTAACGGGTAGAACTTGGCATGTGACTTATGACATTTTGACCAAAGCCAAGGTCATAAGAGCATGGGGCAAAAATCATATCGGGAGTTTCTAAAGAAACTGAAACTTGCCAGGCATGCACATACCTTCTGGAGTGTGATAACGTGAGCGGATTCCGTCACGTTATCATGCGATGAGAGTTGGATCCCGATTCCCACTGATGAGTTGGTTTACTCTTCGGGTGATCCCGATTGATTCTTCTTTCAGGTTTGGAGGAGAATTTGACAGGACAGTGGGAGGTTTCCTGATTAGATAAAATAATAACCATTCTGATCTAGGTTAGAGTGCACGCAGAGTGTTTCTTTTCTCTCTCTCTTTGGCAGCGACCTTTGACCGACCCTAGACTATGACTCAGTGACCAAGTTGACCGAACCTTCTTAAAATACTGGCTTTTAGATTGTCTGAGTTGCATAAGTCTTTGCCACTCCTTCTTTTACCCTTTGCATTTCTCAGAACACAGAGTGCACGCAGAATGTTTCTTTTCTCTCTCTCTTTGGCAGCGACCTTTGACCGACCCTAGACTATGACTCAGTGACCAAGTTGACCGAACCTTCTTAAAATACTGGCTTTTAGATTGTCTGAGTTGCATAAGTCATTGCCACTCCTTCTTTTACCCTTTGCATTTCTCAGAACACCCCTATTACTACGGACATACACTTCCATTGGATAGATCCATCGTATGGTTATATACGAACTCGGAGGGATTTCTTCGAGGATGGATCAAGATTCAGGAGAAATAGAATTGGTTTATTCAGTTGTCTTTTATTATCACCTTCTCTCAGGTTGCGAGGGCTCCTTAGTTTAGGAGAGTACACCTATTACGCTTATTGGATAGTCTTATTCCAAACCATAGGCAGGTGCCGAAAGGTAGGGAATGAAGAAAACCAATTAGCCTAAGTAGGGTGTGCAGAAGGTAATATGTAAAGACAAAATAAAGGGATTAGAAAGAGGGCAAAGTAAATTGCGACTGATATCATTCACGACCAAACCGCGTACTTCATCGCCACTCCTATTTCACCTTTAAAAGAATAAGGTATTATTTAGTTGTCTTTTGTCATCACCTTCTCTCAAGATGTGAGTACTCCTTAGTTTAGGAGGGTACACCTATTATGCTTACTGGATAGTCTTCTTCCAACCCATAGGCCGGTGTCGAACGGTAGGGAAGGAAGAAAACCACTTAGCCTAAAGGGGGTGTACAGAAGGTAATGACTAAAGACAAATAAAGGGATTTGGAGAGATGGCAATAAAATATACGGTTGAAGTCATGAATTGGATTATGGAAGAGGCATTGGTAGGAATACCAGGATACCCCTACGAAACATTTTCATGTTTCAGTGCATTGTTAAAAGAAAATTGATTTCCCCATAAGATACTTACTCCAAGGGTATGTATTTACCAGGTTTCATTCTCATATCTGTATGGTTTTACAGATGATGAGTGGGAGTAAGTTATTGGGAATTAGGTGATTATCCTCATTATATCGGAATTCGTTGTAATTGGTGATATTTGAGGAAATCGCCAGGGTACAGTTTTCAACCTACGACGCACAAGTTTTTGAGTTATTCAACTCAGAGGACTTATACAGAGTATTGTATGTTGTCGAAGTGTCCATCAGGACAAAGGGGTAGGTCCTCGTACTATGTTCTGTTTACTTATAACTTCTCTAGTTTTTAGACAAGTATTTCGTAGAAATACAATGTCTAAGTTTTGAGAAGTTGTGGGTACAAGAATAAAGTAGAGAACCAGGTGTCACAAGTATTGGGATTCTTCAAAGAGATCGAAAATGTAGATTCTTGTGATTGGTATTCAGATGATAGTAATGGTTTTTTGAGAAACTTGTTTCTCTTTCAGGTTACTTATAATTGGATGGATTCCTAAGTTGAGTAATACTGATTAGCCTCTTTTCATTAAGTTAATATGCACTGGAGACAGTTGCATGATTTGAATATGGTTCCAATTAAATAAGTGCCAAAGTTTCTATATTGGATATAGAATGGTTCATACCTTAACAATGTTAAGGTACGGGGAGTTTTCCAGCTTATGCTTAAAACCAGACTCTGGATTACTCAGGGCACGTTTCTGTAATGGCTGTTTGTGGGTTGACCCTGGCTATGACGAGGGTTGATTTTCTACCATTTGGAAGATCAATAGTGATTTTGTTCTTGACTCGCCACAGTTTTAATAAAATGGATTTTTCCAGAAAACAGTAGTGGGAGTATGGTAGAACTGGAAGTGATTCCAGAACCGCGAACGATTACGAAAATTTTAATAGGACCTATATATTCAATCAGGTTTTGACATTCCATTAGCCACTCCGCAGATATGATGGGTAACCTCAGACACCCGAGAGGTACTCCGGTAGCCTCAAGGATGGTGACAGGGAGGTTCTTGCTTACCCATACTCGACACTACTGTTGTTCTAGACTATGAGACCCGGCAGGAGGTTATGTATAGCGTCGTTCTAAACTAGCTTTAGAAGTGCATGCATATATTATTCTGCCAGAGGGTTGTTGTGGTCAGTGGGAGCATCGGAAGCATAGTGGGCAAGATACTTATGTCTATTTATAGACTTGAGCAGTTATAGCGGAGATAGATCATCTAATTTTGATGTGACAGTCATATGTTTGACTTCATCAGAATAGGGGATGGATCTGTTAAGAAGGTAGTAGGGTGTGATGTCATGGTATCTAGATGACATACAAAGAGTAGGAAGTAAAATTCCTACACTACGATCGGTTGTACTATGGTCGTCACACAGTTGTTTCTCCACACAGGATATGGATATAATATCTGACATTCTGGTTTCTAGATCTATGGTTTTAGATCTAGATTTGGGTAGTTTCCCAATGTGGGTACTTTGACAGTATTCTGATAGTATTTAGAATAGATGACTCCTGGCATGGTGGTGTACCAGCAAGTGATGGAGTCACCCTCTCTAAAGGTGTCTTACAGACTAAAGGGGAGAGGGATGTGCATGATTGACAGATCACTTGCTTATGCACTTGAGTCAATCGTGAGATATCAAGTACCACACCAGATATTGTTTTTGCACTAGATACAATAAGTTTCTATTAATCCAATCCTGGAGAAACATAAGGAAGAAGTTTTAGAACATAAGTGCATTTTCTACGGATTTGATGACGGCAGACTCCTTCGGGAGACGATTATTATTCCAGGCTTCAAAGGTGACATGGATGACAGAGTGATTGTCAGAGTAATAGTTTTCCCTCTGACGAGGGACAGTATTATGGACAGGTAGTCCAAAAGGATACCGTGGGAGGCGTGGTGCCGGATACTGATTAGGTTCAGTTATCGATACAGTCTAAGAAGTTTGGATTTGGAGTTCATTTATGAACTAGGTCCCATCAGATATCCAGACATATTCTAAGACAGGTATTACTCAATTCAGGAGATGGCTTTCTCCGCGAACTTGAGATTAAGAGAGATATAGCAAGATACATCAGGGCGGATCCACTCACTGAAGCTATTTCTCGAACACAATAGTTTTACAAACGGGCTTTGTGAAACTGATTAGTAGAGGAGTTGGATGTTCGGTTTCACACGGGCTGTGAGTAGTCGACATCGCAATAATTAGCCTTAAGTGAAAGTGGGAGATTGTTGGATATAGTGCCCTCAAAGTCAATTATTGGATCGCAGGTACGTGATTGCAATAATTGAGGGAGGACCTATACCGGTAGGACAGTCTTACTCGAGATGACAGTATGCTATCTGGTTTGCATTTATCAGTCGTGTACAGGTTCATGTGACAGATCACTGTTACGCTTTGATAGAGACCTTAGGATCTTGCTTTACTACCAACAGTATGATAGAGATCATATACGTGAGAGTTGGGTGGGTTATAAGCATATCCTTAATTATGGTCCCTAGTCGTGGGAGTTTCGAGACAGGGCATCGATACTCCAGAGTAGACTAGTGTATACAGTCGAGACCCCGATGAGGGGTGGTGGCCGGTCTCTCAAGCCACTGGTGTCAGTTGGATCACCTAAGATGTATACAAGTGCTCATTGGGTTATGAGTACACCAGACAGGACTCGCCGGGAACCTACTAATTGGTATTATACATATCGTCAGATAGCAGTTCCCTGGTGACATGTGTACAGGTTAGTTCATCGATCTGAGGTCGTCATTTGTCTCGTGTGAGTTCCTACTGTGCTTTGATTTCTACCCTACCACGGCTCAAAGGAGTCCTGCAAACAGGTAGTTTTTGGGTACAGTCCCGAGCCACATGGAGGCACGTGAGCGGATCGGCAGGGGATTCGTCTCTCCCGGTATTGGGGGTGAGATCGCGCTGTGTCTAGGAGAGCCATTACACAAAGCCCACGGTCGTGGCAGGAGATTTACTGGTAGGTACTCCAGTAGTATCTCATGGTGTTTTTAGGCTACACTCCGACACGACTTATACCGCTTTTGGGGGTCTGACGTTACCAGCCCCCTAGGCAGATATGCGATACTCATAGACGAACGGACCGGACTGTATATACATTGTCACTGTTAGGCTCAGTAGGGTTTCCGGATGAGTTCGCTCATCGGCCTCCCTTGAGGTCAGTCCATGGGCAGCCGTTACGCACAGCTAGTGCCGCTGACGGCTTGTGGTTAAACCCGCTCCCAGGGTACTGACGAGTCATTAGAGTCCCCCATAGACAGTTTCCCATGTTCGGGCGAAACGTTGTAGAGGCCGTATGGTTTTATGGCAGGGTTCGGAAAATGCACGTGCGTTTACACACGTGTCATATTTCGGGCAGATAATACTGGTGGGCTTTGGTTTAAGCCGAATCTGAGTATTATATTGAGTAGATATAATACCTTTGTCTCAGTTGCATTTGTATTCGGTCGCAATACAAATGCGGGTATGTTTATACAGTTACGGGGTTGTCCTGAAATTCGTTTCAGGATCGCTTTTGGAAGTTGCCAGTTTCTAGTTTCCAGTTTCCGTATTTGACATTCGGTTAAATGCGGATTTATCTTTCCGTCACTCGGGTGAGTCATGAGGGTGAGTCGTGCTTCTGGAAGCTTCTAGATGGTGAGGTGGCTTAGTGACTTATCATGGTATTAATTGTTGCATTAATGGCTTGATGATGTGTTATTATGACTCATCCTTTAGCATTAATGTTTCTTGTTAACCTTAGGATATTTCTTCATGATCTATATCCTTATTGTCACCACTTTTTGCTCCTACCCTCACCCCCTTCATATATGTTGGCCGGCCCTTGTGAGAGACAGTGAGATTGATTTTGATTAAAAAGACTATGGTTTTGAGTGTATGGAAATTTAATAACTCATTTCTCATTCCATTTCATTTAGAGTGGCAACTTCATTAACCGTTCGTCCACGGCTTTGGACGAAGTGAGACAAAGTATTCTACTCATTCTCTACATCAATCTTGGTCATCTCTTTTAGCAAACTTGATGACCGAGTTGCCTCGAGTCAGAGGCGGTAGCCCGTTTAAAGATCCATTGACGTGGTGCCACCTGGACGAGCAGATCGGAGATCGACAAGATCGGAAAAGCCGCAACCAAGCGTGGGATGATGGTTAAAAAACGAAGGACTCAGATCGTTCGGTATAACCTTTCTACCCTCTTTGTAGTTTGTTTGTTTAGCAATAATGGCAGATCCGGGTTATTGTATACGATAGCGCCAGTTAAAAGTTTTTGTTCCGCATTTGACGTCTGTTTGACGGCCGGGGCGCTACCGTAGACTTACATAATACTTGTGGGATTTGGTTTAAGCCGGATTCTAGTATTATATTGTGCAGGAATATTTTTGTCTCATTGCATTTTGTATTTGGTCGGAATACAAATGCGGGTATGTATATACAGTTTATGGATAATCCTGTAATTCGTTACGGGAGTATTTCTGGAGTTGCCAGTTTTTCTTCCCTCGGTTAAATATTAGCTTTAATGTTTAATTATTGATAAATGTGTTTGTATCTTTTTGGCCAAATTTCCTTCTCTTTTTCCACCTTGGCCGAATCCATCTTTGATGTGGGATTGTTTTGGATGTGGTGAGTCATTTGGTGAGTCATCATGGATGTTTCTTGTTGGGCATGGGCTTTGTGTGAGTGACCCATTTACATTAATTGCTTTTGTTATGTGAAGGATTTTTTTGTGAGTGAGGTGGCTGCATATTCTTTTGATGGAGGGATTTTCTTTTGGGTTTTTTTAATTAATCAATGATTATTATTCCTTTAGCTTTCCCACCTCCTCAATTCCATTCACAGAGCTTGCTGTGAAATGGCCGAGCCCATTTGATGGGTAAGGAATATTTCTTCATTGCAAAATCCATGATTCACTTCATCACTCCATGGAAATTTCATTAACCCTTCACCCAATTCGTTGGGTGTCTTGAGACAAAGTATTCTACACTATCTCTACTTCAATCTTGGACATGTCGACTAGCAAACTTCGTGTCTGAGTTGCTTCAGATTGAAGCGGGAGCCCGTATAAAGATCCGTTGACGTGGTGCCACTCCGACGAGGAGACCGGAGATCGAGCGAGATCGGAGATGCCGCGAGGAGCGTGGGATGATGGCTAAAGACCAAAGGACACGGATCGATCGGTAGAGCCATTCTATCATTTTGTAGATTGCTGGTTTAATATTAATAGCCCGATCCGGTTTACAGTCTATATTAGCGCCAGTTTATGAAAAAGTTTTTATTCCGCGTTGGGTCTCAGATTATTGGCCGGGACGTTGGTGTAGACTTACATGGTATCATAGACACGCTATTAACCTTTACTAGTTTGTTCTAGCATGTTTAAAATATCGATCGGACGAAATTTCCATAACTGCAATTCCGTATTTTAAGTATCTGCCGAATTTTTAAATTGGTCTAAAAATTATTTCAGGTATGTCAGAAAATCGAGCAGGCTTTTCTAAGACTGCAGAAGAAATTTGGTAGACTGATCCCACGGAACCGCAGCGTAACCACCGCAGAACCCATGGGTTTGCCGCAGTTCCGCCGCCGTTTTGGGGATTCATTGCACCATTTTTCTTCTGGGTGTCTTTCATGTGGAATTGTGGTTTCTGGAATATTTTATTTGGGCCCAGATTTGTTTGAGTACTGGATTTGTACTTGGGGCCCACTTCGAAAAGTTTTGTCGATCGGAATTTTAAATGTGTTGGTTTACAGTACTTACATTATATCTCTGACCGTGAATGTCATTCGAGCGGTAAATATCGTCTAATTGCTATAGTCCTTTTAGACGAGTTTGAGAACTTGACATTCACGTTGATGTTCTGTGTTATGCTGTGATGTTGCGAATTTGTCGTGGTGGATAGCTTGCGTGCAATGGTAGTGCAATTTGGATGTATTTGTACATTTGATATCGCGGGGCGAGCGTCCAACATGAAGACTGCCGTCGCTGCCTGTTTGTATATTATTCTTATGGGGCACGACCGGGTTGAGGTCGATGTACCCGTTGTACATATTTTCTTTTCTGTACTAGGATTACCCCACGACGGGGTGCACGGATAGCCGGGTTCTGGAGGGCAACAGGTCCGTATCTCATGGCTTTGAGAGGGAGGGGACCTCACTCTAGAATTGACAGACTATTCGCCACACTCGAAGAGCTACAGGTTGACCTAAGGAGGGGTGCTCAAGTTACCGTATTCCGTGAAGTGCCGGGTGGTTCATTCACTTTGCTGAAGGGGGCTGCCTCGCTTCAGGTTTTGACGGGTAACTTGTTACACTCGTAGGGGTCTAGGTTTCATTGCACAGGCTATCCACACGACCAGGGGAACGTAGGGTTTCAGTAGCGGCTCTGTGAAACCCGGGGATCCCAGATTATCTGTATTGTTCTGTGATGCTTATTACTTTTCTGTAATGTTGCATTTATCACGCCTGGAGCGATTATTGTATATAGATATATATACTAGTAGATATTGTATATGTTTTACACCCGCGCTAGTCCAGTCCCCGCTCTGTCGTTAGTTAAGTAACCTAACGGGTGATGACGAGACCTAGTGGCGAATGCGGATGGTATGTACGTATATTTTATTTTCGTTCTTTTCTGGTGTGATTAATTAATGGGACTGCGTTGATTTTGATCAATGCAAAAGGAAAACAAACCTGTTGGACGTTGTTGGAACAGTTTTCAAAAGTGCTATTACAAGGACGTTTTCTTTTGTTTTGCACAGTGGTATTCAGTTGGAATATCCTGCACATCATTCGATGAGGCAAGGGCCAAGATCCCTTCACCGGGAGTGACCCCTTGGGTAGAATTTTGCGTCAGGGTAATAACTTCACTATAATCGATTACTTGTTGCTTTGCATCGCGGTATTCAGTTGGAATATCCTACACCTCATTCCACGAGGAAAGAGCCGAGATCCCTTCACCGGGAGTGACCACTTTATAAAAGGTTTTCACCCCTATATTTTTGTAAAAAGCTATCAGGTTCCTTCAATGAGATCAAGTTCATTACGCTAAAGGTTTTTCTCCAAAAACCAGCCATAGCCCTCTGTCGTTTCAGACAGGTAGCACATAATATTCATGCTATGTTTGTTGGCCTTCGTCAAGGCATAGTGGATGGTAGCTGCTTGTTACTTTTCTGTTGCATAGATAGATGCCTTGGTTTGGGAAAATCGAATTACCTTGTTGGCCTTCGTAAAGGGTATGTACGGGTAGGTTCAGATTAACCTGGACAATGACTGGTAGAACTTGACATGTGACTTATGATTTGTTGGCCTTTGTCAAGGTCATAAGAGCATGGGGTAAAAATCCACATCGGGAGTTTCTAAAGAAACTGAAACTTGCCAGGCATACGCATACCTTCTGGAGTGTGATAACGTGAGTGGATTCCTTCACGTTATCATGCGATGATAGTTGGATCCCGATTCCTACTAATAAGTTGGTTTACTCTTCGGGTGAGCCCTACTAATTCTTCTTTCAGGTTTGGGGGATAATTTGACGACACAGTGGGAGGTTTCCTGATTAGATAAAGTGATAACCATTCTGATCTAGGTTAGAGTGCATGCAGAGTGTTTCTTTTCTCTCTCTTTGGCAGCGACCATTGACCGACCCTAGACCATGACTCAGTGACCAAGTTGACCGAACTTTCTTAAAACACTGGCTTTTGGATTGTCTGAGTTGCATAAGTCATTGCCAATCCTTCTTTTACCCTTTGTATTTCTCCAGAAGACCTCGTATTACTGCGAACATCAACTTCCATTGGATAAATCCATTGTATGGTTATATACGAACTCGAAGGGACTTCTTCGAGGATGGATTCAGGTTCAGGAGAAATTGAATTGGTTTATTCAGTTGTCTTTTATCATCACCTTCTCTCAGGTTGCGAGGGCTCCTTGGTTTAGGAGAGTACACCTATTACGCTTATTGGATAGTATTCTTCCAAACCATAGGCAGGCGCCGAAAGGTAGGGAATGAAGAAAACCAATTATCCTAAGTAGGGTGTACAGAAGGTAATAAGTAAAGACATATGAAGGGATTAGAAAGAGGGCAAAGTAAAATGCGACTGGTATCATTCACGACCAAACCGTGTACATCATCGCCACTCCTATTTCACCTTTGCTTTTCTCCGGTTCAGGAGGAATAGAATAAGGTATTATTCAGTTGTCTTTTATCATCACCTTCTCTCAGGTTGCGAGTACTCCTAGGTTTAGGAGGGTACACCTATTACGCTTATTGGATAGTCTTCTTCTAAATCATAGGCTGGAGCCGAACGGTAGGGAAGGAAGAAACCCATTTATCTTAACGAGGGTGTACAGAAGGTAATGAATAAAGACAAATAAAGGGATTTGGAGAGATGACAATGAAATATACGGTTACAGTCATGAATCTGGATAATGGAAGAGGTATTACTATGAATACCAGGATACCCCTTCGAAATATATTCATGCTTCAGTTTCACTGTGCGTTGTTAAAGGAAAATTGATTTCCCGATTAGATACTTACTCCAGGGTATGTATTTACCAGGTATGATTCACTTCTGTATGGTTTTACAAATGATGAGTATGAGTAAGTTATTGGGAATTAGGTGATCATCCTCATTATATCGGAATTCGTTGTAATTGGTGATATTTGAGGAAATCGCCTGGGTACAGTTTTCAACCTACGACGCACAGGGTTTGAGTTATTCGACTCAGGGGACACATACAGAGTATTGTATGTTGTCCAGTGTACATTAGGACAAAGGGGTTGGTACTCATACTATATTCTGTTTACTTGTGACTTCTCTAGTTTTAGACTTGTGTTTCGTAGAATTACAAGGTCTATGTTTTGAGAAGTTATTGGTACAAGAATAAAGTAGAGAACTAGGTGTCGCAAGTATCGGGATTCTTCAAGGAGATCGAAGATGTAGATACTTGTGTTTGGTATTCAGTTGATAGTAATGGTTTTGAGAAACTTGTTTCTCTTTCGGGTTACACATAATTGGATGCACTCCTAAGTTGAGTAATGCTGATCGGTCTCTCTTCATTTTGTTGACATGCACTGGAGACAGCTGCATGATTTGAATCTGGTTCCAATTAAATCAGTGCCAAAGTTTCTATATTTGATATAAAATGATTCATATCTTAACGATGTTAAGGTACGGGGAGTTTTCCGGCTTATGCTTAAAACCAGACTCTGGATAACTCAAGGCATGTTTCTGTAATGGCAGTTTGTGGGTTGACCCAGGCTATGACGAGGGTTGACTTTCTACCATCTGGAAGATATATGGTGATACTGTTCTTGACTCGCCACAGTTTTAGTAAAATGGATTTTTTCAGAAAACAGTAGTGGGAGTATGGTAGAACTGGAAGAGATTCCAGAACCGCAAACGATTACAGAAAATTTAATAGAACCTAAAGATTCAATCAGGTTTGACATTCCATTAGCCACTCTGCAGATATGGTGGGTAACCTCAGACACCCGAGAGGTACTCCGTAGCCTCAAAGACAGTGACAGGGAGGTTCTTGTTTACCCAGACTTGACACTATTGTTGTTCCAGGTTATGAGACCCGGCAGGAGGATGAGTATAGCATCTTTCTAGAATAGCTTTAGAAGTGCAAGTGTATATGACTCTGCCAGAGGGTTGTCGTAGTCAGTGGGAGCAGCGGAAGCATAGTGGGCAAGTTGCTTATGTCTATTTATAGACTAAAGAAGATATAGCGGAGATAGATCATCTATTTTTGATGTGACAGTAATAGGTTTGACTTCATCAGAATAGGGGATGGATCTGTTAAGAAGGTAGTAGAGTGTGACGTCCTGGTATTTGGATGACATACACAGAGTAGGAAATAAAATTTTTATACTACGATCGGTTTTAATATGGTTGTCACACAGTAGTTTCTCCACACAGGATATGGATATAATATCAGACATTCTGGTTACTAGATCTAGGGTTTTAGATCTAGATTTGGGTAGTTTCCCAATCTGGGTACTTAGACAGTATTCTAAAGGTATTTAGAATAGATGACTCCTGGCATGGTGGTGTACCTGCTGGTGATGGAGTCACCCTCTCTAAAGGTGTCTTACAGACTAAAGGGGAGAGGGATGTGCGTGATTGGCAGATCACTTGCTTAGGCAATTGAGTCGATCATGAGATGTCAAGTACCACACTAGATGTTGTTTTTGCACTAGATGCAATAGGTTGATATTAATTCAATCCTGGAGAAACATTCGGAAGCAGTTTTAGAACATAAGTGGATGTTCTAGGGATTTGATGACGGCAGCTTCCTTCGGGAGACAGTTATCATTCCAGGCTTCCAAGGTGACATGGATGACAGAGTGATTGTCAGAATTTGGACAGGTGGTCCAACAGGATACTGTGAGAGGCATGGTGCAGGATACTGATTAGGTTCAGTTGACGATACAGTCTAAGAAGTTTGGATTTGGAGTTCATTTATGAATTAGGTCCCATCAGATATCCAGACATATTCTAAGACAGGTATTACTCAATTCGGGAGATGGCTTTCTCCGCGAACATGAGATTAAGTGAGACATAGAAAGAAACATCAGGGCGGATCCACTCACTGAGGCTATTTCTCGAACACAATAGTTTTACAAACGAGCTTTGTGAAACGGATTAGTAGAGGAGTTGGATGTTCGGTATCACACGGGCTATGAGTATGCGACATCGCAATAATTATCCTTAAGTGCAAGTGGGAGATTGTTTGATGTAGTGCCCTCAAAGTCAATTATTGGATCGCAGGTACGTGATTGCAATAATTGAGGGAGGACCTATACTGGTAGGACAGTCTTACTCGAGATGATAGTATGTTATCTAGTTTATCTTTATCATCGTGTACTGCTTTAGGTGACATTATAGATCACTATTACACGTTGATAGAGCCCCTAGTATCCTGCTTGACTACCAACAGTATGATGGCGATCATATACGTGAGAGTTGGGTAGTGTATAAGCACATCCTTAAAAGTGGTCCCTAGTCATGGGAGTTTCGAGACAGGGCATCGATACTCCGGAATAGACTAGTGTATACAGTCGAGACCCCGACGAGCGGCGGTGGCCGGTCTCACAAGCCATTGGTGTCAGTTGGATCACCTAAGATGTATAGAGGTGCTCATTGGGTTATGAGTGCACCGGACAAGACTCGAGGGGAACCTGCTAGTTGGTATTATACCAAGCGTCAGATAGCAGTTCCCAGGTGACATGTGTACAGGTTAGGTCATCGACCTGAGGTCGTCATTTGTCCCGTGTGAGTTCCCACTGTGCTTTGATTATTACCCTACCATGGCTCAAAGGAGTCGTGCAAACAGGTTTTAGTTGGGTACAGTCCCGAGCCACATGGAGGCAAGTGAGCGGATCGGCAGGGGATTCGTCTCTCCCGGTATTGGGGGTGAGATCGCGCTGTGTCTAGGAGAGCCATTACACAAAGCCCCCGACCGAGGCAGGAGATTTTCTGGTAGGTACTCCTGTAGTATCTCAGGCTGTTCTGGGCTACACTCTGACACGACTTATACCGTTATTGGAGGTCTGACGTTACCAGCCCCCTAGGCCCGATATGCGATGCTCATAGACGAACGGACCAGACTATACGGATATTGTCACTGATAGGCTCAGTAGGGTTTCAGAATGAGTTCGCTCATCAGCTTCCCTTTCGGTCAGTACATGGGCAGCCGTTACATACAGCTAGTACCACTGACGGCTTGTGGTTAAATCCACTGCAAGTGTATTGACGAGTCTTTAGAGTCTCCCACAGATAGTTTTCCAAGTTCGGGCGAAATGTTGTAAAGGCCGTATGGTTTTATGGCAGGGTTCAAACATGCACGTGCACTTGTGCACGTGTCATGGTTCAGACAGATAATACTAGTGGGATTTGGTTTAAGACGGATTCTAGTATTATATTGTGTAGTAATATTTTGTCTCATTGAATTTTGTATTCGGTCGGAATACAAATGCGGGTATGTATATACAGTTTAGGGATAATCCTGTAATTCGTTACGGGATTATTTTTGGAGTTGCCAGTTTTTCTTCCCTCGGTTAAACATTAGGTTTAATGTTTAATTATTGATAAATGTGTTTGTATCTTTTTGGCCAAATTTCCTTCTCTTTTTCCACCTTGGCCGAATTCATCTTTGATGTGGGATTGTTTTGGATGTGGTGAGTCATTTGGTGAGTCATCATGGATGTTTCTTGTTGGGCATGGGCTTTGTGTGAGTCACCCCTTTACATTAATTGCTTTTGTTGTGTGAAGGATTTTTTTGTAAGCGAGGTGGCTGCAGATTCTTTTGATGGAGGGTTTTTCTTTTGGGGTTTTTAATTAATCAATGATTATTATTCCTTTAGCTTTCCCACCTCCTCAATTCCATTCACAGAGCTTGCTGTGAAATGGCTGAGCCTTTTTTATGGGTAAGGAATTGTTCTTCATTGCAAAATCCATGATTCACTTCATCACTCCATGGCAACTTCATTAACCCTTCACCCAATTCGTTGGGTGTCTTAAGACAATGTATTCTACACTATCTCTACTTCAATCTTGGACATGTCGACTATCAAACTTCGTGTCCGAGTTGCTTCAGATTGAAGCGGGAGCCCGTATAAAGATTCGCTGACATGGTGCCTCTCCGACGAGGAGACCGGAAATCGAGCGAGATCGGAGATACCGCGAGGAGCGTGGAATGATGGCTAAAGACCGAAGGACACTGATCAATCGGTATAGCCATTCTATCATTTTGTAGATTGCTAACTTAATGTTAATAGCCCGATCCGGTTTACAGTCTATGTTAGCGCCAGTTTATGAAAAAGTTTTTATTCCGCGTTTGGCTTCAGATTATTGGCCGGGGCGCTGGCATAGACTTACAAACAATTCGGAGATTTATGAAAGTAAGGAGATTCAGTGATATATTTAAGATTTTATGTGCTCAAAAATCATCTAAATTGACGATAAAACCACAGAAAAAATCTGGAGCCACGAAGACAAAAAAACGGTGGTGGATAAGCGGTCGATTTTAGGACGTTCGATGAGATTTTTTATGGGCACGATTGTCTTTCCATATAAATTAATGTAAGATATATGGTTTTGTTTTTTGAAGATTCTAAACGCACGGAATAGAATCCAACAGAGCAATTAGAATAGATTATCATAATTGTTGGAAAGTAGATTATCTTGTATTTTCTATTATTTGTTCTCCAATCTTCCTTAACCATATAAAAGAATTCATGTTAGGGTTTCGTATCTTTCTCATCTCTCTATTGGCAATAAACTAAAGGGTTTTCTTTTGAGAGATCAACACCAGTGTAATAATTTTTATGAATAAATTTTTGCTTTATTTTATTATGAAGAGTAACTAATTTCTCTTCTAGGTTTTTGTACTTATTTACCCTATTTGGTTGGATGTTATATTGATTTCTTTTCTGGTGCTTAAATGTTAATCTCTTATTATTAAATTCTTCTTATTAAGTTTATTATCTAAAAAACTAATCTTTTTAATGATAGTTGACTCCTAGAAAGAAGATTAGGAGAAGATGACAACACCAAAAAACTTATTAGGTTAAATGATAGATTGATGCCTTACAGATCTAATAAGGGAAGGTAAAAGACGAGTTTAATTCAAAGAAATTAAAACTAGGTAGTTAAGGGTGATCGAAGTTATTCGATAAGATGATAGAAGTAAGATCACCTACCGCTATAAATCGAAGATTAAATGTAGATTATTTTTAATTAATTAGAGGAAGTGTTTTAATATTGCTATCTAAATGATATTTTTATAATTGATAGGTTAACTTTAATAACATTAAATTAACCTATACTTTTATAGGATTAATAAAAAATGTATTAAATATAGATCTAGAAAAGAAGTGTTATCTTTTAAACCAACCAATAGAGATAAATAAATGCAAAATCCTAGATTCTTCTATATTCATAAAAAAATCATTTTTATTTGCATTTTAAAAAAATCTTACTCTCTAACTTAATTTAAAAGTAGTTAACACACCTCTCTGTGGGAATGATCCTCAAGTACAATTGCGATAAGCAGTATACTTGTAGTTAAATTTGGAGTCTAATAAAATCCCCATCAAGTGACGATATAGTTTTGGGATATTTCGGTCCAACATTCCTGTGTTCGGGACGATGTTTTAGTATAGGGACATTTCGGTCCAATATCATCATGTTTGGAGTAACGTATTATTTTAAGGACATCTCGGTCCCACATTCCCGCGTTCGGGACGAAATGATAGTTTAGGGACATTTCAGTACAACATTCCCGCGTCAGGACGAAATGATAGTTTAGAGACTTATCGGTCCAACATTCCCTTGTTCGGGAAGAAATGGCAGTTTAGGGAAATTTCGGTCCAACATTACCGTGTTCGGGATGAAGTACATAACTTTCAGATTTCCGACTTAGGAAGATAAGGAGCGGACATAGGCGTCGTCATTTATCATTGACATACGTTGTAACCCCTTAAGCATAATATTTCTTGAGGAATCGACTGTTTATTGGTCGATATATTCTTTCTGCTTGCATATTCACGAGTTGGTAAGCCCACCTTAGTAGACTTCCTCTATAACATACGGGCCTTTATAGTTTGGCTCGAATTTTCCACGCTTTGCGTGGTTAGGGATCATGGGTCTTTTGACAACCAGTATGAGTTCCCCTTGGCAGAATATATTTGGTATGGTCAGTCTTTCGTATACTTGGGTCATTCTCGTTCGATATCTTTCCAGGCTTTACGGTGCCACAAGACGGGACTCATCAAGCATGTCGAGTTCTTTGAGTCGGAGGTGAGTGTTATCCTCATCCGTAAGCTCATGGTGGACTGCTATCCTTAACGAGGGAAGTTCTATCTCCAACGGAAGCACCGTTTCGGCTCCAAACACCAGGGCATAAGGTGTTCTCTTTATTGTTGTCTTGAACGTTGTTCATTATGCCTAAAGAGCTTCGTGCAGTCTCTAATGCCAGTCCTTTTTATTATTGGACACCATATTCTTTATGAGTTTCTTCAACGTCTTGTTGAAGGCTTCAGTTAGACTGTTGGCACGAGAGTTATAGATGGAAGAATACCTCCAGTCTATCTTGTGTTGCCTGGCTAAGCGACTTATTTTATGGCTCCTGTTGGCTGGTCTGTTGTTCGAGATTATACGTCATGGAACTCTTAATTGGTATGTCATATAAGTTTTGAAGAAATGGAGAATGTTCTCCGTTTTGATTTCTCTCAGCGGTATCGCTTCCGCCCATTTGGAGAAGTAGTCAGTTTTTGCCAAGATGAATCAATTCCCTCTTGATGACGCCGGCTCAATAGGGCCGATGATATCGGTTCCCCATATCTCGAACGGCCAGCTGGTTATAGTCGAATGCAGCGGATTAAGGTGTTGATGAATGAAATCCTCATGAATTTGACATGCATGGCAGCGCTTCGCATATTTGATACAGTCTTGCATCATCGTGGGCCAGAAGTAACCCATTCTCTTGATCTTCAATTTCATCTTGGTCCCGCTTGATGGGAGCTGCAAAGTCTATCGTGTATTTCTTGGAAGACTTTCTTTGCTTCTTTTAGCCCTAGGTATCTCAACCATACAGAGTCAAAAGATCATTTGTATAATGTCTCGTTGATGAAAGCGAATGAAAGAGCTCATTTCATGAGATGATGTCTAAATGAGGAATCTTCTCATGTGATGTATATTATAGTATGCCCAAGAGGCCATTATTATACATGTATATTATAGTGGATGCTTGGACATATATAGGGAGGACTTTCTTGCTCGACAAGATAGTATCTATCTGGTTGCTCTTTATCTTAACATGTACACTTATTGTCTCTCTATTACATGTTGATAAAGCCCTTAGGATGAGTACTTGACTACCAGGATTATGAAGCAGATCATACTAATGGGGCAGAGGTAGTCGGTAAGTTGTTCATATCATAATATTGCATTATTATATTCCCCAGTCCTAGTCATTTTACAAATAAACAGGTGCTTTTGACCCATGACTGCTACATAGTTGCAGGTTACAGATTCTCAGGACAAAAACAGTGAAAAAGACAAAAGACGATACAAAAGTGAGACTACGACCAATAAATGGTGGAATTTGGATCAAGCCTACACGAAGGTCAGTTCACCGAGCATAAAGGCAGCAACATGAAGAAACAGTAAAAGTCCACTACAATGTTCACTGGAAAGATCTGGAAAAAAACCAGAAGACATTTTGAAGAAAAAACTGAATAAAACAGAGAAAAACTGCAAGAAGACCAAACCCAAGAAAATAGAGCTCACAAGCCCCACACATGGCCACGGAACCGCGGCCAAATGTGGGGTTTGGCCGCGGAACCGTGGCCATCAAGTGCCCTTGTCGGTGCAAATTGAGTCGGTGCGCTGGCGGTGCGTAGAGCGTTGACTAGGTCTTTTTCTTAGGGGGTATTTTTGTAAAAGCAGATGTGCGAGTCAATTGTAACCTAGGGTTTCTATGAATCTATAAATAGAAGCCCTAATACCTCTTTTGTGGTATGCCTCTTTTCATTTCATAAATTCAGATCTGTACTGTATTGATGTTTGGAGAGAGCCATCAATAAAAATTAGTAAGTTCTTTCATTCTATTGCCTTAGTTTACTTTAATTTAGAATGTCATTCAATTACCTAATGAGCGTGTAGTCTCCTCGCTTGTTAGGGTTAGCTTTAGGGAAAGGTTTGAGAGATGAACTCTCTCACCCCTTTCTTGCCCCATCACACATAATAATTAGAACTCCATGCATACACGCACACACCGCTCCCTGCGGCACCTTACCCCTCGAGATAACGGTGATACCGTAGTATAAAGGACCGGTTGTGTATGTTTTCCTTGGAGGTTAGGATAAGGATCGATAAAGGAAGGACAAGAACCTAAAGGAAGAACCACCGTTTCTTCCCGACGGTTCTAATCCCTTTTATTGATAATTACCATAACACCTAATAGATCTAAAATAAGGCTATGAAAGCGGTGAGAAAACATTCAATCTCCCAACTTACCCTAGACCTAACCCTAGCAAGACTTAGATCTAGATAATCTAAGTATAAATCAATTTAGGTTTTAGAAATAATCAATCGGACACCCATCGGAATTAACTCGTTAGAGCGATTAGGAAAACACAAAATTCCTGTGGACCGACTCGTACTCACCGGCTAGCTACTAAGCGGCGCCGTTCTTGATTGCAGTTTAGAAATATTTTTGATTCATCTTTTAAAAGCGCATAAGCTAATTAAAATCCCTTTAAATCAAATGGCGCCGTTGCCAGGGATGACGTAGTATTTTCTTTTTGCAATTTCGGGTTAATCTAAATTAAAAAAAATCAAAAAAACAGAAGAAAAAAAATTATAAAATTTTTATCATTTATTGTTTGAAGGGTATTTTTGTGTGAATCTTTGCAGGATCGACGGATCTGGAAAAATCCGGATAGCGAAACAGAAAAATAAAAATCTGAACCACAGAGGAACGTCAAACCAGAGGGGCGCAGAACTTTTTGGGAACCGAGCCTGACAACAGACCGCGGAACCGCGGTCGTGAAGCACATCTGGCGGCGGAAACGCGGCTATCTGGACGACTCAGCACGTGAAAAAAATTCTCGGGAAGCGAACCTACATTCCAACCGCGGAAACGCGGCGATATCCCACTTCCCGCCGCGGAAACGCGGTCATCTGACGTCATCATTTGGCAAAAATCCCTCGGTTTGTTTTCTTTCTCTCTCCTCTGCAACCTCAAATATCTCCTCTGTAGATTTTCCTGCAGAATTCTTTGCGCTTAAAAAAATCTTCCCCCTTCCAATAACAATCTTGTGCAGGATTCTTTGCGTCGCGCTTAAAATAAAAAAATTGATTGCAAGTGATTTTTTTCCTGTTTTGCATATCTTTAATCGGACTTTAAGGGGCTTGAGACCAATCCAGATTGGATGGGGATTTCATCACCCTTCCCAGGACCCCAGAAATCACATAAGGCATTTGCATTAACCATATTTAATTAAAAAAATACTAGACTCAGCCCTAAGGACGCCGCGCTCAATAGGACAGAGGACTAGTTATAGGCATCGACCGTTTATCCTAACCTGACTTTGCGGTGTCTAGGCAAGTGTGTCTAAGGAGAGTGGTTACTTAATTAGGGCCACTAGTTATAGTGGAGAGCCTCCCACTCACCTGCCACTTACCTGGCCGCAATTGGCGGTGAAAAGGCGGTTTGAGGTCCTAATTGTAGCCCTTTGGAACAGTTAGGAGCTGTCTAGCTGACCTAGGTGACCCTAGATCTAGGCCTGATTGTGCATTTTTGGTTGATCGAAAGTGTGTCTAAGCCCTTTATCGAAAATCTTTTTTTTGCAAAAAGTTCCAAATAAAGAAAAAGAAAAAGAAAAAAAAATTTATAAAAAAAACTTGCAACTTGTCGCTTAAAATCCGTGCGCCCCACCACCACCCACTTTCTTCTCATTGACATTTTCTTACCCCCAGATTCTGTTTTTCACCTTTTTGACTACACTACCTCTTTAGTGCATGTCACTTTGGACTAGGGACACTAGCGCCCGATTAGTCCGTGTTTCGTTGGTACCGACCGACGAAGCTTTCGACTCCGAAGTCAAAATTCCTTCCACTTCCTTACCCCCACCTTCAAATTCTTCCGAAGGTATGTCGGGATATAATCCCAACAACACCTTACGCATGGGACTGATTCCACCCCCGTTAGGTGCGAATAACCCGAATCACCCGCCTGTTGTAGCGCCCCAACGAATCGCGCTCCAGGATCTCTTCTACCCTGTCCTCACCTCCTTACCCACCTGTCTTTCACCCCCACCGGCAAATAGGGACAATTTTGAGATAAAACCCCATTTCATCAATATGCTGCCCAAATTTCACGGATTGGAATCCGAAGATGCCTATATCTTTATCAACAAATTCCAAAACGTTTGCGCTATAATGAAAACAACCCAATTATCAGATGATGCTATAAGGCTAAGGGTCATTCCTTTCACCTTATGTGACTTATCCGAGAAGTGGTTATACAGCACAGCATCACATTCAATTAGAAATTGGGACGAGTTTGTTAAAGCTTTTCTTAAAAAGTTTTATCCTCATCACAAGACCGCGAGAATTCGCAATGAGATTATACAATTTGCCCAGCTTCCTTCCGAACCATTTTGGAAGTGTTTTGAAAGATTCAAAGACCTACTGGTTCAATGCCCTCACCATGGGATCGAAAATTGGCAACTTTGCCAAACATTATACGAGGGATTGAACCCCGCAACGAAGCAGTTGCTAGAAACCATTTGTTAAGGTCACTTTCTAACCAAATCTAGTGAGGAAGCGTGGCAGTTTCTCGAGGATCTTAGTGAACAAACAATTCAGTGGGAGAGCACAAAGACCACCTCATCTTCTTCTATTGGTCAATCTAGGGCAGGCATACATCAATTAGATATGTCGATTGCTATGAAGGCCGAGATGGCCGCACTTACGAAAAAGCTAGAAGCCATTGAGACCAAAATCTCATCGTCTTCTCCTGCCCCTGCTTTACCCCCACGAACTGTTTGTGCTTGTTGTTCGGATCCATCACACCTTACCGAAGAGTGTCCTTACAATCCACCTGTTCAAGGACAAGATCATGTCAATGCTGCCTTTCAGCAACGACAAAGAAATGATCCTTACTCTTCGACTTACAATCCGGGTTGGAGGAGTCACCCAAATTTTGCTTGGAATCAAAATCAACAACTCCAAGGAAACAACAACTTTCAAAGGCCTCCTCCTCCACAACAACAAGCACCCCAACAAACTCAATACCAATAACCTTTCCAACCACAACCTTATTCAAATCAAACGAACAATTTTGTTCAACCAAATGATGATAAGGTTATCGCGCTAGAAAAAAGTCTAGATGCGTTTCTCAAGCAATCTACAGAATCCGCAGCAAGGTTGGAAAATTCCATCCAGTCTTTGGTGCACAATAATGCTTCATACGATCTGTCACGCCCCGCTTTCCAGAGTACGCTAGATTGGGCACGTGACATAGCCAACCATGCTACCTGTGGGTAGGAAGTATCCATCCACAGTCACATTACGGCTGTAGAGATATCAAGAACAAGATAAAACTATCTAAAACATGTTCATAATCGAGAATAACAGGAGTCAATAATAAATAAATGGGGAAGCAAATGATCCAATATAAATAACTGAAAAGTGTGTCCCATAATGCGGGCTCACATCAGGAAATAAATACAGGAAATAAAACTAAATACTACTGAACTCACAGCTCAGCCTGCTGGCTGAAGTACACCTGCTCGGACTGCAACAGCGGTACGGAATCTGGGCCATGCAAAACCCAGACGTCAGCGCGTCATGTCAACAAGTAATATAATATGAACAGTGTATTAGGCAATGCAGAACTAAACATGAATAAAGCGATAATGTGAAACAAGCGGTGCAGGGTAATGTGCAGTGGATAACTAAACTGTTCTATCGGGTTTCCTAGTCTAAAGTCTTTGAAATCAATTTGAGTAATCCTCCATGTAACTCAAAGGATATGTCCCGTTACCCCCCGGGACCACGGATCAGGAATATATGAACCAATAGTGGTTCTGTCCCGTTACCTCCCAGGACCACGGATCAGGAAAATGTAAGAGTTACGAATGGCTCTGTCCCGTTACCCCCCGGGACCACGGATCAAGTAATACCCTTTTAATTTACACTTTAGTTTACACTTTTGATTTCCCCATACCCCCAAGTTATGTATGTCGAGTCAGGTATTCAGTAATCAAGAACTAATGCCAACACAGGATCAGATAAAAGCAGGTTTGTCTGGATAGACAACAGGAACGGTCCATGAGGACTACATGTTATGTTTGTTGGCATTAGACACAAGATCAGGTAACAAGTAAAGCCATGGTACATCAGGTCCAGCCAGGTAATGTATAAAGGTGTCATGTCATGTCAAGAGTGTACGGTACCATGTCATGTCAAGTAGGAAGTGTAACAGGTCATGTCAGGAAGCACAAGATGTCATGTGGGTGCTCATAATCAAACTAACATAAGTATGTGTATAAATAAACAAGCATGAGTACTATCAGAACAATAAACTGGAACATGTAATATGATATGCAAATAGATTTAATTACAAGGATATGGATGCACAGTTATCGATTAGGGTTACATTTATAGTTCCAATATTAATTAAGATGCAATTTATTAAACATGGTGTGTTAATATCACATTATTATGTAGTAATGTGGTCTATGGATGCAATTATATGTATCTTAAATGCGATGGATGCAAACGGGTATTCGAAAAGTTATAAAACTATAAAATGGTAATGTGGGATGTACAACTAAGCAATATGTGATATAAATGTTGATATAATAATATTAATATGGATAGCATATTCAAAGCGATTAATAACTATAAAAGTGGTATTGATTAACCATGCACAAGAAGGTTCCGTTCAGAAATTCAGCGTCATCCTAATTTGTAAAATAGCTTAAAAATTACAAACGTTCTCCAAAAGGGACGTGTCTTATACCAAAACAAAGATAATTCAATAAGGTTTTCAGTTTTATAAGTATAAGCATCTCAGGTTGTCCATACAAAAAGTTATGAACATTCGAAGTTGAAAGTTTGCTGCTGGAATTTCCCTGGACAGCGGTTTGGAGACATTTTCATTTGCATTTTATGTTATTTAAACAATTTATTTTGTAAGTAAATATTTTATTGAGTTATAGTATTATGAGTCAGCTTCGTAACGAACTAAAGAACGTATACTAATGATTTTTCTATGATTTATAATGAATTTTATAAGATAAGGTGTACAGTAAATTTCAGATTTGTCATATCCGATTTTTCAACGACGTTTCATGTGTAAACTATAAGATTTTCAAATGTATAACATTATAAAATGAAGATTATAAATTAATTAAAGATAATAATAATAAATATTATGACGATATATATTTTAAATGATATGGTTGCAGTATGATGTAATCTAGTATGTCACAAGATAAGTTTTCATGATCTAGATTTAATATGATATAAACGGATGCAAACGGAACATCGAAACGTTATAAAATTAAACATGGGGCGCTAGATTTAAACTATAGGTATGGTATTTATTTAAATAGGTATAAAATGAATTATATAGCATGTAGCAAGATTAACTTGCCTCAATGGGTCGCGAATCGGGAAAACGGAACGTTAACCGTCGGCGGGGAAAATTCGCGACGGGCGCACGGTTCACGGAATGAACCCAAATGACGAACAAAGGAACCACACGGGTCAGGGTACCTCGCTGGAACGTCGAGAAGCGTCACCGGCACGACGAAATTCCGGCAACAAAAGAACAGTTAAAAAAATGAGAAACGAGACATGAAGCAAGAAGAGAAAGAATGATAAAGAGAAGTATGAGAGAATATATGAGAGAGAGAGAGAGAGTGGAGAGAGAGAGTGGAGAGAGAGAGCTGCAGGTGGGGGCCCACGGAATTAAAAGGAACGCGATTGGCTAAAGGGGAATCGTTAGTTAGGGATAAATATTAATTAAAGATTCAAAACATTTTAAGTAACAGTAGGATATATATATAGGTTAATTTAAAGATTTAAAATATAGGTAATGAACAGTAAGATATCAGGTTAGTTAGAAAAATATATGCAATGGTTTTAATAATATTAAAATTTGGGATTTTGGCGCCAAATAAAACATTTCCAAATCGCGCCCGGGTCGAGTCCAAAAATTTGAAATTGAAATAATAGGATTTTAAGCGGGATCCAAATTTTAAAATTAAGTGTTTTATGATTAAAAAGCATACCCCCAAAACGGACACATGTACGCGCGCGTAGCCGTCCAAACTCGCCCGTTTCACTGAACGGGACGAGAACACAATGCACGGACACTACCACGAGGCTAGGGGTGTCAAGTAGGCCAAGATGAATATTTTCAATTTTATTTTAGATACCAAAATTTGTTATATGTAGAAATGACTTTACCGGGTAAATTTTACAGTAAGCAACAAACAAGCAAGTTAAATGAAATGAGTACCACATTATGCTCAAACGGTAACTGAAAATTGTAGAATTGGGCTCGGGTGTTACATTATACCCAACTACAAAAAGAATTTTGTCCTCGAAATTCCAAGAATACAAAGATAGATAACTACAAGAAAAGGTGAGGAAACTTCTGCCGGATTTCATCTTCTCGTTCCTAAGTGGACTCTCCATGCGAGCGATTACCCCAAGAAACAAGCACAAGGGGGATAATCTTGTTCTTAAGAACCTTTTCCCTTCGATCCACGATTTCAATCGGTCGCTCCTCAAAAGTCAAGTCTTCTCGTACTGTTAGCTCCGAATGATCCAAAACGTGTGTTTCATCTCGAACATACTTATGGAGTTGAGATACGTGAAACATATCGTGCACATTTGCCAAGGACTGCGGTAACGCCAAACGATACGCAACCTCACCAACACGCTCCATGATCTCAAGGGTCCAACGAATCGAGGACTAAGCTTTCCTCGACTTCCAAAACGAATCACCCCTCTAGTCGGTGATATCTTAAAGAATACCAAATCACCCACGGTGAACTCTAGAGGTCTTCTTGACGTATCTGCCCAACTCTTCTGTCGGTCCTGTGCTGCCTTCGTAGATTTCTGATAGGGTTAACCTTCTCAACTGTCTGCACAACCAAATCTGGTCCCAATAATCTTCGATCACCGACATTGTCCCAACAAACAGGTGAACGGCATTTACGACTATACAAAGCTTCAAATGGAGCCATCTGAATAGTTGCCTGAAAACTGTTGTTGTAAGACAACTCCACCAAAAGTAGATGATCCTCCCAAGACCCCTTGAAGTCCAACATGCATGCTCTCAACATATCCTCAAGAGTTTGGATCGTTCTCTCCAACTGACCATCAGTTTGAGGATGATAAGCTGTGCTAAACTTCAATCGAGTCCCCAAACTTTCCTGTAAACTCCTCCAGAAGTGTGATAAGAACCGAGTGTCCCGATCGGACACGATGCTCACCGGTACTCCATGCAATCTTACAATCTCCTGCATGTACCGCTCTGCCAAAGTCTCTGTTGATTGACCAACCCGAAAAGGAATAAAGTGAGCTGCCTTGGTCAATCGGTCAACAATTACGCATACTGCATTGTTGCCTTTTGGACTCCGCGGTAAAGCCGTCACGAAATCCATGGTTATATGTTCCCACTTCCACTGAGGAATCGGAAGTGGTTGCAATAAACCAGCAACCCTTTGATGTTCAGCCTTAACTTGCTGACACACCAAGCACTTCGCCACAAAGCAAGCAATCTCCCGCTTCATGCCCTCCCACCAGAAATGCTGTCGAATATCTCGGTACATCTTTGTGCCTCCTGGATGTACAGAATAAGCTGAACTGTGTGCCTCCTTCATAAGCTCTTCACGAACATCACCCTTTGGCACACACAAACGGCTACCATACCTCAACGAACCATTTTCGTGGATCAATAAATCTGTTCGTAGCCCGGCTTCAACCTGCTCTCGAAACTTTTGCAGTCTAGGATCCTGCGATTGAGTTGCTTTAATATTGTCGATCAAAGACGAATGTACTTGCAGCTGCAACAACTGTCCCGTAGAACGCGGTAGCACAACCTCCAAGTCAAATCTTCGAAAATCTGCGACGATCTCCTTCTGCGTAGTTAACACCTGAATTACTGGTAACCGACTAAGCGCATCCGGCACAACATTAACCTTCCCCGGATGGTACTTAAGATCAAGATCGTAGTTAGCCATCAGCTCCAACCATCTACGCTGCCTCATATTAAGCTCCTTCTGTGTGAACACATACTTCAAGCTCTTATGGTCTGTAAAAACTTCGACTCTTTCGCCCAAAAGTTAGTGTCTCCAAATCTTCAAAGCGAAAATCACAGCCGCAAGCTCCAAGTCATGAGTTGGATAATTCTTCTCATGGGTCTTCAACTGTCTCGATGCGTATGCTACAGCCTTCCCATGCTGCATCAAAACACATCCCAATCCTTTCCCAGATGCGTCGCTGTGAATCACCAATCCTCCGGAATTGTCTGACACGGTCAGAATAGGGGCGGTTATTAACTTCTGCTTCAACGTCTCGAAAGCTAATGCACACTTATCCCCCCATACAAAAGGTACCTCCTTGCGCGTAAGCTTGGTCAACGGCTCTGCCAGACGAGCAAAGTTCTCCACAAATCTCCTGTAGTATCCGGCTAATCCAAGAAAACTTCTTATCTCAGCAACATTCTTTGGAATAGGCCAATCTCGAACTGCTGCAATCTTTTCTGGATCGACGGCAATGCCATCGCCAGACACAACATGCCCCAAAAACCTTACTTCCTCCAGCCAAAACTCGCACTTACTCATCTTCGCATACAATTTCTCCTGTCTCAACGTCTGCAGTGTGATCTTCAAATGCTCAGCATGCTCTTCAAAACTCTTCGAGTAAACCAGAATATCGTCAATGAATACCACAATGAAATGATCCAAGAACGGGGAAAAGATTCGGTTCATCAAGTCCATGAATACTGCCGGCGCATTCGTTACTCCGAAGGGCATCACTAAGTATTCGTAATGTCCATACCGAGTTCGGAACGCCGTCTTGCAAATATCTTCTGTTTTCACTCGGACCTGATGATATCCGGATCGTAAATCCAACTTCGAGAATACCCTCGCGCCACTAAGCTGCTCAAAAGTTCTCCAATGCGAGGGATAGGGTACTTGTTCTTGATAGCCACCTGGTTTAATTCTCGATAGTCGATGCACATCCTTCTTATGCCATCCTTCTTCTTTACTAGAAGAACTGGAGCTCCCCAAGGCAAGTTACTGCTTCGAATCCAACCCCTTTCAAGCAATTCAGCAACCTGTTTCTTTACTTCTTCCAACTCTACTGGCGCCATTGGATAATACGCTTTAGATACTGGCGCTGCACCAGGAATAAGATCAATTGTGAACTCCACGTCTCTCCTCGGCGGTAAACCCGATATATCTTCAAACACGTCCATAGAATCACGAACAACAGCCGGCTCTTTACTTTCATCACTTCCATTGATGCAAGAATATTGTTTGTCGGCCTAGCCCTAAACTCGACCGGCCCGACCGAACTGCTTCCTTAATGCAACTGCTGTCTGCTGCAAACTCCCTTTCATCCCAGATAAACTCTGCTGCTCTTGGCTGCTGCAAGTATTTGTGAGAAAGTGGTCAAACCCAGGGAGACAATCTGCCTCTGGATGTCCACGTCCAGTCTGCGCATGAACCTCCGTGCCCTGTCAGCATCGTTGGCAACTAAAGGTCCAGCAAAACTACTGAGTCTCGTCCATTCTGCTACATGCACATCTACGGGTGCTCCCTTCTGCTTTAGTCCGATGAACTTCTCTTCCATTTCCTCCCGTGCAGTCCGCGGGAAGAACTTCTCCAGGAAACTCTTAGAAAAATCCGCCCACTTGATCGGCTTGGGCAAGCGGGTCTCCTCAACAAGCCACCATTCTCGGGCGTAGTCCACTAGCTGAATGCGTACCACAACAACTTTTTTGTCATCTGGAATCTGTGCCGCTAAAAGCAAGTTCTCTGTGTCAACTAGCCACTGCTCCACTGGCAACGGCTCCTTTAAACCAGTAAATGTAGACGGACCCAACCGCCTGAAATCTGCTACGGTCCCTACTCGTTCAACTGGTCTAGCTCCAACATTGTTCACAGACTGCTGAACGATCTGCAAACCTTCCCGAAACGAGTCCGCTTGCTGCTGGATCAGCTCGGTCTGTTTTTTTGATTCTCCAGCATTCCTCTTATCACTCCAAGCATAGCGGCTTCGTCCACACGCCTCTGGTATGTCTTCAATTTCTTACTGGCCATAATCCTAAACTCAAAATACCCAACATTAGCATGATGATAGATTTTGAATATTGATCAAGGCTAGAACTCCAAGATACTTAAATAGAGTACCGCATTGTAACTATGCCGCGGTATCATAGCCACAATTACATAACTCCATCCAAGTCGCCTAAGTCCTAGAGATAATAAGGAATCAGGTTTTCGAATCGATATGCAAAGGAAGTTTACACATCGTAAAAGATATAATCAGGAAGAATGTGATTCAAGAATGGTAAAACGGTCAAGGTGGCAGGAAATGTTTCCCAAACACGGGTATTCTGATTCGTGTATTGGGTACAATACCTAATTACAAAAGAATCAACCCGACTTTCCTATGTCTCTGATACCAAAAGAACCATGTCACGCCCCGCTTCCCAGAGTACGCTAGATTGGGCACGTGACATAGCCAACCATGCTACCTGTGGGTAGAAGTATCCATCCACAGTCACATTACGGCTGTAGAGATTTCAAGAACAAGATAAAACTATCTAAAACATGTCCATAATCCAGAATAACAGGAGTCAATAATAAATAAATGCGGAAGCAAATGATCCAATATAAATAACTGAAGAGTGGGTCCCATAATGCGGGCTCACATCAGGAAATAAATACAGGAAATAAAACTAACTACTACTGAACTCACAGCTCAGCCTGCTGGTTGAAATACACCTGCTCGGACTGCAACAGCGGTACGGAATCTGGGCCATGCAAAACCCAGACGTCAGCGCGTCATGTCAACAAGTAATATAAGATGAACAGTGTATTAGGCAATGCAGAACTAAACATGAATAAAGCAATAATGTGAAACAAGCGGTGCAGGGTAATGTGCAGTGGATAACTAAACTGTTCTATCGGGTTTTCTAGTCTAAAGTCTTTGAAATCAATTTGAGTAATCCTCCATGTAACTCAAAGGATATGTCCCGTTACCTCCCGGGACCACGGATCAGGAATATGTGAACCAATAATGGTTCTGTCACGTTACCCCCCAGGGACCACGGATCAGGAAAATGTAAGAGTCACGAATGGCTCTGTCCCGTTACCCCCCGGGACCACGGATCAAGTAATACCCTTTTAAGTTACACTTTAGTTTACACTTTTGATTTCCCCATACCCCCAAGTTATGTATGTCGAGTCAGGTAATCAGTAATCAAGAACTAATGCCAACACAGGATCAGGTAAAAGCAGGTTTGTCTGGATAGACAACAGGAACGGTCCATGAGGACAACATGTTATGTTTGTTGGCATTAGACACAAGATCAGGTAACAGGTAAAGCCATGGTACATCAGGTCCAGCCAGGTAATGTATAAAGGTGTCATGTCATGTCAAGAGTGTACGGTACCATGTCATGTCATGTAGGAAGTGTAACAGGTCATGTCAGGAAGCACAAGATGTCATGTGTGTGCTCATAATCAAACTAACATAAGCATGTGTATAAATAAACAAGCATGAGTACTATCAGAACAATAAACTGGAACATGTAATATGATATGCAAATAGATTTAATTACAAGGATATGGATGCACAGTTATCGATTAGGGTTACATTTATAGTTCCAATATTAATTAGGATGCAATTTATTAAACATGGAGTGTTAATATCACATTATTATGTAGTAATGTGATCTATGGATGCAATTATATGTATCTTAAATGCGATGGATGTAAACGGGTATCCGAAAAGTTATAAAACTATAAAATGGTAATGTGGGATGTACAACAAAGCAATATGTGATATAAATATTGATATAATAATATTAATATGGATAGCATATTCAAAGCGATTAATAACTATAAAAGTGGTATTGATTAACCATGCACAAGAAGGTTCCGTTCAGAAATTCAGCGTCACCCTAATTTGTAAAATAGCTTAAAAATAACAAACGTTCTCCAAAAGGCACGTGTCTTATACCAAAACAAAGATAATTCAATAAGGTTTTCAGTTTTATAAGTATAAGCATCTCAGGTTGTCCCTATAAAAAGTTATGAACATTCGAAATTGAAAGTTTGCAGCTGGAATTTCCCTGGACAGCAGTTTGGAGACATTTTCATTTGCATTTTACGTTATTTAAAGAATTTATTTTGTAAGTAAATATTTCATAGAGTTATAGTATTCTGAGTTAGATTCGTAACGAACTAAAGAACGTATACTAATGATTTTTATATGATTTATAATGAATTTTATAAGATAAGGTGTACAGTAAATTTCAGATTTGTCATATCCGATTTTTCAACGACGTTTCATGTGTAAACTATAAGATTTTCAAATGTATAACATTATAAAATGAAGATTATAAACTAATTAAAGATAATAATAATAAATATTATGACGATATATATTTTAAATGATATGGTTGCAGTATGATGTAATCTAGTATGTCACAAGATAAGTTTTCATGATCTAGATTTAATATGATATAAACGGATGCAAACGGAACATCGAAACGTTATAAAATTAAACATGGGGCGCTAGATTTAAACTATAGGTATGGTATTTATTTAAATAGGTATAAAATGAATTATATAGCATGTATCAAGATTAACTTGCCTCGATGGGTCGCGAATCGGGAAAACGCTACGTTAACCGTCGGCGGGGAAAATTCGCGACGGGCGCACGGTTCACGGAATGAACCCAAACGACGAACAAAGGAACCACACGGGTCGGGGTACCTCGCTGGAACGTCGAGAAGCGTCACCGGCACGACGGAATTCCGGCAACAAAAGAACAGTTAAAAAATGAGAAACGAGACATGAAGCAAGAAGAGAAAGAATGATAAAGAGAAGTATGAGAGAATATATGAGAGAGAGAGAGAGAGAAAGTGGAGAGAGAAAGAGAGAGAGCTACAGGTGGGGGCCCACGGAATTAAAAGGAACGCGATTGGCTAAAGGGGAATCGTTAGTTAGGGATAAATATTAATTAAAGATTCAAAATATTTTAAGTAACAGTAGGATATATATATATGTTAATTTAAAGATTTAAAAGAAAGGTAATGAACAGTAAGATATCAGGTTAGTTAGAAAAATATATGCGATGGTTTTAATAATATTAAAATTTGGGATTTTGGCGCCAAATAAAACATTTCCAAATCGCGCCCGGGTCGAGTCCAAAAATTTGATATTGAAATAATAGGATTTTAAGCGGGATCCAAATTTTAAAATTAAGTGTTTTATGATTAAAAAGCAAACCCCCAAAACGGACACATGTACGCGCGCGTTGCCGTCCAAACTCGCCCGTTTCACTGAACGGGACGAGAACACAATGCACGGACGCTACCACGAGGCTAGGGGTGTCAAGTAGGCCAAGATGAATATTTTCAATTTTATTTTAGATGCCAAAATTTGTTATATGTAGAAATGACTTTACCGGGTAAATTTTACAGTAAGCAACAAACAAGTAAGTTAAATGAAATGAGTACCACATTATGCTTAAACAGTAACTGAAAATTGTAGAATTGGGCTCGGGTGTTACATTATACCCAACTACAAAAAGAATTTCGTCCTCGAAATTCCAAGAATACAAAGATAGATAACTACAAGAAAAGGTGAGGAAACTTCTGCCGGATTTCATCTTCTCGTTCCCAAGTGGACTCTCCATGCGAGCGATTACCCCAAGAAACAAGCACAAGGGGGATAATCTTGTTCTTAAGAACCTTTTCCCTTCGATCCACGATTTCAATCGGTCGCTCCTCAAAAGTCAAGTCTTCTCGTACTGTTAGCTCCGAATGATCCAAAACGTGTGTTTCATCTCAAACATACTTACGGAGTTGAGATACGTGAAACATATCGTGCACATTTGCCAAGGACTGCGGTAACGCCAAACGATACGCTACCTCACCAACACGCTCCACGATCTCAAGGGTCCAACGAATCGAGGACTAAGCTTTCCTCGACTTCCAAAACGAATCACCCCTCTAGTCGGTGATATCTTCAAGAATACCAAATCACCCACGGTGAACTCTAGAGGTCTTCTTGACGTATCTGCCCAACTCTTCTGTCGGTCCTGTGCTGCCTTCGTAGATTTCTGATAGGGTTAACCTTCTCAACTGTCTGCACAACCAAATCTGGTCCCAATAACCTTCGTTCACCGACATCGTCCCAACAAACAGGTGAACGGCATTTACGACCATACAAAGCTTCAAATGGAGCCATCTGAATAGTTGCCTGAAAACTGTTGTTGTAAGACAACTCCACCAAAAGTAGATGATCCTCCCAAGACCCCTTGAAGTCCAACATGCATGCTCTCAACATATCCTCAAGAGTTTGGATCGTTCTCTCCGACTGACCATCAGTTTGGGGATGATAAGCTGTGCTAAACTTCAATCGAGTCCCCAAACTTTCCTGTAAACTCCTCCAGAAGTGTGATAAGAACCGAGTGTCCCGATCGGACACGATGCTCACCGGTACTCCATGCAATCTTACAATCTCCTGCATGTACCGCTCTGCCGAAGTCTCTGTTGATTGACCAACCCAAAAAGGAATAAAGTGAGCTGCCTTGGTCAATCGGTCAACAATTACCCATACTGCATTGTTGCCTTTTGGACTCCGCGGTAAAGCCGTCACGAAATCCATGGTTATATGTTCCCACTTCCACTGAGGAATCGGAAGTAGTTGCAATAAACTAGCAACCCTTTGATGTTCAGCCTTAACTTGCTGACACACCAAGCACTTCGCCACAAAGCGAGCAATCTCCCGCTTCATGCCCTCCCACCAGAAATGCTGTCGAATATCTCGGTACATCTTTGTGCCTCCTGGATGTACAGAATAAGCTGAACTGTGTGCCTCCTTCATAAGCTCTTCAGGAACATCACCCTTTGGCACACACAAACGGCTACCATACCTCAACGAACCATTTTCGTGGATCAATAAATCTGTTCGTAGCCCGGCTTCAACCTGCTCTCGAAACTTTTGCAGTCTAGGATCCTGCGATTGAGTTTCTTTAATATTCTCGATCAAAGACGAATGTACTTGCAGCTGCAACAACTGTCCCGTAGAACGAGGTAGCACAACCTCCAAGTCAAATATTCGAAAATCTGCGACGATCTCCTTCTGCGTAGTTAACACCTGAATTACTGGTAACCGACTAAGCGCATCCGGCACAACATTAACCTTCCCCGGATGGTACTTAAGATCAAGATCGTAGTCAGCCATCAGCTCCAACCATCTACGCTGCCTCATGTTAAGCTCCTTCTGTGTGAACACATACTTCAAGCTCTTATGATCTGTAAAAACTTCGACTCTTTCGCCCAAAAGGTAGTGTCTCCAAATCTTCAAAGCGAAAATCACAGCCGCAAGCTCCAAGTCATGAGTTGGATAATTCTTCTCATGGGTCTTCAACTGTCTCGATGCGTATGCTACAACCTTCCCATGCTGCATCAAAACACATCCCAATCCTTTCCCAGATGCGTCGCTGTTAATCACCAATCCTCCGGAATTGTCTGGCATGGTCAGAATAGGGGCGGTTATCAACTTCTGCTTCAACGTCTCGAAAGCTAATGCACACTTATCCGCCCATACAAAAGGTACCTCCTTGCGCGTAAGCTTGGTCAACGGCTCTGCCAGACGAGCAAAGTTCTCCACAAATCTCCTGTAGTATCCGGCTAATCAAAGGAAACTTCTTATCTCAGCAACATTCTTTGGAATAGGCCAATCTCGAACTGCTGCAATCTTTTCTGGATCGACGGCAATGCCATCGCCAGAAACAACATGCCCCAAAAACCTTACTTCCTCCAGCCAAAACTCGCACTTACTCATCTTCGCATACAATTTCTCCTGTCTCAACGTCTGCAGTGCGATCTTCAAATGCACAGCATGCTCTTCAAAACTCTTCGAGTAAACCAGAATATCGTCAATGAATACCACAATGAACTGATCCAAGAACGGTGAAAAGATTCGGTTCATCAAGTCCATGAATACTGCCGGCGCATTCGTTACTCCGAAGGGCATCACTAAGTATTCGTAATGTCCATACCGAGTTCGGAACGCCGTCTTGCAAACATCTTCTGTTTTCACTCGGAGCTGATGATATCCGGATCGTAAATCCATCTTCGAGAATACCCTCGCGCCACTAAGCTGCTCAAAAGTTCTCCAATGCGAGGGATCGGGTACTTGTTCTTGATAGCCACCTGGTTTAATTCTCGATAGTCGATGCACATCCTTCTTGTGTCATCCTTCTTCTTTACTAGAAGAACTGGAGCTCCCCAAGGCGAGTTACTGCTTCGAATCCAACCCCTTTCAAGCAATTCAGCAACCTGTTTCTTTACTTCTTCCAACTCTACTGGCGCCATTGGATAATACGCTTTAGATACTGGCGCTGTACCAGGAATAAGATCAATTGTGAACTCCACGTCTCTCCTCGGCGGTAAACCCGATATATCTTCAAACACGTCCATAGAATCACGAACAACAGCCGGCTCTTTACTTTCATCACTTCCATTGATGCAAGAATATTGTTTGTCGGCCTAGCCCTAAACTCGACCGGCCCGACCGAACTGCTTCCTTAATGCAACTGCTGTCTGCTGCAAACTCCCTTTCATCCCAGATAAACACTGCTGCTCTTGGCTGCTGCAAGTATTTGTGAGAAAGTGGTCAAACCCAGGGAGACAATCTGCCTCTGGATGTCCACGTCCAGTCTGCGCATGAACCTCCGTGCCCTGTCAGCATCGTTGGCAACTAAAGGTCCAGCGAAACTACTGAGTCTCGTCCATTCTGCTACATGCACATCTACGGGTGCTCCCTTCTGCTTTAGTCCGATGAACTTCTCTTCCATTTCCTCCCGTGCAGTCCGCGGGATGAACTTCTCCAGGAAACTCTTAGAAAAATCCGCCCACTTGATCGGCTTGGGCAAGCGGGTCTCCTCAACAAGCCACCATTCTCGGGCGTAGTCCACTGGCTGAATGCGTACCACAACAACATTTTTGTCATCTGGAATCTGTGCCGCTAAAAGCAAGTTCTCTGTGTCAACTAGCCACTGCTCCACTGGCAACGGCTCCTTTAAACCAGTAAATGTAGATGGACCCAACCGCCTGAAATCTGCTACGGTCCCTACTCGGTCAACTGGTCAAGCTCCAACATTGTTCACAGACTGCTGAACGATCTGCAAACCTTCCCGAAACGAGTCCGCTTGCTGCTGGATCAGCTCGGTCTGTTTCTTTGATTCTACAGCATTCCTCTTATCAATCCAAGCATGGCGGCTTCGTCCACACGCCTCTGGTATGTCTTCAATTTCTTACTGGCCATAATCCTAAACTCAAAATACCCAACATTAGCATGATGATAGATTTTGAATATAGATCAAGGCTAGAACTCCAAGATACTTAAATAGAGTACCGCATTGTAACTATGCCGCGGTATCATAGCCACAATTACATAACTCCATCCAAGTCGCCTAAGTCCTAGAGATAACAAGGAATCAGGTTTTCGAATCGATATGCAAAGGAAGTTTGCACATCGTAAAAGATATAATCAGGAAGAATGTGATTCAAGAATGGTAAAACGGTCAAGGTGGCAGGACATGTTTCCTAAACACGGGTATTCTGATTCGTGTATTGGGTACAATACCTAACTACAAAAGAATCAACCCGACTATCCTATGTCTCTGATACCAAAAGAACCATGTCACGCCCCGCTTCCCAGAGTACGCTAGATTGGGCACGTGACATAGCCAACCATGCTACCTGTGGGTAGAAGTATCCATCCACAGTCACATTACGGCTGTAGAGATATCAAGAACAAGATAAAACTATCTAAAACATGTCCATAATCCAGAATAACAGGAGTCAATAATAAATAAATGCGGAAGCAAATGATCCAATATAAATAACTGAAAAGTGTGTCCCATAATGCGGGCTCACATCAGGAAATAAATACAGGAAATAAAACTAACTACTACTGAACTCACAGCTCAGCCTGCTGGCTGAAGTACACCTGCTCGGACTGCAACAGCGGTACGGAATCTGGGCCATGCAAAACCCAGACGTCAGCGCGTCATGTCAACAAGTAATATAATATGAACAGTGTATTAGGCAATGCAGAACTAAACATGAATAAAGCAATAATATGAAACAAGCGGTGCAGGGTAATGTGCAGTGGATAACTAAACTGTTCTATCGGGTTTCCTAGTCTAAAGTCTTTGAAATCAATTTGAGTAATCCTCCATGTAACTCAAAGGATATGTCCCGTTACCCCCCGGGACCACGGATCAGGAATATGTGAACCAATAGTGGTTCTGTCCCGTTACCCCCCCGGGACCACGGATCAGGAAAATGTAAGAGTCACGAAGGGCTCTGTCCCGTTACCCCCCGGGACCACGGATCAAGTAATACCCTTTTAAGTTACAATTTAGTTTACACTTTTGATTTCACCATACCCCCAAGTTATGTATGTCGAGTCAGGTATTCAGTAATCAAGAACTAATGCCAACACAGGATCAGGTAAAAGCAGGTTTGTCTGGATAGACAACAGGAACGGTCCATGGGGACTACATGTTATGTTTGTTGGCATTAGACACAAGATCAGGTAACAGGTAAAGCCATGGTACATCAGGTCCAGCCAGGTAATGTATAAAGGTGTCATGTCATGTTAAGAGTGTACGGTACCATGTCATGTCAAGTAGGAAGTGTAACAGGTCATGTCAGGAAGCACAAGATGTCATGTGGGTGCTCATAATCAAACTAATATAAGCATGCGTATAAATAAACAAGCATGAGTACTATCAGAACAATAAACTGAAACATGTAATATGATATGCAAATAGATTTAATTACAAGGATATGGATGCACAGTTATCGATTAGGGTTACATTTATAGTTCCAATATTAATTAGGATGCAATTTATTAAACATGGAGTGTTAATATCACATTATTATGTAGTAATGTGATCTATGGATGCAATTATATGTATCTTAAATGCGATGGATGCAAACGGGTATCCGAAAAGTTATAAAACTATAAAATGGTAATGTGGGATGTACAACTAAGCAATATGTGACATAAATATTGATATAATAATATTAATATCGATAGCATATTCAAAGCGATTAATAACTATAAAAGTGGTATTGATTAACCATGCATAAGAAGGGTCCGTTCAGAAATTCAGCATCACCCTAATTTGTAAAATAACTTAAAAATAACAAACGTTCTCCAAAAGGGACGTGTCTTATACCAAAACAAAGATAATTCAATAAGGTTTTCATTTTTATAAGTATAAGCATCTCAGGTTGTTCCTACAAAAAGTTATGAACATTCGAAGTTGAAAGTTTGCTGCTGGAATTTCCCTGGACAGCAGTTTGGAGACATTTTCATTTGCATTTTAAGTTATTTAAACAATTTATTTTGTAAGTAAATATTTCATAGAGTTATAGTATTCTGAGTTAGCTTCGTAACGAACTAAAGAACGTATACTAATGATTTTTCTATGATTTATAATGAATTTTATAAGATAAGGTGTACAGTAAATTTCAGATTTGTCATATCCGATTTTTCAACGACGTTTCATGTGTAAACTATAAGATTTTCAAATGTATAACATTATAAAATGAAGATTATAAACTAATTAAAGATAATAATAATAAATATTATGACGATATATATTTTAAATGATATGGTTGCAGTATGATGTAATCTAGTATGTCACAAGATAAGTTTTCATGATCTAGATTTAATATGATATAAACGGATGCAAACGGAACATCGAAACGTTATAAAATTAAACATGGGGCGCTAGATTTAAACTATAGGTATGGTATTTATTTAAATAGGTATAAAATGAATTATATAGCATGTAGCAAGATTAACTTGCCTCGATGGGTCGCGAATCGGGAAAACGCAACGTTTACCGTCGGCGGGGAAAATTCACGACGGGCGCACGGTTCACGGAATGAACCCAAACGACGAACAAAGGAACCACACGGGTCGGGGTACCTCGCTGGAACGTCGAGAAGCGTCACCGGCACGACGGAATTCCGGCAACAAAAGAACAGTTAAGAAAATGAGAAACGAAACATGAAGCAAGAAGAGAAAGAATGATAAAGAGAAGTATGAGAGAATATATGAGAGAGAGAGAGAGAAAGTGGAGAGAGAGAGAGAGAGAGCTGCAGGTGGGGGCCTACGGAATTAAAAGGAACGCGATTGGCTAAAGTGGAATCGTTAGTTAGGGATAAATATTAATTAAAGATTCAAAACATTTTAAGTAACAGTAAGATATATATATAGGTTAATTTAAAGATTTAAAAGATAGGTAATGAACAGTAAGATATCAGGTTAGTTAGAAAAATATATGCGATGGTTTTAATAATATTAAAATTTGGGATTTTGGCGCCAAATAAAACATTTCCAAATCGCGCCCGGGTCGAGTCCAAAAATTTAAAATTAAAATAATAGGATTTTAAGCGGGATCCAAATTTTAAAATTAAGTGTTTTATGATTATAAAGCATACCCCCAAAACGGATACATGTACGCGCGCGTAGCCGTCCAAACTCGCCCGTTTCACTGAACGGGACGAGAACACAATGCACGGATGCTACCACGAGGCTAGGGGTGTCAAGTAGGCCAAGATGAATATTTTCAATTTTATTTTAGATGCCAAAATTTGTTATATGTAGAAATGACTTTACCGGATAAATTTTACAGTAAGCAACAAACAAGCAAGTTAAATGAAATGAGTACCACATTATGCTCAAACAGTAACTGAAAATTGTAGAATTGGGCTCGGGTGTTACATTATACCCAACTACAAAAAGAATTTCATCCTCGAAATTCCAAGAATACAAAGATAGATAACTACAAGAAAAGGTGAGGAACCTTCTGCCGGATTTCATCTTCTCATTCCCAAGTGGACTCTCCATGCGAGCGATTACCCCAAGAAACAAGCACAAGGGGGATAATCTTGTTCTTAAGAACCTTTTCCCTTCGATCCACGATTTCAATCTGTCGCTCCTCAAAAGTCAAGTCTTCTCGTACTGTTAGCTCCGAATGATCCAAAACGTGTGTTTCATCTCGAACATACTTACGGAGTTGAGATACGTGAAACATATCGTGCACATTTGCCAAGGACTGCGGTAACGCCAAACGATACGCTACCTCACCAACACGCTCCACGATCTCAAGGGTCCAACGAATCGAGGACTAAGCTTTCCTCGACTTCCAAAACGAATCACCCCTCTAGTCGGTGATATCTTCAAGAATACCAAATCACCCACGGTGAACTCTAGAGGTCTTCTTGACGTATCTGCCCAACTCTTCTGTCGGTCATGTGCTGCCTTCGTAGATTTCTGATAGGGTTAACCTTCTCTACTGTCTGCACAACCAAATCTGGTTCCAATAATCTTCGTTCAGCGACATCGTCCCAACAAACAGGTGAACGGCATTTACGACCATACAAAGCTTCAAATGGAGCCATCTGAATAGTTGCCTGAAAACTGTTGTTGTAAGACAACTCCACCAAAAGTAGATGATTCTCCTAAGACCCCTTGAAGTCCAACATGCATGCTCTCAACATATCCTCAAGAGTTTGGATCGTTCTCTCCGACTGACCATCAGTTTGAGGATGATAAGCTGTGCTAAATTTCAATCGAGTCCCCAAACTTTCCTGTAAACTCCTCCAGAAGTGTGATAAGAACCGAGTGTCCCGATCGGACACGATGCTCACCGGTACTCCATGCCATCTTACAATCTCCTGCATGTACCGCTCTGCCAAAGTCTCTGTTGATTGACCAACCCGAAAAGGAATAAAGTGAGCTGCCTTGGTCAATCGGTCAACAATTACCCATACTGCATTGTTGCCTTTTGGACTCCGCGGTAAAACCGTCACGAAATCCATGGTTATATGTTCCCACTTCCACTGAGGAATCAGAAGTGGTTGCAATAAACCAGCAACCCTTTGATGTTCAGCCTTAACTTGCTGACACACCAAGCACTTCGCCACAAAGCGAGCAATCTCCCGCTTCATGCCCTCCCACCAGAATTGCTGTCGAATATCTCGGTACATCTTTGTGCCTCCTGGATGTATAGAATAAGCTGAACTGTGTGCCTCTTTCATAAGCTCTTCACGAACATCACCCTTTGGCACACACAAACGGCTACCATACCTCAACGAACCATTTTCGTGGATCAATAAATCTGTTCGTAGCCCGGCTTCAACCTGCTCTCGAAACTTTTGCATTCTAGGATCCTGCGATTGAGTTGCTTTAATATTCTCGATCAAAGACGAATGTACTTGCAGCTGCAACAACTGTCCCGTAGAACGCGGTAGCACAACCTCCAAGTCAAATCTTCGAAAATCTGCGACGATCTCCTTCTGCGTAGTTAACACCTGAATTACTGGTAACCGAGTAAGCGCATCGGGCACAACATTAATCTTCCCCGGATGGTACTTAAGATCAAGATCGTAGTCAGCCATCAGCTCCAACCATCTACGCTGCCTCATGTTAAGCTCCTTCTGTGTGAACACATACTTCAAGCTCTTATGATCTGTAAAAACTTCGACTCTTTCGCCCAAAAGGTAGTGTCTCCAAATCTTCAAAGCGAAAATCACAGCCGCAAGCTCCAAGTCATGAGTTGGATAATTCTTCTCATGGGTCTTCAACTGTCTCGATGCGTATGCTACAACCTTCCCATGCTGCATCAAAACACATCCCAATCCTTTCCCAGATGCGTCGCTGTGAATCACCAATCCTCCGGAATTGTCTGGCACCGTCAGAATAGGGGCGGTTATCAACTTCTGCTTCAACGTCTCAAAAGCTAACGCACACTTATCCGCCCATACAAAAGGTACCTCCTTGCGCGTAAGCTTGGTCAACGGCTTTGCCAGACGAGCAAAGTTCTCCACAAATCTCCTGTAGTATCCGGCTAATCCAAGGAAACTTCTTATCTCAGCAACATTCTTTGGAATAGGCCAATCTCGAACTGCTGCAATCTTTTCTGGATCGACGGCAATGCCATCGCCAGACACAACATGCCCCAAAAACCTTACTTCCTCCAGCCAAAACTCGCACTTACTCATCTTCGCATACAATTTCTCCTGTCTCAACGTCTGCAGTGTGATCTTCAAATGCTCAGCATGCTCTTCAAAACTCTTCGAGTAAACCAGAATATCATCAATGAATACCACAATGAACTGATCCAAGAACGGTGAAAAGATTCGGTTCATCAAGTCCATGAATACTGCCGGCGCATTCGTTACTCCGAAGGGCATCACTAAGTATTCGTAATGTCCATACCGAGTTCGGAACGCCGTCTTGCAAACATCTTCTGTTTTCACTCGGACCTGATGATATCCGGATCGTAAATCCAACTTCGAGAATACCCTCGCGCCACTAAGCTGCTCAAAAGTTCTCCAATGCGAGGGATCGGGTACTTGTTCTTGATAGCCACCTGGTTTAATTCTCGATAGTCGATGCACATCCTTCTTGTGCCATCCTTCTTCTTTACTAGAAGAACTGGAGCTCCCCAAGGCGAGTTACTGCTTCGAATCCAACCCCTTTCAAGCAATTCAGCAACCTGTTTCTTTACTTCTTCCAACTCTACTGGCACCATTGGATAATACGCTTTAGATACTGGCGCTGCACCAGGAATAAGATCAATTGTGAACTCCACGTCTCTCCTCGGCGGTAAACCCGATATATCTTCAAACACGTCCATAGAATCACGAACAACAGCCGGCTCTTTACTTTCATCACTTCCATTGATGCAAGAATATTGTTTGTCGGCCTAGCCCTAAACTCGACCGGCCCGACCGAACTGCTTCCTTAATGCAACTGCTGTCTGCTGCAAACTCCCTTTCATCCCAGATAAACTCTGCTGCTCTTGGCTGCTGCAAGTATTTGTGAGAAAGTGGTCAAACCCAGGGAGACAATCTGCCTCTGGATGTCCACGTCCAGTCTGCGCATGAACCTCCGTGCCCTGTCAGCATCGTTGGCAACTAAAGGTCCAGCGAAACTACTGAGTGTCGTCCATTCTGCTACATGCACATCTACGGGTGCTCCCTTCTGCTTTAGTCCGATGAACTTCTCTTCCATTTCCTCCCGTGCAGTCCGCGGGAAGAACTTCTCCAGGAAACTCTTAGAAAAATCCGCCCACTTGATCGGCTTGGACAAGCGGGTCTCCTCAACAAGCCACCATTCTCGGGCGTAGTCCACTAGCTGAATGCGTACCACAACAACTTTTTTGTCATCTGGAATCTGTGCCGCTAAAAGCAAGTTCTCTGTGTCAACTAGCAACTGCTCCACTGGCAACGGCTCCTTTAAACCAGTAAATGTAGACGGACCCAACCGCCTGAAATCTGCTACGGTCCCTACTCGGTCAACTGGTGTAGCTCCAACATTGTTCACAGACTGCTGAACGATCTGCAAACCTTCCCGAAACGAGTCCGCTTGCTGCTGGATCAGCTCGGTCTGTTTCTTTGATTCTCCAGCATTCCTCTTATCAATCCAAGCATGGCGGCTTCGTCCACACGCCTCTGGTATGTCTTCAATTTCTTACTGGCCATAATCCTAAACTCAAAATACCCAACATTAGCATGATGATAGATTTTGAATATAGATCAAGGCTAGAACTCCAAGATACTTAAATAGAGTACCGCATTGTAACTATGCCGCGGTATCATAGCCACAATTACATAACTCCATCCAAGTCGCCTAAGTCCTAGAGATAACAAGGAATCAGGTTTTCGAATCGATATGCAAAGGAAGTTTGCACATCGTAAAAGATATAATCAGGAAGAATGTGATTCAAGAATGGTAAAACGGTCAAGGTGGCAGGACATGTTTCCTAAACACGGGTATTCTGATTCGTGTATTGGGTACAATACCTAACTACAAAAGAATCAACCCGACTATCCTATGTCTCTGATACCAAAAGAACCATGTCACGCCCCGCTTCCCAGAGTACGCTAGATTGGGCACGTGACATAGCCAACCATGCTACCTGTGGGTAGAAGTATCCATCCACAGTCACATTACGGCTGTAGAGATATCAAGAACAAGATAAAACTATCTAAAACATGTCCATAATCCAGAATAACAGGAGTCAATAATAAATAAATGCGGAAGCAAATGATCCAATATAAATAACTGAAAAGTGTGTCCCATAATGCGGGCTCACATCAGGAAATGAATACAGGAAATAAAACTAACTACTACTGAACTCACAGCTCAGCCTGCTGGCTGAAGTACACCTGCTCGGACTGCAACAGCGGTACGGAGTCTGGGCCATGCAAAACCCAGACGTCAGCGCGTCATGTCAACAAGTAGTATAATATGAACAGTGTATTAGGCAATGCAGAACTAAACATGAATAAAGCAATAATGTGAAACAAGCGGTGCAGGGTAATGTGTAGTGGATAACTAAACTTTTCTATCGGGTTTCGTAGTCTAAAGTCTTTGAAATCAATTTGAGTAATCTTCCATGTAACTCAAAGGATATGTCCCGTTACCCCCCGGGACCACGGATCAGGAATATGTGAACCAATAGTGGTTCTGTCCCGTTACCCCCCCGGACCACGGATTAGGAAAATGTAAGAGTCACGAATGGCTCTGTCCCGTTACCCCCCGGGACCACGGATCAAGTAATACCCTTTTAAGTTACACTTTAGTTTACACTTTTGATTTCCCCATACCCCCAAGTTATGTATGTCGAGTCAGGTATTCAGTAATCAAGAACTAATGCCAACACAGGATCAGGTAAAAGAAGGTTTGTCTGGATAGACAACAGAAACGGTCTATGAGGACTACATGTTATGTTTGTTGGCATTAGACACAAGATCAGGTAACAGGTAAAGCCATGGTACATCAGGTCCAGCCAGGTAATGTATAAAGGTGTCATGTCATGTCAAGAGTGTACGGTACCATGTCATGTCAAGTAGGAAGTGTAACAGGTCATGTCAGGAAGCACAAGATGTCATGTGGGTGCTCATAATCAAACTAATATAAGCATGTGTATAAATAAACAAGCATGAGTACTATCAGAACAATAAACTGGAACATGTAATATGATATGCAAATAGATTTAATTACAAGGATATGGATGCACAGTTATCGATTAGGGTTACATTTATAGTTCCAATATTAATTAGGATGCAATTTATTAAACATGGAGTGTTAATATCACATTATTATGTAGTAATGTGATCTATGGATGCAATTATATGTATCTTAAATGCGATGGATGCAAACGGGTATCCGAAAAGTTATAAAACTATAAAATGGTAATGTGGGATGTACAACTAAGCAATATGTGATATAAATATTGATATAATAATATTAATATGGATAGCATATTCAAAACGATTAATAACTATAAAAGTGGTATTGATTAACCATGCAATATGTGATGTAAAATAGCTTAAAAATAACAAACGTTCTCCAAAAGGGACGTGTCTTATACCAAAACAAAGATAATTCAATAAGATTTTCAGTTTTATAAGTATAAGTATCTCAGGTTGTCCCTACAAAAAGTTATGAACATTCGAAGTTGAAAGTTTGCTGCTGGAATTTCTCTGAACAGCAGTTTGGAGACATTTTCATTTGCATTTTACGTTATTTAAACAATTTATTTTGTAAGTAAATATTTCATAGAGTTATAGTATTCTGAGTTAGCTTCGTAACGAACTAAAGAACGTATACTAATGATTTTTCTATGATTTATAATGAATTTTATAAGATAAGGTGTACAGTAAATTTCAGATTTGTCATATCCGATTTTTCAACGACGTTTCATGTGTAAACTATAAGATTTTCAAATGTATAACATTATAAAATGAAGATTATAAACTAATTAAATATAATAATAATAAATATTATGACGATATATATTTTAAATGATATGGTTGCAGTATGATGTAATCTAGTATGTCACAAGATAAGTTTTCATGATCTAGATTTAATATGATATAAACGGATGCAAACGGAACATCGAAACGTTATAAAATTAAACATGGGGCGCTAGATTTAAACTATAGGTATGGTATTTATTTAAATAGGTATAAAATGAATTATATAGCATGTAGCAAGATTAACTTGCCTCGATAGGTCGCGAATCGGGAAAACGCAACGTTAACCGTCGGCGGGGAAAATTCGCGACGGGCGCACGGTTCACGGAATGAACCCAAACAACGAACAAAGGAACCACACGGGTCGGGGTACCTCGCTGGAACGTCGAGAAGCGTCACCGGCACGACGGAATTTCGGCAACAAAAGAACAGTTAAAAAAATGAGAAACGAAATATGAAGCAAGAAGAGAAAGAATGATAAAGAGAAGTATGAGAGAATATATGAGAGAGAGAGAGAGAAAGTGGAGAGAGAGAGAGAGAGAGAGCTGCAGGTGGGGGCCCACGGAATTAAAAGGAACGCGATTGGCTAAAGGGGAATCGTTAGTTAGGGATAAATATTAATTAAAGATTCAAAACATTTTAAGTAACAGTAGGATATATATATAGGTTAATTTAAAGATTTAAAAGATAGGTAATGAACAGTAAGATATCAGGTTAGTTAGAAAAATATATGCGATGGTTTTAATAATATTAAAATTTGGGATTTTGGCGCCAAATAAAACATTTCCAAATCGCGCCCGGGTCGAGTCCAAAAATTTGAAATTGAAATAATAGGATTTTAAGCGGGATCCAAATTTTAAAATTAAGTGTTTTATGATTAAAAAGCATACCCCAAAACGGACACATGTACGCGCGCGTAGCCGTCCAAACTCGCCCGTTTCACTGAACGGGACGAGAACACAATGCACGGACGCTACCACGAGGCTAGGGGTGTCAAGTAGGCCAAGATGAATATTTTCAATTTTATTTTAGATGCCAAAATTTGTTATATGTAGAAATGACTTTACCGGGTAAATTTTACAGTAAGCAACAAACAAGCAAGTTAAATGAAATGAGTACCACATTATGCTCAAACAGTAACTGAAAATTGTAGAATTGGGCTCGGGTGTTACACGATCAAATCATTAAATCTATTGAGGCACAAATTGCACAATGCTGCGTTGAGCGAGAGAGAAAAGGAAAAGCTTCCTTCTCAACCATTGCCAAATCCTGGTCACACACACAACGCACATGTCGCATATGACTATCAAAATCATAATTTAAATGCGGTGAACACGTTGAGATCTGGAAGAGTGTTGCAAAATAACGTGGGTATTAGTCATGACACCACCGACTGTGGTTCTTCTCCTTCCTTTTCTTCTTCTTCTTCTTCTTCTTCTTCTTCTACATCCTCTTCTTACTCACCTTCATCTTCTCCGCTAGAGCCTATTCTTCATTCTTCAAAATGTTCTTCTTCTTATAATCCGAACGGACCCACTTCTTACTTCACGAACACACCCACACTGGGATCCGTTCCAACTCCACATTCTACTCCACAGACATTGGACTCAACAGATTTTCAAAATGCTCCATTTCCAAACAGGTTGAGTCCCAATAAAATAACTCCACAAATGGAGAAGAATGTGGAGTTATTTAAACAAGTTAGCATAAATATACCTCTCTTGGATGCAATCCAACAAGTCCCTTCGTACGCGAAAATCTTAAAGGGCTTATGCTCCTCGAAGAGAAAGTCTCAAATACCCAAGAAAGTACTAGTGGCTAGTGCAGTGAGCAATTCTATTAACCAACCTCAACCCTTACCCCAAAAACGAAAGGACCCTGGTTGTCCTACGATTTCAATAACAATTAGGCATAAGAAAATCAATCGAGCACTTTTAGAGCTTGGGTCTAGTGTTAACCTGATTCCCTACTCCGTGTACGAGCAATTAGGGGTTGGAGAGTTGAAACCCACTCGTTGTACTCTCCAAACGGCTGATCGATCAAATCACCCATCCTAGGGGTGAGATAGAGGATGCGTTGATCAAAGTTGGGGACTTCATATTCCCCGTTGATTTTATTGTTATGAACACACAATCTGTTGCTAACCCACGGAACCAAATTCCGGTGATCCTCGGTCGACCATTTTTGGCCACTTCCAATGCCGTAATAAATTGTCGCAATGGCTCCATGACTCTATCCTTCGGGAAGACGTCTAGTGAGTTCAATATTTACAAGTTAGGAAGTATACCCCTCGTGCCTAAAACTAGTACACGAGAAGTTTGCTCTATTCATGAAATCACGCAGGAGGACTGCGAGCTTGAAAGATTTCTATTTGATGAAAACAGTTTTGACGCCACTAGTGCATCCCTCCTTGAATCTACCACAGTTGACACAACCGATATTGATTATGAATGTTTCACTTTTTTGGATGATTTTGACGACTCACCGCCCGAATATGAGTCTTTTGAAATTTTGGATGATTAGTTGAACCATCCGAATCGGTTGTTTGTAGTGATTTCGAACCTGTGTTGGAAACCTTTGAGTTCATGGTAGATTTCCCAATTTTGCCTATGATTGTTTCGCCTCCGAAACTCGAACTAAAGCCCTTACCGTCTCACCTTAAATATGCTTACCTAGGTGAGAATGAGACCTTTCCCATTATCATATCGTCCTCTCTAGCCCTCGAGCAAGAGAAAGCCCTTTTAATGGTCTTACAAGATAAGCGACAAGCTTTCGGCTGGACTATGGCGGCATCGAGGAGATTAGTTCCCTCATAATTGAATATCATATACATATGATGGATGATGCCAAGTCGATAAAGGATCCACAGAAATATCTTGGGGATAGTGTGGATAGTCAACCTCCTCCTTTAGAAGTTGAACCACCCCCTTTTCTTTTAATAAGCTACGAGAATGCCAATATTCCACCGATTGCTGATCATTCCCATTCTCATTTTGATTCATCATCACCTCCTATCTATTCACTTCCACACTTTTCATACCACCACTTCTATCTTTCCTAATTCTTTTTGGATCGGTACAACATGTTCTTCCACCAACCGATACTCTATACAGATAAATTTTTCGACTGGTTAATGTTGACGTTTGGTCTTTACAAAGTTTGGCAGTGACGTCTAACATTGTTTCAATGAAGTTTGGGGGGGCCTTTCTGTATATATATATATTTTTTTCTTTTAACAATAAAAAAATATTTTATAAATAAATAAACAGGGGAGTGCCGACATTCTCAACCCTCTTACTGTAGCATGACAATGAGGACACTGTCAAGGTTAAGTTTGGGGGTATGCTCAGTAAGCCTTCTTCTTTCGTATTCATATGTACATTTTTTTTTGCATTTGCATACTTATTTTAAAACCCATAAAAAATTGAAAATTTTAAAAATTATAAAAATTAAAGTATTCAATTTTGGCCATAATTGACTTGAGTTTGACAAATAGGTTAACTAGCTAGGAGCAACTAGATCTAGACTTAGTAAATTAAAAACCCTAAAAGTAATCTTTCTTAAAATTTAATGGTAGAAAGTATATGTCTTTGTAGTTTATCTAGAAATAGGCAAATTTTGAGTTCACTTCTTGGGCTAAGTTAAAACAAGGGAAGAGTATTGATGTTTTTATTAAAATATAAGTTTGAAAAATAACTCCTAGCTTAAGTCTAAATTCTGAAAATATATATCCTACAAATTGCACAAACACGCACCTTGAAACTTGGAATAGTAGAGGAGACCTTGAAATGCTCTTGTCTAAAGTCCTTAGTACGAAGAAAAATAAAACAAAAATTCAAGTGTGAATAAAGAGATAAAGAAAAAACGAACACTGGTTTTTGTAATTACTTAAGGCTGCAAAAATAGAAAAAATATTTAGCGAGGGTGCTTCATCACCTAGTGTCTTAGACCAACTGGTTTGGGAGTCACTGCTAAAGCCTTATGTGTTACAAGACAAGGAATTACGCTTTAATATGCATACACATTTTGTAATCGGTTGTTGGTACCTCAAGAAGTATTAACAATTGCATGAAGAATGTGTGAGCAAAATTCATCTAAAATTCACCAATTAAGAAGTGCTTTAGACAACGGACAAGAGTATGATAGCTTGATTTGAATTTCCAAGTGTAGGGGTGATATACACACACACGTAGGGGTATGTGATTGGGGTTTAGATAAGAGATAGGAATGAAGAATAAGACTTATATCTTTAATAGAGATGATAAAAATTCCTAAGATGAGATAGAACCCTAGAAGGAAAACTTAAGAGATGCCAAAAGCTAAGTAAATTCACAAGAATATATATAATCTTAAGTTAAATAATAAGGAAGCGTGAAGAATATGGGTGGATAATTTATGAGTCGAAGATAATAGAATTCCTTGTTAGAAAACCTAATTGGAGAATAAAAGTCAATGGGCCTAATTGATAGGATTTTGTGGGTAGTATCCCCTGAAAACCCTCAGGAGACAACACTCCTCCTACTAGGGACACCTAAAGGTTTAACGGCTTGTTGCACGAGCTCAATGCAATCGCGTTTCCCTGCGAAAGTGAGGTTAGGATTTTGTCAAGAATAAAAATAGGTTCGCTCGAGGACGAGCAAAAGATAAGTTTGGGGGTATTTGTTCATATCATAATATTGCATTATTGTATTCCCCAGTCCTAGTCATTTTACAAATAAACAGGTGCTTTTGACCCATGTATGCTACATAGTTGCAGGTTACAGATTCTCGGGACAAAAACAGTGAAAAAGACGAAAGACGATACAAAAGTGAGACCACGACCAATTAATGGTGGAATCTGGATCAAGCCTACACGAAGGTCAGTTCACCGAGCATAAAGGCAGCAACATGAAGAAATGGTAAAAGTCCACTACAATGTTCACTGGAAAGATCTGGAAGAAAACCAGAAGACATTTTGAAGAAGAACTGAAGAAAACAGAGAAAAACTGCAAGAAGACCAAACCCAAGAAAATAGAGCTCACAAGCCCCACACATGGACGTGGAACCGCGGCCAAACGTGGGGTTTGGCCGCGGAACCGCGGCCATCAAGTGCCCGTGTCAGTGCAAATTGATTCGGTGCGCTGGCGGTGCGTGGAGCGTTGACTAGGTCTTTTTATTATGGGGTATTTTTGTAAAAGCAGATGTGCGAGTCAATTGTAACCTAGGGTTTCTATGAATCTATAAATAGAAGCCCTAATACCTCTTTTGTGGTATGCCTCTTTTCATTTCATAAATTCAGATCTGTACTGTGTTGATGTTTGGAGAGAGCCATCAATAAAAATTAGTAAGTTCTTTTATTCTATTGCCTTAGTTTACTTTAATTTAGAATGTCATTCAATTCCCTAATGAGCGAGTAGTCTCTTCGCTTGTTAGGGTTAGCTTTAGGGAAAGGTTTGAGAGATGAACTCTCTCACCCTTTTCTTGCCCCATCACACATAATAATTAGAACTCCATGCATACATGCACACACCGCTCCCTGCGGCACCTTACCCCTCGAGATAACGGTGATACCGTAGTATAAAGGACCGGTTCTGTATGTTTTCCATGGAGGTTAGGGTAAGGATCGATAAAGAAAGGACAAGAACCTAAAGGAAGAAACACCGTTTCTTCCCAATGGTACTAATCCCTTTTATTGATAATTACCATAACACCTAATAGATCTAAAATAGGGCATTGAAAGCGGTGAGGAAACATTCAATCTCCCAACTTACCCTAGACCTAACCCTAGCAAGACTTAGATCTAGATAATCTTAGTATTGATCAATTTAGGTTTTAGAAATAATCAATCTGACACCCATCGGAATTAACTCGTTAGAGCGATTAGGAAAACACAAAATCCCTGTGGACCGACCCGTACTCACCGGCTAGCTACTAAGCGACACCGTTCTTGATTGCGGTTTAGAAATATTTTCGATTCATCTTTTAAAAGAGCATAAGCTAATAAAAATCCCTTTAAATCATAAGCACATCCTTCAATTCTTCCTAGTCATGGGAGTATCGAGATGGGGCAATGATATTCCAGAGTAGACTAGCGTATGCGCTTCTTGACCCATATGATGAGCGATGAATGATCCCACATCCATTGGTGTTTGACATCAGAGAAGGTATACGGGTGCTCAGTGGAGACTGGGTACACTGAACGGACTCGCCGAGAACTCCTAGATAGTATTATACCTATCGTCAGATAGCAGTTTTCTGGTGATTTTGGTACAGGTTAGTCTGTCGACCCGAGATCGTCATAGAGTCTTGTGCGATTCCCACTGTGCTTTGATTTCCACCTTACCACATTCAAGAGATCGTGCAAAATGGTGGTTTTTGGGTATAGTCCCAAGTCACATGGATGCAATGAGCGATAGGAGGGGATTTTGTCTCTCCCGGTATTGGGGGTTGATGTTACGCTATGCTTGATTGGCTATAACTGGAAATCCCTGGACGGGGTTGCTGAGATCTACTGGTAAGTGTTATCAGTAGTTTCTCGAACCGTTATGAGCCTCACATCGGCATGACTTATCAGCCTATTGGGGTCTGACGTTTACCACCCCAGGCTACGATATGCGACATATCAGACGAAGAGACCGGACTGTATGACAGTGTTACTTATTGGATTCCCAGAAGTATGAGCAGGCTTGCTTGTTGATCTTCTAATCGCTCAATACCCGGGTGGCCGTTACGTTTAGCAGACCGCTTGCGGCTTGTGGGTGATTGATATGATCACCACCTACTGCCGGCGTATTGACGAGTCTTTAGAGTCCTACACAGGGTTTCCTGGCACAAGCGAAACGAAGTAGGAGCACATATATGATATGTGCAGGACCGAGATTAATATGAATATGTGATACCGTATTCTATTCTCGTGATATATGATATCGGTTGGTTATACGTGATATAACCGGGCTGTCGAATCAAGTGTTGATTCGACAAGTTGATACATTTGATAATAGTCGGTTGTATGTGATATAACCGGATTATTAAATCAAGTATTGATTTAATAATTTAATGTATAATTATATATTTGATATATTATCTTACATTAACCAATATTAGCTCACTTAAGTATTCTTTTGCTCACTAGTGTACACTTAGTATATATGTAATATATATTAATGTACGTCTTTTGTATCATGCTTCATGCCACATGCTACATGGGTGTATGAGACTCATACCATGCTTATAATAATGTAAGGTTTTGTTTATTTAAAGTAAATCAAATTAGTTGGAAATTGTCACATGGTTGAAGCTTGTAGAAGCTTGTGGAACCATTGACCAAGTCCACTAATTTTGTTTTACTTGAAGATATTTATTAACCCAACCATTATTGTTCATCCATGGTTTATTCTCCATATGAGTTAGTATATGATATTAACTCATCCATGGTTGCTATTCTCACAACTTAATTGATTCTTCACTTACTTCATTCCATGATTGCTTTCTTCATCTCCTTCCTCAAGCTTTCTAGCTTCATGGGAGGTGAAGAAAATTAGTGAGAAAATTATTTCTAAAGTGAGCAAATTCCTACTTTCTCAACCTCTTCTCTACAAGCTATTTAGATTGGGTTGTTTCTTTACTAGTTCATCACTTAGTGAAAAGGTAGCTTGAGTTAGTGTCTTCTCGACGTAGATCATCTTCGGCCTCGAAGACTTTAAGCAAGATTGTTCATTTCACTTTGTGGAGCCTCACTAGAGTCCGGAAGATCACTACTTGGAGCGAAGGGACTACTACACGGAGCTATTGAAGTGAAGGACCGGTCTACATAGGTTGTATTCTTTGTTCACTTAGATATAAAGATGTTTACATGCTTGTTCGTCTAATTCTCTAGTTTAGATTATAGCGTTAGGGTTCTTTAGCGCGCCATTTTTTTGAAACGGCATGGTCAATCCCTCCCAAAACCCAGCGGCCGCACTAGGGAACCCAACAGTGGTATCAGAGCCATACTAGAGAATTAGACGATATTTGTAGACTTACGAAACCGAAACAACTCCGAACTCCTAATACAAAAACCCAGTTTATGTCGAATTTTTTAAGGTGTCAAAATTTATTTTAAGCAACTGCAGAATGCTACATGTGAAGTAACATGAACGCCACAGAAAATTGGACCCCTCTCGCCGGAAAATGGCCGGCCATAATACAGTAAAATCTGGCCTGGCTGGTTTTTTCCAGAGCATTAAGGCTTCAAATTTTTATTGTGTTCTGGTCTCTGGTTTTAGTGTTTCAGGTGTTTCTTGTTTTTGCTAAAATTACATGTGATGTTATTTTTGTGCAAAGGCAATTCAGAGTGTTTCGTAGTCGTAATTCTAACATTGTTTCGGGTACTTTAGACGATGTTAAAAAGTTCGAACGGATATCAATAACCCCTTTTTTCCCTCGCTGGAAATATTCCAAGAGTTGGATTTTTTCCAAGTTTGAAATCTTCAGAAAATCATGCAGGTGTTTTCTATGGACCCTCTAGAAGAACGAAACCCTAACTCAATTCTGTGACCGTCGGAACCACCACTAAACCCTAAGGTTTATGGTAGTTCTGCGACGCCATAGGTGAGATAAGGGAAATTTTAGGTGTTTGTTTATTCGATCGGAAAGTTTAACATCGTTTAGCTATTTGTGATTGTGATACAATATTTGAAATCCACATAATCGGTTTTGTGAAAACTGATTTAAATTTTATAAATCTAGCAAGTTAGTCTCATTTGATCGGTTGCCACGGGATTTTGATGTGGATCAAAAGTCCGTCGCAATTACGTAGCGTACACGGATACTCGCCGGGTAAGCTTACTAGATAGCCACGCCCTATAGCCCCGACCAAGTCACTGTAGGAGAACCCCGTCACCAAAAGCATCTGTTCGGGTGCCCGCGGCCGCGGTGTTCTGCCTAAGTGCACTTCATCGACAATATCGGGGGTGCGGCCGTCTACTAAAGTTTCCGACGAGCATTCGATCAGGTGTTCGGAAATCTTGTTGAATTACCCGACTGGTTATTGGAAAGTGTTTTCAATATCGAGACTAAAATGCGGGGTTTATAATTGTTAGTCATGTGATGTCTAAGAAATTCATTTGGTTAGGCATGAAATCCGAAGTATGTGATACATTGGGTTTATGATGTCTAAGGTGGTTGCGAGTTCCAATTGTTGTAGTTTTTCACTTTCTTTTCTGCGACCGTAAGTGTAATATGTGGTGTATTGCCGGTTTCGTTGCTATATGTCAACGACAATTGGGATACGCATATTTACTTACGTTGATGACATGTGATGTTATGTTTTGAATAGCCGGGTTTTTTATGTGAGATAAGAGTTTTTCATTTTCATTCATGTAAAAGCATGTATGTAATATTCTTTTATTGGGGCACTTCCGGATTGAGGATGCTGTCACCATTGATGTATATTATTTACTTTTCCTCATTAGGATAGACCTAAGGAGGAGAGCACAAGTAACCGGGTTCTAGAGTCCAGTGGGAGACTATCTCGAGGAGTCGAGACCGGGTCTCTTAACTCTAGAATTTGGAGAGTTGCTTGCTGCTCTCGTAGGGGTCTAAGGATGTGGGTTTGGCTATTCATCGCGACCGTGGAATCCGTGATTTTTACTGGCTTAATTTAAAACATGGAATTCCTAGTATATCCAATATTTCATATGTGTTCTTCTGCTGCTGATATTCTGTGATGTGATCACTTAATACTCTGAGAAGAATGCTTATATTATATATATATGATATATAATAAATATTGCTGCTTTCATTTCTTCTGTGATGCTTAGAAAGCATATAATTGATGGGACTTCATTAAAGAGATTAATGAAATAAAAGATACCTAAAGATATTGTGGAATCTTGTTTTAAAAACTGGTAGCTCTAGTTCTTGCTTTACATAGTGGTATTCCTTGTAGAATATCCATCACCTTATTCGATAAGGAAAGAGCCGAGATCCCTTCACTGGGAGTGACCTCTTTAGCGAAACTGGAAGATGCCACAACCCACTCGGTTTTGTCTTTTGATTGCTTTATAGTTCATGCTTTGCATAGTGGTATTTGTGAAATATCCTGCACCTCATTCGACGAGGAAAGAGCCGAGATCCCTTCACCGGGAGTGACCTCTTTAGCAAAATTAGTAAAAGCCTAAAAAACACTCCTTTTCAAAATCACTCGATTCTACAACGATATCAAGTTCATTACGCAAAAGGTTTTATTAAAAACCTGTTGTAGCCCTCCGTTATTTCAGATAAATACTATTTAGTATTCGTGCTACGTTTGTTGACTATGTTAAGGCGTAGTGTGCGGTAGCTGATTAGTGCTTATTTGCTAAAGCATATGATGCGATTGGATTAAGGTATTCATACGACTTTGTTGACTATGTTAAGGATCGTACGGGTGGGTTTAATTCAATTAGGAAATGACGAGTTGAACTTGGCTAGCGCTTGTGATTTGTTGACCTTGCTAAGGTCAAAAGTTGCCAGGGGCAAAATATTATCGGGAATTTCAAGTGTTGAAATTTGCAATAAGATTGCATATTTTCTATGAGATAGTTGGACCCCGATACGTACTGCGAGTAAGAGTTACTCCTGAGAGAGTTTTACACATTACAATTAGCCAATCAAGTAGGTGTCTAGAAAGGTGTTAACGGGGTACGCCCTTGAGAAAACGAGGTTTATTTTAATTAGATCCGTGCGAAAGCATGGGGAACCTCCCTCAAAGTACCGACACTGGCCTGACCGAAAGATTGGCGAACTTGTTGGGTGTAATTAATCCCAGCCAGTCTTACCTTTTAGGGTTTCAAGGAAGATTTGATAAAAACAGTCTGAGCCATCCTGATTAGATAAACTAATAACCAATCTGATCTTGCAAGAGTACACGCTGAGTGTTTTATTCTTTCTCTCTCCTGGTAGTGACCATATCACGTCTTAATCAAGATAATAATATAGATGCATTGACCGAACCTACTTATTACACCGTGATGTGGAACGTTGGTTCCGTTCTTTCTTATAATTGTTATAAGACTGAGCAGGAAATAGGGGATTACCCGGATTTCCACGCAACCTAATTGAGGAATAAGCATGTTGATGCATATTCTTCGGGTGTGTTTATTACCGAGAACTGTTTCTTAGTATCCTCTACGTCCTAGGAATGAGATACCGGATCAGGATCCCATATATGTAATATGTTACTTGGGCTATAGACAGGTAGAGAACTGGGATCGCGTGATATGTCTTTAAGTGTTAGAGAATGGTGCAATTGTTGCAGTCAAATCAGTTGACAAATATCACATTGTATTACCAAGCGGTAAATACATTGATTCTGAACAAATGTTATTAGATACCGAACCTGATATACAACATTAAATCAGATTCTTTATTAAGTTAAAGAAGGATATAATTTTGTATTGCTGGATAATGTTGTGAACATTTTCCTTAATCAAGAGTTGATTGGATCATGCACGTTATGTAATAGCATATACGTTCTAAATCAAACCACAATTCAAAGTATATAGAACACACTCAAGAGGAGTAGTTCAGAAATGAACGAATTCTTCTTGTGGCATTGTAGACTAGGTCATATCAATGCGACACAACTAGCTAAGTTACATAAGGATGAATATTTGAATCCGCTCGAATTTTCATCTTATGATACTTGCCAGTCTTGTTCAAAGGTAAAATGACCAATACTCCATTTACTGGAAATAGAGAAAGAGTTATTGAACTCTTGGGACGGATACATGATGATGTATACGGTCCAATGTCTACAAATGCAAGGGTTGGTTCTTCGTACTTCATTATATTCACTGATCATCTCTCGAGATTCGGACATATGTTCCTGTTGAAACACAAGTCAGAAACTTTTAAGAAATTCAAGGAATATAAGTTTGAAGTTGAGAACCAGATGGATAGAAGTACTAAAGTCCTTCGATGTGATCAAGGAGGAGAATACTTGTGCATGAGGTTCTTGGAGTTTCTTAAAGGAGAATGAGATTCTCTCTCAGCTTACTCTTTCGTGTACACCACAACACAATGGTGTATCGGGACGGAGGTATCGCACCCTATGAGATATGGCGCGCTCTATGATGAGTACTGCTGAGTTACCTGTTTTCTTTTGGTGTTATGCCCTTGAGAAGCTGCATACCTATTGAATTGGTTTCCATCCAAATCAGTGCCTACCACTCCATATGAGATATGGAATGGGAAGAGACCATGTCTTAAATGAGTTATGATATGGGATTGTCCGGCCTATGTTGAAAAACAAAATCCGGACAAGCTCGAGGCAAGGTTAGTTCTGTATAAATTTGTTGGATATCCTAAACATTTGCGAGAGTATATCTTCTACCAAACTGTGGAGCAAAATGTGTTTTGTTTCTCAGCATTCCACCTTTTTAGAAAAGGAATTTCTTATGAAGAAATTTGTGGTCATGAGGTAGAACTGGAAGGAGTTCTAGCTGGACAAACTAACAGCTAATGATTTGGTGAAACCAAAGGATTCAATAGTCTCCAATGAACCTCAGCCTCTCCGTGAATCTGGTAGGGTTCCTCATCCACCTGAGAGATACTACGGTTTCCTCGTTGACGGTGGGAGCGAGGATTGCATCATGGTAAATGATGACCAAACTAAGGTTCAGGCAGACCATCATGAGTGGGGACTCTGTGAAAAGGCTGGATGCAATGCAATCAGAGATGGAATCCATGTACACCAACATAGTATGACTTTGAACCTTGCATCCGAAGGGGTAAAACCCATCGGGAGCAAATGGATCTTGAGAAGATTCTTGGTGTAGATGGAAAAGTTGAGACTTTCAAAGCTAGACTTGTAGTAAAAGGCTATCGTCAATAACCAGGTGTGGTTTTATGATGAAACATTTTCTCCAGTAGCTATGCTTAAGTCCACCAGGATTAAAGCACGCATCGCGGAGTTGGAACATCTGTTTTGATGTGGCAGTTAAAGAGTTTGACTTCATAAGAAAGGTAGATGAACCTTGTATATATAAGAAGGCTGTAGAGAGTAAGGTTGTCTTCCACGTATTGTACGTAGATGACATACTCTTGATAGGAAATGGTTTCCTATGCTACACTCGGTCAAGCTCCTCTTATCACGAGAATTCTCCATGGAAGATCTGGATGATACCTACTACATCTTGAGGATTATAATCTATGGTGATAGATCTAAGCGGATGTTGGGAGTGTCCCAAATCTAGGTACATTAACACCATACTAAAGGGGTTTAGTATGGATGATTCTAAGCGTGGCGGTTCGCCCACTTACTCATGAATCACTCTATACAAAAAGATGTCTCCCGAGACTGATTTGGAGAGAGACTCACGTTCAAGGGATACCTTATGCTTCGGCCGTAGGCTCTATCATGTATGCGATGTTATGTACCAGACCAGATGTAGCTGACTCACTATGTGTAGTGATCAGGAATCAATCGGATCTTGAGAGAATCACTGGACAGCTGTGTAGGACATTCTTAAGTACTTGAGAAGCACTAAAGAAATGTTCTTGGGGTTTGGTAACGGTGAACTCCGGTGGGAGTTCTTTACCAATTCGAACTCCCAGAGTGATAAGGACGACTGAAAATCAGTCTCGGGCTTTGTCTTTACCCTTAGTGGAGGGACAATATGTTGGAAGAGTTCCAAGCTAGATACCGTGGCAATCCAGACGATAAAAGATAAATACATCGATACTAACGATGCTACCAAAGTGGATGTATGGATAATTCTCGTTCATGAGATGAAAATGGTTCCTACCATTGAGCGTCCAATAACTGTTATTGTGACAACAATGAAGTTGTGGCTTTGGCCTAGGAATGCCGGTCCCATCAGCCATCTAGACATATTCTGAGAATAGTATCACCTGATCAGGGAGATGGTTGATCTCCAAGGGATCGAGGTAAGGAGAGTTGACGCGAAGGATAACACGGTGGATCCACAAACAGAGGCATTTCCCTAAAGAGACTTTTATGGGGCGTTGAGTATGAGATACTACAACAAATGACCTTAGTGCAAGTGGGAAATTGTTAGTTATATGTATGCCCTAGAGGACATTATTATACATGTGATGTATATTATAGTGGATGCTTGGACATATATAGGGAGGACTTTCTTGCTCGACATAATAATATGATATCTGGTTGCTCTTTATCTTAACATATACACTTATTGTCTCTCTATTACATGTTGATAAAGTCCTTAGGATGAGTACTTGACTACCAAGATTATGATGCAGATCATACTAGTGGGGCAGAGGTAGTCGGTAAGTACATCCTTCAATTGTTTCTACTCACGGAAGTATCGAGACGGGGCATCGATATTCCAGAGTAGACTAGCGTATGCGCTTCTTGACCCATATGATGGGCGATGAATGATCCCACATCCATTGGTGTTTGACATCAGAGAAGGTATACGGGTGCTCAGTGGAGACTGTGTACACTGAACGGACTCGTCGAGAACTCTTAGATGGTATTATATCTATCGTCAGATAGCAGTTCTTTGGTGACACTGGTACAGGTTAGTCTGTCGACACGAGATCGTCATAGAGTCTTGTGTAATTCCCACTGTGCTTTGATTTCCACCTTACCACGTTCAAGAGATCGTGCAAAATGGTGGTTTTGGATACAGACCCCATTCACATAGAGGCAATGAGCGATAGGAGGGGATTTCGTCTCTCCCAGTATTGGGGGTTGATGTTGCGCTATACTTGATTGGCCATAACAGGAAATCCCTGGCCAGGGTTGCTGAGATCTACCGGTAAGTGTTATCGGTAGTTTCTCGAACCGTTATGAGCCTCACATCGGCATGACTTATCATCCTATTGGGGTCTGACGTTTACCACCCCCAGGCTGCGATATGCGATATATCAGACGAAGAGACCGGACTGTAAAGTAGTGTTACTTATTGGATTCGCAGGAGTATGAGCAGTCTTGCTTGTTGATCTTCTGATCGCTCAATACCCGGGTGGCCGTTACGTTTAGCAGACCGCTTGCGGCTTGTGGTGACTGATATGATCACCACCTACTGTTGGCGTATTGACGAGTCTTTAGAGTCCTACACAGAGGTTTCCTGGCTCAAGCGAAACGAAGTAGGACCACATATGTGATATGTGCGGGACCGAGATTAATACGAATATGTGATACCGCATTCTATTCTCGCGATATATGATATCGGTCGGTTATATGTAATATAACCGGGCTGTCGAATCAAGTGTTGATTCGACAAGTTGATACATTTGATATTAGTCGGTTGTATGTGATATAGCCGGATTATTTAATCTAGTGTTGATTTAATAATTTAATGTATAATTATATATTTGATATACTATCTTATATTAACTAATATTAGCTCACTTAAGTATTCTTTTTCTCACTAGTGTACACTTAGTATATATGTGATATATATATTAATGTACATCTTTTGTGTCATGCTTGATGCCACATGCTACTTGGTGTATGAGACTCACACCATGCTTATAATAATGTAAAGTTTTGTTTATTTAAAGTAAATCAAATTAGTTGGAAATTGTCACATGGTTGATGCTTGTAGAACCTTGTGGAACCATTGACCAAGTCCACTAATTTTGTTTTACTTGAAGATATTTATTAACCCAACCATTATTGTTTAGCCATGGTTTAGTCTCTACATGAGTTAGTATATGATATTAACTCACCCATGGTTGCTATTCTCACAACTTAATTCATTCTTCACATGCTTCATTCCATGATTGCTTTTTTCATCTCCTTCTTCAAGCTTTCTAGCTTCATGAGAGGTGAAGAAAATTAGTGAGAAATTATTTCTAAAGTGAGAAATATTCCTACTTTCTCAACCTCTTCTCTACTAGACATTTATATTGGGTTGTTTCTTCACTAGTTCATCACTTAGTGAAGAGGTAGCTTGAGTTAGTGTCTCCTCGACGTAGATCATCTTCGGCCTCGAAGACTTCAAGCAAGATTGTTCATTTCACCTTCTGGAGCCTCACTAGAGTCCGGGACATCACTACTTGGAGCAAAGGGACTGCTACACGGAGCTATTGAAGTGAAGGACCGGTCTACAAAGGTTGTATTCCTTATTTACTTAGATATAAAGATGTTTACATGCTTTTTCGTCTAATTCTCTAGTTTAGATTCTAGCGTTAGGGTTCTTTAGCGCGCCATTTGTTTTGAAAACGACATGTTCGATGCCTCCCGAAACCCAGAGGACGCCCTAGGGAACCCAGCACATTGTTGGTTCGCGGTTCTATCAACGAGAAGGCATAATGGAGTGTTCCACCTTGGGGAGTCACAAAGATAAGACTAACCCCGGCTTTGATTATTAGGTTGTTCCCCTTCCGGGCATTCATTAAAGATGCTCCGTCGAAGTATAATTCCTACCGGTATTTTCCGGTTTCTTCTACCTCTTTACTTATGTTGAATGTGTATTCATCCAACAGTTCTATATTTAGTGGAAAGTCGGCTGGAATCGGATGCTCTGCAAGAAAGTCGACGATGGCTTGGCTTTTTACCGCTTTGAGTGGGCGATAAATAATTATGAACTCCATCAGCAGAAGGGCCCACTTGGTGAGCCTACCAGCCAACATTACTTTGGACAAGAGGTATTTGAGATGGTCCACCTTCGATATAAGATGGACTTCATGCGTCAGTGCATAGTGTCTGAGCTTTGTGAGCTTTGTGACTGCAAAGATCAATACCAGGCAATGCTTTTCGATGAGAGAGTAGTTATTTTTTGCTCCCAGCAGGACTCGGTTCAAGTAGTATAGATCCCTCTCCTTTCCTTGGTCATTCTCTTAAGCCTAAAGCACACCTAGAGAACCATCAAGGGCGGTTGTATAGAGTAATAGGGGTTTCCCTTAACCGAAATGGCCAAGACTGGTGGATTCTGCAAATATTGCTTGATCTCCTCCAGAGCCTGTTGACATTTCCGGTCCTATATAAATGGGATGCCTTTCTTCATCAGATGGTTGTACGAACGGCATTTCTTAGAGAGGTTGGCGATGATCCATCGGATATAAGAGAACTTCCCTTAGAAAGATCGCAGTTGTTTGAGATTCCTCGGAGGGGGCAACTCCATAATTGCTCTGATCATGGAAGGACCGATTTCGATCCCTTGGTGGCGGATTATAAAACCCAGAAACTTTCATGATGAGACTCCAAAGGAACATTTTAGCGGATTCATCCTCAAGTTGTATTTGCGAAGGTGCTCAAAGACTGTCCTTAGATACTTCAAGTGCTCTTCATACAACATGCTCTTGCCTGAGAGGTTGTCGATGTAGCATTCAATGATGACATGTATCATGTCGTCGAATATCTTGGTCATTTCCCTTTGATATGTCGCCCCGGCATTCTTTAGTCCGAAAGGCATCACTTTATAACAGAATACACTTAGCAGGGTGCGAAAGGCTGTCTGTTTCTGATCCTTGGGATCCATCTTGATCTGATTGTATCCTGAAGATTCGTCCATAAAAGTGAAGACCTCATGAGTAGACGTATTTTCTATCATCAACTCTGTGACTATCACGGGAAGTCATCCTTTGGGCATGCCTTATTGAGATCTCGACAGTTCATGAAGATCCGGATGGTCTCATTCTTCTTCATCATAGGGACGATATTGGTGATCCAGTCGGGGTACTGGACCTCATGGATGAAGCCGAAGTCTATGAGCTTCTTGACTTCGGCGTTGGTACTCATCTTGAGTTTAAGCTATATCCTTCTTGGCACCTGCTTGGCCGGCTTTATTTCCGGCATTATGGCTAATTTGTGAACCGCTACCTCTGGATCGAGACCAGGAATCTCAAAGTAATTCCATGTGAAGCACACTTTGTACTCCAAGAGTACTTCTTTTAGACTAGCTACTTATTCATCTGACAGCAGCTTGCTGATGAACGTGGATAGAGAATCATCTTCGGTTCCCAAGTTCATCATTTTCAAGTCATTAGCAGTGATGTGGATCCTGTCTTCTATCTCTCTTGGTGCTGGCGGTAGCTCCGAAATTTCCTCTCTTTCTTTGGCAAAGCTGTCGAGGCACTGAAGCACATCTTCATCTCCCTCTTCATTGAGGATTCTTATCATGTGGCAAGTATGGGTAAGCTTCCGCACCTTTGGCTGGTTACACTCTGACATGGTGAGGTTCTCTCACATTGGCTCGTATTTTTGCGGAGGTTCCACTTTCTAGTTGTCGCTTAGTTTGAACCTGCCTTGCTTATACTGGTCTTCCGCCTAATTCTTGAAGTTGAAGTAATCTTCGATTGGATGACTAAAGACTCGATGGCAGGGATCGTAGGCAGGATAATCGAGAGCATTAGCTTCATGAGGCCGCTTTCACTTGGGCAGCGTTAATATCTGATTTGTTATGGCAAGGTTAAATATTTTCCTTACCTTGTCCCAGAGAAAAGAATATCCCCGTCCTATCCTTTCTTCAAGAGATATGGCTAGGCGACTTTACGTCTTGGCCATGGATGGTGTCCTATCTTTTATATGGCCACCTTGAACCCCTTTATTTTTAAAGGATTGTATGGGCAGCTATCGAGGATGAGGATCATGACACGTCTCTCCCATGGACTGCCTGCTTGGGTGGGAGCTTCTGGCCATTTCACACAGAGTTGTCTAACCCATTTGATATGCTTCTTTCATTAGCTTCTCAGTCAGGTCCTTTATTAGCAAAGTTGTAATGTTTTGCGGAGCTTAATTATATCGCCTACTCGAGGATAATTGCATATATAAGGTCATCAGAGCCTCGAGCGGCAATTCAGATAATCTGGTTAGGATACTTTGCGAGGTGTTCTGGCCTTGCTCGGTTGAGTTGTTTTCCATCCATGTGTCTTCCCTTTCGTTTAGAGCGTAGTAGCTATGTGCCCGCTTCTTCTTCTTCTTAGGTAGAACATAGCCCAGACCAGTAGTATCGAACTTTCCATGGGCCGCCGGTTGGCGGGTCCCAAACATTTCTCAGATCTTCTTAAAATACTGGGCCTGACAAGCAGTCTGTTCGAATGGTACTCCCTGCTGATGAAGGAGTTCGCCTACGCTCTTTGTATAACATCTCAGCATGGGGATCGATTGTAACCTATCAAGATTCGGCTCGATTCTGTGCCAAACCTCTTTCTCCACCTTGGTTTCTTTTGACTTATAAAAGATAATCGCCTTTTCTCTTTTATGTTTAGGAGGCACGTAGAAGATTACTAGCTCTTGTACATGGTAGGTGTTGAGTGCATCGAGCTCTTTGTAGTGATGCAGTATAGCCATTGTAATATGCAGGGCTCGATCGGCTTCATTGGGGACTTTTACCCATGGATGGATAGAGAAAACCGTATTAGTTTCTTCCTCTGAGTCACTGCCGAAGATCGGAATAGGATCTGATGAACTTGGTTTATCGGTTTCCTTTGGAGGCTGACCCGTGAGTACTATTTCTTCCTCAGAATTGCTTCCAAAGACAAGGATGATCGCTGCGTGAACTTCCTTGTCCTTGGGCTTGCTGCACTTCTCTATGTCTTCATAGTCCAATGAGAAATACTTCGCATCTTCATATATCCGTACTTCGTTGACCGAGATCGGATTGAGATCCTATGTGATGGTGTGCTCCTGGCCATCCTTGAAATATTTCATACACTGATGTTTTGTAGAAGGGATGACGCCATACTGATGTAGCCAGGGTCTACCCAGCAATGTTTTATAGCAGGTCTTGCCTTCAATGACGTAGAATTTGACGTCAGTGACGAGTTGTCCAAAGTGGAGTGTCAACACTATGAACCCCAACGTTCTTAATGACTGGGATTCGAATATGGAGATAGAGATTTTCCCCCGGCCGAGATATCGCACATCCATGAACGGCTGCTTGAGCACCTTAACATTAGGGAGATTGACCGAAGAGTCATTGCCGACGACGATTTTATTTTGTTGGGTTACGGCAGCGCCCCGGCAATCAATCCGTGGCCAAATGCGGAACAAAATCTTTTGAAACTTGGTGCTACAACAACCAATTACCCGGATCGAACCATTAACTGTTTACTAGAAATCTATAAAGTGTTCAGAGATTATACTGACCGATCTGTGTCCTTCAGTCTTCAATCTCTGCGCTAAGCTCCTCGCCGGCTGCCCCGAACAAGTCCGCTCTCGGGTCTCCCTCGTCGAAGACGATCCACCTCGAGGATTCTTAATACGGGCTCCCTCTTCAAACCGAAGCAACTCGAACAACTATTTTGCTAACCTGGGTGCTCAAGATGATGTAGAGATAGTGTGTGGATACTTTGTCCCAAAACACTCTAGGATTCTCAACACATGAGAGGGATAGTGTGGAGGTGAAGAGGAAGCCATGTATGTGTGAAGTGTGAGCTCAAGACTTTAGCTTGCAAAAGAAAAAGCAATCTCCATGGAATAAAAATGTGGTTGCCTCTCTCATTTTGGTGTTGTGTGGTATTTTTGATAGCCAGCCAAAAGAAAAATCATAGCCACAAATTATCTTCATGCCATCAAAAAATATCTCACAACAAAATATAAACAATAAAGCATGGTCCATGCTTTATCATTAAATGCCACAAGCCAAAACTTTCCCTCACACCTTACACATAATCAATATTAAACATTTAACCAAAATCCCAAAATGTTTAACACAATAAAAGGAAATGGCATCTCCAAAGTAATCTTGTAACGGATTACAACAATACCCCTCAACTGTATATACATACCCGCATCCGTATTCCGACTGAATATCAATACAATGAGACGAAAGTAATCCAACAATCTATTACTAGGATCCGGCATAAACCAAAGCCTACTAGTATGATCCGTCCGATCATGATCCGTGCACGAGTGCACGTATATGATCGAACCCTGCCATAAAACCATAGGGCCTCTACAACGTTTTGCCCAAAATAGGGAAACCCTATGTGTGGGACTCTAAAGACTCATCAATACACTAGCAGTGGGTTTAACCACAAGCACGTCAGTGTCACTGGCTGTATGTCACGACCCGAAGGTACAGAACGTGACCGGCACTTAAATTACGAAGCGTCTAGAGGCGCAACGTAATCTAAGTAAGCCGAAGCCCAGAAATCTAAACCATTTAAAGAAGAAGTAAAGGAAAACATATTTAAGAGCAATATCGAATTTCTCAAAAATTTCGGCAGAGTCTCCTTTGTAAAAACCGGCCCCAAACGGGTACAAACAAGAATAATATATACAAGCAATAAAAAGGCATCCCCAAGAGGGAGCTAGCTCTACGCCAAAAGGTGGAAACAACCACACAATGCATTAAAATATACAACGCCGAAGGGCGAGACTCAAAACTCAAAAGAAAACCAAATCCACCAAAGCCATAATAATACAAGCGTGACTCCAAGGTCGAAATAAAAACAACTGGTCTTCTAAATCTATCAAGTAATACAAGTCTGGTTGATGGAGCTTACTAGATACAACTGAAAAAAATAAAAGTACAACGGCGGTCCCGATACAATGAACCAACCTACCAAGCAAATCACCCCGAATGAAATGATGTGCCTGCAAGCTGCCAAGGAAATCTGTACATCGAAACCTGTAAGAAAATTTGGCACAACGGGGGTGAGTTGCCAACTCATGAGTAGAAGACATCTGCGAGTAAAAATCACATGCACGACGCTCTCCTAGGTCATAATAATATACTTGATATAACACTAGTCATCTAGTAGTGGCAGGGTAATAATCTATGCGTAAGTGTAATGCTCAGTGCTCATGTCAGTGCCTCAAGTAGTAACATATCATGTGTATGAGTATGCATGCACCATGAATGTAAAACAATCAACCATGAAATCTGGATATATCTGTATAAGAAATCATTAACTTTTATCATAGTAAAATTTGTATGGTAATCTGAAACATCATCAATGAAATCCATGGAAATCCGTGTCAAGCATCGACACAAAACATGCAAATCTCAAAGTCTCAATATCTCAGTCTCAATATCTCGGGCTCCGTCAGTCCGGATCGGCCTATATCATCAAATCACACGAAAACGGTCGGTATCCTTCGGATATCCGCCGTGCCAGACATCACCGGTAGGTAGACTTCCCCAGCCAGGCTCATCGTCATCCCCATAAAAACACTCTCGCCCCGGGGTACCGTACCGGCCCCACCATGTACCCGAGACAGTTCCTCCACTCCTCGAATCGGGTCTCGAAATCCAACAGAAAACATGAAAACTCATGGTGGACGACTGTTCATACCATAATATTCCATTATTATATTCCCCATTCTTATTCATTTTACAAATAAACAGGTGCTTTTGACCCATGTCTTCTACATAGTTACAGGTTACATTCTCTTGGAATAAAAACAGTGAAATTGATGAAAAAGATGATACAAAGTGAGACTACGACCAATAAATAGTGGAATCTTGATCAAGCCTACGCGAAGATCAGTTCACAAAGTACAAAGCAGCACAAGGTTCAATACATCGTCACGAAGAAACGGTAAAAGTCCATGACTTCACTCACTGTAGAGATCTGGAAAAGAACTAAAAGACATTCTGAAGAACAAACTAAGGAAAGCAGAATACAAGCCAACCAGAACATTCCCTGAAAAACCTAGCAACTAAGACCACTATTTGGCCGCGGAACCGCGGCCAAACGTGGGCTTTGTCCGCGGATCCACGGCCACGTGGCACAAGTGTCGGTGGAAAATTGTCGGTGCGCTGGCGGTGCGTTGACTAGGTCTTTTTCTTAGGGGGTATTTTTGTAATAGCATACATGCGGCGATTGTAAACCTAGGGTTTTCTATGTCCTATAAATAGAGACCCAAATACTTGTATTAGGTCATGCCTCTTCTTGTGCCTCATTTTATATCTAAAATTCAGATCTGTAATTTTCTGCAATGAATGAAGAGTGCATCAAATTAGGAGTAAGTTTTCAATTCTCGCCTTAGTTAATTTTATTTCCATGCCCTAGTATAATTCTCTATTCTTACCCTAGTTTAGATCTAATTCTCTGCCTTAGATAGATAGTTTAGATATGTTCTTTAATTCCCTAATGAGCGAGTAGTCTCCTCGCTTGTTAGGGTTAGATTTGGGGAAGGATTGAGAGATGAAGATCTCTCACCCCTTTCTTGCCCATCACACGTTTTTATAGGACTCCATGCATACATACAGACACCGCTCCCTACGGTACCTTATCCCACGAGGTAGCGGTGATACCGTAGTATAAAGGCCCGGTTGAGCATGTTTTCCATGGAGGTTAGGGTAAGGATTAGTAAAGGAAGGACAAGAACCTAGAGGAAGAAACACCGTTTCTTCCCGATGGTACTAATCCCCTTTATTAATAATTACCATAACTCCTAAAGAGATCTTAATTTGGGTATAAAAAGCGGTGAGGAAATCTTTGCATTTCCAAACTTAACCTAAACCTAACCCTAGCAAGATTTAGATCTAGATAAACTTTAGTTTTTAGATTTAATCAATCCGACACAAATTAGAATTAACTCGTTAGAACAATTAGGAAATACACAACATCCCTGTGGAACGACCCGTACTCACCGGCTAGCTACCAAGCGCAATCAAGAACGGCGTCGCTTGGTAGCTAGTCGGTGAGTACGGGTCGTTCTACAGGGATGTTGTGCATTTCCTAATTGTTCTAACGAGTTAATTCTGATTGGTGTCGGATTGATTAAATCTAAAAACTAAAGTTTATCTAGATATAAATCTTGCTAGGGTTAGGTTTAGGTTAAATTTGGAAATGCAAAGATTTCCTCACCGCTTTCTATACCCAAATTAAGATCTCTTTAGGAGTTATGGTAATTATTAATAAAGGGGATTAGTACCATCGGGAAGAAACGGTGTTTCTTCCTCTAGGTCCTTGTCCTTCCTTTCTTAAACCTTACCCTAACTTCCATAGAAAACACGCTCAACCGGGCCTTTATACTACGGTATCACCGCTACCTCATGGGATAGGGTGCCGTAGGGAGCGGTGTGTGCATGTATGCATGGAGTCTTATAAAAACGTGTGATGGGCAAGAAAGGGGTGAGTTGCCAACTCGTAAGTAGAACACATCTGCGAGTAGAAATCACATGCACGACGCTCTCCTAGGTCATAATAATATACTTAATATAACACTAGTCATCTAGTAGTGGCAGGGTAATAATCTATGCGTAAGTGCAATGCTCAGTGCTCGTGTCAGTGCCTCAAGTAGTAACATGTCATGTGTATGAGTATGCATGCACCATGAATGTAAAACAATCAACCATGAAATCTGGATATATCTGTATAAGAAATCTTTAACTTTTATCATAGTAAAATTTGTATGGTAATTTGAAACATCATCAATGAAATCCATGGAAATCCGTGTCAAGCATCGACACAAAACATGCAAATCTCAAAGTCTCAATATCTCATAGTCTCAATATCTCGGGCTCCGTCAATCCGGATCGGCCCATATCATCAAATCACACGACAACGGTCAGTATCCTTCGGATATCCGCCGCGCCAGACATCACCGGTAAGTAGTCTTCCCCAGCCATGCTCATCGTCATCCCCATAAAAACACTCTCTCCCCAGGGTACCGTACCGGGCCCACCATGTATCCGAGACGGTTCCTCCACTCCTCGAATCGGGTCTCGAAATCCAACAGAAAACATGAAAGCTCATGGTGGACGACTGTTCAAACCATAATATTGCATTATTATATTCCCCATTCTTATTCATTTTACAAATAAACAGGTGCTTTTGACCCATGTCTGCTACATAGTTACAGGTTACATGTTCTTGGAATAAAAACAGTGAAATTGATGAAAAAGATGATACAAAGTGAGACTACGACTAATAAATGGTGGAATCTTGATCAAGCCTACACGAAGATCAGTTCACAAAGTACAAGGCAGCGCAAGATTCAAGACTTCGTCACGAAGAAACGGTAAAAGTCCACGACTTTACTCACTGTAGAGATCTGGAAAAGAACTAAAAGACATTCTGAAGAACAAACTAAGGAAAGCAGAAGACAAGCCAACCAGAAATTTCCCTGAAAAACCTAGCAACTAAGACCACTATTTGGCCGCGGAACTGCGGCCAAACGTGGGCTTTGGCCGCGGATCCGCAGCCACGTAGCACAAGTGTCGGTGGAAAATTGTCGGTGCGCTGGCGGTGCGTTGACTATGTCTTTTTCTTAGGGGGTATTTTTTTAATAGCATACATGCGGCGATTGTAAACCTAGGGTTTTCTATGTCCTATAAATAGAGACCCAAATACTTGTATTAGGTCATGCCTCTTCTTGTGCCTCATTTTATATCTAAAATTCAGATCTGTAATTTTCTGCAATGAATGAAGAGTGCATCAAATTAGGAGTAAGTTTTCAATTCTCGCCTTAGTTAATTTTATTTCCATGCCCTAGTATAATTCTCTATTCTTGCCCTAATTTAGATCTAATTCTCTGCCTTAGATAGATAGTTTAGATATGTTCTTCAATTCCCTAATGAGCGAGTAGTCTCCTCGCTTGTTAGGGTTGGATTTGGGAAAGGCTTGAGAGATGAAGATCTCTCACCCTTTTCTTGCCCATTACACGTTTTTATAGGACTCCATGCATACATGCACACACCGCTCCCTACGGCACCTTATCCCACGAAGTAGCGGTGATACCGTAGTATAAAGGCCCGGTTGAGCATGTTTTCCATGGAGGTTAGGGTAAGGATCAAGAAAGGAAGGACAAGAACCTAGAGGAAGAAACACCGTTTCTTCCCGATGGTACTAATCCCCTTTATTAATAATTACCATAACTCCTAAAGAGATCTTAATTTGGGTATAGAAAGCGGTGAGGAAATCTTTGCCATTCCAAACTTAACCTAAACCTAACCCTAGCAAGATTTAGATCTAGATAAACTTTAGTTTTTAGATTTAATCAATCCGACACCAATCGGAATTAACTCGTTAGAACAATTAGGAAATACACAACATCCCTGTGGAACGACCCGTACTCACCGGCTAGCTACCAAGAGCAATCAAGAACGGCGTCGCTTGGTAGCTAGCCGGTGAGTACGGGTCGTTCCACAGGGATGTTGTGCATTTCCTAATTGTTCTAACGAGTTAATTCTGATTGGTGTCGGATTGATTAAATCTAAAAACTAAAGTTTATCTAGATCTAAATCTTGCTAGGGTTAGGTTTAGTTTAAATTTGGAAATGCAAAGATTTCCTCACCGCTTTCTATACCTAAATTAAGATCTCTTTAGGAGTTATGGTAATTATTAATAAAGGCGATTAGTACCATCGGGAAGAAACAGTGTTTCTTCCTCTAGGTTCTTGTCCTTCCTTTCTTAATCCTTACCCTAACTTCCATGGAAAACACGCTCAATCGGGCCTTTATACTACGTTATCACCGCTACCTCGTGGGATAGGGTGCCGTAGGGAGCGGTGTGTGCATGTATGCATGGAGTCCTATAAAAATGTATGTTGGGCAAGAAAGGGATGAGAGATTTTCATCTATTAAGCCTTCCCCAAATCTAATCCTAACAAGCGAGGAGACTACTCGCTCATTAGGAAATTGAAGAACATATCTAAACTATCTATCTAGGGCAGAGAATTAGATCTAAACTAGGGCAAGAATAGAGAATTATACTAGGGCATGGAAAAAAAATTAACTAAGGCAAGAATTGAAAACTTACTCCTAATTTGATGCACTCTTCATTCATTGCAGAAAATTACAGATCTGAATTTTAGATATAAAATGAGGCACTAGAAGAGGCATGACCTAATGCAAGTATTTGGGTCTCTATTTATAGGACATAGAAAACGCTAGGTTTACAATCGCCGCATGTATGCTATTACAAAAGTACCCCCTAAGAAAAAGACCTAGTCAACGCACCGCCAGCGCACCAACCATTTTCCACCGACACTTGTGCCCCAAAGCCCACGTTTGGCCGCGGTTCCGCGGCCAAATAGTGGTCTTGGTTGCTCGGTTTTTCAGGGAATGTTCTGGTTGGCTTGTCTTCTGCTTTTCTTAGTTTGTTCTTCAGAATGTCTTTTACTTCTTTTCCAGATCTCTACAGTGAGTAAAGTCGTGGACTTTTACCGTTTCTTCGTGACGAAGTCTTGAACCTTGCGCTGCCTTGTACTTTGTGAACTGATCTTCGTGTAGGCTTGATCAAGATTCCACCATTTATTGGTCGTAGTCTCACTTTGTATCATCTTTTTCATCAATTTCACTATTTTTATTCCAAGAACCTGTAACCTGTAACTATGTAGCAGACATGGGTCAAAAGCACCTGTTTATTTATAAAATGAATAAGAATGGGGAATATAATAATGCAATATTATGGTATGAACAACGACCCATACATCACGAGAAAACCGAAACTTGTATTTTACAATGAGAGGGAGAGAGAGAGAAGTTTGTATATATATCTTTGCGGTTTTCCCCAAAATCCAGAAATCTCATAGAAATCCGAAATCCCAAAATCATGAGTAAGTAAATAATGAGTGTCGGCATAAGCCCCACAATACTGCATGATAATATGAATATGTGAATGCATGAAGTGTCTAAGTAATAAATGCAATGTCTAAACTAGCACATGAGAGTAATCACACAATATTATATTAGACTAGCATTTAGCTGATTATATCAATAAAAAATAATTTGTTCTAAAGTGTACGTGACATGGCAATTACCGATGATGATGTGTGTGAGCCGGCAAATAAGTGTACGTGGAACATGCGCATCATCAGTAATGGTGCTGGTGTCATAACAGGCAGAGTTTCATATTAGCTAAAGAAACATATGTGTGAACATGCAATGCAATGAATACAACATGAATATAACGGTGAATGTGTAGTAAACGCACAACTAGAGAATACATACTAATTACGAGTCATCCAGTTTGTTGTTTGAAAAAAAAAAAGCACGAATCGTGGTTTTTAGAAAATTAGGGGCTACGGGGTTTTTATGAAAAGATATGTACTTTGAAAAATCTGTAGTATCCCTTAGGCTGTCTTTTAAAATGCACACGGTTCGTTAGTTTGAAAATAAGTATGACTCGAGCCTAAACTAAGATCTACCTAACCAACTAAGGAACTAACTAAAGACACTATTCGAAAGGTAAGAATAATCCTCCTAAAGTCTTAGTCGATATCTCTAGTAGTCGGCGATCCAGCCTCAATAGCATCACGTACATAGTACGACTTCCTCGAGTCAAGAGTGTGGATCAATCATCACATATATACATCATTGTTCATATAGTATCATCATCAAACAATATCATGATCAAGGGTACTATACTATAATCGCATGCATCCCAATATCATCAAACATATATCATCGTCTGTGTAAATATACATTTTCAAATAATCCAGTAAAATATCATGTCATATATCACATCATGATTAAGTTACATATTACAAACCGGGTTCTATTCTTGAGTCTCGTACATTTCAATGTCATCATCACCTATTATCATTTATGTATAAATATACATTTTCTCATTTCCCAACGATCCGCTAATATCATAATGCACCTCATATCTTAACTCGATCGTATATCCAATATTTCACGGCATCATACCCAGTCATACCGATTCATCCCCAGGTATCATATAACATCCTCATATCACGTGTATATGTGTTATATATATATATATATATATAAACCTACATATATATATATACATATACACCAAGTCAAGTGTATGTGTGTGTGCGTGTGTGTGTGTCTACATGAAACCCATGAATTCCCTCCAAGGCAATCATCCTCTGGTTAAGTCTTTCTAAATCAGTCTAATCCAACTTAAAGTCTTCAATAATACTCTACTCGTCAATGATCTAAGGTCACGTCCGACTTCCTAATAATAGTACATAACATTCTCATTCTACGTTTGCGGGGGTGCTATACACCATCCACCCGATTTCCCCCGTAGATATACATCTACACACCTGGTCCTTTTCTGCCGAAGTTGATGCCGCCATCCTCTTCTTCATCGTCCTAAGTCCACGTGAGGGGTACCTATACGCAAACATATATAATATCGTAAACCGAAATCGTGGACAAAACCAAAACGGCATACGAAACGCGCATAGGTTAAAACCTATGACCTGCTCATGCAAAAGAACCAAATAACCCTCGACATCGGCGTACAAACGCCGATTGATCGAGATGAAACACAAACGTACAAATCGTAGTTCCAAAACTTACTAATTATAATATAAATAGGGTTTAAATCATCAAAACCTTAAAATGAATTAAATCGATTTATTTCACAAAAACCAAGAATGCACTTATTGCCGTTTTAATTCGAAACTTGACGTTTTAACAAAACTAATGGCCATAATATTCACTAAATATCATAACTAGGTCATATAAATCATTTCTATAATTTAATCTCATCCATTTGTATTAAATCTAAGATTCTAGTTTGCAAAAATATCCAATTTTAAAACTTTTAAAGCAAAAATTCACAATTCAACAACTAAGCTTGGTTTTGCATGAACTAAAGTATTAAACAACAATTTATAATGTTAATAATGTCATGAAACCCTAATTAGATTTTTATCTGAATTATTTAATCAATTTCGAAAAACCTAGTTTGCAAAATAGCATAATTATCAAAATTTTAAAGTAAAAATTAGCAAACTCTAGGTTAGATTTTGCATTTCATTAACATGTTAATCTACTCACTAAAACCATAATCTAATGATAAGAACCCTCACTAGAATTTTATCTCACATATATTTATATATTTTACAAAAACCTAGTTTGCAACAATTAAGCAATTTGGACAAATTAATTGTAACTATTTACAATTTAGCTTCTAGATTAGGTTTAGCATTTCCTAACATGCTAAACGACACATTAAGATCAATATCCAATGATAAAAACCCTAATTTGATTTTAAAACCCTTTCTAGAATTTTCAATCATGCAATTAGAACCAATTTAAAACCAAATTAAACACTTAATAAGCTAATTCAAAGTGATTAACTAAAAATTAAACCAAGGGCTTAGAATTATACCTCAACATTCAAGAGATCAAGCTTGAAACATGGCCTCCCTAATTGCTCTCTTGCTTCATGAATCCAAACTAGATAGGTCAAAGAATAATGGGTAGGAATTAAATTAGGAATTTGTGGGTTTTTATTTGGATTTTTAATGAATTTTTGGAGATTTTAGAAGTGAGAATGAGTTTGGAAAAATTTGGGGCTGCTTCAAGGTGATTTCAGCCAAGGCAAATTGAGGGAGGAGAGAGAGAAAAAGATGTAAAGAGTTGTGTAGAAACTTCATCTTTTATTACACCATTTCATCTCTTTTATGAATTTTCATAAATTTCATTATTTATTAAATTTTTTTTTACTAAATAATCCTAGAATTCTTTAGAATTTTGAAGACAATTCAAGAAGAGAAGAGTATGCTACAAACCTAATACTAATATGTCATGGTTCACTTTCGAAAAATAAACCCATTGCAATTTATAATTTGCATCCATTTAATGTATAATTAAAAGCTTAAGTTAATATTAAAAATAATTATTTAAGGAAAAATATTTAGATAAACTAATAATTTATAAGTGACTAAATAAATACCAAATACTAGCAATTATATAGTTAAAATAGACATATTTAAATCTATATTGAAAAATAATTGTAGTTGAGTTTTACGGAAAAATACGGTTTATTTTACCGATTATCAGAAAATTGACCTAAAGAATTTTGTTTATTTAATTATTTATTTATTTAATTTTTAAAAAAATGTTACACTGTACGTAACGGCTACCCCGTTATTGAGCGAAAGGGAGGCCAATGAGCGAACTCATTCTGAAACCCTACTGAGCTTGACAGTGACAATATCCGTACAGTCCGGTCCGTTCGTCTATGAGTATCGCATGTCAAGCCTAAGGGGTGGATAAAGTCATATCCCTAATAACTTGATATTTAGTGTCGGCATGAAATATATCACCAACTGAGAAACTATCGATCCTAGATCGGTAATTCTCATCTACCCCGGCCAAGAATTTCTGATGATGGCCATCCGTGCACTCCGCGACCTCACCCCGCATTATACCGGGAGAGACGAAACCCCTGACGATCCACTCACTGCCTCCATGTGGCTCGGGACTGTACCTAACTAAAACATGTTTGCACGACTCATCTGAACTGTGGTAGGGTAGTAATCAAAGTATAGTGGAAACTCACATGAGACTAATGAGGATCTCAAGTCGATAGACTAACTTGTACACATGTCACCAGGGAACTGCTATCTGACAATAGGTATAATACTAACTAGCATGTTCCTGGCGAGTCTGTCCGGTGTACTCATAACCCAATGAGCACCTGTATACATCTTAGGTGAACCAACTGACACCAATAGCTTGTGAGACCGGCCACCGCCCCTCGTCGGGGTCTCGATCCGTATACACTAGTCTACTATTGGAGTATCAATGCCCATTCTCGAAACTCCCACGACTAGGGACACTTTAAGGATGTGCTTATAGACTACCCAACTCTCACGTATATGATCGCCATCATACTATTGTAATTCAAGCAACAATCCTATGGGATCTATCAACATGTAATAGTGATCTGTAGTGTCACATGAAGCATGTATACGATGATAAAGACAAACTAGATAGCATACTATCATCTCGAGTAAGACTGTCCTACCGGTATAGGTCTTCCCTAAATCATTGCAATCACGTGCCTGTGATCCAATAATTGACTTGAGGGCACTATAGCCAACAATCTCCCACTTGCACTTAAGGCTAATTATTGAGATGTCGCATACTCACAGCCCGTGTGATACCGAACACCCAACTCCTCTACTAATCAGTTTCACAAAGCTCGTTTGTAAAACTATTGCGTTCGAGAAATTGCCTCAGTGAATGGATCTACTCTAATGTTTCTTTCTATGTCTCTCTTTATCTCAAGTTCGCGGAGAAAGCCATCTCCCGAAATGAGTAATACCTATCTTAGAATATGTCTTGATTTCGATGGGACCCTGTTCATAAATGAACTCCAAATCCAGAAAACTTCTCAGACTGTATCGTCAACTGAATTTAATCAGAATCCTACGCCATGCTCCGTTCAGTATCCGTTTGGACCACCTGTCCAAACAACTGCCCCTCAAAAGAGGGAAAACTATAACTCTGACAGTCACTCTGTCATCCAGGTCACCTTGGAAGCCTGGAATGGTAACCGTCTCCCGAAGGAGGCTGCCGTTACCAAATCCTTAGAACATCCACTTATGTTCATAAACCGCTTCCGAACGTTTCTCCAGGATTGGATTAATATATCAACTTATTGCATCTAGTGCAAAAACAACATCTGGTGTGGTACTTGACATCTCATGATTGACTCAATTTCCGAAGCAAGTGATATGCCAATCATGCACATCCCTCTCCACTTTAGTCTGTAAAACACCTTTAGAGAGGGTGACTGCATCACCTGCAGGTATACTACCATGCCAGGAGTCGTCTATTCTAAAACAACCTTAGAATACTGTCTAAGTACCCAGATTGGGAAACTACCCAAATATAGATCTAAAACCCTAGATCTAGTAACCAGAATGGCAGATATAATATCCAAATCCTATGTGGAGAAACCATTGTGTGACAACTACAGTAGAACTGATCGTAGTGTAGGAATTTCACTTCCTACAATGTGTATGTCATCCAAATACCAGGACATCCCTACTACCTTCTTAACAGATCCATCTTCTATTCTGATGAAGTCAAAGCCCATGACTGTCATATCAAAAATAGATGATCTATCTCCGCTGTATTTGCTTTACTCTATAAATAGACATAAGCAACTTGTCCACTATGCTTCCGTTGTTCCCACTGACTACAACAACCCTCTGGTAGAGTCATATATATGTGCACTTCTAAAGCTAGTTTAGAACGCTATACTCATCCTCCTACCGGGTCTCATAGTCTAGAACAATAGTAGTGTCAAGTTTGGATAAACAAGAACCTCCCTGCTACCGTCTTTGAGGATACCGAAGTACCTCTCGGGTGCCTGAGGTTACCCACCATATCTGCGGAGTGGCTAATGGAATGTCAACCCCGATTGAATCTTTAGGTTTTTATTAAATTTTCAGTAATCGTCTGTGGTTCTGGAATCACTTCCAGTTCTACCATACTCCCACTACTGTTTTCTGAAAAAGTCCATTTTACTAAAACTGTGGCGAGTCAAGAACAATATCACTATTGATCTTCTAGATGGTAGAAAGTTAACCCTCGTCATAGCCTGGGTTACCCACAAACTGCCATTACGAAAATGTGCCTTGAGTTATCCAGAGTCTGGTTTTAAGCTAAGCCGGACAACTTAACATCGTTAATATATGAACCATTCTATATACAATATAGAAACAAAGGCACTGATTTAATTGGAACTTGATTCAAATCATGCAGCTGTCTCCGGTGCATGTCGTCCTAATGGAGAGAGGCCGATCAGCATTACTCAACTTAGGAGTGCATCTATATATGAGTAACCTGAAAAAGAAGCAGGTTCTCAAAACCATTACTATCAACTGAATACCAAACATAATTATCTACTTCATCGATCACCTTGAAGAATCCTGACATTTGCAACGCATGGTTCTCTACTTTATTCTTGTACATTTAACTTCTCAAAACTTGGACCTTGTATTTCTACGAAACACTTGTCTAAAACTTGAGAAGTCACAAGTACACAGAATATAGTACGAGGACCAACCCTTTGTCCTAATGGACACTGGACAACATACAATATATTGTATAAGTCTCCTGAGTTGAATAACTCGAACCCTGTGCGTCGTAGGTTGAAAACTGTACTATGGTTAAGAAGAATTACACCGCTGTTTAATGCTCCTTACCTAACCATCAACTGATATAGGTAAATGTCATGGACATAATTTCAAAAAGTTATATCTCACTTTATAAAATAAACGTACAGATATATCAGTTTGAAATTGGTGCATAACAACGGATATTCAAAACTAAATATCTTCCATCAGGCAAAACCCAGGTGATTTCCTCAAATATCAGCAATTACAACGAATCCCGATATAATGAGGATGATCACCTAATTCCTAATAGCTTACTCCCACTCATCATCTGTAAAACTATACATATATGAGAATCAAACCTGGTAAATACATACCCTGGAGTAAGGATCTAATTGGGAAATCAGTTTTCAATTATCAATACACAGTGAAACTGAAACATAAAAATGTTTCGAAGGGGTATCCGGGTATTCCTAGTAACGCCTCTTCCATTATCCAGATTCATGACTGTAACCGTATATTTCCTTACCATCTCTCCAATTTCCTTTATTTGTCTTTATTCATTACCTTCTGTATACCACACTTAGGCTAAATGGTTTTCTTCATTCCCTACCGTTTGGCACCAGCCTATTGTTTGGAAGAAGATTATCCAATAAGCATAATAGGTGTACTCTCCTAATCCTAGGAGTACTCGCAATTTGAGAGAAGGTAAAGATAAAAGACAACTGAATAAACCTTATTCTATTTCTCCTGAACCAGATTCCATCCTCGAATTGGAATAAGTTCCTTTGAGTTCGTATATAACCATACGATGGATTATCCAATAAATGTGGATCTTCGTAGTGATACGGGGTGTTCTGGAGAAATACAAAGGTGAAGTAGGAGTGGCGATGATATACGCGGTTTGGTCGTGAATGATAGTAGTCGTATTTTACTTTGCCCTCTTTCTAATCCCTTTATTTGACTTTACTTATTACCTTCTGTACACGACACTTAGGCTAATTGGTTTTCTTCATTCCCTACCTTTCGGCACCTGCCTATGGTTTGGAAGAAGACTATCCAATAAGCGCAATAGGTGTACCCTCTCCTAATCCTAGTAGCCCTCACAACCTGAGAGAAGGTGAAAAGAAAAAACAACTGAATAGTTTTATTCAATTTCTCCCGAACCGGAAACCATCCTCGAATCTGAAACAAGTTTCTTCGAGTTCGTATGTAACTATACGATGGTCATATCCAATAAGTGTGGATCTCCGTAATGATACAGAATGTTCCAGAGAAAAACAAAGGGTAAGAGTAGGAGTGGCAATGAAGTATGAAACTCTGACAATCCAAAAGTCAATGTGCCTTAAGAAGGTTCAGTTAACTTGGTTACTGAGTTATAGTTTAGGATCGGGCCATGGACGCTACCAAAGAGAGAGAGAGAGAGAAAAACACTCAGCGTGCACTCTAATCTAGATCAGAATGGTTAATCACTTTATCTAATAAGGATGTCTCCCGCCGTATCCTCAAATTCTCCTCCAAACCTGAAAGAAGAATTAGTCGGGATCACCTGAGGAGTAAACCAACTCATCAGTAGGTATCGGGATCCAACTATCATCACATGATAACCTGATGGAATCCACTCAAGTCACCACACTCCAGAAGGTATGCGCATGCCTGGCAAGTTTCCTGTATGTTTGAAACTCCCGATGTGTGTTTTTACCCCTAGGACCCAAGTGACCTTGACAATGCCAACATATCAAAGAGTCCTAGTCAGTTCAACCCGTCATTATCTTGATTGCATTAAACTCACCCGTATGAGTCCTTGACAATGCCAACATAACCGTACAACTGTCCTAACCAATCCACATATCCATGCGACAGAAAAGCATTACAGAACTACCGAACACTACGCCTCGGCAATGCACGACATACGTAGCATGAATACTAAGCAATACTAATCTGAAATGATGGAGGGCTACGGCTGGTTTTTAGCGAAAAACCTTGTAGCGCATTGAAAAGTCGTTTTGGTGTTTTCCCGAAAATCGGTGAAAATTTGGTATTTTTCCGTAAATCGTCTTATTGTTATTTTGCAATTTAGGCCTAATTATACCTAATTTGGATAGATAATTGCTAGTTTTTAGTAGCTAATGAATTACTTATAAATTTCTGGTCATTAAAAAAAATTTCCTTATTTTTCAATTTTTAATATTATTTTAAGCCGGTAAAAAAAATACATTAAATTATCGATAAATACAAATTTAAATGGGCTAATTTTAATCCCCATCCTTCATCCATACTTCTTAACCTTTCTTGAATGGATCTTGGATTCTAGGAGGCCATCTTTGGAGTCAATTTCTTGCTAGATCTCTAGATCTAGAGGTATAATCCTTACCCATTTAAATTCTTATGGTTAGATTTCTTTAAATGAGTTGTTGTAATGTTAATATTGGTGCTATTTTCATCTAGAATTTTCAAGAGAATGGTTTGAGTTAAACTAGGGTTTTTAGCACACCATTATTAAGTTAATTATTCTATTTTGCTATCTAGTGTTTTATACAAACCAAATCTAAGAATTTAACTTGCTTTTTGGGCTTCAAATTAGTGCTAATTTAGTGTTTTATGTATAGTTTGGGTTGGATTTTGTTAGTTATAAAAATCAAGAAAGGGTTATTTAGGGAATATAGGTTTTGAAGCATGATTAATGTTTTGAAATTTTGTGTAGTGGCTATCTAATGGTGTGACTTGGGTGATTATGCTAGATTGTAGTCTTTTTTTGTCGCAAATCGGCGATATTTGCACCGATTTTGGAATGCAAATGCTTACTAGTTTTTTTATAAAATTATGTGATGAATTATTTGTGATATCTTGATGATTGTATTGGAATCTCCTACGACTTTTAGGGTGTGTGAATGCGGATTTTTGGTTTTATCGGGTTTTAGCTTTGCCGGGCGCCCAAAACGACGATTCTAGTTAGTATTGCGATTTTCGTGTGTGTTCCGCTCACCTTGTGCACATTGTGCCTAGCTTGTGAACGTGGATATTTTCGTTTAGGATTTGCGTCGTTTCATGATATGTAACCTTATGTTTTGTATTGATGCAAATTCCAGGTTCGGTCGCGGAGACTTCGGACGCGGCACGGAAAGGGAAAGCGGTGGTTGGACGTAGCTAGCTGGGGATTCCGGTGAGTAGATATAACATCTACGGGGGACTATCGTTTGGATGGCGCAAGTCGCCCGATAGTTTAAGTTGTTTAAAGATTTCTAGTGATATTAGTAATTAGGAGTAAATGCTTGCGTAATATCTTTCTACATCCATGCTTTATTTGACATACATATGCGAACCCATTCTATAGGACACCTGCACCATTGCCAGGGTTTTTATATGCAGCACGAGCGCTATTCATGCGTACACACACGCCCTGGTAATTGCCATGCCACGACACTAGATAACTTATAATCTAGAATATTGTCACCATATTTGATATCTAAACCTGTACTATTGCAATAAATTCTCAAAATAACATCGTAGAATTGCTATTCATGTGCATGTATATCATTATATCATTTGCTCATGCCTAGTCTATTAATCATACATTGTAACTTGAACATTAATACCATATGCATTCATTATCATTGACGTATACATTCATGATGATTTCTTAAGATTTATGATATTTCTGTATTTCGGGGGAAAGCCGTAAAATTTCTAAAACTTATTACCCTTTTTTAAAATATGCAAAAATTGCGGTTTTCTAGTGATGTGAGTGTCGTCCATCATGAGTTTGTTGTGGTTTTCGAGACCCGTTTCGAGGAGTTGGATGAACCGTCTCGGGTACATGGTGGGCCCGGTAAGGTACCTCGGGACGAGAAGGTCGTGTTGTTGACGTTGAGCCTGGCAGGGGATAGACTACCTACCAGTGACTTTTATTGGCACGACGGATATCAAGAAGATACCGACCGTGGCCGCGAGATGATGAGATATTGATATTTGAGATGGGTCAGCTGGACGGCTGAGGCCAGAGATACTACGATATGGATATATGAGATTTGAGACAGTTTTGAGGTGTCGATGCTGGACACGGATTCTTGTTGATTCTATTGGTATTGTGCTGATATTTAAAAGAAAAGAGATTCCTAAATGAAAAATATGACTTCTTGTACCTATATATTCAGATCATGAGTTGATTCATATTGCATTCATACCTGCTAGTACATTCATGTTGCATACATACCTGCTAGTATATCCTGCCATACCTGTATTATAGATGCTAGGATGCTTGTGTGCATGCTTGCGATAGCCTATATAGATGTTATTTATTACTCACGAGTTAGCAACTCACCCCCGTTGTGCCACAGTTTTTTGCAGGTCCACTCCGTCAGCACAGTAGCGGCGGGCGCAACGCTTCTTTTGCCTCTTTTGCCTGGACTCGAGGCTTTTGCTCGTAGGTGGGTTGTATTATTATTTTTGTACCACCTTGTATATTCCTTGTATCTAGAGTACTCCATCTACTGTATCTACCAGTATTGTTGTATATTGACCTAGAGATGGGACTGTGAGATTTGTGGGCTTTTTATGCTGTATTTTGGGGTCGAGCTCACTTGAGCCGACATGTTGCTTCTTACTTAAGCCTTTTTATGCTTATTTTGTATATTGCTGATTTATATTGCGTGGGATTTGTGACCGCCTTGTGGCGAAGAGCTAGCTCCCGCTTGGGGATGCCCTTTTTGTTGTATCTATATATATTCTTGTTGTACCCATTTTGTGGGCCAGTATTTACAAAGGAGACACTGCCGAAATTTTCGGAAAAATTGATATTGTTTTTAAAAAGTCTTGATATGACTCATTTGATAAACTCGCTTTCAATTGATTGGTTTTCCTTCACTCTTTTGCTTTTTTGGTTTTGATTTCTGAGCTTTGGTTTACTTATGTTACGGACGCCTTGAGACGTTTCGTAACTTAAGTGCCAGTCACGTTCCGTACCCTACGGGTCGTGACAAAGTTGGTATCAGAGCGATAGGTTTTACCTTTCTGTGTGTAGGATGACCATGGTAGATGGAGTAAGTGACTTAAGCTGGGTAACGTAGCATGCGTATGTCCGCGGTATACTTGCGATACGGTACTCCGCCTAAGTGACTTTAGAATATACTTGCTTGAAAATTCCTTCTTCAATTCCTTGTATCCTATGATTCTATTGCACTGTTCTTATTATCCTGTTTCCTGTACCAGCCACTATGCCGCCGAAGGCTACGAGAGCGCAGAGGGCTGCCGCTCGAGATGAGATCCGAGCAGGCTCGTCCGAGACGAGGACCGAGCAGGGTAGTATACCTACGCCTCAGGGACAGACTGATCCGCCTTCCCCAGGCCGCATGGATAGGCTTGAGTCTGGTATGGAGGAGCTACGACAGATGATGGGAGGTATGCAGGAGCTACGACAGATTGTGGGATCCTTAGTAGCGGCTAGTCGTGCACCGAGATCGGAGGATGTACCTGCCACATCACAGACTACCAAGGTGCCTGCTGCCAGACAGTTGCTCCTCCTACTACTACCGTGGCTATGCCAGTATCGCTACAGGATTTCATGAGGCTGAGACCTCCAGTCTTCACGGGCACCGATGCAGCAGAGGATCCGCAGACATTCCTTGACAGTTTAGCCAGGATCTGCCGTTCTCTCAGATGTTCGGACGATCGATGGGTGGAGCTCGCGAGTTTCCGTCTAGAAGGCCTCGTGCAGACATGGTGGGAGTCAGTCTTGAGAGGTCGAGCTGCAGGTCTACCGCCTATGACTTGGGCCGAGTTTACAGCAGTCTTTCTAGCTCATTTCCTCCCAGAGAGCGTTCGTGATGCCAGAGCTCGTAGTTTTGAGGCCTTGATCAAGACTACAGGGATGACGGTGTCTGAGTACGATGTCCAGTTTACTCAGTTGTCTAGATATGCTCCGTATCTGGTGGATACTGAAGAAAAGATAGTGAAGAGGTTCGTGCAGGGACTTGACACCCAGCTATTTCTTGCTATTGGTGCCCAGCACTTCGACACTTATTCAGCTGCTATAGATACGGCATTACGGATGGAGGCACGCATATCACAGACTTCGGCCATTTCTGGGCCGAAGAGGATTCGCACCGATGTGCCGTCGCAGAGGCAGCGCACCAGATTCTTTCCGAGAGATGGACCTGGCAGAGGAATTGGACGGGGTCAGTTATATGGTTCATATCCACAGGGACAACAGCCGTCGCCAGGATGTTTTGGGTGCGGGAGTCCGCACCACCGTATCAGAGACTGTCCGGTGAGACGACAGGGAGCAGCGACAGTTCCACATGTAACCCTACCACCATCACCACCTCCTCCTCAGAGAGCCCTACTTCCTACCACTGGCGATGATCCACGACAGTTTGATGCACCCAGAGGCCGTGGACGTGGCGGTCCGAGCCAGAGAGGATGAGGAGGCCGAGGCCGAGGCTGAGGACAGCCAGTTATTTGTGGGGTTCAGGCCCGAGTTTTTTCTTTGACGCCGCAGGATGCGCAGGCATCTAACACCGTTGTGACAGGTACCTTGCCAGTTTGCTCTTTCGACGCACGGGTATTATTCGACCCAGGTTCCACACACTCGTACGTATCTGCACACTTTGCACCGATGTTGGGCCGTGAGTCCTCGTCGTTAGATCAGCCGCTTGCTGTTAATACCCCGGTAGGCGAGTCGTTTGTCGCTCGTTTTGTGTTTCGATTGTGTTCCGTTCGTATCGGGGAAAGGGATTCATCGGTTGATTTGATTCTCCTCGATATGTTGGACTTTGATGTGCTTCTGGGCATGGATTGGCTAGCCACCTGTTATGCTTCAGTGGACTGCCATGAGAAGGCAGTCAGATTTAGATTTCCGGGAGAGCCAGTCTTTGTTATTCACGGAGACCGCAGTGTCACCCTTCCCAGCTTGATTTCGTCTCTTCGCGCTGGTCAGCTACTACGGAGGGGATGTCAGGGATTCTTCGCTTATGTCTGTGATACTTGAGCTGCAAAGGTTCCGTTGGACCAGGTCCCGGTTGTTTGTGAGTTCCCTGATATTTTCCCTGAGGAGCTGCCTGGGTTACCGCCTGAGCGCGATATTGAGTTCTGCATTGACTTGATTCCCGGCTCGGGGCCTATTTCTATACCGCCTTATCGGATGGCCCCGGCAGAGCTTAGAGGGCTGAAGGATCAGTTGTAGGATTTGTTGGTAAAGGGCTTATTCGACCTAGCATTTCTCCGTAGGGTGCTCCGGTCCTGTTTGTCAAGAAGAAGGACGGCAGTTTGCTTTTGTGTATCGACTACTGCCAGCTGAACAAGGTTACCGTACGGAACCGATATCCCTTACCACGTATCGACGATTTTTTCGACCAGCTTCAGGGTGCGGGATATTTTTCGAGGATTGACTTGCGATCAGGATACCATCAGCTGCGAGTTCGACAGGAGGATATATCGAGGACAGCTTTCCGCACGCGCTACGGCCACTATGAGTTTTTGGTGATGTTGTTCAGACCCACCAACGCCTCAACAGCATTCATGGATTTGATGAACCGTATATTCAGGCCGTATCTCAACTTGTTCATCATCGTGTTCATCGACGATATTTTGGTGTATTCCCGGAGCCGAGAGGAGCACGAGCAGCGCTTGCGGATTACGTTGCAGACTTTGAGGGAGCACCAGCTTTTCGCAAAATTTTCCAAGTGTGCATTCTGAATGGATAGCGTTGGTTTCTTGGGTCACGTGATTACGAGAGATGGCATATGTGTGGACCCGAAGAAGATCGAGGCTGTTCAGTAGTGGCCCAGACCGACATCAGTTATGGAGATCCGCAGTTTCCTAGGTCTGGCTGGCTACTACAGGCGATTCGTTCAGTACTTCTCTCGTATTGCTGCACCTTTGACCGGATTGACCCGGAAGTGAGTTCCTTTCGTTTGGAATGAGGAGTGCGAGCACAGTTTTCAGCAGCTACGGGCTTGTTTGACTACGGCGCCGGTATTATCTTTGCCTTCAGGATCAGGCGGATTCGTGGTTTATTGTGACGCTTCACGAGTGGGGCTAGGGTGCCTATTGATGCAGCATGACAGGGTGATCGCATATGCTTCGCGGCAGTTGAAGAAACATAAACAGAACTACCCCACTCACGATTTGGAGATGGCCGCAGTGGTCTTTGCACTTAAGATTTGGCGACATTACCTATACGGCGACTCATGCCAGATATTCACCAATCACAAGAGCTTAAAGTATATATTTCAGCAGCGAGACCTGAATCTCAGACAGCGCCGTTGGATGGAACTAGTAAAGGACTACGATTGCGAGATTTTGTATCACCCGGGCAAGGCTAATGTAGTGGTGGATGCTTTGAGTAGGAGGCCCGGGGGTAGCCTATCTTGTTTGCGCGCAGTACAGAGGAATTCGTCGGCAGATTGGCAGACTTTATGCGACAGCCGGGTTGAGTTCGAGTTCACTCCGACAGGAGGAAAGCTTGCGCATGTTCGTGCACGTGCAGTTACTTGACCGTATTCGAGAGGCACAGCCCAGCGATGACCGTCTTTCAGAGATCATGGAGCAGATTAGGCAGGGCAGAGATTCCGAGTTCGTGATCGATGATCAGGGAGTACTGCGATTTAGGACTCGACTGTGCGTACCAGATTCTGAGGGACTGCGGCGTGAGATTCTTGAGGAGGCGCATAGATCCACATACAGCGTTCATCTGGGTTCCACCAAGATGTACCACGATTTGCGAGATGTTTACTGGTGGGACGGGATGAAGAGGGACGTCACTGATTTCGTGTCGAGATGTCTGACTTGTCAGCAAGTCAAGGCCGAGCACCAGAGGCCCGCGGGAGAGTTGCAGCCTTTGCCCATTCCGGAGTGGAAATGGGAGCAGATTTCCATGGACTTCATTGTGGGTCTACCCAGGACCAGATGAGGGTACGACTCCATTTGGGTGATCGTGGATCGATTGACGAAAGCGGCTCACTTCCTTCCAGTGAAGACGACTTTCGGTTTTGCTCAGTATGCCCAGATATACATCGACGAGATCGTACGGTTGCATGGCGTACCGACTTGTATCGTGTCAGACCGAGGCACCCGGTTTACCAGTCGACTATAGCAGCGACTTCAGGAGGCATTGGGCACCCGTTTGAGTTTCACCACAACATTTCATCCGCAGACCGACGGACAGTCAGAGCGGACTATTCAGACTCTTGAGGACATGCTCCGAGCGTACGTTTTAGACTTTGGAGGTAGCTGGGATCATCATTTACCGTTAGCGCAGTTCTCCTACAACAACAGCTTCCAGGATACTATTCAGATGGCACCTTTCGAGACATTGTATGGGAGGAGATGTAGATCGCCCGTCTGTTGGACAGAGCTCAGCGAGAGCAGTATATTGGGCCGCAGCTTGTTAAGGAGACGACAGAGAAGATACAGTTGATCCAAGACCGGATGAGAGCGGCTCAGAATAGGCAGAAATTGTATGCAGATAGGCGTCGTCGCAGGCTAGAGTTCGCTGTTGGCGATCATGTTTTTCTGAGGGTCTCTCCGATGAAGGGCGTGATGCGATTTGGGAGAAAAGGAAAGCTTAGTCCTAGATTTGTGGGCCCCTTCGAGATTCTCGAGCGTGTCGGTGCAGTTACATATCGTTTGGCTCTTCCACCCATCTTTCCCGATGTTCACCCCGTCTTCCATGTTTCGATGCTCCGCAAGTACCTTCACGACCCTTCGCATGCGATTCAGCACCCGACAGTCCAGCTAGAGCGCGACCTTTCTTTTGCAGAGCAGCCGGTGGTCATCCTGAATCGACAGGTGAAGAAATTGAGATCGAAAGTTATACCGACCGTCAAGGTCCTTTGGCATAGCCCGAGCAGCGAGGAGGTCACCTAGGAGACCAAGGACGAGATGAGGAAGAAATATCCCCATCTCTTTGAAGGTACGCGTAGTTATGTTTTTAAATTTGGGGACCGAATTTCTTTAATGGGGGAAGATTGTAGCGCCTTGAAAAGTCGTTTTGGTGTTTTCCCGAAAATCGGTGAAGATTTGGTATTTTTCCGTAAATCGTCTTTTTTGTTATTTTGCAGTTTAGGCCTAATTATACCTAATTTGGATAGTTAATTGCTAGTTTTTAGTAGCTAATGAGTTACTTATAAATTTCTGGTCATTTAAAAAAATTTCCTTATTTTTCAATTTTTAATATTATTTTAAGCCGGTAAAAAAAATACATTAAATTAGCGATAAATACAAATTTAAATGGGATAATTTTAATCTTTAAAATCATGTTAATTAAAATCTAGTTTGTAATATAATTTTTTAGTATTTTATTTCAAGTTTTAATGGGTTTTTATTATGGAAAACAAAAAAATAATTATTTTGAACTAAAACTTGCAATTTTGGACTTGTGGGGGGTCTTTTTGCATAGAATTTCTTTGTAAAATCTCTCACTCATTCCTCACTACTTTGGCCGGCCCCACCACTGCTGGATCAGCCACTTCCCCCCTCCATTCTTTGCTTCTTTGACTCATTCAAATGATTTAAATATAGGTTTTTATTATATTATTTTGGATGGGGGTATTATGGTAATTTAGGAGGGGCTTTGACTTGGATTCTTTTCCACAACTCCCCCACACCTCTCCCCACTCCCTCCTCAGCCAAAATTCCTGCAGAAAAACCCCCAAAACTTCCCCTCTCATTTTCCTTCTAAACTCATCAAAATTCCATCAAAATTCCATTTAAACTTCACAATTTCAAGCCCATCCTTCATCCATTCTTCTTAACCTTTCTTGCATGGATCTTGGATTCTAGGAGGCCATCTTTGGAGTCAAAATTTCTTGCTAGATCTCTAGATCTAGAGGTATAATTCTTACCCATTTAAATTCTTATGATTAGATTTCTTTAAATGAGTTGTTTTAGTGTTAATATTGGTGCTATTTTCATCTAGGATTTTCAAGAGAATGGTTTGAGTTAAACTAGGGTTTTTAGCACACCATTATCAAGTTAATTATTTTTTTTTGCTATCTAGTATTTTATACAAACCAAATCTAAGAGTTTAACTTGCTTTTTGGGCTTCAAATTAGTGCTAATTTAGTGTTTCATGTATAGTTTGGGTTGGATTTTGTTAGTTATAAAAATCAAGAAAGGGTTATTTATGGAATATAGGTTTTGAAGCATGGTTAATGTATTGAAATTTTGTGTAGTGGCTATCTAATGGTGTGACTTGGGTGATTATGCTAGATTGTAGTCTTTTTTTGTCGTAAATCGGCGATTTTTGCACCGATTTTGGAATGCAAATGCTTACTAGTTTTTTTATAAAATTATGTGATGAATTATTTATGATATCTTGATGATTGTATTGGAATCTCCTACGACTTTTAGGGTGTGTGAATGCGGATTTTTGGTTTTATCGGGTTTTAGCTTTGCCGGGCGCCCAAAACGACGATTCTAGTTAGTATTGCGATTTTCGTGTGTGTTCCGCGCACCTTGTGCACGTTGTGCCTAGCTTGTGAACGTGGATATTTTCGTTTGGGATTTGCGCCATTTCATGATATGAAACCTTATGTTTTGTATTGATGCAAATTCCAGGTTCGGTCGCGGAGACTTCGGGCGCGGCACGGAAAGGGAAAGCGGTGGTTGGACATAGCTAGCTGGGGATTCCGGTGAGTAGATATAATATCTATGGGGGACTATCGTTTGGATGGCGCAAGTCGCCCGATAGTTTAAGTTGTTTAAAGATTTCTAGTGATATTAGTAATTAGGAGTAAATGCTTGCGTAATATCTTTCTACATCCATGCTTTATTTCACATACATATGCGAACCCATTCTATAGGACACCTGCACCATTGCCAGGGTTTTTATATGCAGCACGAGCACTATTCATGCGTACACACACGTCCTGGTAATTGCCATGCCACGACACTAGATAACTTATAATCTAGAATATTGTCACCATATTTGATATCTAAACCTGTACTATTGCAATAAATCCTCAAAATAACATCGTAGAATTGCTATTCATGTGCATGTATATCATTATATCATTTGCTCATGCCTAGTCTATTAATCATACATTGTAACTTGAACATTAATACCATATGCATTCATTATCATTGACGTATGCATTCATGATGATTTCTTGAGATTTATGATATTTCTGTAATTCGGGGGAAAGCCGCAAAATTTCTAAAACTTATTACCCTTTTTAAAATATGCAAAAATTGCGGTTTTCTAGTGATGTGAGTGTCATCCACCAAGAGTTTGTTGTGGTTTTCGAGACCCGTTTCGAGGAGTTGGATGAACCGTCTCGGGTACATGGTGGGCCCGGTAAGGTACCCCGGGGAGAGAAGGTCGTGTTGTTGACGTTGAGCCTGGCAGGGGATAGACTACCTATCGGTGACTTTTTTTGGCACGGCGGAATCCAGAGGATACCGACCGTGGCCGCGAGATGATGCGATATTGATATTTAAGATGGGTCAGCCGGACGGCTGAGGCCAGAGATACTACGATATGGATATATGAGATTTGAGACAGTTTTGAGGTGTCGATGCTGGACACGGATTCTTGTTGATTCTATTGGTATTGTGCTGATATTTAAAAGAAAAGAGATTCCTAAATGAAAAATAAGACTTCTTGTACCTATATATTCAGATCACGAGTTGATTCATATTACATTCATGTTGCATACATATCTGCTAGTATATCTTTCCATACCTGTATTATAGATGCTAGGATGCTTGTGTGCATGATTGCGATAGCCTATATGGATGTTATTTATTACTCACGAGTTGGCAACTCACCCCCGTTGTGCCACAGTCTTTTGCAGGTCCGCTCCGTCAGCACAGTAGCGGTGGGCGCACCGCTTCTTTTTCCTCTTTTGCCTGGACTCGAGGCTTTTGCTCGGACTCGAGGCTTTTGCTCGTAGGTGTGTTGTATTATTATTTTTGTACCAACTTGTATATTCCTTGTATCTAGAGTACTCCATCTACTGTATCTACCAGTATTGTTGTATATTGACCTAGAGACTGTGAGATTTGTGGGCTTTTTATGCTGTATTTTAGGGTCGAGCTCACTTGAGCCGACATGTTGCTTCTTACTTATGCCTTTTTTATGCTTATTTTGGATATTGTTGATTTATATTGCGTGGGGTTTATGACCGCCTTGTGGCGAAGAGCTAGCTCCCGCTTGGGGATGCCCTTTTTGTTGTATTTATATATATTCTTGTTGTACCCATTTTAGGGGCCAATATTTACGAAGGAGACTCTGCCGAAATTTTCGGAAAAATTGATATTGTTTTTAAAAAGGCTTGATATAACTCATTTGATAAACTCGCTTTCAACTGATTAATTTTCCTTCACTCTTCTGCTTTTTTGGTTTTGATTTCTGGGCTTTGGCTTACTTATGTTACGGACGCCTTGAGACGTTTCGTAACTTAAGTGCCAGTCACGTTCCGTACCCTGTGCGTCGTGACAAACCTTTAACGTAATGAACTTGATATCGTTGAAGGAACCGGATAGCTTTTATAAATATATAGTGGCGAAAACCTTTGCTAAAGAGGTCACTCCCGGTGAAGGGATCTCGGCACTTTCCTCGTCGAATGAGGTGCAGGATATTCCAACTGAATGCCACGGCACAAAGCAAAAAGTGATCGAATATAGTGACGTTATTACCCTGACGCAAACCTCTACCCAAGGGGTCACTCCCGATGAAGGGATCTCGGCCCTTGCCTCGTTGGATGAGGTGCTGGATATTAATAACCGAATACCGCTGTGCAAAGCAAAAGAGAATGTCCTTGTGATAACAGCTTTTTAAAATTTGTTCCAACAATATCGAATAGGTCTGTTTTCCTTGCATTGATCTGAATCAACGCAGTCCCATCAATTAATCACACCATAAAAGAACGAAAATATGATGTATATATATGCCATCCGCATTCGCCACTGGGTCCCGTCATCACCCATTTGGTTACTTAACTAACGACAAAGCAGGGACTGGACTATCGCGGGTATAAACATATACAACATCTACTAATATATATAACAATCTATAATGATTGCTCCAGGAGTGATAAATACAACATCACAGATAAGTAATAAGAATCACAGAACAATATAGATAATCTGGAAGCCCCGGGTTCCCTTTAAGCCGCAAGTGAAACCCGACGTTCCCCTGGTCGTGTGGATAGCCTGTGCAATGAAAACATAGACCCCTACGGGCACGGCAAGTTACCCGCCAAAACCAAAAGAGAGGCAACCCCCTTCAGCAAAATGAATGGGCCACCCAGCACTTCACGGAATCCGGTAACTTGAACACCCCTCCTTGGGTCAACCTGTACCCCCTACGAGTGCGGTGAATAGCCTGCCAATTCTGGTGTGAGGCCCCCTCCTTCTCAACGCCATGAGATGCGAACCTGTTACCCTCCAGAACCCGGATATCCGTGCACTCCACCACGAGGTAATCCTAGTACAGAAAAGAAAATATGTACAACAGTGACATCGAGCTCAACCCGGTCGTGCCGTAAAAGAATAATATACAAACAGGAAGTAACGGCAGCCCACATGTCGGACGCTCGTCCCGCGATATCAAATGTACAAATAAAACTAAACAGTACTATCATTGCACCCAAGCTATCCACCACGACGAATCCGCAACAATACAGCACAACACAGAACATCAACGTGAATGTCACGTTCGCAAACCCGTCTAAAAGAGCTATAGCAATTAGACAAGTTGTACCGCTCGAATGACATTTACTGTCGCAGATAGTAATGTAAGTACTGCAAACTTTAAACAATGTTAGAAAATATCGACTTCGAAATAACCCCCGAATAGCCCCAAACAACTAGGTAAAACCATATCCAAACTGGGCTAAAAAAACAACACCACTGAACTAACATTTCAGAGGCAAGACCACACCCTAAAAACGAAACCCAAATTCCTCAAACTGGCCGGCCTCCTCAGATTTTTGGTGATTTTGCTCGGCCAAAATCCGATGGATTGGTCTCGTATTTGGGGTACAGTCTATAGGTCACTTAAGTAGTCTTCTGCAGTTGTTTAAATAATTTTTGAAGATACTTATAAAATTGACAGAAACTGGAATTTTCAGTGAATGGGAGTTATTTCAGTTTCGATAGTTTAACATTATCTAAACCAACTCGTGTACGGTTAATGGGTTGTCTTTGTTACCATGTTGGGTTACGGCAGCGCCCCAGCCATCAATCCGTGGCCAAATGCGGAACAAAAACTTTTGAAACTTGACGCTACCACAACCAATTACCCGGATCGAACCATTAACCGTTTACTGGTAATCTATAAAGTGTTCAGAGAGTATACCGATTGATCCGTGTCCTTCGGTCATCAATCTCTGCGCTAAGCTCCTCGCCGGCTGCCCTGAACAAGTCTGCTCTCCGGTCTCCCTAGTCGAAGACGATCCACCTCGAGAATTCTTAATACGGGCTCCCGCTTCAAACCGAAGCAACTCGAACAACTAGTTTGCTAACCTAGGTGCTCAAGATGATGTAGAGATAGTGTGTGAATACTTTGTCTCAAAACACTCTAGGATTCTCAACACATGAGAGGGATAGAGTGGAGTTGAAAAAGAAGCCATGTATGTGTGAAGTGTGAGCTCAATTAGCATGCAAAAGAAAAAGCAATCTCCATGGAATAACAATGTGGCTGCCTCTCTCTTTTTGGTGTTGTGTGGCATTTTTGATAGCCAGCCAAAAGAAAAATCATAGCCACAAATTATCTCCATGCCATCAAAAAATATCTCACAACAAAATATAAACAATAAAGCATGGTCCATGCTTTATCATTAAATGCCACAAGCCAAAACTTTCCCTCACACATTACACATAATCAATATTAAACATTTAACCAAAAACCCTAAATGTTTAATACAATAAAAGGAAATAGCATCTCCAAAGTAATCTTGTAACGGATTACAAGAATACCCCTCAACTGTTTATACACCGCATCCGTATTCCGACTGAATACGAATACAACGAGACGAAAGTAATCCAACAATCTAGTAGTAGGATCCGGTTTAAACCAAAGCCCACTAAAATGATCCGTCCGATCATGATCCATGCACGGGTGCATGTATATGATCGAACCCTGCCATAAAACCATACGGCATCTACAACGTTTCGCCCGAACTAGGGAAAACCTCTGTGTGGGACATTAAAGACTCGTCGATACGCGGGTAGTGGGTTTAACCACAAGCACGTCAGTGGCACTAGTTGTACGTAACGGCTACCCAGTTATTGAGCGGAAGGGAAGCCGATAAGCGAACTTATCCTGAAACCCTACTGATCCTGACAGTGAAAATATCCGTACAGTCCGGTCCGTTCGTCTATGAGTATCGTATGTAGAGCCTAGGGGGTGGATAAAGTCAGACCCCTAATAACTTGACATTTAGTGTCGGTACGAAACCTATTACCAACTGAGAAACTATCGATCCTAGATCGGTTATTCTCGTCTACCTCGGCCGAGGATTTCTGATGATGGCCATCCGTGCACTCGGCGACCTCAACCCCCAATATCCCGGGAGAGACGAAACCCCTGACGATCCGCTCACTGCCTCCATATGGCTCGGGACTGTATCCAACTAAAACCTGTTTGCACGATTCCTATGAGTCATGGTAGGGTAGTAATCAAAGCACAGTGGGAACTCACAAGAGACAAATGACGATATCAGGTCGATAGATTAACCTGTACACATGTCACCAGGGAACTGTTATCTGACAATAGGTATAATACCAACTAGCATGTTCCCGACGAGTCCGTCCGGTGTACTCATAACCCAATGAGCACTTGTATACACCTTAGGTGAACCAACTAACACTTGTTAGTTATATGTATGCCCTAGAGCCCATTACTGTACATTGGATGTATATTGTAGTGGATGCTGGGACATACATAGGGAGGACTTTCTTGCTCGACATGATAGTATGCTATCTGGTTACTCTTTACCTTAACGTGTATACTCATTGTCTCTCTGTTACATGTTGGTAAAGCCCTTAGGATGTGTGCTTGACTACCTGGACTATGATGCGGATCATACTAGTAGGGACATGGTAGTCCATAAGTACATCCTTCAAGGTCCCTAGTCGTGGGTGTATCGAGACAGGGCATCGATATACCAGAGTAGACTAGCGTATACCTTCTCGACCCATACAGATGGGCGATGGATGATCCCATATCCATTGGTGTTTGACATCAGAGATGATATACGGGTGCTCAGTGGAGACTGGGTACACTGGACAGACTCGCCGAGAACTCCCAGATGGTATTATACCTTACGTCAGATGGCAGTTCTCTGGTGACACTGGTACAGAGTAGTCTGTTGACCCGAGATCGTCATAGTGTCTTGTGTGGTTCCCACTGTGCTTTGATTTCCACCTTACCACGTCCAAGAGGACATGCAAAACGGTGGTTTTTGGGTACAGTCCCGAGTCACATGGAGGCAATGAGCGATAGGAGGGGATTCGTCTCTCCCGGTATAGGAAGTTGATGTTGCGCTGTGTTCGATTGGCTATAACCGGAAATCCCTGGCCAGGGTTGCTGAGATTTACTGGTAAGTGTTACCAGTAGTTTCTCGAATTGTTATAGACCTCATATCGACACGACTTATCAAGCTATTGGGGTCTGACGTTTACCACCCCTAGGCGAGATCTGCGACATATCAGACGAACAGACCGGACTGTACGGTAAGTGTTACTGGTTGGATTCACAGGAGTGTGAGCGGGCTTGCTCGTCGATCTTCTGATCGCTCAATACCTGGGTGGCCGTTACGTTTAGCAGACCGCTTGCGGCTTGTGGGTGTTTGATATGATCATCATCTGCTACCGGCGTATTGACGAGTCTTTAGAGTCCTACACAGAGGTTTCCTGGCTCAAGCGAAACGAAATAGGAGCGCATATGAGATATGTGCGGGACCGAGAATAATGCGTGTATGTGATACCGTATTTCATTCTCGCGATGAATGTGTCGAATGGTTGTATGCGATATAACCTAGTTATCGAATCAAGGATTGATTCGATAAAACGATACATTGTATACTAGTCAGTTGTCTGCGACATGACCGGATCATTGAATCAAGTGTTGATTTAATTATTTAATGCATAATTATATATTTGATATATTACTTTGCATTAACTAGTATTGGTTCACTTTAAATGGATTTTCTCACTTGAAGTTCACAAGTTGTATATGTGATATACTTTTGTGCACTTGATTGTATCATGTTTGATGATACATGCTTACTTGAGTTTGTGTAAAGATTAAACCATGGTTATTTAAATGGTTGGGGTTTTGTTTTTCATATCTATTTATTCATTTATTTTTTTATTTCTTTTTGACAAAAGAAAAGAAAAATGGTGGCTTTCTTTGGATGCATGTTGAAACTTCATGAAGCTTTGACTAAGTCACCATTTTTGTCTTCATGCTTAACCCTAACCATTGACCTAACCCTAGTTTATTCTCTACACTTGACCATGGTTGGATTATGATAAGTATACAATTTATTTTCTTTTTGAAAAATAATTATCATAACATTTTTCATCTTCTTCTTCTTCTTCTTCAAGAAGAAGCTTGCCTCCATCAATGGCAACTTGAGAAAATGAGTGAGAAATCCAATTCTAAAGTGAACCCACTTCCTATTTCTTCATCCTCTACCACTTGCCAAGTAGTATAGGGTGTTTTCTTCACAAGTTTCATGACTTGGTGAAGTGGGAGCTTGATCTTGTGATGCCTCGACGTAGATCATCTTCGGCATCGTAGTCGATGACCTAGCCCGCCCATTTCTTCGATGAAGCCGATGCTAGAGCCCGGGATTCGATTTGGACAGCGAGGAGACTTCATTGCGAAGCTATGGAGGTGGAGGACCGGATCTACAAAGGTTGTATTTCCGTTCTTGTAGTTAAGTTGTTAACTAGTTTCATTTGTCGCCTAAAGTCTAGTTAACGATCCGTATTAGGGTTTCTCGGCACCCGTAAAATTTGAATTGGAATGGTTGATGCCTTGTGAGACCTCCTTAGTGTGCCTAGGAACCCTACAACACTAATGGCTTGTGAGACCGGCCACCGCCCCTTGTCGGGGTCTCGATCCGTATACATTAGTCCACTATTGGAGTATCGATGCCCAGACTCGAAACTCTTATGACTAGGGACACTTTAAGGATGTGCTTATAGACTACCCAACTCTCACATATATGATCGGCATCATACTGCTGGTAGTCAAGCAAGAATCCTATGAGCTCTATCAACATGTAATAGTGATCTGTAGTGTCACCTGAAGTATGTACACGATGATAAAGACAAACCAGACAACATACTATCATCTCGAGTAAGACTGTCCTAACGGTATATGTCATCCTTCAATCATTGCAATCACGTGCCTGTGATCCTAAAATTGACTTGAGGGCACTATAGCCAACATATTTATTCTCTGATCATCACAATACCCGGTAAAGTATAGTGGCCGATTGTGGTCGAACGCCCCAGGAGGAGATCTTCTTCACTAAAGGAGATTTCGGCAGTGTATACCTCCGCCATCTTATCTCTCATTACTTCCTCTGCAATGTTTGCTTGGAAGCGGTATGGTTCTTCGATGGCCTTAATTAAAGACTCCCGCAGTTTTTTGGATAAGAGCAGAGTATCGTATATGATCAAATGTGATGGCAACTTCTTTAAATAGGATGACGCAATTTAGTCCACCTTATTCTTCTTGGGGACATCCTTGGCAGCGAGTTCTTTGGCCACTTCTTCATCAAGGGCGATCTCTTCGGGCATTCTCCTTTTAACCTTATCTTGATTCTTGGGAGCATTATTTGTAGGCCCGAGATTCTTCTCGGGGAGCGTGCGGTTCCGCAGACTGATATTGTCACAGTCTTCCGCCTTTTCTTCATCTCCTAATGAAAAACGTATATAGAGGAGATCAACAAGAGTTTCATCTTCTGAATCACTTCCGAAATTCTGCACTACCGAACTTCCTCCTTCTAAAGTTTGAGCCTTGATCATATAACATCTCTCGGTGATCGTCCCTGCCTGACCGTTCACCTTTTTACAATTTTTTTTTTGCGGGTGAGCCTTGGCCATCCGCTTCTTTGTTTTCTGATGCCTACTGTAAAGAATGTATTTTCTTCCCCATTTTACGAACGCCTTACATTTGTCGATGGGATTGCAGACCCTCCGGTAGTAGAGGAAATATTTTGGATGCTCTTTTCCACCTTCGAATTCTACGACTCCTGGGGTATACATCTTTGAGGGCGGCAGCTTCATCCCTTTGGATAGGGCCTTGGCGAAATGTTTCTCGGCCTTGCCTTTCTTCAGCATTATCTTCTGCTTCGGTTGCATATTCGGCTTTGGTTGGGGAGTTACATAACTCGCCTCTTCCACGGCTTCCCTTTTCAGACGTTGTTGTCTGGCTTTCTCATAGATAGCCAGCTCACACCTTTGATTTTCCCGACTTTTTTGAAAGGCTTCCTTTAGGTGCTTCTTAATCGGATCTCGTTGTAGCGAATTCGGAACTTCACGTATTGATTCTTCCCCTTAATCATCTGAGTCACTCTCGGACGTGGGTAGAGTCTCATAATTATGGATAGAGAAGTGAGAGACCATATGGAAGCTTTCCACACGGTCTTCTGCTTCTCCGTCTGTGTCATCATCATCATCATCATCCTCTCTGTTATTTTCAAGGATGTGTTTGATAAACTCCTCAAGAGTAACAGGCATCCACGCTTTCTGATTATATTATTCAAGTGCGTCTATGTACTTCTGGATGCTTGTATAACTGTAGAAGTACTCGGCTGGCTGTATGAGCTTCTTCGCTTTCTTCTTATTTTTCTTTTGGAAGACTTCTTGACTTTGGGGCTTTTCCTTTTATTAATAGCCTTCGGAGTGGGACGTGGCTTCAACATCCCTGGTATGATCTCTATTTCAAGCAAACTCTTCTGCCTGATCGTGGGGCATGTCTGGAGATCCTTTAGCATTCTTTTTGTTTTGGGAGACAATAACAACTCCCAAGGGATCTCTTCAACAATTGAGCAGGATGCCCTCTGCATATTGGACCCATAGCGGATATGCTACTAAGGGGGGTTCGCCTTCCATTTATCAGAGAGTATAAACTTTCCGTGTTTATACTGGTCCTCGACCCAGTTCTTGAATATGTATCAATCCTCAATCGGATGACTTACCATCCGATGATATTGGTAATAGGTTGGGCTATTGACATCAAGGGCGTGGGCTAATTGCCGTGGCTCAGGCAATGTCAGAAAGTCGCTCTCTATTGTCGTGGCTCAGGCAATGTCAAATAACTTTCTCGTTTTATCATGAGGGAAGGAATATTTCCGTCCCATTATTTCTTCAAGCGTAGGTCCCATGAGGTTTTCATTTTGATGACCAGGCGCTTTAGGACCGTTGTTGCGTGTTAGCGACAAATGCTGCCTTACCCTTACTTTTGTAGTTTCTTGAATCTCCATTGAAAGAGGATGGACCCTGGATCATTGCATCCAAGTGAGCCAGCTTGTCGGTGAGCTCTTGGAAAGTCATTGGGCGGAAAAGGGCCAAATATGGGAACGCCTGCGCCTTCTTGTCAAGAGTGCTCACGAACAAACTTATGGCCGGAGCTTCAGCGATCTTTTATTCGCATTAAACCAAAGGTTCTACGATCTCATCGCGTACTGGACACACGTCTCGTTTGATCTGGGCCTCTTGTTGACCAAGACGGTCATGGTTGTGCGCTCACTTATGCTAGCAAATCTTTGACACAAGAGGAGCTCCATCTCGTCAAAAGTTTTGATCGATTCATTGGGAATCTCTGAATACCATTCGAATGCTACGTCCGCTAAACTGCTAACGAACTGTTGCAGGAGCAATATGTCATTACTCCCGGTATTGCCGCATTTAGACCTGAATTAGGTGATATGCTGATTCGAATTTCCGGTTCCTTTATATATGGAGAACGTCGGAATTGTGTATCCTGGCGGTACTGGATCTGATTATTACATGCCGGGTAGGGTCGGCCAGTCTTTATCAACTTGCAGCCGACTTCACTGGATAGGTGAGCCTTGAACTGCTGGGCGATGTATTCGTACAGCTGTGATTTGGATATGACTTCCTCTTTTGCCGATGAGGTGGCTTGGAGGGGACTGGAGATATCTCCTTTGTCTTCGACAACAACCACCGGCAGTTCATCTGCTGGTGGTTCGGGGTGAGCCATCATCCCGAGCATACCTTGAAATAAATAAGCCACCTTGTCCATTCGGGTTTCCATTTCTGCAGCTTTCTCGTCCTTCTTTTAGAGCATCCATCTTAGGCAGTCTGTATCAGACTCTTGGTCCACTCTTTCCTCAGAAGAGCCGTCCAGGTTTGCACCGGATGAAGGACTTATTATTTCGGCCGCCTGAGCTATCAACTCCTGCATCTTTTAGGAATCTTTTGTTACAGTCCGTGTGACTGGCTTGTGGTATATGGAAGTTTTACTTTCATCTTTGGATTTCACTGTATAGACGGTGTGAACTACCAATCCTCCAGTCTTGGAGCGTTTGGAGTGAGGGCCCTTGGAGTTTGCCTTGAACCTTTGCGTCTTCTCTGACCCCTCTCTCTCTCTCTCTCTTGTGAGATGACAGCTTCGGGGGAACCATCATATCAGGAGCCTCCTTTAGTTGATGGAAAGAGAGTTTATCATGGCTCTTCAGCTTCTTTGGTTGAAGAGAGTAATCTATATTGATCACTGACCCCTGCACCTTCTTCCAGACCATATGAATGGTCGAGAAAAGTCTTTTCGCCGATCGAACCAATTTTCACTCATCACTGCACTCGGCGGGAGGTGGAGTTTCCTTCAATATAGGACTTGGAAATTTGCGCTTCACTATGTTCAGAGCCTCAAAGCTGTTCCAAATTAGAATAATAGCCTGCACCATTGAAGCTGGCGAGGATAGCCCGGATAGTAAACTTCCCCCAGCTTGCCTCACTTGGCGCCAGTATCGACATCGAGCATGTCTTGAAGTTGTAGTTTCCTTAGTTTTAGGGGCTTCATGGATTTCCCCCTACATTGATTCTGGGCCGGAATATCCTGCCCCCTGTGTTCTTTTGAAGCTGGGACATCTTGCCCCTGCATGGCTTCGAAATTGGAGCATGCGCCAGTTTCTAAAAGACTGATGTCCTTGGCTGGACCAGAGTATGAGCATGGGGTGCCAGCCTATTGAATAGGGACTAGCGTGGAGGTGAAGCACCATTTGGCGCCTCAGAAGTAACAGGGGCTGCAGATGTCAGACCCTTAGTGACCATCCCCTTTGGAACGACCAAGACGGTTGGAACGTCCGGAGCAGTAAAGCTCAACCTCTTGAGGACTGATTTCTTTGGGATCATGGGCTTCTCGGTGGGGCCTACAGAGTTAGGCTTAAACCTCTGGAAGATTGATCCTTCATAATAAGCAGGCTTATCATCGAGGTCTGATGTAGTAGTTGTCGACCTATCGAAAACTGACTTCTTAGGTATTTCCTCCTTTGGCGCTAATATTCCCAGAGAGAGTGATCAGTCATATTTATTGCGCATTTGTATGGTCATTTTCCCTACTATTATTAGTTACTAAAATGTGTTATTTATAATTTAAGAACATATGTGGGTTTATTTGTAAAAAGATCTTTGTCAAATGTTTCTTAATTTATAATTAATATAATAGGAGAATATATGCATATCATATTTAAATAAAATATTCATAAGATTATTTATTATTAAAATATGCATATCATATCACATAATCCTAACCAATATTATTAAGATATCATATCAATTAATTGGTTGGAATATTATCTCAAATAAAACAAATGCTACTAATAATGTGATTTGAGATATTGTGAAGGTATTATAATAAATTAGTTCAGGTCTGAAAAATAAGTAGGCGATCCACAGCAAATCGATTTACCAAACCAAATCTACCGAATGTTAGGAGCAAATTGAAGAATCTCGTAACGGCGGAGACTAAGAGATATATTTTCAAAATATTTTTATCAGAAAGATCTCCAAATATTGAGAGAAGAAAGCATGAAAAATCTGGAAACTCAAACTCACCAGAGGGCGGCGGATCTGCGACCATAAGGTGTATTGGGTAGCGGTTTAGCGATTATATTGGGGCCGTAGGATGTGAAAAATCAAGGGCTTGATCATCTTTGCATACACTTCAATATGGTGTCTAGGGTTTCAAGTTCCAGAGCCTATAAAGGGACCGAAAGCTATCTATCCATCGATCAAACAATCAATTGACCGATCTACCGATCAAGAAATCTAGAGAAAATTAGGGTTGTAATTTACTTTTTCAGCGAGCAAATTCTATAATGCAATAGTTTATTCAAAAAAAGGTAGTTCTTTCTTTTAATTTTGTGGCATTTACTTTCCGCAATTACTTTCTGCATTTGCTTTTCGCAATTTTAATTTTTGTTTACCTTATGGGTTCCGTATTCTTCCACCTTTCTATTACTTCGTTGATCTCCATGAGTGAGTAAATTCTCACTTGTTAGGGTTTGTAGAATAGGGTAGTATAATGGATGAATAAAATCTTTTAATTTCTTTTTAATTTTTAATTTTTTTTAAATTTTATCAAAATAAGTCTTAACCCTCTTATCGGGCATTCTATCAATTCATGATAGTCACGACTACGATTTGAGATTCGTTAATACTTACTTTATTGAGGGCTTGAGATAACTAGAGATCAATAGAAGGAAAAGGGTCAGTAGAGGGAAATCCTAATTCACTCCAAGAACCCTAATCCACATTCATCGTTATTTTACTAGTATTAAATAATTAAAAGATAAAAATTATTTTTAAAACTCCATCCATTAACTACTAAATCCTATAAACCCTGCAAGCCTTACTCCTATAAACTTTTCAAACCTTCTTAGTATAAAACGATAAAACCTTTCTTCTATTAACTCGTCTAAAACAAGAAAAGTAGTTTACCGTTTTTCTGTGGATGACTCGTACTCACTAGCGGGTAGTTATTACAACACCGTTATTAATTGCGGTAGTTAGAACTCACAACTACTAAGTTTTTTGAGCCAATCAGGGAGGTGGTAGCATGGTCCCAAAGTAGAGCCCATCTAGTTGTTGGGCCACTTGGACCATCGGTGTCACGCCCCGCTTCCCAGAGTACGCTAAGATGGGCACGTGACATAGCCAACCATGCTACCTGTGGATAGGAAATATCCATCCACAGTCACATTACGGCTGTAGAGATATCAAGAACAGGAAAGTAAAGTAAACTATCTAGTACATGTCCATGAGCCAGAATAAATGAGTCAAGAAATGATAATATGCGGAAGCAAAAGATACAATAAATGAACCACCTGGAAAGTGAAACTGCATACCAACAGGATCTTCACCGCTGGGTCTAACAGCGGTAATACTCCTGATCAGTCTGCAACAAAGGTAGAAGGATCTGGGCCATACAAAACCCAGACGTCAGCGCGTTATAACATCAAACAATAATAACACAGGGGTAGCAATACATGCAAGTATGAGTATAAATAGTAAAACAAGCATAACAGTGATATACGTAAGGACAGTAGGGTAATGTGTAGTGAGTTATCTAAACTGGTCTATTGGGTTAGCTACTCTTAAGACTTTGAAATCAATTTGATGAAACATCGATGTAACTCAAAAGTATCCCGTGCGTGCCCGGGATCACGGTCTATGACTCTCGGGCTGAAGCCGAGACGTGCCGCAAGGCAGTAAAGGATAGTAGGTAATGACGAGTGATGTCTGTAGCATCACTCCGGGGCTGGCCTAGCCCGTAAGACTGATCAGAACAGGTATAGAACTGTCGAGTTACAAGTCAGGTTTCATTATTGATTTCCCCAAACCCCCAAGTTATAGTATTCAAGTCAGGTATTAAGTAATCTAGAGCTAATGCCAACACAGGATCAGGCGGGTACAGGTTTGTCTGGATAGACAACAGGAACTGTCCGTAAGGACAACAGGTCAGGTTTGTTGGCATTATGCACAAGATCAGGTGATCACCACATAAAACTGCATTTTAATACCACTCAATCGTTATCTGTTTTGCTATATATCTGTATTATTAATCAGTGTTTACTCAGTTATTACAGTTTACAGATATTTGTGATATAACACAGAAAACACACTCAAAATCACTGATATAACAATTAGAAGCCGACATTGCAAACAGACCAGAGAACCGACCGATGTCCCAGGAGCTCTTTTGGAAATAATACAAGTGTACACATCTTTTGTGTAATATTGGCCCAACACACATGAGGATACATGCCATGGATCAGGTAGGGGGCTGCCATAGACCATGTAAGCTGCCTTTGTATCATGAACAAAGTGGGTGTGAAAGCATTTATGGCATAAAGTTTGGATGTGATGTAATGACCAAGTTTCCCTCCAAACCTCTGCATACAAACCAAATTACAACTGTTAAAGCAAACAAAGCTAATGTGTTATTTGAGAACACACTAGCACTCCACCGCAACCCGGGCCTCCCTCCTCGGTTTTAGGCCGGCGAGATTCGCCACAATTCTGGCGACATCGGCCGTACTACCTTCAGTGGGCCCCATATTTTAACAGTGCCTCCCTTGATGCCACATCAGATTATTTTTATTGTTTTCTTAATCTTCTTTTGGGCCTATATATAGCAGATCAGTGGCAAGAGAGAGGGGATGCATATACCATACTATAGTTCTTGTAAGTTTGTTTTGCTTTTGGTTTAGCTTGAGGGGAGTGAACTTTAGTTGGTTTCTTCTTCTTCTTCCCTTTTGAAGCTCTCATTGGAGAGTTTCATTAAGGAGGTTGAACAAATCGCCAAAGTTTGTATCTTGTTCTCAAGTGATCAATTCATTGTTGTTTCGTTTATTTACTAGCTTTCTTTTCTTGCTTTCTTTTTATTACCATGCTTAACTAATTCCTTTATTTGGTTGTGGTGTGGGTGAGGAAGTGAGATGAAAGGCTTTGCCTCCTCCACCTCTTGTTTATATTTCATGCGCTTAAATTCCATTTTGTGTTAAGGTTGCTAAACTAGGATATGGTATGTTGTGATAAAGAGCATGACAAACTCTTTGTTTCATATACCATATACCTTCACAAGCCCTTAGCAAACTCAACACCAATATATTTTGCTCTCACTAACCTCTTTGTGTTTTCATTGTTACGGTATGCTTGCAAAACCTCATGTTTAGTGTTGATACCCCAAACGCGGACATACAAACGGTAAGTGACTAAAACGGACTCGTTTCGTGCTATGCGGCGAATGTCGGACATTGACGGTTTGTGCTCCGCAACCGCGTTGACAAGTCCTGCTTCATGCCGGAATCAAGGTAAAGCCGGACAACTCATAACCAAGGGAGTGTAGAGGTAAACGTCGTGATTCAAGCTTCCGAACCAAGACACAACCATTCTTTCCTTACACTTGTTTTCTTGCTTTTCTTGCTTTCGTATTCTTTTATAATTTTGTGACAACCAACCAATTCGTTAATTTGTTAACCTTAAACAACGATATATAATACTCAATTCCCTGCGGATCGACCCGTGCTTACCGGCTCGCTACAACGCGCCGTGCACTTGCGGTTATAAATTGCAAAACGAGTACGATCTCGTGCGCGCATTCCATTTCTTAAAACCATATCTCATATCCCAAAACGTACGCGTTCGCGCACGCGGGAGGTTTCTCAACAAGTTTTTGGCACCGTTGCCGGGGAGTTGTAGTTATTAGATATTGTTATGTCTGGTTTTACTAAACAAAACTAACTTCTAACTAATTTTTGTCAAAAACTAACAAAATACGTTTTTTCCCTGACTTGTTTCAAATTGTTATCTGTTGTTTATACCTGCTATCACTCTGTGCTGAAATTAAAAAATCAAGTAAAACCATTAGAATTCTACTATAGCCTAAAGACCCCACCAAAAAGCTATGCACCTAACCCTCTGAAAAAACCGGCGACCACAAAAGGGAATTCCGGCGTCGCCGGCCTTTCAGTAGGTTTTTTTTCTCTTTAGGTGATCTCTAGTCTGAGTTTTTGTTCTGTTGGTCTTGTTTGATTTTTATAATTTTGAGTGTGCAGAAATTGGGGCATTCGTATCGCTTTTGACACTAAATATCGTATTTTCCGACATTTTAGGTTTTTCGCGGAATTACGACCAGCGATCGTGCGGAGCGAGGTTCAATTGCAATTTCAAGACATTGGGGGAGATTAGTGCCAAAGATCCGGGTAGTTTGACCCGCGCATGCAAACATTCAATGACTCGGATCACTTTCAAAGGGTTTTCCTAAACCCAATCCATTTGGTACGCAATTCCTAACACCTCCTCTCGAATCCGACGCAATCCAATTCTCTATCTTTTGCAGGATTCTTTGCATAATTTTGCCGCCAATTGCAAAGAGAACTAACCGTATTTGTTGCCGCACATAATACTTAACCGAAAAAAGAAATATTTTAATTTCATGACTTCTTGAATTCTTTTATGTGATTGCGCATTGTATATTAATACGGATTTTAAGGGCTAAATGACCAAACAAGATACGGTAAAAGATTTCATCATCTTTTCTCCGTAGCCCACAAATCACAAAACTGCATTCTTGCATACCCTCAGTAGATGAAAATCAATTAGACTTTGACACTAAGGACTTCACGCTCATTAGGAGAGGTTAGTTGTGTTTAGAACTTTGCTTAACGGTATATCGTTCACGGGGTGTCTAGGCAAGTGTTAAACGGCGGAACCGCCAAAAGAGAAAGGGTTATTTAATTAAGGACCTTCGCGAAAGCGTCGGAAAACCTCCCCTTTTCTCTTGCACTTACCTGGCTTCGTGATCTGTATATCCTGAGCCTATTTCTCGACAAAGTTTTACTTCATCAATCAGGTTCTTGAGCAGGTCTAGTTGACTTAGAGTACCATAGACTGCTAGGGGTGTGATATTCTTTGTTTTCGTGATTTTTGTGAATTCTTGTTAAAATGGGTGACACACAATTCAATTCAATTTTTCACGATTCCTATTCTTTTGTTTATACTCAATCCCAAATTATTTGTTCAAATTGCCAAAATTCTTCCCACATTCATGATGATTGTCCTTTCCTAGGGGATGACCAACTGTTCCAAATTCTTGACGGTCACCCCCTTAGCACTCCTGAACCCAGTCCCACTTCAACCATTGACCAACTAATTGAAAATTTAGAGAAAGAGGTCGACAGAAAGGCTGCTTTAGCATCACCACCATCACAACCCCTCCAACCCGAAAATGTTGAACCATCTGTAGGGTATGATAGTGAGATGGATGCTAGGTTGACCGCTCTAGAAAAAGGTATTTAAGTAATGACTGCGGTCGAGAATCAAAGAGATTCTACGTTAGCCCTGTTCATACAACAGTCTGAGCAATTATTTCTTGCTCAGGCACAATCTTCGGCTAACATAGAGAAACAAGTGAAATATTTAGCTAAGAGGATTCTAGGGAGTGAGCGCAGTCAATCAGAACCCGATAATGTTAATGTCTGTCATCTAGAAAGTCACCCAAGTAAGGTAAATGATAAATCAAATTTTGATGATTTCTTAGATGATGATACGATTGAACTGACTGAGTGCTACCAGGACACACAAGAAAACCCTCTAAGTCAGTCCACCCCTAGCCTTCAAGTGTCCACTGAATCTCTTGTCACTTTAGATATTGATTTAACGGAAATAATACTTGATGAGGAAATGCTTGAACCAACTGATTTCTGCTTTCCAATTTTAGAGGAGGAACCTTATGAATTTGTCGGGTATGGTTGGGATAGATTAGAAGAGATCAATGATAAGGAACCCACAATTTTTGTATCACCTAGTGATATTATTTCGGAAGAAACATTAGGGTGGGAACCTACTTTTTTAGATGATATGAACCTACCAATTTGTGAATGTGATGAGGAAGAAGTCTTTTTCGGAGAGAGTGTAAATAATGAGAGTAAGATTGTGAAAAATAATAGGGAGCAAGACGGTATTGAAAACTATTCTTTTATACAGAGTTTTGAGAAAATTTTTGCTGATGAACTTGATATTCTTGGTGAGTTTGGGTCAAGATCGTTTTGGGATCATCCTTTGGACCTTTCTTTTTCAGAACTTTTTGCTGATGAACTCCAGTTCTTACACGAACCTGACTTCAAAACTCAACACATGCTTATTAAACATTCAATTCATTCAGAAAACAATTCTTTGACCTCCTCAAAATTCCATCTTCATCTTCAACGTCGTCTCATCCCTATTTTTACACGCCCATGCCCTTCACTAACATCTAACTTGTACATATTCTTTTTCTTTTTCTTCTATTTATACACATTCTTTTTCCAGCCCCTACATTATATAGACATAATCTTCTTATGGCTGGTATTAATTTCTTCTCTAACCATGTCGATAGATTGTAAATATAGTAATTTTTGCTTTCTTAGTTTTTATATGATCTCACCCAGTAGGGGTGAGTGCTGATATTTTTGGGCGGGACGAGATTTTTTTTTAATGTGTTTATTTAAAGAGATGAACACATTTGCTATATTTACATTTGTTTTTTTTTGTAAATAGTCCTTTATAATCCCACTGCCCACAGCCCGAGCCTTCATTTCACATCTCTTCAAACAGATCTAAAACCCTCCTCATCTCTTCCCACAGCCACCACCCAAAAACCCTAGCTCCTCCCTCGGATCCGGCCGGCGACTCTTCCATCATTTCCGGCGAGATCGGCTGTCCCCCCTCCAAACTCCGATCAAATTCCTCCTCTCTGTAAGACATCTTCTTCCCCCTCTGTTTACACTGTTTGTTCTTGCGAAAATCCCACAGATGGCACCTCTTGTGTTGGAAAGGAATTTTGTCGCACTCTTTTCACACGATGTCTTCGGACATTACTTTTGCGACCCAATCCGACAGCTGGGTTGGGTTTTCTTGCTGTATGGGGCGGAAGGGTTATGCGCTTGCGAACGTTTGGTGGACGAATTCTACGATGCGATTCGTGAGGGGGAGGTGTTACAAAATAGAGTCAGATTGCATTTTTTGGGACGACGTAGGGTATTCTCGATTGAAACCATTTCCCACGTCACGGGTATCCCATTACGATCTGGCAATCAGAAGCCCCTAGAATTGGCTCAGTATAGGACGGTTCTGGGAAACCATTGTAAGCTTAGTGATGCTGGGTTGAATGGCCAGCAGATCTATAGGAACGCCTATACAGCATGCCGGTGGGTGTACCAAAATATCAAAGGGATTGAGCGAGTTTCTTCTTTTCCAGCGATTGTGGGGCACATAGTCCATTGTCTGATGACCAGGGACTATCAATTCTGCATGGCGACCGTGCTCTTTCCCACGATCACGGACAGTGCGGCTGCGCACAAATCATTGCTTCCCGTCCTCATCATGCAGATTTGCCAACATTACATGGATGAGGATGAGTTCACTGCTTATCTATCGATGTATCCTGCCATACTAGTGGAGCTGGAGATGATCTTGCCAGGATACTCAGATCCTAGGAGTGAGCAGCAGATTTGGACCCCTACTGACCCCAGCGTGCATGCGGCCCCGCAGACTTCATCCGAGATATACTTGGGAGACGATGTTCCGACGGATCCCTATGAACTTCACAGAATGGAAGTCCGCGGCATCAAAACGTTGATCCGACAGAACAAGGAAATTAAGGAGCAGAACAAGGAAATTAAGGATCAACTCAGCCAGATATTGGCCAACCAAGATGACGCATGCAGCGACAGCAAAAGGAAGGGAAAAGCAAAGCGACGATGAGGACATCGTCTGGCTCAAGTTTGGGGGTGGAGCTGAAGCTTGATGGTGGTAGTACTTTGTATCTGCATGTACCTTGCATTTGCATATTTCTTGCATTTCAACATTTACATTTCGTATTTTTCTTTTCTTTTGCATGTAGTTGCATGTCATATTTTCTTTTGTACTGCATTGTACAGAAAAATTGAAAAATTTACAAAAATTGAAAAATTCTTGAAAAATTATAAAAACTTTGTTATGTTGGTTATCTGGGGAACTGTGATTCAAAATCTGATGGTTCAGTTGATAAGATAGAAATAACTAAATTCTGAATGTGAGATTGACAACCTAAAAGACAACCCTTCGGTTTGCTCAACTATTGCCGATGTGCATCTTTTAAAACACTTTACGTGTTGTATGTTTTTAAGGAAATGATAAATGTCTGACATGTCTATAACTTTTTGATTGATAAACATCTATAGGATCAAACAGGTTTGGCCGAGTTAAGCAGAGTATCAAGAATTGTTCATACGGTGAAGTAGAAATGAGGAAACTTTATAGAAACTTATGCAGAAGCTATAAGTCTGAAAAATAACCCATTTAGAACCTTGTTGGAGTAGGTACACACTTTATCACATGTAACGTCTTCAGATTTAAAAAGAAAAAGCTGGTTATATCTCCGTTTTCACTGAATGCAAAAATTCTAAGTAAAATGACTCTTTTGTTTTGTGGCCTTGGTAACTTGGGTAATTAAGTCCTTGGGATGTCTCCACACCTAATGCCCTAAAACCATCTGGTTTGGGAGTCATTGACCCAAAGCCCGCTAAGTTTCCAATCGTCAGATAAAACATGCTAAGCAAGTGTTCTCTCCAAGTTAAAAGTCCTAACGGTTCAGTGTGGGAGAATAATCTTGGCGATGATGAGTTTCTTATGTTAAAACAGTTTTTTTCCGGAGATATGAAGGTTTTGTATTTATTAAGACGTTTTGTACGATAATGAAAGCTGTGTATAAACGAAAACAAGTGAAAGGTATGAGTGAAAATTAGGACTTGGGTTCTCTGTTAAAGTTACTATAAACTTTTGACATGAAACCTAACTAACGAATAAAACTTGAGAAAATCTTAGCTCCTTTCAAACTCGTGCGATCCTTTAGAAGTCTATCTTGGTCTGTAACTTTGACTTGTTGACCCTAATCAAAATTTCTTAAAAACATGACGACACTACCGCACAATCACGAAAAGACGCATATTAGCTTGTTTAACAGATTGCGAGGAGTGAAATATTGGGTTTAAGGTTTCTTGTTTGAGTGATAGAACTTCTACCTTTGATTCTTAATTTTCGGATCTGAGTCCATAGTTTCTCCTTAGCTAACTTAACTGGATTTTGTGGGTGTAAACCGCTGAAAACCTTCAGGAGACAACACTCCTCCTACTAGGGACACCTAGAGGTTTAACGGCTTGTTGCACGTGCTAAGTGGAATCGCGTTCCCTGCGAAAGTGAAGCTAGGAATTTTTGTACTGCTCGGGACGAGCAATAGGTAAGTTTGGGGGTATTTGATCACCACATAAAACTGCATTTTAATACCACTCAATCATTATCTGTTTTGCTATATATCGGTATTATTAATCAGTGTTTGCTCAGTTATTACAGTTTACAGATATTTGTGATATAACACAGAAAACATACTCAAAATCACGGATATAACAATTATAAGCCGACATTGCAAACAGACCAGAGAACCGACCGATGTCCCAGGAGCTCTTTTGGAAATAATACAAGTGTACACATCTTTTGTGTAATATTGGTCCAACACACATGAGGATACATGCCATGGACCAGGTAGGGGGCTGCCATAGACCATGTAGGCTGCCTTGGTATCATGAACAAAGTGGGTGTGAAAGCATTTATGGCATAAAGTTTGGATGTGATGTAATGACCAAGTTTCCCTCCAAACCTCTGCATACAAACCAGATTACAACTGTTAAAGCAAACAGAGCCAATGTGTTATTTGAGAACACACTAGCACTCCACCGCAACCCGGCCTCCCTCCTCGGTTTCAGGCCGGCGAGATTCGCCACAATTCCGGTGACATCGGCCGTACTACCTTCAGTGGGCCCCATATTTTCACAATGCCTCCCTTGATGCCACATCAGATTATTTTTATTGTTTTATTAATCTTCTTTTGTGCCTATATATAGCAGATCAGTGTCAAGAGAGAGGGGATGCATATACCATACCATAGTTTTTGTAAGTTTGTTTTGCTTTTGGTTTAGCTTGAGGGGAGTGTGTTGGAGATAATGCCCTCAGAGTCAATTATTGGATCACAGGCACGTGATTGCGATGATTGAGGGAGGACCTATCCCGGTAAGACAGTCTTACTCGAGATGATAGTATGCTATCTGGTTTACCTTTAGCATCGTGTACTGCTTTAGGTGACCTGACAGGTCGCTATTACACGTTGATAGAGCCCCTAGGATTCTTGCTTGACGACCAGCAGTATGAGGGCGATCATATACGTGAGAGCTGGGGTCTACAAGCACATCCTTAAATGGTCCCTAGTCGTGGGAGTTTCGAGACAGGGCATCGATTCTCCAGAGTAGACTAGTGTATACAGTCGAGACCCCGACGAGGGGCGGTGGCCGGTCTCACAAGCCACTGGTGTCTGTTGGTTCACCTAAGATGTATACAGGTGCTCATTGGGTTATGAGTACACCGGACAGGACTCGCTGGGAACCTGCTAGTTGGGATTATACTTGACGTCAGATAGCAGTTCCCTGGTGACATGTGTACAGGTTAGTTCATCGACCTGGGGATCGTCATTTGTCTCGTGTGAGTTCCCACTGTACTTTGATTACTACCCTACCACGGCTCAAAGGAGTCGTGCAAACAGGTTTTAGTTGGGTACAGTCCCGAGCCACATGGAGGCAGTGAGCGGATCTTCAGGGGTTCGTCTCTCCCGGTATTGGGGGTGAGGTCGCGCTGTGTCTAGGAGAGCCATTACACGAAGTCCTTGGCCAAGGCATGAGATTTACTGGTAGGTATTCCAGTAGTATCTCAGGGTGTTCTGGGCTACACTCCGACACGACTTGTACCGCTTTTGGGGGTCTGACTTTTACCAACCCCCTAGGCCCGACATGCGATGCTCATAGACGAACGGACCGGACTGTACGGATATTGTCACTGACAGGCTCAGTAGGGTGTCAGGATGAGTTCGCTCATCGACGTCCTTTTTGGTCAATAGCTGGTGGCCCGTCACGTATTGGCTTATACCTCTGACGTGCTAGTGGTTAAATCCACAGCCATAGTATTGACGAGTCTTTAGAGTCCACCACACTTACAGATACTCAAGCTTTCGGGCGAAACGCTGTAGAGGCCGTATGGAGATATGGCACGGTCCGATCAGATACGTGCGGTATTGCACGGATCAGGATCGGACGGTTAGTACTAGAGGCCGTATGGATATATGGCAGGGTTCGATCAGATACGTGCGGTATTGCACGGATCAGGATCGGACGGTTTTTACTGGCCGGCTTTGGTTTAAGCCGGATCCTAGTATAGTACAGTGTAGATTTGTCTCATTGCATTTGTATCCGGTCGGAATACAAATGCGGGCATGTATATGCAGTAGCGGGGTTTTCCTGTAATTTATTAAGGGACCAGTTTTCTGGAGTTGCCAGTTTGCATTCCGTTCCGGCCGGTTTTCCTTTGTTCTTTCCCGGCCGGACTTTTCCGATGTAGGGGGTTATTTGCAATTGTGCAAATAACATTTGTAGGGGGTTGATTTCATTTTGGTGTGGCAAAATTTAGCATCCATCTCATTTTAGCTTGCCACCAAAAATTCCCAAGTTCATATCTTGTTGATTCCTCCATCAAGGCAACTTCACAAACCCCATGAGACATAGACTCTACACTACACATTCTACAGCAAATCTTGGGCACGTCGACTTGCCAGCTTCGTGCCCGAGTTGCCTCGGTATTGAGGTGGGAGCCCGTAAAAGATGCAGGCGATGTGGTGCCCTTCCGGCAAGGTGGCGACGACCGGAGTTTCCGCAGGAGATCGGGACGATGACGAGAAGACCGGAGGACTCGGATCACTCGGTATATCTCTAACCCGTCTTGTTGTTAGCTAGATCTAGTTTAATGGCCCGATCCGGGGTTTAGTGCGCGGTGGTGCCGGTTTGCTAAGTTCGCAAAATTAAAGTTTATCACCGCTTCCGCATTTGGCCGTCGGTTTCACGGCCGGGGCGCCGCCGTGCACTTACAGAGTGAACTTCAGTTGGTTTCTTCTTCTTCTTCCCTTTTGAAGCTCTCTTTGGAGAGCTTCATTAAGGAGGTTGAACAAGTCACCAAAGTTTGTATCTTGTTCTCAAGTGATCAATACATTGTTGTTTCTTTTACTTACTTGCTTTCTTTTCTTGCTTTCTTTTTATTACCATGCTTAACTAATTCCTTTATTTGGTTGTGGTGTGGGTGAGGAAGTGAGATGAAATGCTTTGCCTCCTCCACCTCTTGTTTATGTTTCATGCGCTTAAATTCCATTTTGTGTTAAGGTTGCTAAGCTAGGATATGGTATGTTGTGATAAAGAGCTTGACAAACTCTTTGTTTCATATACCATATACCTTCACAAGCCCTTAGCAAACTCAACACCAATATATTTTGCTCTCACTAATCTCTTTGTGTTTTCATTGTTGCGGTATGCTTGCAAAATCTCGTGTTTAGTGTTGATACCCCATGCGCGGACATACAAACGGTAAGTGACGAAAACAGACTCGTTTCATGCTTTGCGGCGAATGTCGGACTTTGACGGTTTGTGCTCCGCAACCGCTTGACAAGTCGTGCTTCATGCCGGAATCAAGGTAAAGCCGGACAACTTATAACCAAGGGAGTGTAGAGGTAAACGTCGTGATTCAAGCTTCCGAACCAAGCCACAACCATTCTTTCCTTACACTTGTTTTCATGCTTTTCTTGCTTTCGTATTCTTTTATAATTTTGTGACAACCAACCAATTCGTTAATTTGTTAACCTTAAACAACGATATATAATACTCAATTCCCTGCGGATCGACCCGTGCTTGCCGGCTCTCTACAACGCGCCGTGCACTTGCGGTTATAAATTGTAAAACGAGAACGATCTCGTGCGCGCTTTCCATTTCTTAAAACCATATCTCATATCCCAAAACGTACGCGTTCGCGCGCGCGGGAGGTTTCCCAACATCATGTAACAGGTAAAGCCATGGTACATCAGGTCAAGTCAAGTAGTGTATTTAGGTGTCATGTCATGTCATGTCAAGAGTGTACGGTACCATGTCATGTCAAGGGTGTACGGTACCATGTCATGTCAAGTAGGAAATATAACAGGTCAGGTCAGGGGTGCACAGAGTGTCTTATGGGTGCTCATAATCAACTAACGTACGCATAGGTATATATATAAACATGCATGGGTACTAATGAAGCAATAAAAATGAATCATGGTGATGATATATGCAAGATACAGATTAAAGCATGGGGATGCACCGTTATAGATTAGAGTTAGGGTTGTGGTTCCAACATTAACTAAAATACACTTAAATCAGTATAGAATTGTTAAATCTTGTTATTATGGGTTAAAAGACCTAGGGATGCAATGTATCTCAAACAGGTTAAAGATGCACACGGGTGTCCAATAGGGTAAAACTATAAATGGGTACCATAGACTATGCAAATAGTTACTATGTGATTTTAAATATAGATGTGGTTACTAGGTATAGTAAGACAGAATGCAACATGATAGAGTTCAGTCGTAAATCTAAAATGATATAACCGGACATCGAAATGTAAAATTGTAATATAGGGCACTAGATTCAGACTTCATGATTACTATGTATCTAAATGAATATGAAATAACATAAAATAGCATGTAGCAAGTTTTACTTGCCTCGAGTACGATGATAACGGAAACGATACGAAGACGTGAAAACGATACACGTGAGGTCACGGCCTGAACCAGGCTCGGGTCCGGGCCTTCTCGGCTCTGGGCTTGCTTGGCTAAGGTTGAAGTTCTCGGCAAGGGGTGCAGGCGAAGATCACGGCGAAGATATGAAGACATGACACATTGCAAGGTATAGACTTTGATCTCGGCTTGGATATGTTTCAACTAGGCGAAAGTCATGCTCGGGTTTGGATCAAGTGCAGGCGATGGACAACAACGACGATGATCTCGGCTGGAGTTGAGGAGAATGATGATCGGGGCTGGGTGTTGTCGCGTGCAGGAGATAAGAAGAGGAAGAAGAAGGTTGCATCGATGAGGGTTGCGGCTAGATGGGTGTAGGTGACGAGGGTGAGGGAAATGGTGCAGGCGATGCGATGGTGGTGTTGGTGTTGTGTACCGACGACGAGGGTGAGGGGAAGGCTCTCGGTGTGTGCAAATTGGCGATGGGGTTTCTGGGTTGGAGTTAGGTTGCTCGGATTGAGATGATGATGTATGGTGGTGTTGGGTTCTCTCGACGAGGGCGAGGCACCAGCTGTAAAGCTGAAGGAGGGAGGAGTCGAGGTGATGGGTTTTCAAGTGACGACGATGGTGGGATCTCGACGAGGTGTGTTGAGGCGGCTGTGGTGAAGCTGAGCGCTGAAGTTTGGTGTTGCAATGATGAATCGCCGGTGAAAGTGATCGACGGCAAGGGCAACGACGAGGAGATGCGGTCGATGGGTAATAGGTGGTCGGAGTTGACGATCTCGGGGATTGATGGGTTCTCTGTTGGGTTTGGGTCGGTGATGGCGTGGGATTTCAGAGGAGGAGGAGTTACGGGGCGCTCGACTTGAGGAGGCTAGGGTTAGGCTCGGTTATGGGTTTGTGTATAAGAGAAAGAGAGGGAGCAGTCGGCGATGAGGATGGGTTTGAGACGAGGGTTAGGGCAGCAGCAAAAAGAAAAGAAGAAGACGGAGAGAGAGAGAGAATATTTCACGAGAGAGAGAGAGAGAGAGAGAAACGGAGAGAGAGAGAATAAAATCAAGTTGATTTTTATTAGTTATAAAAAATATAATATATATATATATATATATATATATATATATAACTTTATAACTGTAGGTATAAGAAATAATAGGTTAGTTAAATTATATTTATACGTTAAAAGAATATAATATTAGTCCGTTATGAGATTTTAGCAAATACAAACTTACTCCAAAAAACGCCCGGGTCGGATCTAAAAATTCAGGTTTAAAATATGAAAAATATATGCGACTTCCAAATTTCAAAACGAGTGCTCAGGTAACGAAAAAGCATACCCTCAAGAACGGATGCACGTACGTACGCGTAGCCATCCAAACTCGTCTGTTTCACTAAACAGGACGAGAACAAGATGAGCGGATGCTACCACAGGGTTTGGGGTATCAAGCAGGCTATGTTAACTATTTTTAAAACATTTTACGTGATTTAAAATGTTATACGGTAAAAGGTGCCATACCAGATAAAATGCCAGTATGTGATAAAGTTGAAAATGCACAAGTCTACATAACAAGTCATGGTGATTCATAAATATGAATCAAGCAAGTTCAAGCAAGCGGGTAGGGTCGAATGCAGAGAAAAATGTAAAATACCATTCGCACCCAAACACGATAAATCAAGCAAAATACCATGGATAAGTGAATACGGAAACTGGAATTGGTATAAATGAACTCAGGTGTTACAATCGGAATGTAGAGCACATGGGCCATGGCTTGCCCTGACCAGGTTATTCCGGCCGGATTGATGCTGGAGCCGGCGTTGCTTCTAAATGAGGTCATTAATCTACATAGGGAGGAAACATCAGCTTCAGTATCTCGAAACCCAAGGGAAACCATAAATATAATACACCATGATTGTTTCGCGAAACACGACACATGAAGTGTGGAGTGGAAAAAAAAAGATGTTACACTGAACATGCCAGAGCCTATTTACCGCCGAAAACTGGAAAGACGAACATCTTGCCTGAATTTGGGGGCAGATACTATATTGAACATATCCATCCACCACTCCGAAGATACCAAGTTGATTTATGGTATCATATATCGGAGGTTTGGATAGATGCAACCGATGTAACTGACTTATCAGATTCCCTTTTGAGGGGTTTTTTATTATAGGGACGCTCTTCTTTGCAAGCGCAAACCCCTGCAGTTAATTACGCTATTGCAAAGCGATAATAACTTTCACCTTCTCCAGTTGGTGACTTCGTGCCGTGTTATATTTGTTTATATGGGGTTGCCGTTGGATTTGTATGTAGATGCTCGTGCTCATGCCGCAAACATGTGGCCAAGGAGGAATACAAAACAAAAAATTTCTAAAGAAGAGCACGAACTTTTACGACTTTGAATCGAATCCAAACACTAAACTAGTAAACTAGAAGGAGTTAACTACTCGGTTAGTGATTAGCTATTTTTGTAGTCGTGTCTTTCATCTTTTATTCTACTTCTTATGCTCCAAGGAACTCCAAGAACAAGCTTGGATGCCGGTCTTCCTTGTCAAAGATGATCCACCCGAAAGAACCTTCGCTAAGGCTTAACCTTCACACTAAAATGCTAAGTGAAATAACTAGTGAAGAAAACTTGCTAGGAATTGGTCGCTAGAGATGCAGTATTGTAAATTTTTATGTTTTTCTCTCTTTATCTTTATCCTTTCTCAAAACTATAAACTCAAGAGAAAGGAAGAAGAAGATAATGGTGAAGTTGAAGCCAAATGAGCCAGCATGGCAAATGAAAACTTATCCACTTCACTTTCTTTTTCTTTTTTCTTTATGTTTTGAATGGGTGGAATTGTGACTCACTATGGTGAGTCACAAGTCCACACCATTCTCACATAATCAAGAACAGATGAGAAGAGAAGAGAAAGCCACCTCATTTGTACACATATACATATGTATATGTATATATAAATATATATACAAATATACTAATATAAGTAAATGTTACAAATACATGCACCCATATTCGTTTAAAATACGAATACCCGTATTTATTTCAAGACAAAAATACCCGTATTTATACAAATACTCGTATTCGTATAAATACCGTATTCATGTTAAAATAAAAATACCGTAAAAGAGAGATACCAAAAGAGATATATAATACTAGCTCACATTTTATCCAAATTTGATAATCAGGCCATCTTTCAAACCGACTAGTATTAACAAAATGTCCGATTAAAAGTATGTGTATAAAAACACGTATTTAATCGAACCTAAGTACGTATCAAAATACATACACAACATTGTTTCACCTGAGCCGGGAAACCCTATGTGTGGGACTCTAAAGACTTAACAATACACTGGTAGTGGGTTTAACCATAAGCACGCCAGCGGAACTAGCTGTACGTAATGGCTGCCTAGGTATTGAACGAAAGGATTGACAAGAAAACTCGTCCGTATCCCTACTGAGCCTGAAAGTGATAATCTCAATACAGTTTAGTCTCTTCGTCTGAGAGTATCACTTAAAAGTCTACCCTAGCACCACCACTGGGTTGTACTAAGTATCAAACATGCTATTTTTAAAAAATCTTGGTGCTAAGCTACACTATCCAAGAATCTTAACTAAATGATTAGGGTTTTAGCATGATATAAAAAGATTTACACTGAGTGAAAGATATTACAACCTTTGTAGATCATGTCCTTCATTTCTAAAGCTCCGGGTATTAGTCCCTACGACTCCACTAGGCTCCACTTAAAGAAGGTTTGAACTTCTTACGTCACCTTTGTGTCGAAGATGATCCACCCGAGCTCCACTAATCCAAGCTATCTCTTCACTAATCTCCTATTAGTGAAGGAAATAACCTAAAGTCAAGTGCTAATCAAGTATAGGATGATGAAGTAGGTTTATAAGCTCACTTAGAATTCTCTAACTCTTTATTTTCCAACTCATGGAAAATAGTAGAGCTTGGTGGAGGAAGAAGAAGAAAAGGAGAGAGCAAGCTAATAAGCTAAGTGAAAGAGAATGGCTACTACTAATATGTTCACTTATTGAAGCATACAATTTCTTCCAATGATAAATTGCTCCCATGCTTCTATAGTGAAAACAAATGAATAAATAAATGTTAAATCCATGATTCAGCCATTCCAAAAATATCTCCTCATTTTCCACCTCATTTTTCTGTTTTCTCAAAATAGAAAATCCACGCATCATAATACATATTTATATATGAGAATAATGGAGGAAAGATGCCATATGCGGAAATTTCCTCCTATGGCGTCGAAAAAATACAATCTCCATCGTTTTTTCCGACGATCGGCACCCATCATCTTCATCGTTATCATCTAAGATGTGGATACACCAAATTTCATGTGATTCTACAACCTTTTCACCGTTGAATTAGTGTGTTCAAAATTAACGGTTTACCGATAATAGAACTTTTTCCATTGCAAAATCAACGGTGCAAAAGTTGTAGAATCACATGAAATTTGGTGTACCTACATCTTAGATTGATAAAAATGAAGATGATGGATTCCGATAATCGGAAAACACGATGGAAGGTATATTTTTTCGACGCCATAGGAGAAAATTCCCTCCTATGGCCTCTTTCCTCTATTATTCTCTTTATATATATATATGTATATATATATCACACATATATATATTAATATATATAAAGATAAGAAAATAATTAGTGAGCAATAATATTAGTTAATATATAATTATATCAAATATAAATATATATCATATTATTAAATCAACACTTGATTCAATAATCCGGTTATATCATATATAACCGACTAATATTATTTATAAGCAGATTAGAATACGGTATCACATACTCATATTTAATCAGGCCCCCGCACATATCATCATATGTGCCCTACTTCATTTTGCTTGAACTATGAAACCTCTGTGTGGGACTCTAAAGACTCGTCAGTATGCCAGCAGTAGGTAATTATCACATCAGTTACTTACATGCCATCAGCGGTACTAGCTGGACGTAACGGCTACTCAGGTATTGAGCGAATAGAAGATCAACAAGCAAGCTTGTCCAAACTCCTATGAATCCTATAAGTAACACTTACCGTACAGTCCGGTCTCTTCGACTGATATGTCGCATATAAAGTTTATGGGTGGAATCGTCAGACCCCAGCAACTTGATAAGTCATGCCGATGTATGACTCATAACGGTTCGAGAAACTACTGATAATACTTACCTGTAAATCTCATCAGCCCTGGCCAGGGACTTACTGTTATAGCCAATCGAATATAGAGCAACATCAACCACCAATACCGGGAGAGATGAAACCCCTCCTATCGCTCACTGCCTACATGTGACTCGGGACTGTACCCAAAATACATCTGTTTGCATGACTCGTATAAGCTGTGGTAGGGCGGAAATCAAAGCATAGTGGAAACCACACAAGACACTATGACGATCTCGGATCTACAGACTAACCTGTACCAGTGTCACTAGAGAACTGCTATTTGACGAAAGGTATGGTACCATCTAGGAGTTCTCGACGAGTCTTGTTCGGTGTACTCATTCTCTAATGAGCACCTATGTACAATATTTGATGTCAAACACCAATGGTTATGGGATCAACCATCGCCCCTTAAAGGGTCAAGAAACGTACACACTAGTCTAATTTGGAATATCGATGCCCTGTCTCGATACTCCCTTGACTAGGAACTGTTAATGGATGTGCTTGTGGACTACACAAGTCCCAGAAGTATGATCTGCATCACAATCCTGGTAGTCAAGCAAACATCCTAAGGGCTTTATCAACATGTATCAGAGAGACAATATAATAATACAAGTGTACATGTTAAGATAAAGAGCAACCAGATAGCATACTACCATGTCGAGCAAGAAAGTCCTCTATATATATGTCCAAGCATCCACTATATCGTACAGTAATAGCCTCTACGACATACATATTCCTAACAATCTCCCATTTGCTCTGAGGCCAGTTGTTGTTGTATATCATACCCAACATCCCAAAAAGTCTCTCAAACTGCATCTGGAGGAGGGCCTTCGTGAGTGGATCTGCTATGTTTTCCTTCATATCAACTTTCCTGATCTGGATCTCCCGGATCAGGTGATACCGCCTAAGAATATGTCTGGATCGCTGATGGGACTGGGGTTTCTTGGCCAAAACCAGATCCCCATTGTTATCACAATATACAGGTATTGAATGCTCAATGGATGGAACCACACCAAGTTCAGTAATGAACTTCTTCATCCAGACAGCCTCTTTGGTAGCATCGTTCACAGCGATGTATTCAGCCTCCATCGTCGAGTCTGCTATGGTATCTTGCTTGGAACTCTTCCAACATACCGTCCCTCCATTGAGGGTTAAGACAAAACCCGAGACCAACTTACTATCTTCCTTATCACTCTGGAAGCACGAATCGGTAAAAGACTCCGCCTGGAGTTCACCGTTACCATACACCAAGAAAATTTCTTTAGTCATTCTCAAGTACTTAAGAATGTTCTTCACAGATGTCCAATGCTTCTTACCAGGATATGATTGATACCTACTCACTTTACCTAGTGAATAAGCTACATCCGGTCTGGTACATAAAATCGCATACATGATAGACCCGACTGCTAGAGCATAGGGTATCCCTTGCATGCGATCCCTCTCCAAATCAGTCTTGGGAAACATATCTTTGGAGAGAGTGATTCCTGAGCAAGCGAGTAAATTAGCATACTTAGAATCTTCTATACTAAACCTCTTTAGATTTATCTCTATAGATTTTAATCACCAGGAAGTAAAAAGCATCACCCAGATCTTTCATGGAGAACTTGTGTGATAAGAAGAGCTTGACCGAGTGTAGCATAGGAACATCATTTTCTATCAAGAGTATGTCATCCACGTATAATACGAGGAAGATAACCTTACTCTCTACAACCTTCTTGTATATACAAGATTCATCTACGTTTTTGATGAAGTACGTTTTTGATGAAGTCAAACTCTTTGATAGCTTCATCAAAACAGATGTTCCAGCTCCGCGATATCTTCTTTAATCCGTAGATTGATTTAATTAGCTTGCACACGCTTCCGCTGCTCCCACTGTCTACGAAACCATCTGGTTGTGTCATGTACACGCTCTCTTTTAAATCACAATTTAGAAAAATGGTCTTGACGTCCATCTGCCAGATTTCATAGTCATAGTATGTAGCAATGGCAGGTAAGATTCTGATGGACTTAAGCATAGTGACATAAGAAAAGGTTTCATCATAGTCGACACCTGGTCATTGACGAAAACCTTTTGCTACAAGTCTAGCTTTGAAAATCTCAACTTTTCCATCTACACAAATTTTCTTCTTAAAGATCTTCTTGCTACCGATGGGTTTTACCCCTTCAGGAGCAACTTCCAAAGTCCATACTTTGTTGGTGTATATGGATTCCATATCAGATCGCATAGCATCCAGCCATTTCACAAAGTCCCCACTTGTGATGACCTACTCGAAACTAGTTGGTTCATTATCTTCCATGATGCAATCTTCGCTCCTACCGCCTATGAGAAAACCGTAGTATCTCTCAGGTGGATAATGAACTCTACTAGATCTACGGAGTAGCTGATGTTCGTCGGAGACTATTGGATCCTCCGGTTCTATTAAATCATCAGTTGTAGTTTGTGTAGTTGTAACTTCTTCCAGCTCTACCTCTTTACCACCAATTTCTTTCACAAGAAATTCCATTTCTAAAAAGGTGGAATATTGAGAAACAAACACCTTTTGTTTCTCAGTATGGTAGAAGATATATCCATGTGAATTTTTAGGATATCCCACAAACTTGCAAAAAAATGATCGTGCCTCGATTTTGTTCGGATTCTATTTTATAACATAGGCCGGACAACCCCATACCTTAACTCGTTTAAGATATGGTCTCTTTCCACTCCATATCTCATATGGTGTTTTAGGCACTGATTTTGATGGAACTTGATTCAATAGGTATGCAGCTGTCTCAAGTGTATAACCCTAAAAATGAAATAGGTAACTCAGCAGTACTCATCATATAGTGCACTATATCTAATAAGGTACGATTCCTCCGTTCCGATACTCCGTTGTGCTGTGGTGTATACGGAGGAGTAAGTTGAGAGAGAATCCCATTCTTTTTAAATAGTTTCGGAATTCCATGCTCAAGTATTCTCCTCCCCAATCAGATCGAAGGATTTTAATACTTTTACCCGTCTGGTTCTCTACTTCGTTCTTATATTCCTTGAATTTCTCAAAAGATTCAGACTTATGTTTAAATAAGAATACATGTCCGAATCTTGAAATATCATCGGTGAATGTAATGAAGTACGAGGAACCATTCCTAGCATGTGTAGACATAAGACCGCATACATCACAATGTACTAGCCCCAAGAGTTCAGTAGCTCTTTCTCCGTGTCCAGTAAACGGAGTTTTGGTCATCTTGCTTTCGAGACATGACTCACAAGTTTTATAACATGTAAATTCGAACTGATTCAAATATCCAACTTTATGCAACTTAGCTAACCTTGTCGCATTGATATGACCTAATCTACAGTGCCATAAGAAGGCTTCATTCATTTCTGAACTTTTCCTCTTATGTGTTTTCTGTATACTTAGAACTGTAGTTTGAATAAGAACATATATACCATTACATAACGTACCAAACCTAATCAACACTTGATTTAGAAAAATGTTCATAACATTATCCTCCAATAAAAAATTATATCCTTCTTTATGCAACAAAGAAACTGATATAACATTGCACATCATATTTGGTACGTAGTAACAGTCGTTCAGAATCATTGTATTACCATTTGGTAATAGTAGGTGATATTCGCCAACTGCTTTGGTTGCAACAATTGCTTCATTCTCTACTTTTAGAGACATATCACCCTTTCTCAGTTCTCTACCTCTCCTTAGCCCATTTACCAAATTACATACGTGGGATTCTGATCTGGTGTCCAATACCCAGGACGTAGAGCAAACTGAGAAACAGTTCTTGGTTATGAACACACCCGAATAAGATGCATCAGCATCCTCTTTCTTCGTTCAGGTTGTGTGGAAATCCTGATATTCCCCTATTCCTTACTCAGACTTATAACAACCAAAAGAAAAAGTGGAACCAATATTCCCCAGCTCAGTATAATAAGTGGGTTCGGTCAATACATTCATATTATTATCTTGATTAAGGCGTGTCATTGGTCGCTTCCTGGAGAGAGAGAAGGAAACACTTTAGTGTGCGCTCTTTGCAAGATTAGATTGGTTATTATTTTATCTAATTCTGATGGCACCCGCTGTTTTTATCAAATCTTCCTTCAAACCATAAAAGATAATATTACCCGGGATTAGTTACACCTTACAAGTTCGCCAATCGGTCAGCCAGGAAGGTATTGGTACTCCGAGGGAGTCTTCTCATGCTTTTGCATAGAACTAATTAAATAACCGCGTTTTCGCAGGGGCATACCCCTGTTACCACCTTTCTTAGACACCTACTGGATCGGCTAATTATAAAATGGAAAACTCTCCCATGAGTAACTCTTACTCGCAATGGGTATCGGGATCCAACTATCTCACAGAAGGTATGCAGTCTCATTGCAAATTTCAACACTTGAAATACCCGATATCTGTTTTTACCCTTAGCAACTTATGACCTTAACAAGTTCAAAAAATCATAAGCGCTAGTCAAGTTCAACCCGTCATTTCATGATTGAATTAAACCCACCCGTACGACCCTTAACAAGGTCAACAAAGCCGCACGACTACACTAATCCAACCGCATCACATGCGGTAGATAAGTACTAATCAGTTACCACTCACTACGCCTTGACAAGGTAAATAAACGGAGCACGAATACTATATAGCACTTATCTGAAATGATGGTGGGCCACGACTGGTTTTGATGAAAACCTTTAACGCAATGAACTTAATATCGTTGTCGAATCAAGTGATTTGAAAAAAGGAGTGGTTTTTGTAGCATTTGCTAGTTTTGCTAAAGAGGTCACTCCCGGTGATGGGATCTCGGCTCTTTCCTCATCGAATGAGGTGCTGGATATTCATCAAGGAATACCACTGTGCAAAGCAAAAACTAGTGAAGCTATCTAAACAAAACCGAGTGGGTTATAGCATTTGCTAGTTTTGTTAAAGAGATCACTCCCAGTGAGGGGATCTCGGCTCTTTCCTTATCGAATGAGTTGCTGGATATTCATCAAGGATTACCACTATGCAAACCAAGAACTAGGGCTACCTTTTTAAAAAATTTGATTCTACAACATCTTTAGGTTTCTTTTATTTTCATTAATCTCATTAATGAAGTCCCATCATTTATGTTTCCCTAAACATCACAGAAAAGAAACGAAAATATAACGTACATTTATGCCATCCGCATTCTCTACGGGGCCCTATCATGCACCGTTAGGTTACTTAACTAAGGGAAGAGCGGGGGCTGGACCAGCGCGGGTGCAAAACATAAGCAACGTTTATTGTATATATTAGATATATAACATTCGTCTCACGCAGTTATATGATCACATCACAGAAATCAAGAAGCAGAGTCAACATATGAAATATTGGATATACTAGGAGGTCCGTGTTTTAAATTTAGCCAGTAATGAATAACACGGATTCCACGGTCATGATGAATAGCCAAACCCACATCCCTATACCCCGACGAGAGCGGCAAGCCACCCTGCCAATTCTAGAGTTAGGAGACCCGGTCTCGACTCTTCGAGATGGCCTCCCACTGGACTCTAGAACCCGGTTACTTGTGCTTCCCGTCTTTGGTCAATCCTAATGCGGAAAAGTAAATAATTTACATCAATGGTGACATCATCCTCAACCCGGAAGTGTCCCAATAAAAGAATATTAGATATAAATTTTACATGGATGAAAATAGAAAAACACTCATCTCATGCAAAAAACCCCGGCTATTCAATCAAGACGATCCAATATATGATATCATAGCAACACATAAACATCTCATGTCATCAACGTAAGTAAATATGCGTATCCCGAATTTCGTTGACATATAGAAACAAGATCAGGGATACCCCACATATTACACTTACGATCGCAGAAAAAAAATGAAATACTACAATATTTAGAATCCGCATAACACTTAGACATCATAAACCCGGAATATCACATATTCTGAATTTCATGGCTAACCTATAAACCTTGCATTTTAGTCTCAAATCGAAAACAATTTTCAATAACTTAGTCGGGTAATTCAACAAGATTCCCGACTATCTGATCAAATACTTGTCGGGAACTTTAGTAGATGGACGCACACCCGTTGTCGTCGACGAAGTGCACTTAGGCGGAACATCGTGGCCGCGAGCACCCGAGTGGATGCTTTTGGCAACGGGGTTCTCTTAAAGTCACTGTAGGGTTCCTAGGCACACTAAGGAGGTTCCACAAGGCATCAACCATGCCAAACAAAAATTTTCCGGTGCCGAGAAACCCTAATATAGATCGTTAACTAGAAGTTAAGGCGAAAAGCAAGCAAGTAAACAACTTTATTGCTAAGTGAAAGGGACTACAACCTTTGTAGATCCGCTCCACCATTTCTTTAGCTCCGTGTTGACGTCCCTCCGCTGCGATCATCGGATCCTGGACTCTAGCGATGGTTTCGTCGGAGAAATAATCGGGCTAGGTCATTGACTTCGAGGCCGAAGATGATCTACGTCGTGGAGACTCAAACTCAAGCTATTCCTTCACTTGGTCAAAAACTTTATGAACAGAACACCCTATACTACATGGCAAGTGATAAAGGATGAAGAAATAGGAAGTGGGTTCACTTTGGATTTGGATTTCTCACTTGGATTCATCACTTGGAAATTTCAAGAAAGCTTTTCTTTTTTTCACTTGAAGAAGATGAAGAAGAAGAAGGAAAATGAAATTATGAATTCTTTTTAAAATAAAATTCAAGTGAATACTTATCATATAGCAACCATGGGTTAGTGTAACCAATGTAGAGAATAAACTAGGGTTTAGTTAAATGGTTAGGGTTAAGGATAAAACAAAATGGAAGACTTTTTCAAAGATGCTTTGAAGCTTCAAGAAGCTTCAAGCAAAGAAAGAAAAGAAAGCCACCATTTCATTATATATTCATAAAATAAATAAATTAATAAATGAATTAAAACCCTAACCATTTACCTAAACTTGGTTCAAAGCATACACATACCCAAGTTTGCATGTATCATCAGACATGATACAAACTAGTGCACAAAACTATATCATATATGCAATGTGCACATCAAGTGAGAAAATCCATCTTAAGTGAACAATTACTAGTTAATGTAAAGTAATATATCAAATATATAATTATACATTAAATCATTAAATCAACACTTGATTTAATGATCCGGTCATATAGCATATAACCGACTAATATCAAGTGTATCAATGTATCGAATCAACACTTGATTCGGTAACCCGGCTATATCATATATAACCATCCAATGATACAAATCGCGAGAATAGAATACAGTATCACATACTGATATTATTCTCGGTCCCGCACATATCTCATATGCGCTCCTATTTCGTTTCGCTTGAGCCAGGAAACCTCTGTATAGGACTCTAAAGACTCGTCAATACGCCGGCAGAAGGTGATGATCATATCAAACACCCACAACCCGCAAGCGGTCTGCTAAACGTAACGGCCACCCGGGTATTGAGTGATCAGAAGATCAACGAGAAAGCCCGCTCACACTCCTGTGAATCCAACCAGTAACACTTACCGTACAGTCCGGTCTGTTCGTCTGATATGTCGCATATCTTGCCTAGGGGTGGTAAACGTCAGACCCCAGTAGCTCGATAAGTCGTGTCGATATGAGGTCTATAACAGTTCCAGAAACTACTGGTAACACTTACCAGTAAATCTCAGCAACCCTGGCCAGGGATTTCCGGTTATAGCCAATCGAACACAGCGCAACATCAACTCCCTATACCGGGAGAGACGAATCCCCTCCTATCACTCATTGCCTCCATGTGATTCGGGACTGTACCCAAAAACCACCGTTTTGCACGCCCTCTTGGACGTGGTAAGGTGGAAATCAAAGCACAGTGGGAATCACACAAGACTCTATGACGATCTCGGGTCTACAGACTAACCGGTATCGGTGTCACCAGAGAACTGCCATCTGACGTAAGGTATAATACCATCTGGGAGTTCTCGGCGAGTCCGTCCAGTGTACCCAGTCTTCACTGAGCACCCGTATATCATCTCTGATGTCAAACACCAATGGATATGGGATCATCCATCGCCCATATGTATGGGTCGAGAAGGTATACGCTAGTCTACTCTGGTATATCGATGCCCCGTCTCGATACACCCACGACTAGGGACCTTGAAGGATGTACTTATGGACTACCATGTCCCCACCAGTATGATCCGCATCATAGTCCAGGTAGTCAAGTACACATCCTAAGGGCTTTACCAACATGTAACAGAGAGACAATCAGTGTACACGTTAAGGTAAAGTGCAACCAGATAGCATACTATCATGTCGAGCAAGAAAGTCCTCCCTATATATGTCCAAGCATCTACTACAATATACATCCTATGTACAGTAATGGCCTCTAGGGTATACATATAACTAACAATCTCCCACTTGCACTAGGGCCATCTGTAGCAGTGGTTGTAGTATCTCATATTCAACCATCCCATAAAAGTCTCTCTCTGGGAAAAGGCCTTTGTGAGTGGATCCGCCGTGTTGTCCTCTGAGTCTACTCTCCTTACCTCGATCACCCTGGAGATCAACCATCTCCATGATTAGGTGACACTGCCTAAGAATTATATTTGGATCACTGATGGGACGGACGTTCCTTGGCATAAGCCACAACTCCATTGTCACACAATGGGAGGAACTAAGTTCATCTCATGAACACATATAAATATCCAGACTGCCTCTTTGGTAGCATCTTTGGTAACGATGTATCTTGCCTTTAATCGTCTAGTATGTCACGGTATCTAGCTTGGAACTCTTCCAACATACCGTCCCTTTACTGAGGGTAAAGACAATGCCTGTAACTGACATTCAGTCGTCCTTATCACACAGGAACCCTTCCAGTGATTGCCCCCAGGATCGATTGATACCATCTCACTACAACTAGTGAGAATCCTAACATCCAATTAGATCTATCTTATAGATCCAAAACCCAGGATTTAGTAGGTATTACTTTGATCCTAAATGGAGAATCCTTGTGATAAGCGGAGATTGACCGAGCGTAGCCTAGGAAACTACTTCCCTATCAAGAGTATGTCATCCACGTACTCTACGAGGATCACCAGCATACTCCCTACTACCTTTTGGTATATACAAGGTTCATCTACCATTTTGATGATATCAAACTCTTTGACTATCACATCAAAACAGACGTTCCAACTCCGCGATGCCTGCTTTATCACATAAAACATCTTGCACACGTTTCCGCTGCTCCCACTGTCTACGAAGCCCTCTGACTGTGTACTTATAGACTCTGTCTTCTAAATCATTATTTAGAAAAGCAGTCATGACACCCAACCGCCAGATATCGTAGTTTTGGTATGTAGCCGTGGCAAGTACGATCTCGATGGACTTAAGCATAGGCCCCAGAAAAGGTTTCATCATTAGCCACAACTGGTCTATGATGCAAACCTTTAACGAGTCTAGCTTTGAAAGTCCCAACTTTTCCATGTACACCAAGTAATCTTCTCAAGATATACTTGCTCCTGATGGGGATTTAACCCTTCAGATAAAGCAACTAAAGTCCATACTTTGTTGGTGTATAAGGATTCCATCTCAGATCGCTAAGCATCCAGCCATTCTTACAGAGTCCTACTCCTGATGGCCAGCCCGAAACTAGTTGGGTCATCATCTCATGATGCAATCCTTGCTCCCACTGTCATAGAGAAACCGAAGTATCTCTCAGGTGGGTGAGGAACCCTACTAGATCGGCGGAGAGGCTGAGGTTCGTTGGTTGCTATTGAATCCTTTGGTTCTACCAAATCAGCAGCTGCAGTTTGTATAGCTGGAACTCTTTCCAGTTTTACCTCATGTTCACTAATTTCTTCATAAGAAATTCCCTTTCACAAAGATGGCATGCTGAGAAACAAAACATTTTTGTTCCTCGGTTAGGTAGAAGATATTCCCTTGCGTATGCTTGGGATATCCAACAAACTTCCACAGATCTGACTTTGCCTCGAGCTTGTTCGGATTTTTCTTTTAGACATAGGCCGGACAACCTCAAATCTTAACTGACTTAACAGATGGGCTCTTCCCTTTCTATATCTCATATGAAATGGTTGGCATCTGATTTGATCAGAACCTTATTCAATAGGTATGCAACTTCATAAGTGCATAACTCCCTAAAAGGAAATAGGAAACTCAGTAGTACTCATCATAGAGCACACCATATCACATAGGGTGTGATTGCTCCGCCCCGATACACCGACGTGCTGTGGTGTATACGGAGGAGTAATGCTGAGAGAGAATCTTATTCTTAGAATAGTCCAGGAATCTCGTGCTCAAGTATTCTCCTCCTTGATCACATCAAAGGACATAATACTTTTACCCGTATTTTGGTTCTCTACTTCTAACTTATATTCTATGAATGTCTCAAAAGGTTCGGACTTGTGTTTCAACAGGAACATATGTCTGAATCTTAAGAGATTATCAAAGAATGTAATGAAGTACAAAGAACCGGTCTTGGCATGTGTAGACAGGGGACCTACATACATCAACATGTATCAATCCCAAGTGTTCACTAACTCTTTCTCTATTTCCAATAAACAGAGCTATGGTCATCTTATCTCTGTGACATGACTGGCAAGTTTCACAAGATGTAAATTCAAACTAATTTAAATATGTATCTTAATGTAACTTCAGCTAGTCGGGTCGCATTGATATGACCTAGTCTACAATACCTCAAGAAGGATTCGTTCATTTCTGAACTCTTCCTGTTGTGTGTGTTCTGTATACTAAGAACTATAGTTTGATTTAGAATGTTAATGTTTTTAGATAACGTGCTTGAACCGATCAACTCTTGATTTAGGAAATATTCAAAACATTATCCAACAATACAAAATTATATCCTTCTTTATCTAAATAAAGAGACTGATATGATTTTGTATATTAGGTTCGGTATCTAATAATATTTGTTCAGAATCAATGTATTCTGGTAATACAGGGTGACAGTGACCAACAGACCTGGCTGCAACACTTGCACCGTTTTCTGCCTTATGAAACTTATCACCCGTTCTCAGTTCTCTACCTTTCTGTAGCCCTATGTAACAAATTACATATCTGGGATCCTGATCCGGTATCAAATAACCAGGACGTAGAGGATACTGAGAAACAGTTCTTTGAAATGAACATACCCGAAGGAGATGCATCATATGCACTTTCTTCGTTTGAGTGGCACGGGAATTCTGGTAATCCCCTATTTCCTGCTCTGTCTTATAACAATTATATGTTGGAGCGGGACCAACATTCCCCAGCTCAGAATAACAAGCGGGTTCGGTCAATACATCCGTTTTATTATCTTGATTAAGGCGTGACATGGTCGCTACCTGGAGAGAGAGAGAAGAAAACACTCTGCGTGCGCTCTTACAAGATCAGATTGGTTATTATTTTATCTAATCAGGATGGCTCCCACTGCTTTTATCAAATCTTCCTTCAAACCCTAAAAGGAAAGACTAGCCGGGATTAATTACACGCTACAAGTTCGCCAATCTTTCAGCCAGGCCAGTGTCGGTACTTTGAGGGAGGTCCCCCGTGCTTTCGCACGAACCTAATTAATGTAAACCTCGTTTTCCCAGAGGCGTAACCCCGTTGACACCTTTCTAGACACCTACTTGATCGGCTAATTGTAATGTGTAAAACTCTCCCAGGAGTAACAATTACTCGCAGTGGGTATCGGGATCCAACTATCTCATAGAAGGTATGCAATCTCATTGCAAATTTCAACACTTGAAATTCCCGATAATTTTGCCCCTAGTGTCCTATGACCTTGACGGAGGCCAAACTACCCATAGTCCGCTAGTCAAGTTCAACCCGTCATTTCCTGATTGAATTAAACCCACCCGCACGACCCTTGACGGAGGCCAAACAACGCCGTACGAATACCCTAATCCAATCGCATCGTATGCTAGCAGATAAGCATTAGTTAGCTACCGTACACTACGCCTTGACGGAGGCCAAACTACCGCAGCACGAATACTAACTAGTAATTATCTGAAATGACGGAGGGCTACGACAGGTTTTTCTGAAAACCCATTGCGTAATGAACTTGATATCGTTGTAGAATCAAATGATTTTAAAATGGAGTGTTTTTGAGGCTTTTCTAGTTTTGCTAAAGGGGTCACTCCCGGTGAAGGGATCATCGACCCTTTCCTCGTCGAATAAGGTGCAGGATATATCATATACATCACTGTGCAAAGAAAAAAACTATAGAAGCAATCAAAAGACAAACCGAGGGTTGTAGCATCTGCCAGTTATTGCTAAAGGAGTCACTCCCGGTGAAGGGATCTCGGTCCTTTCCTTATCGAATAAGGTGCAGGATGTTCTACAAGGAACACCGCGACGCAAAGCAAGAACTGTAGCTACCTGTTTTTGAAAATTCGATTCCACAACATCTTTTAGGTTTCTTTTCTTTCATTAATCATATTAATGAAGTCCCATCATTTAAGTTACCTAAACATCACAGATAAATACGACGTACACTTATGCCATCCGCATTCGCCTCGATGTTCCCTCGTGCACCGTTAGGTTAGGTAACTAACGGCAGAGTGGGGCAGGGCTAGCACGGGTGTAAAACATAAGTAACGTCTATATAATATATCATATATACTATATACTGTATCTATCACAGAACATCACATGATCACATCACAGATATTGCAGCAGAAGAAACATATGAAATATTGGATATACTAGGATGTCCGTGTTTTCAAAACGAGCCAGTATAAAACACGGATTCCACGGTCGCGATGAATAGCCAAACCCACACCCCTAGACCCCTACGAGAGCGCAAGCAACCCTACCAATTCTAGAGTTAGGAGACCCGGACTGGACTCCTCGAGTTGGTCTCCCACTGGACTCTAGAACCCGGTTACTTGTGCCCTCCTCCTTGGGTCTATCCTAGTGCGGAAAAGTAAATAATATACAATGGGTGACATCTTCCGCTACCTGGAAGTGCCCCAATAAAAGAATATTACATACAAGTTTTTACATGAATGAAAATGAAAAACACTCATCTCACATAAAAACCCCCCGGCTATTCAAACACGGCGATTCAATATAACATATCCAGCAACACATAACATCACATGTCATCAACGTAAGTAAATATGCGCATCCCAATTGTCGTTGACATATAGAAACGAAACCGGCGATATCACATATTACACTTACGGTCACAGAAAAGAAAGTGTAAAACTACAACAGTTGGAATCCGCAACCTACTTAGACATCGCATGCCTAACCATCTGAATTTCTTAGATATCACATGCCTAACAATTATAAACCCCGCATTTTAGTCTCATTATCGAAAACACTTTTCAATATCAAGTCGGGCAATTCAACGAGATTCCCGACATTCTGATCGAATGCTCGTCGCAAACTTTTGTAGGCGGCCGCACCCCGGATGCCGTCGACGAAGTGCACCAAGGCAGAACACCGCTGCCGCGAGCACCAAAACGGATGCTTTCGGCGACGGGGTTCTCCTACAGTTACTTAGTCGGGGCTATGGGACATGGCTGTCTATTAAGTTTACCCGGCGAGTATCCGCGTACGCTACGTGATTGCGACGGACTTTTGATCGCATCAAAATTCCATGGCAACCGATCAAGTGAGACTAAAGTGCTATGTTTATAACATCCAAATCAGTTATCTCATAACTACTTGTGGATTCCAAATATTGTATCACATTCCAGATAAATAGAAAATGTTAAACTTTCCGATCGAACAATCAAACACCCACGTTTTCCCGAAAACAGCTCAACTCTTGAAATAAGTTTAAAAACATTCACTTCATGCCACAGTACCAACGGTCCAGCCGTAGAAGGGTCAAGCCAACGCCTCACATGTGGCATGCCGTACTGCCCTAAACCCTAAGGTTCAAAGGGCAGTTCAAAACGGTCACATAATCGAGTCAAGGTTTGTTGTCTTCTAGAGGGTCCATCGCGTTACTTGCACTACTTAGAACGTTCTCAAACTACGGAAAAATCCAACACTTGGAAATTTCCCGGCAGGGGAAAAATTAGGTATTTATATCCGGTCGAACTTTTTAACATATTGTAAATTATCCGGAAAAACACAGACAAAATTAAAGATTCCGATCGAATCGTCGAACTCCCAATACAACCCAGAAAACACAACTGTTGAGTAAACATTAAAAATTCCCAGAAAATACAGCATGTACAGAAAGAAATTACTGTGCAAAAAGAAATGGATTACGTCATCATTTGGCCGCGGAACGGCCGCATAAGCCAGCTTATGCCGCAGTTCCGCGGCGCTTTGGGCGTATCATTTTGTCGTTTTGAACTGTATTTCTTAAAACATCCTGCTGATTTTTTTAAGCATTTTTAATCTGTAAAAATCCACAGTTTCAAAAATTGTATAGAGAGGGGTATTATATTAGGGTTTCGGGTTCGTACGGACTGCTAACTTCGTCTACACTTCGCCTAAAGCTCTAGCTAGGCTCTGATACAATTGTAGGGTTCCTAGGCACACTAAGGAGGTTCCACAAGGCATCAACCATGCCAAACAAAAATTTTCCGGTGCCGAGAAACCCTAATATAAATCGTTAACTAGAAGTTAAGGTGAAAAGCAAGCAAGTAAACAACTTTATTGCTAAGTGAAAGGGACTACAACCTTTGTAGATCCGCTCCACCATTTCTTTAGCTCCGTGTTGAGGTCCCTCCGCTGCGATCATCGGATCCTGGACTCTAGCGATGGTTTTGTCGGAGAAATGATCGGGCTAGGTCATTGACTTCGAGGCCGAAGATGATCTACGTCAGGGAGACTCAAACTCAAGCTATTCCTTCACTTGGTCAAAAACTTTATGAAGAGAACACCCTATACTACATGGCAAGTGATAGAGGATGAAGAAATAGGAAGTGGGTTCACTTTGGATTTGGATTTCTCACTTGGATTCATCACTTGGAAATTTCAAGAAAGCTTTTCTTTTCTTCACTTGAAGAAGATGAAGAAGAAGAAGGAAAATGAAATTATGAATTCTTTTTAAAATAAATTTCAAGTGAATACTTATCATATAGCAACCATGGGTTAGTGTAACCAATATAGAGAATAAACTAGGGTTTAGTTAAATGGTTAGGATTAAGGATAAAACAAAATGGAAGATTTTTTCAAAGATGCTTTGAAGCTTCAAGAAGCTTCAAGCAAAGAAAGAAAGAAAGCCACCATTTCATTATATATTCATAAAATAAATAAATGAATAAATGAATTAAAACCCTAACCGTTTACCTAAACTTGGTTCAAAGCATACACATACCCAAGTTTGCATGTATCATCAAACATGATACAAACTAGTGCATAAAACTATATCATATATACAATGTGCACATCAAGTGAGAAAATCCATCTTAAGTGAAAAATTACTAGTTAATGTAAAGTAATATATCAAATATATAATTATACATTAAATCATTAAATCAACACTTGATTTAATGATCCGGTCATATAGCATATAACCGACTAATATCAAGTGTATCAATGTATCGAATCAACACTTGATTCGGTAACCCGGCTATATCATATATAACCATCCAATGATACAAATCACGAGAATAGAATACAGTATCACATACTGATATTATTCTCGGTCCCGCACATATCTCATATGCGCTCCTATTTCGTTTCGCTTGAGCCAGGAAACCTCTGTGTAGGACTCTAAAGACTCGTCAATACGCCGGCAGCAGGTGATGATCATATCAAACACCCACAAGCCGCAAGCGGTCTGCTAAACGTAACGGCCACCCGGGTATTGAGCGATCAGAAGATCAACGAGCAAGCCCACTCACACTCCTGTGAATCCAACCAGTAACACTTACCGTACAGTCCGGTCTGTTCGTCTGATATGTCACATATCTTGCCTAGGGGTGGTAAACGTCAGACCCCTGTAGCTCGATAAGTCGTGTCGATATGAGGTCTATAACAGTTCGAGAAACTACTGGTAACACTTACCAGTAAATCTCAGCAACCCTGGCCAGGGATTTTCGGTTATAGCCAATCGAACACAGCGCAACATCAACTCCCTATACCGGGAGAGACGAATCCCCTCCTATCGCTCATTTCCTCCATGTGATTCGGGACTGTACCCAAAAACCACCGTTTTGCACGCCCTCTTGGACGTGGTAAGGTGGAAATCAAAGCACAGTAGGAATCACACAAGACTCTATGACGATCTCGGGTCTACAGACTAACCTGTACCAGTGTCACCAGAGAACTGCCATCTGACGTAAGGTATAATACCATCTGGGAGTTCTCGGCGAGTCCGTCCAGTGTACCCAGTCTTCACTGAGCACCCGTATATCATCTCTGATGTCAAACACCAATGGATATGGGATCATCCATCTCCCATCTGTATGGGTCGAGAAGGAATACGCTAGTCTACTCTGGTATATCGATGCCCCGTCTCGATACTCCCACGACTAGGGACCTTGAAGGATGTACTTATGGACTACCATGTCCCCACCAGTATGATCCGTATCATAGTCCAGGTAGTCAAGTACACATCCTAAAGGCTTTATCAACATGTAACAGAGAGACAATCAGTGTATACGTTAATGTAAAGTGCAACCAGATAGCATACTATCATGTCGAGCAAGAAAGTCCTCCCTATAAATGTCCAAGCATCCACTATAATATACATCCTATGTACAGTAATGGCCTCTAGGACATACATATAACTAACAGTCACTTGGTCAGGGCTTTAGGGCGTGGCTATCTAGTAATGTTATCCGGCGAGTATTCATGTACTATACGAGATTGCGACGGAGTTTTGATCCGGATCAAAACTCCGTGGCAATCGATCAACATAAACAAAAATGCTAGATTTACAAATTACAAACTAGTTTTCACAAAACTAATTTAGTGTGGATTCCAATTATTGTATCACATATCAAACTTAAACCTGAAACGATGTTAAAATTGCGACTACGAAACACCCCGAATAGCCCCAATAAAAAAGTTAACATCACATGCAAACTGGGCTAAACAAACATAACCTGAAACCCTAAACCCAAGAGACCAGAACACCACGAAAAAAAGAACTCCAAATTTTATGAAGGGACCGCCCAGGCCGGTTTTCTAAGTGATCTCGCCAGCCAAACTTTATCATTTAGGGCTCGTTTTTCTATGGTGTTCTAGTTACATCACATGTAGAATTTTGCACTTGTTTAAAAATTTTCAGAGACCGTTTTAAAAACAACAGAAATTAGGGTTTTAGATTATGGTTTTCGGAGTCTTTTCGGTTTCGCAATTCTACAAACATCATCTAATCATCTAGCTTGGCTCTGATACCATGAAAATCTACCCTAGCACCACCACTGGGTTTTACGAAGCATCAATCATGCTATTTTTAAAAAAATCTTGGTGCTAAGCAACCAAAACCCTAGAATCTTAACTGGATGATTAGGGTTTTAGCATGATATAAAAAGATTTACACTAAGTTAAAGATATTACAACCTTTTTAGATCGTGTCCTTCACTTCTAAAGCTCCGGGTAGTATTCCCTATGAATCCACTAGGCTCCACTTGAAGAAGGATCGAGCTTTCTACATGTCGAGCAAGAAAGTCATCTATATATATGTCCAAGCATCCACTATATCATACAATAATGGCCTCTAGAGCATACTTATTCCTAACAATCTCCTACTTGTACCGAGGCCAGTTGTTATTGTATCTCATACCCAACATCCTAAAAAGTCTCTTAAACTGGGTCTGGGGGAGGGCCTTCGTAAGTGGATCCGCTAAGTTGTCCTTCATATCAACTTTGCTGATCTCGATCTCCCGGATCAGGTGATACCGCCTATGAATATGTCTGGATCGCTGATGGGACCGGGGTTCCTTAGCCAAAATAACAGCTCCATTTTTATCACAATATACAGGTATTGAATGCTCAATGGATGGAACCACACCAAGTTCAGCAATGAACTTCTTTATCCAGACAGCCTCTTTGGTAGCATTATTCGCAGTGATGTATTCAGCCTCCATCGTCGAGTTTGCTACGGTATCTTTCTTGGAACTCTTCCAACATACCGTCACTCCATTGAGGGTGAAGACAAAACCCGAGACCGATTTACTGTCGTCCTTATCACTCTGGAAGCTCGAATCTGTAATGGACTCCACCTGGAGTTCACCATTACCATACACCAAGAACATTTTTTTTAGTCATTCTCAAGTACTTAAGAATGTTCTTCACAGCTATTCAGTGCTTCTCACCAGGATTTGATTGATACCTACTCACTTCACCTAGTGAGTAAGCTACATCCGGTCTGGTACATAACATCGCATACATGATAGACCTGACTGCTGGAGCATAGGGTATCCCTTGCATGCGAGCCCTCTCCAAATCAGTCTTGGGAGACATCTCTTTGGAGAGAGTGATTCCTGAGCAAGCGGGTAAATTACCACGCTTAGAATCTTCCATACTAAACCTCTTTAGTATGGTGTCAATTTACCTGGATTGGGACAATCCCAACATCCGTTTAGATCTATCTCTATAGATCTTAATTCCTAGGAAGTAGGAGGCATCACCCAGATCTTTCATGGAGAACTTGTGTGATAAGAAGAGCATGACCGAGTGTTGCATAGGAACATCGTTTCCTATCAAGAGTATGTCATCTTCGTATAATACGATCAAGACAGCCATACTCTCTACAACCTTCTTGTATATACAAGGTTCATCAAAGTTTTTGATGAAGTCAAACTCTTTGATAGCTTCATCAAAATAGATGTTCCTACTCCGTCATGCCTGCTTTAATCCGTAGATTGATTTAAGCAGCTTGCACACGCTTCCGCTGCTCCCACTGTCTACGAAGCCCTCTGGCTGTGTCATGTACTCGCTCTCTTCTAAATCACCATTTAGAAAAACGGTCTTGACGTCCATCTGCCAGATTTCATAGTCATAGTATGCAGCAATGGCAGGTAAGATCCTGATGGACTTAAGCATGGCGATAGGAGAAAAGGTTTCATCATAGTCGACACCTGGTCACTGAAGAAAACCTTTTGCTACAAGTCTAGCTTTGAAAGTCTCAACTTTTCCATTTACACTAATTTTCTTATTAATGATCCACTTGCTCCCGATGGGTTTTACCCCTTCAGGAGCAACTTCTAAAGTTCATACTTTGTTAGTGTATATGGATTCCATCTCATATCGCATAGTATCAAGCCATTTCACAGATTCCCCACTTGTGATGACCTACTCGAAACTAGTTGGTTCATTATCTTCCATGATACAATCTTCGCTCTCACCATCTATGAGAAAACCGTAGTATCTCTCAAGTGGGTGAGGAACTCTACTAGATCTACGGAGTGGCTGAGATTCGTCAGAGACTATTGGATCCTCCGGTTCTATCAAATCATCAGTTGTAGTTTGTGTAGTTGGAACTTCTTCTAGCTCTACCACTTTTCCACTAATTTCTTTCACAAGAAATTCCTTTTCTAAAAAGGTGGCATATTGAGAAACAAACACTTTTTGTTCATCGGTGTGGTAGAAGATATATCCATGTGAATTTTTAGAACATTCCACAAACTTGCAAAAAACTGATCGTGCCTCGAGTTTGTTCGGATTCTGTTTTTTAACATAGGTCGGACAACCCCATACTTTAACTCGTTTAATATATGGACTATTTCCACTCCATATCTCATATAGTGTTTTAGGCTCTGATTTTGATGGAACTTGATTCAATAGGTATGCAGCTGTCTCAAGTGCATAACCCCAAAAGAAAATAGGTAACTCAGCAGTACTCATCACAGAGCGCACCATATCTAATAGGGTACGATTCCTCCGCTCTGATACTCCGTTGTGCTGTTGTGTATACGGAGGAGTAAGTTGAGAGAGAATCCCATTCTCTTTTAAATAGTCTCGGAATTCTGTGCTCAAGTATTCTCCCCTCGATCAGATTGAAGGATTTTAATAGTTTTACCCGTCTGGTTCTCTATGTCATTCTTATATTCCTTGAATTTCTAAAAAGTTCAGACTTGTGTTTCAACAAGAACACATGTCCAAATCTTGAAAGATCATCGGTGAATGTAATGAAGTATGAGGAACCATTCCTAGCATGTGTAGACATTGGACAGTATACATCACTATGTATCAGTCCCAAGAGTTCAGTAGCTCTTTCTCCGTGTCCAATAAACGGAGTTTTAGTCATCTTACCTTTGAGACATGATTCGCAAGTTTCATAAGATGTAAATTCAAACTGATTCAAATATCCATCTTTATGCAACTTAGCTAGCCTTGTCGCATTGATATGACCTAGTCTACAGTGCCACAAGAAGGCTTCATTCATTTTTGAACTTTTTCTCTTGTGTGTGTTCTGTATGTTTAGAACCGTGGTTTGATTTAGAACATATATGCCATTACATAACGTACCAAACCTATTCAGCACTTGATTTTGGAAAATGTTCATAACATTATCCTGTAGGGTTGCTAGGCACGCGCACAAGGGTCTACGAGGCATCAACCATGCCCGATTAAAATTTTAGCTGTGCCGAACAACCCGAAGCCGGATCTTTAAACTAGGGTTTAGGCGAAAACGAACATGTTAAACGCTTTAACACTAAGTGAGAGGGATTACAACTTTTGTAGATCCGGTCCTTCACTTCTTAAGCTCCGTGTTGAGGTCCCTTCGCTGCAATCATCGTGTTGTGGATTCTCGAGAGGCTTCACGAAGAGAATGATGCAACCTTTGCTTCCGATCTTCGATACCAAGATGATCTACCTTGAAGTTTCGATAACACAAGCTAACACTCATAATATGAAGTGAACACCCTCATCTAAATGGCAAGGATAGATAAGGATGATGAAGTAGGATTTTTGCTCTCATTTAAAATCTTTTTCTCACTCACTTTCATCACAAAAAAAAGCTTTTTCATGAAGGAACTCAAGCATGAAGAAGAAAAATGAAGAAGATAACCTTAATCCTTTTGTGATGAATAATGAATTATTGTAGTGGTTACAAATCTAACCAAGGGTTAAGCATGAGAGAGTTAACCCTTGTAGAGAGTTAACTAGGGTTAATGGTTTGGATTGGGTTAACATAATATCTCATAAATAATATCAAGCATCCACAAAGTCAAAGCTTCATGAAGCTTCATGGAAGCTTCATGCAAAAGCTAACCCTAATCCAAACCCTAACCAAGTTTAAACCCTAATCCAATGTTAAATTTGTAACCCTAACATGTTACAATATTATATATCACATATACAATATATTTTGTAACAATAGAAAATAATACAATTAACATATATCGCATATATATCAATGTATTATCCCGTGAGAAAATGAATCTTTTAGTGAGCTAATATTAGTTAATGTAATTTAATATATCATATATATTATTATACATTAAATTATCGAATCAACTCTTGATCCGACAATCCGGCTATTTCACAAATAACCGACTAATACGATGACCCGGCTATATCACATATACCCGGCCGATATCTCATATCGCGAGAATCCAATACGGTATCACATACCGCATTATCCTCGGTCCCGTACATATCACATATGTGTTCCTACTCCGTTTTGCCTGAGCTAAGAAACCTCTGTGTAGGACTCTAAAGAATCGTCAATACGCCGGCAGTAGGTAATGATCATATCAAACACCCACAAGCTGCAAGCGGTCAGCTAAATGTAACAGCCACCCAGGTATTGAGCGCTCAGAAGATCAACAAGAAAGCCTGTACATTCTCCTGTGAATTCAAACAGTAACACTCCCGTACAGTCCGGTCTCGTCGTCTGATATGTCGCATATCTCGTCTAGGGGTGGTAAACGTCAGACCCCCAGTAGCTCGATAAGTCGTGTCGATATGAGGTCTCTAACAGTTCGAGAAACTACTGATAACACTTACCAGTAAATCTCAGCAACCCTGGCCAGGGATTTCTGGTTATAGCCAATCGAACACAGCACAACATCAACTCCCTATACCGGGAGAAACGAATCCCCTCCTATCGCTCATTGCCTCCATGTGATTCAGGACTGTACCCAAAATATACCTTTTTGCACGCCCTCTTAGACATGGTATGATGGAAATCAAAGCACGGTGGGGATCAAACAAGACTCTATGACGATCTCGGGTCAACAGACTACTCTGTACCAGTGCACCGGAGAACCGCCATCTGACGTGAGGTATAATACCATCTGGCAGTTCTCGGCGAGTCCGTCCAGTGTACCCAGTCTCCACTGAGCACCCGTACACCCTCCTTGATGTCAAACACCGATGGATATGGGATCATCCATCGCCCATCATATGGGTCAAGATGCGTATACGCTAGTCTACTCTTGTGTATCGATGCCCTGTCTCGATACACCCTCGACTAGGAACATTTATAGGATGTACTCGTCGACTACCGTGGCCCCACTAGTATGATCTCATCATAGTCCCAGTAATCGAGTACATATCCTAAGGGCTTTATCAACATATAACATAGAGACAATCTGAGTACATGTTAAGATAAAGTACAACCAGATAGCATACTATCATGTCGAGCAAGAAAGTCATCCCAATATATATCCAAGCATCCATTACAATATACATCGTATATACAGTAATGGCCTCTAAGGCATACATATAACTAACATATTCTTCAATACAAAATTATATCCTTCTTTATGTAACAAAGAAACTGATATAATATTGCACATCATATTTGGTATGTAGTAACAGTCGTTCAGAAACATTGTATTACCATTTAGTAATACTAGGTGATATCCGCCAACTGCTTTAGCTGCAACAATTGCTCCATTCCCTACTTTTAGAAACATATCACCCTTTCCCAGTTCTCTACTTCTCCTTAGACCATGTAACAAATTACATAAGTGGGATTCTGATCTGGTATCCAATACCTAGGACGTAGAGAAAACTGAGAAACAGTTCTGGGTTATGAACACACCCGAATAAGATGCATCGGCATGCTCTTTCTTCGTTCGGGTTGTGTGGAAATCCTGATAATCCCCTATTCCTTGCTCAGACTTATGACAACCATAATAATAAGCGGAACCAACGTTCCCCAGCTCAATATAATAAGCAGGTTGGGTCAATACATTCATATTATTATCTTGATTAAGGCGTGTCATTGGTCGCTACTTGGAGAGAAAGAAGAAAACGCTTTATTGTGCGCTCTTTGCAAGATTAAATTGGTTATTATCTTATCTAATTAGGATGGCTCCCACTGTTTTTATCAAATCTTCCTTCAAACCTTAAAAGGTAAGATTAGCCGGGATTAATTACACCATACAAGTTCGCCAATCGGTCAGCCAGGAAGGTATTGGTACTCCGAGAGAGTCTTCCCATGCTTTCGCATAGAACTAATTAAATAACCTCGTTTCTGTAGGAGCATAACCCTGTTAACACCTTTCTTAGACACCTACTGGATTTGCTCATTGTAAAGTGGAAAACTCTCCCAGGAGCAACTCTTACTCGCAGTGGGTATCGGGATCCAACTATCTCATAGAAGGTATGCAATCTCATTGCAAATTTCAACACATGAAATACCCGACATATGTTTTTATCCCTAGCAGCTTATGACCTTAAGAAGTTCAACAAATCATAAGCACTAGTCAAGTTCAACCCGTCATTTCGTGATTGAATTAAACCCACCCGTATGACCCTTAACAAGGTCAACAAAGCCTTACGACTACCCTAATCCAACCGCATCACATGTGGCAGATAAGCACTAATCAGCTACCGAACACTACGTCTTGACAAGGTCAATAAACACAGCACGAATACTAAATAGCACTTATCTAAAATGACGGAGGGCCACGACTGGTTTTGATGAAAAACTTTAACGTAATGAACTTAATATCGTTGTGGAATCAAGTGATTTGAAAAAATGAGTGGTTTTTGTAGCATTTGCTAGTTTTTCTAAAGAAGTCACTCCCGGTGAAGGGATCTCGGCTCTTTCCTCATCGAATGAGGTGCTGGATATTCATTAAGGAATACCACTATGCAAAGCAAAAACTAGTGAAGCTATCAAAACAAAACTGAGTGGGTTATAGCATTTTCTAGTTTTGTTAAAGAGGTCACTCCTAGTGAAGGGATTTCGGCTCTTTCCTCATCGAATGAGGTGCCGGATATTCATCAAAGAATACCACTATGCAAAGCAAGAACTAGAGCTACCTTTTCAAAAAAAATTATTCCACAACATCTTTAGGTTTCTTTTTATTCCATTAATCTCATTAATGAAGTCCCATCATTTATGTTTCCCTAAATATCACAGAAAAGAAACGAAAATAGAACGTACGCTTATGCCATCTGCATTCGCCACGGGGCTCGTCATGCACCGTTAGGTTACTTAACTAACGGCAGAGCGGGGGCTGGACTAGCGCGGGTGTAAAATATAAGCAACGTTTATTATTATTATTATTATTATTATTATTATTATTATTATTATTATTATTATTATTATATATATATATATATATACACCATCCGTCTTACGCAGTTATATGATCACATCACAAAAGTCAACATATGAAATATCGGATATACTAGGAGGTCCGTGTTTTAAATTTAGCCAGTAATAAAAAACACGGATTCCACGGTCGTGATGAATAGCCAAACCCACATCCCTAGACCCCTACGATAGAGGCAAGCAACCCTGCCAATTCTAGAGTTAGGAGACCCGATCTCGACTCCTCGAGATAGCCTCCCACAGGAATCTAGAACCCGGGTACTTATGCTTCCCATCTTGGGTCTATCCTAATGCTGAAAATTAAATAATATACATCAATGGTGATATCTGTTGGATATATGTATGCCCTAGAGGCCATTATGAAATAGTGTATGTACTGATGTGTGTGTGTGTGTGTGTGTGTGTGTGTGTATTTTCAGAGGACAGTCTTGCTCGACATGATAGTATGCTATTTGGTTTTACTTTATCATATGTTCACTTGATCATGTTTATATTCATTTAGTGCATGTTGATAAAGCCCTAAGGATATTAGCTTGACTACTGGGATTATGATGCGGATCATACTAGTGTGACATCTATAGTTTATAAGCATATCTTTGAAATGTTCCTAGTCGTGGGTATATCGAGATAGGGCATCGATATTCCAGTTTAGACTAGCGTATACCATTCTTGTTCCATATGATGGGCGATGGATGATCCCATATCCGTCTGGTGTGTTGACACCGAAGATAGTATACGGGTGCTCAGTGAGACTGGGTACACTGAACGGACTCACCGAAAACTCCTATATGGTATTATATCATACGTCGGATAGCAGTTCTCAGGTGACACTGGTACAGGTTAGTCTGTAGACCCGAGATCGTCATAGAGTCTTGTGTGTCCTCCCACTGTACTTTGATATCCACCCTACTGCGGCTCTACTGAGTCGTACAAACAGACGGATATGGGACATATAGATTTTGGGTATAGTCTCGAGGCATATGGAGACAGTGAGCGATAGGAGGGGTTTCGTCTCTCCCGGTATTAGGGGCTGATGCTGTGTTGTGCACGATTGGCTATAACGGGAAGTCCCTGGCCAGGGCTACTGAGATATTACTGATAAGTGTTATCAGTAAGTTTCTCAATCTGTTATAGACCATATACCGGCATGACTTATTGAGTTATTGGGGTCGACGATTCTATCCTTAGACTCGATATGCAGCATATCTGACGAAGAGACCGGACTGTACGGTAAGTGATGCCGGATGGATTGACAGGAGTTTTGACAGGTTCGCTTGTTCTTATTCTGATCGCTCAATACCCAGGTAGCCGTTACGTTTAGCTGACCGCTTGCGGCTTGTGGGTGTTTGATATGATCATCACCTACTGCTGGCGTATTGACGAGTCTTAGAGTCCCACATAGAAGTTTCTCGGCTTAGGCGAAACGAAGTGGTGCGCATATGAGATATGTGCGGAGGCTCGATTAAATACAAGTATGTGATACTGTATTTTAATCGGGCATTTAATATTAGTCGGGTCGTATAAGATATGACCGATTTATTAAATCAAGTGTTGATTTAATATTGACTTTTATATTATTTATTTAAATCCTTTTGTTCTTATGGATACATGCATGTATATGTACATGATGATGTGCATACACACATACATACATGAAATGTATCATGGTTGATGATACAAAGAGGATGGCAATATAAGAATCATTTGTAGATAAATACATATATGGATATTTTCATTAAAGTTAAAGGTAAAAGAAAAAGATTTATGAGTCATTCCTTCTATACTTTTCTACACATTTCCATGGTTGAATTTAACTCAACCATGGTTCTTTTTCCTTTTGCCTTTAACCTTAAATAAAAATATCTAAATATGATTTAACTATAGTTATGGTTATGATAAGATATATCTCTCTCTCTCATTTTCTTTTTCATCATTATCATTATTCACTCCAAAAGAAAAAGAGAGAGAGCCATCTTCTTCCTCCTCATTCTAGCTCTCTTTTAATTGTTAAAATAGAGTTAGACAAATAAAAGAAAAGCTATTAAATAAGAATAGCAACCACTTCATCATCCTACACAACCTTTGCTATCTTGTGTAGGGTGTTGTGCTTCAAGATTTTCAAAGATCGAAGGAAGCATCAAGCTTAGGGCAAAGAGCTTCGGGTGGATCATCGTGGACGAGGAGTTGATCAAGCGAACCCTTCTAAAGCAAAGGAGTCTTCCAAAGTGGTCTACAAAGATTGTAGTCTCATCACTTAGTATAACTTAAGTCTTAATTTTTTATACTATTAATAGTTACATCATAAGTTCTAGTTCGATTCATAGTAAAGTTTACTTAGCACCTCAAAATTTTATTGTTATGGCATGAGTGATGCTTCAAAACCCTAATAGAGGTGTTGAGGAAACCCTACAATATCATCCTCAACCCGGAAGTGTCCCAATAAAAGAATATTACATACAATTTTACATAAATGAAAATAGAAAAACTCTCATCTCACGCAAAAACCCTGGCTATTCAATCACGACGATCCAATATATCATATTATTGCAACATATAAACATCTCATGTCATCAACGTAAGTAAATATGCGTATCCCGAATTCCGTTGACATATAGAAATAAGATCGAGGATACCCCACATAATACACTTACGGTCAAAGAAAAGAAATGAAAAACTACAATATTTAGAATTCGCATATCACTTAGACATCATAAACCCGGAATATCATATATTCCGAATTTCATGCCTAACCTATAAATCTTTCATTTTAGTCTCAAATCAAAAAAACTTTTCAAAAACTTAGTCGGGTAATTCAACAAGATTCCCGACTATCTGATCAAATGCTCATCGGGAACTTCAGTAGATGGCCACACCCCCGTTGTAGTCGATGAAGTGCACTTAGGCGGAACACCGTGGCCACGGGCACCCGAGTGGATGCTTTTGGCAACGGGATTCTCCTAAATTCACTTGGTCGGGGATTTAGAGCATAGCTATCTAGTTATGTTATCCGGTGAGTATTCACGTACTATAAGAGATTGTGAATCAAAACTCCGTGGCAATCGATCAACATAGACTAAAATGCTAGCTTTAAAAATTACAAACTAGTTTTCACAAAACTAATTTAGTGTGGATTCCAATTATTGTATCACATATCAAACTTAAACCTGAAACGATGTTAAAATTGGGACTACGAAACACTCCGAATAGCCCCAATAAAAAAGTTAACATAACATACAAACTGGGCTAAACAAACATAACCTGAAACCCTAAACCCAAAGACCAGAACACCACAAAAACAAGAACTCCAAATTTTATGAAGGGACTAGCCAGTCCGGTTTTCTAAGTGATCTCCCCAGCCAAACTTTATCATTTGGGGCACATTTTTCTATGGTGTTCTAGTTGCATCACATGTAGAATTCTGCACTTGTTTAAAAAAAATTCAGAGACCGTTTTAAAAACAACAGAAACTAGGGTTTTAGATTACAGTTTTCGGAGTCGTTTCGGTTTCGCAATTCTACAAACATCATAGAATCATCTAGCTTGGCTCCGATACCATGAAAGTCTACCCTAGCACCACCACTGGGTTTTATTAAGCATCAACCATGCCATTTTTAAAAAAATCTTGGTGCTAAGCTACACTATCTTAGAATCTTAACTAGATGATTAGGGTTTTAGCATGATATAAAAATATTTACACTACAAATCTTATTAGAACTGCTCGTTTTTTATCAGAAACCTATCGTTGCATGAAACATATCCTCGTGTGAAAGATATTACAACCTTTGTAGATCGTGTCCTTCACTTCTAAAGCTCCGGGTAGCAATCCCTACGACTCCACTAGGCTCTACTTGAAGAAGGATCGGGCTTTCTACGTGACCTTCGTGTCGAAGATGATCCACCTGAGGCTCCACTAATCTAAGCTACCTCTTCACTAATCTCCTATTAGTGAAGGAAACAACCTAAACTCAAGTTCTAATCAAGTGTAGGATGATGAAGTAGGTTGATAAGCTCACTTAGAATTCTTTAACTCTTTATTTTCCAACTCATGGAAAAGAGTAGAGCTTGGTGCAGGAAGAAGAAGAGAAGGAGAGAGCAAGCTAATAAGCTAAGTGAAAGAACAAGTGAAGAATGGCTACTACTAATATGTTCACTTATTGAAGCATACAATTTCTTCTAATAATAAATTGCTCCTATGCTTCTATAGTGAAATCAAATGAATAAATAAATGTTAAAGCCATGCTTCTCCCATTCCAAAAATATCTCCTCATTTTCCACCTCATTTTTCTATTTACTCAAAATAGAAAATCCATGCATCATAATACATATATCACACACACACACACAAACACACACACACACACACACACATATATTAATATATATAAAGATAAGAAAATAATTAGTGAGCAATAATATTAGTTAATATATAATTATATCAAATATAAATATATATCATATTATTAAATCAACACTTGATTAAATAATCTGGTTATATCATATATAACCGACTAATTTCATTTATCTGTAGATTAGAATACGGTATTACATACTCGTATTTAATCAGGCCTCCGCACATATCATCATATGTGCCCTACTTCATTTCGCTTGAACTATGAAACCTCTGTGTGGGACTCTAAAAACTCGTCAATATGCCAGCAGTAGGTAATTATCACATCAGTTACTTACAAGCCATCAGCGGTACTAGCTGGACGTAACGGCTACTCAGGTATTGAGCGAATAGAAGATCAACAAGCAAGCTTGTCCAAACTCTCATGAATCCTATAAGTAACACTTACCGTACAGTCCGGTCTCTTCATCTGATATGTCGCATATAAAGTTTATGGGTGGAATCGTCAGACCCCAGCAACTTGATAAGTCATGCCGATGTATGACTCATAACGGTTCGAGAAACTACTAATAACACTTACTTGTAAATCTCATCAGCCCTGACCAAGGACTTACTATTATAGCCAATCGAGTATAGAGCAACATCAACTCCCAATACCGGGATAGACGAAACCCCTCATATCGCTCACTGCCTCCATGTGACTTGGGATTGTACCTAAAATCCACCTATTTTCATGACTCCTTTGAGCCGTGGTAGGGAGAAAATCAAAGCATGGTAGGAGCTACACAAGTCACTATGACGATCTCAGGTCTACAGACTAACTTGTACCGGTGTCACAAGAGAACTGCTATCTGACGATAGAGATGGTACCATCTAGGAGTTCTCGACGAGGCCTGTTCGGTGTACCCATTCTCTAATGAGCACATGTGTACAATCTTTGATGTCAAACGCCAATGGTTATGGGATCAACCATCGCCCCCCTACAGGGTCAAGAAACATACACAGTAGTCTACTCTGGAATATCGATGCCGAGTCTCGATACTCTCTCGACTAGGAACTGTTAAAGGATGTGCTCGTGGACTACACAAGTCCCAGTAGTATGATCCACATCATAGTCCTGATAGTCAAGCAAACATCCTAAAGGCTTTATCAACATGTATCAGAGAGACAATATAATAATACAAGTGTACATGTTAAGATAAAGAGCAACCAGATAGCATACTATCATGTCAAGCAAGAAAGTCCTCTTTATATATGTCCAAGCTTCCACTATATCATACAATAATGGCCTTTAGGGCATACATATTCCTAACATCACATATGAGGTCTAGGGGCTGGAAAACGTCAGACCCCTAATAACCTGATAAGTCATGTCGATGTAGCTCAAAACCATCTCGAGAAACTACTCATCTCACAATCAGTAATTCTCAACTGCCTTGGGCAAGGTCTTATGGTGATGACCAATTGAACACAGCATGACATCGACTCCCTATACCAGAAAAGACGAACCCCTTCTATCGCTCACTTCCCCCAAGTGCTACGGGACTATATCCAACTAAAACCTGTTTGCATAACTCTTTAAAGCCGTGGTAGGGTAGTAATCTAAGTACAATGGGAACACACTCGGGACGAATGACGATGTCAGGTCTAAAAACTAACATGTACCTATGTCACTAGAGAACTGCTATCTGAAGATAGGTATATTACCATCTAGATGTTCTCGGCGAGTCCGTCCAGTGTAACTCATAATCAATGGGCACCTGTATACTATAATTGTTGTCGTACACCAATGTCTATGGAACAGGACACCTTCCGTTACGGGAATAGAAACGTATATACTAGTCTACTGTGGAGTATCGATACCCAGTCTCGAAACTCCAACGACTAGGGAAAATTCTAAGATGTGTGATTGTTGTGAAATAATGTGTCTTTTATCGTTTTAAATACCGCAATCAACACGATGTCGCAATAGCTAGCCGCGGTGAGTATGGGTCATCCACAGGGAGACTGTAACCTTATTTTTAGTGTTTTAGACGAGTTGATTCAGAAAAAGTGGATTTGTTTTCTTTTTATTCTAAGCGTGAGATAACAATGATAAAAATGCTTATTAGGGTTTTAGGATTAGTTAGTTAAGGGATGGTGATTAAAATAATAAATCTTTTTTTATCTTGTAAATATTGATTGCTAAAGGAATATGAATGAATGTGGATTAGGGTATTTTGAAGGGTATTAGGGATTCCCCATATTGACCCATGTCCTTCCATTGATCTCTATTAAATTCAAGCCTTTAATAAAACAAGTAATAACTCACTCTCAAATCGAGGTCGCGATTATCATGAATTAATAGTGCGCCCAAATAGGGAAGTTAATACTTACTTGGTTGGAGTTTGTAATAATCAAAATATAAAAATAATATGAGGGACTTACCATCCTTTATACTCCCCTTTCCTACAACCCTAACAAGCAAGTATTTACTTGCTCATTATTAAAATAAGAGGATAAAAAAGAAAGATTGAAAAATGATCAATATATGCAAACTACTAGGGCCCTCACTATAGAGAGGGACAACCTTTGAGTATCATCGCATACAAATAATTAAATTGGACAATGGGGAGGAAAGAGTTTTTTTAATCAAAGAAATTAGCTATCAGAACCCTCACGATAGCGAGGAGATTCTTTGAGCATCATGGTTTCAAAAATCATTAAGAGAGAAAAATTTTAGACAAAAAGAAAAGCATCAAAAATATCAACATCCTAATTAATAACAGTAAAAAGCAATATAAAAAATGCAAGGAAATAAAATGCAGAAATTAAAAGAGACAAGAATTAAATAAAACCCTACTTTTTATTGATCAAACTTGAGCCTCATTACAATTTCTTAATGGATAATGAAAAGAAGCTACAAATGCTAAAAAAAACCCTAGAATATGAAACCCTAGATCATGAAACCCTAGATGCCCTCTGTTGGATACTCTCTCTGCTATTTATAAGCCTTGAAATCTGAAACCTAGTGTCGAAGTCTCTGTACACGAAAAGACGAAACTGCCCCCGAAACCCTAACTTGTACGGCGCTAAAGAGGCGGCGGATCCGAGGTCATTTGATGGGTTTGGTGGCGGTTCCGCGGTCTGGAGATGGGTTTGGGCTTCCAAACTTTTGTGTTGCGTTCTTGCTATTTTAGATGATCTTTGAGCACATAATATCTCATTTTTGCTGACACTGAAATTTGCACGGTTGACTAAGTTGACTTTGACTTTTACTGGATCGGTCCGGTTTTACCTCTAAAGTCCGTTATTCGCTCCAAACCTATTTCCTGCACTTATCTAGCAAAATCGGATTAAAAGAACCAATTTTATAGACAATATTATAAAGAATGGATGGTATTAAAATGCAATTTTATGATATAAACAATGTGCTTATAGACTACCTAGACCCCACGAGTATGATCGCCATCACAATTCTAGTAGTCAAGCAAAGATCCTACAGGCTTTGCCAACATGTATTCGAAATACGTAATATAAATAAAACATATACACATGTTGAAGCAAAGACAAACCAGATAGCATACTATCATATCGAGGAAGACTGTCATATACATATATATCCCAATTATCCACATATAATATGCACTCATGTACTATACAATAATGGCCTCTAGGGCATATACATTCAATAATCTCCCACTTTCACTAAGGCAATGTATTGGCGTATCAAAAACCAATCATTTCCAATAGCCGCTCAAGATGGCTCTAAGGATGTGCCTTTGTGAGTGGGTCCGTCATGTTGTCCTTTGTATTTACTCTCCTGATCTCGATCTCCCGGCGATCTATGATCTCCTTGATCAGGTGATACCGCCTCAAGATATGTCTGGATTTTTTATAGGACCGTGGTTCCTTCGCTAATGCTATAGCCATAAAGTATTGGATCAATAATAGACGGAACCACCGCAAGTTCATAAATGAACTTCTTCATCTAAACAACCTCTTTTGTGGCATCGTTGATAACAATGTATTCAACTTCCATCTTCGAGTCTGCTACGATGTCCTATTTAGAACTCTTCCAATAGACCGCCCCTCTATTGAGGGTAAACACATAACCCGAGACAGATTTGCTGTCATCCTTGTCACTTTGGAAGTTTGAATCGGTAAAGAACTCCATCTGAAGGTCACCATTACCGTACACTAAGAACATATCCTTAATCCTTCTCAAGTACTTTAGAATGTTCTTCACAGCTGTCCATACTATAGCCGAAACTTAGGGTATAATGCTCATGCGAGCACTCGCTTCATCAATCTTGGGAGACATCTCTTTGAGAGGGTGATTCCGTGACAAGCGGGTAAATTACTGTGCTTAGAATCTTCCATACTATACCTCTTTAGTATGGTGTCAATGTATCTGGACTGTAAAAGTCCCAACATTCTTTTAGATCTATCACGATAGATGTTGATCCCTAAAATGTAGAAGGCATCACCCAAATCCTTTATGGAGAACTTCTTAGTCAAGAACAACTTGACCAACTGCAACATAGGAATGTCATTCCTATCAGGAGAATGCCATTGACGTATAAAACGAGAAACACGACTGTTCTCCCTACAATCATCTTATATATATAAGGCTCATCAATATTATTGATGAAGTCAAATTGCTTGACTGTTTTATCAAAAAAAATGTTCCATCTCCACGATGTTTGCTTTAATCCATAAATGGATTTAAATAACTTGCACACCTTTCTACTGCTCCCACCATCTATGAAACCCTCTGGCTGATCCATATAGACACACTCTTTGAAACCGCTGTTTAGAAAAGCGGTCTTTACATCCATCTTCCGGATCTCATAGTCATTGAAGGCAGCAATGCAAAGTAGGATCCAAATGGATTTGAGCATAACCACTGGAGAAAAGGTTTTGTCATAGTCAACACCTGGTTTTTAACGAAAACCATTTGCAACAAGTCTAGCTTTATAGTTTTTCACCTGTCCATTGCACCAATCTTCTTCTTAAAAATCCATTTGAAGTGACGGGTTTTACCCCTGACGATGCAATGTCCAAAGTTCAAACTTTGTTGGTGTACATGGACTCCATTTCGAATCGCATAGAATCCAGCCATTTCATAGAATCCCTAATGGAAATGGCTTGCTCGAAACTAGTAAGATCGTCTTCTTCCAAGATGCAATCCTTTCAATCCCTGTCTATAAGAAAACCGTAGTATCTCTCGGACGGATGAGAAATTTTACCAGATCTGCGGAGTGGCCGGGTTTCGTGGGCTACCACTGAATCTTGAGTTTCTACAAAATCCACAGTTATAGTTTCTCCTTCTGGAATTTCTTCCAGTTCCACAATGCTCCCACTAATTTCTTTTGCAAGAAATTCCCTTAATAAAAAGGTGGCGTGAAGGGCAACAAACACCTTCTGTTCCTCGGTGTGGTAGAAAATTTACCATCGCGAGTGCTTGGGATATCCTACAAACTTATACAAAACTGATCGTGCCTCGAGGTTGTCCGGTTTTTATAGTTTAACATAGACTGGACAACCCCATATCTTAATAAACTTAAGGTTGGTCACTTCCCCTCCCATATTTCATATAGAGTGACAAGCTTGGATTTGGTTGGAACTCTATTCAATAATATGTTGTTGACTCTAGCGCATATCCTCATAATGAAAGAGGTAACTCAGCATTACTCATCATTGAGCGAACCATATATAATAGGATACGATTCCTCCGTTCCGACACACCGTTGTGCTGTGGTGTATACGGAGGAGTAAGCTGAGAGTGAATATCATTCTCTTTTTAGTAGTCAAGGAATTCCGTGCTTAAGTACTCCCCTCCTTTATTAGATCGGAGGATCTTGATACTTTGCCAGTCTAGTTCTCTACTCCGTTTCTGTATTCTTTGAATTTTTCAAAAGTTTCAAATTTGTGTTTCAAAAGATACACATATCCGAAGTTAAAGAGATCGTCAGTGAATGTGATGAAGTATGAGAACTCATCCCTTGCATGTAAAGAGATTGGACCACATACATCACTGTGTATCACTGTGTATGAGTCCCAAGAGCTCTGTTTCTCTTTCTCCATGTCTGATGAACGAAGATTTGGTCATCTTACTTTGGAGACAAGATTGGCAAGTTTCATAAGATATAAATTCGAACGGAACCAAATATTCATCATTATGCAACTTAGCTAACCTTTTCTTGTCGATATGACCAAGTCTTCAATACCATAAGTAGATTTCGTTTGTATCTGAACTCTTCCTCTTGTGTGTGTTTTGTACATTAAGAACTGTGTATTGATTAAGAACATAGATACCATTATATAGTGTACCTTCTGCAACCAATACCTGATTAAGGTAAATGTTCATAATATTTCTATTTTGAATAATGTTATATCTATCTTTATCAAGTAAAGAAAATGATCTTATGTTGCAAAATATGGAAGGTACATAGTAGTAGTTGTTCAAAATCATAATATTGCATCTTAGCAATACTAGGTGATATTCACCTATGGCAGTATCATCAACTTATGCTCCATTTCCTACTCTGAGGGACATACCACCAGGTCCAACTATCCTACTTTTTCTCAGTCCCTGTAATAAATTATAGATATGAGATCATGATCCGGTATCTAGTACTCAGGAAGTAGGACTGACCGAAAAACAGTTCTCAATAACAAGAACATCTGAAAGAGACGCAATAGTATGCTTCTTCTTTACGGGGATCATCAAGGAATTCATGCAATCCTCTTTCCCTTGCTCATACTCATGAAATTTGTTACAAGTCAGAGCCAAACCAACGTTCCCCACCCCCGAATAAGAATTTGGGTCGGTCAAGTCATACATTTTATTATCTTGATAAAAGCGTGACATGGTAAGTGCAATTAGGAGAGAGAAAAGAAACACTCAGTGTATACTCTTGCAAGTTTAAATTGGTTATTAATTTATCTAAACAGGATGGCTCCTACTGTTTCCTCGAATTCTCATTCAAACCCTGAAAGGAGAACTAGTCAGGATCATGTACGCTCCACAAGTTCGCTAACCGTTCAGCCAGACAAGTGTTGGTACTTCGAGGGAGGCTCCCCGTGCTTTTGCACGGACCTAATTAAATAACCCAATTTTCGTAGAGGTATAACTCCGTTAACACCTTTCTAGACACATAACAGATTAGCTAGTTGTGAAGTGAAAATCTTCCGGGAGTAATCTTTTTCATCAGTGGGATCGGGACTCAACTATCATCGCGTGATAACCTAGATGGAAGCCACTCTAGTCACCACACTCCAGAAAGTATGCAACACTAGAAAGTTTCATGTATATTTGAAACTCCCGATATGGTTTTTACCCTTAACGGCCTATGAACTTAACGGAGGCCAACAAATTATAGGTCGCTAGTCAAGTTCAACCTGTCATTATCTTGGATTAATTCGTACCCACCCGCACAAGCCCTTGACAGAGGCCAACAAAGCTGTGTAACTATTCTGATCAATCACATCTCTATGCAACAGATAAGTATCACTTAGCTACCGAACATATGCCTTGACGGAGGCCAACAAACACAACACGAATACTAAGTGATATCTATCTGAAATGACAGAGGGTTATGGCTGTTTTTGGCAAAAAAACTTTAACGTAATGAACTTGATATCGTTGAAGGAATCTAGAAATTTCAAAACAAGTGGTTCAACCTCAATTTTGAAAACATTTGGTTTTGTCAAAAACCGAGTAGTTTTGAAAAGAACCAAGTGGTTTTGAATTTGATTCCAACAACATCATTTTAGGTTTATTTTCTTGCATTAATTAGAATTAATGTGGTCCCATCAATTATGCCTACGCATTACAGAAACAACTAAAATAGAATGTATGTATATGCTACCCGCATTCGCCACGAGATTCGGGGACTTCACCGTAAAGTTACTTAACTTATGGTAGTGCATGGGCAGGGCTAGCGCGGATGCAAAATATATACAACATTTATATATATTATCACAGGCAGGTAATAAACATCATATGCATGAGATAATCAAAATGGAATAGCAGATAAACTAGGAGCCCCGTGTTTTGTTTGAGCCGTAAACGAAACCCAACGTTCCCTGGTCGTATGGATAGCTTGAACATCACTTAAAACAAATACCCCTACGAGCGCGACAAGCTACCCGTCAATTCTAAAAATGAGGCAACCATAACTTAATAATATGAGTGGGCCACCCGACACTTCATGGAATCCGATAACTTGAGCACTCTATCGTGGGTCTATCTTAAACCCCTACAAGTGCGACGAATAGCCCGCCAATTCTAGAACGAGGCAACTCGAACTCGCCACTACGAGAAGACCACCTAGCATACTCTAGAACCCGGCTATTCGAGCACTTCTCCATGGGTTATCCTAATATAAGAATGAATGAATATACAATGGTAACATCAACCTTAACCCGATCATGTTCCAATAAAACAATATACAACAAGTGGTAACGACAGCCACAATCCGGCCGCTCGTCCCGAATAACAAATATACATTAAACTCTATGATGAGAAGCTATCCACTACGACTATCCTTCTAATTCATCACAAAATATATAATAATAGCACAAGCAAGTATTTGCAACCCCGCCTAATCGACCTATAGCAATTAGACGACGTTTACAAACACATATACAAACTCAAAGATATAAACGATGCAAAAGTTTCGAGTTTTAAAACCTTCCGCGTTTCCCGAATACAAAAATAACACTAAATGAAATCTGGGCCAAAACAAACATAACCAAAAACCATGTTTCAATGAGAGTAACATCCTGGAATAATTCAGGGACCAAATTCAAACAGTAAACCGACCAAAGTGGGAATTTTGGAATTTATGGCGGTTTTATTTAAGAATTAAGTCCCCGTTTTTCTTCCCAAGTTGTTACATCTCATAACAAGCTCTTTGCAATTGTTTAAAAAAAATTCAAAGACCAAAATAATTTTGAACAGAAACTAGGATTTTTGGGTTTTGAAAAACAGAAATTTTTAGTTTCGAAACGTAAACATCGTCTACTACTAGTTCTATTGTTTGGGTGGCTTTGATACTATATAAGTAGACACCCATGCTAGTGTCGCAAACTTACCGTCAAGATGGAATACAAAACAAATTTTTTCTAAACAAAAGCACGAACTTCTACAACTTAGAATCGAACCAAATACTAAACTAATAAACTAGAAGGAGTTAACTACTCGGTTAGTGATTATCTACCTATGTAGTCATGTCCTTCTTCTTCTATTCCACTTCTTATGCTCCTAGGAACTTCGGGAACGAGCTTGGATACTGGTCTTCCTTGTCGAAGATGATCCATCCGAAGAAACTCTAACAAAGGCTTAAGCTTCACACTAAAAAGCTAAGCGAAGCAACTAGTGAACAAGACTTGCAAGGAATTGGTCACTAAAGATGTAGTAGTGTAAATCTTTATGTTTTTTTCTCTTTATCTTTTTCCTTTCTCAAAACTATAAACTCAAGAAAGAGGAAGAAGAAGATAATGGTGATGACGAAGCCAAATGAGCTAGCATGGCAAATGAAAACTTATCCTCTTCATTTTCTTTTTCTCTTTTCTTTTATATAGTGAATAGGTGGAATTGTGACTCACCATGGTGTGTCATAAGTCCACACCATTCTCACATAATCAAGAAGAGATGAGAAGAGAAGAGAAAGCCACCTCTTTTGTACACAAATACATGTGTGTGTGTGTGTGTGTATGTGTGCGTGTGTATACAAATACACTAATACAAGTATATTCTATAAATACATGCACCCGTATTCGTATCAAGAAAAACATACACATATTTGTATTAAGACACAAATACCTGTATTTGTATCAAAACACAAATACCTGTATTTGTATCAAGACACAAATACCTGTATTTGTATCAAGACATAAATACCTGTATTCGTATAAATACTGTATTCGTGTTAAAATAAAAATACCGTAAAAGAGAGATACCAAAAGAGATATATAATATTAGCTCATATTTCATCCAAATGTGATAATTTGGCTATCCTTCAAACCGACTAGTATTAACAAAATGTCCGATTAAAAATACGTATACAAAAATACGTATTTAATCGAACCAAAGTACGTATCAAAATACGTAAACTACATCGTTTCGCCTGAGCCTGGAAACCCTCTATGTGGGATTCTAAAGGCTCGAAAATACACTGGCAGTGGGTTTAACCATAAGCACGTCAGCGGCACTAACTGTACGTAATGGCTACCCAAGTATTGAACGAAAGGAAGGTCGACAAGCAAACTCATCCGTATCCCTACTGAGCTTGAAAGTGACAATATTAGTGCAGTCTGGTCTCTTCGTCTGAGAGTATTGCATATCAGGTCTTGGGGGTAGAAAACGTCAGACCCCTAATAACCTGATAAGTCATGTCGATGTGGCTAAAAACCATCCCAAGAAACTACTAATCTCACAATCAGTAAATCTCAACTGTCTTGACCAAGTTCTTATGGTGATGACCATTCAAACACAGCGCGATATTGACTCCTTATACCGCGAGAGACGAACCCCTTCTATCGCTCATTTCGCCTAAGTGCTTCAGGACCGTACCCAACTAAAACATATTTGCACGACTGCTTAAAGCCGTGGTAGGATAGTAATCTAAGTATAATGGGAACACACTCGGGATGAATGACGATGTCAAGTCTAAAAACTAACATGTACATATGTCACTAGAGAACTGCTATCTGACAATAGGAATATTACCATCTAGAAGTTCCCGGCTAGTCTGTCCAGTGTAACTTATAATCTAATGAGCACATGTCTACTATCTTTGGTGTCATACACCAATGGCTGTGGGACGGGTCACCTTCCCTCACGGGAATAAGAAACGTATACACTAGTCTACTCCAGAGTATCGATGCCTTGTCTCGAAACTCTAACGACTAGGGACAATTCAAGAATGTGCTTATAGACTACCTAGACCCCACGAGTATGATCGCCATCATAACTTTAGTAGTCAAGCAAAGATCCTACGGGCTTTACTAACATGTATTCGAGATACGTAATATAAATAGAACATATATACATGTTGAGGCAAAGACAAACCAGATAGCATACTATCATATCGAGAAAGACTGTCCTGCACATATATATCCTAAATATCCACATGTAATATGCAATCTTGTACTATACAATAATGGCCTCTAGGGCATATACATCCAACATAATTGTATACGGAGACTAATCTTGTCATACTTGTAGGGCACAGATTAGTCCAAACCCGAACATTAGATTTGAGGTTTTGAACTCAGGACGTAGATCTTATATAAATAAGGTCTATAAGTTCAAGGGTTTAAGTATCGTTAATCTAATTTTAGATTAAAATCGACTTAAAATGTGTTTAAGGGCCGTTAATTTTGTTTTAGATTAATGGCAACTCAAACATGTATGATCAAGATTGATTTTCTCTTGAAAATCAAAGAAGTTTAAAATTTCAGGGAATTAGTCTAATTTTAGACTAAATGTCGGGCTCTGTTTCCTAACAGTGCTAAGCACTAGGCCAAACATCTTGTTTTAGGCTTTAGATAACCCAACAGTTCTAAGCACTGGACCCAAAAGCTTAAACTTCATCATAAATTCCGCTTCAGTGTTCATATGCTCTTTGCGTGAAAAGCCTGGTTTCTTGGTGTTCATATGTCTTCCATGTGAATAGTGCTAAGAACTGGTTGGTATGATGCTCACGTGAGTGGCACGTGGACCGCCATCTTCATAATTGATCACGTGTTTTCCACGTGAGTAGTGCTAAGTACTAAAATCTCAGTGCTCACGTGTCTCCCACGTGAGACTGTAAGTCTTAGCACTCACGTGTCTTCCATGTGATCTGTTGTTTCATATTTTCTTGGAGTGCATGTGTACGTCTCACGTGAGCCCTTGTTTTATTTTTCTTCCAGGGTACTCACGTGTCTTCCACGTGGTCCTCTCCATATTCATGCAGAGATTAACTCTGAAATTTAGAGTTAAACTCTAAAAGTCCTATAGATCTTGCAAGAACTAAGTTCTTCCTTTTTTGTGAAAACTAAGTTCTTATTAGAATAAAACCCAATTATATCTTAGAGGAACTAAGTTTATGGAATATCAATTCCATCTTTTTTTGTTTCGATCTTCCTTGTTCTCTTTTTTTTATGTGTAGGAGTAAAAAGCTATAGTTTTCCTCTGGATCTTTGATCTGATGACTACGATCTTCCCAATGAGAATTAAATTCTCACCATGTGGGAGATTTGTCTTGTGGATCTTAGATCCTGAGGAAGAACTGAATTATTATAAAAGGGTTAAACCCTTATATCATGTATGAAATAGAAAAGAAGGAAATATTCTTGTAAATCTTGAAGTTTATGGAGGATATTCTCTCTCTGAGATTTGAAGTCTCTGGTCCTTTATATAGGAGAGAGAAAGATATAAATTTGTTCGAGAGAATCTCTCATTGAGAGATCTCGATTGATCTAATTGATCTCAAAGATCACTCAGGGAATTATATCTATCGTTGGATGTAAGATCCAGAGAATTTTGTTTAACAGAAAATAATTTTTGTTCGTTTTAGCAAGGTTAGGAAAATATTTTCCTACCAAAGAGTTCGATTCTATCTTCTGATTTATTCGGTGATATTATAGTCATCGTTGGATTTTAAATCCAAAGGCTCTCTGCTTAACAGAGAAAATATTTCTAATATTAGAAAGATCTGGGGAAAATATTTTCCAAATAGAATTTAATTCTATCTGAAACTAGCGCTTCAAACCGATGCGCTCACGTGGCTCTCACGTAAGGGCTACAATATAATATGGCGGTAGCGCTCACGTGTTTTGCGCATGAGCGCTCACATGTTAAACACGTGGGGCATGTATGGGTCTTAATTCTGTCTGTATTCAACACTCACATGGTTTTCATATGAGTGCTTACGTGTTTAACACGTGGGGGATATACCATAGGATTTAATCCTAACTAAAGCCGGTGCCCACATGCTTTGCATGTGAGCGCTTACGTGTTTAACATTTGGGAAGCTTCCTTCCATCTTTTCTTTTCTTCTCTTTTTTTATAAGGGAAAACATCCTCGTCGCCGTCGAATACTTGACAAAGTAGGTTGAAACTACACCGATCAGAAAGCAAAACGGGACTTTCACGATAAAGTTCCAAGAGAAAAACATCATTGCTCAAATTGGAATTCCAAGATGTATTATCACCGACCACAGAACAAACATTGAAAATGACAAGGTCAAGAAGTTCTGCTGCAAGTACCACGTCGTGATGAAGTTCTCCACGGTTGCCGATCCTCAGTGCAACGGGCAAGACGAGGTAGCAAACCGAGGAATCATCAAGGGACTCAAAGCCCGGCTGGAAGGGAGACAAGGCAGATGGGTTAAAGAACTTCCCCGGGTGCTCTGGGCATTACGGACTTCAAAGAAAACCCCCATAGGAGAAACCACATTCACCCTGTGCTACGGAATCGAGGCCATGGTGCCTACGGAGATTAGACTGCCCATCTACCGGGTCGAACACTTCGATGATGAAGCCAATGTCCAGGCCATGCGAAGCAATTTAGACGTCCTACTAGAGATAAGAGACCGAGCTCAAATAAAGATGGCCGCATACTGTTAGTGATATATGCCCTAGAGGCCATTATTGTATCATACTGGATTGTATATTACTTAATGGAAGCTTGGGATATACACAGATATAGTAACAGTCTTGCTCGAAATGGTAGTTTGCTACCTGGTTTGTTTCTACCTCAATATGTGTATGTGTTTTCTTAGCATATCACTTATACATATTGGTAGCATCCTTAGGATCTTTACTTGATTATCTGCGTTGTGATGGCAGTCACACTAGTGGGGGCTGGATAGTCTATAAGCACATCCTACACATGTCCCTAGTCATAGGATTATCGAGACGGGGCATCGATACTCCACAGTAGACTAGTGTATACGCTTCTCATCCCAGCAGGGGAGATGGTCTGTCCCATAGCCATTAGTACGTCGTACTGGAGATAGTATGCAGGTGCTCATTAGGTTATGAGTACACTGGACAGGACTCGTCGAGAACTGCTGGTGGGTACTATACCTATCATCGGGTGGCAATTCCCAGGTGACATGAGTACAGCTTAGTCCATCGACATGACACTGCTACTTCGCCTCGAGTGTGTTCTCACTGCACTTTAATTACCACCCTACCACGGCTCAAAGGAGTCGTGCAAACAGGTACTAGTTGGGTCCAGTCCCGAAGCACTTGGAGGCAGTGGCGGTTAGATAGGATTCGTCTCTCCCGGTATTTGGGGTTGATATTGTGCTGTGGTCGGAAGGCCATTACACAAAGTCTTTGGCCAAGGCATGCGAGATTTACTGATAGGTACCCCAGTAGTTTCTCAGGGTGTTTTGGGCTACTCTCTAACACGACTTATTGTGCGATTAGTGGTCTGACGATTACCGCCCCTAGGCCCGATATGCGATACTCTTAGACGAACAGACCGGACTGTACGGAGATTGTCACATTTTAGCTCAGTAGGAGTTCGGATGGGTTTGCTCATCAGCCTTCTCATCGACAGATACCTGGATAGCCGTTACGTGCAGCTAATACCGCCTGCGACTTATGGTTAAACCCACTGCCAGCATACTGTCGGGTCTATAGAGTCCCACACAAAGGTTTTCCCTGCACCGGGCAAAAGGTGTAGAAGCCGTATGGTTCTACGGCAGGGCTTCGATCACTTACATATACTTGTACACGTATGATGATCGGGTGGATAATACTAGTGGGCTTTAGTTTAAGACGGATCCTAGTATTATATTGATGGATTCGTTTCGTCTCTTTGTATTCGTATTCTTCGAAATACGGATGCGGGTAGGTATATACGGATGAGGGGAATTCTTGTAATTTTCTCTGGAAAGCTTCTAGAAGTTGGACACCTCATTAGGGTTTTATTTTTTATTGGATTAAACAAAATGAGTTGGAGGAAATGAGGTGGAATTCTACATTGAATCTAGCAAGGCTACTTGGTGACTCATGGCATGACTCACCACTAGATATTTATGAAGCATAGTTGATATTTTGTTGTGATAATTATCTCATGAATGTTCCCCTCCGAATGACGCGGCGGAGACGCGGTATGCATCTTGCCTGAAATTCGGGGCAGATGCTATTTGGTTTTATCCGTCCACCTCTCTGAAGATGCCAAGTTGATTTATGGCACCGTGTATCAGAGGTTTAGACGGACGCGGCCGATGTAGCAGACTTCATCAGATTCCCCCTCGCTAGAGGGGTTTTTGATTGTGGGGACGCTCTTTGATTGATAGAGATTTTGCATGCTAAGTTTATTACCGCAATCAAGACGGTTTCGCTTGTAGCTAGCCGGTTGAGTACGGGTCGTCCGCAGGGAGATGGGAATCTTTTTCTATGTGCTTTAACGAGTTAAGTCCAAATGTCCAAGTTTTTTTTAGATTACTTATGTGCTAAAATGATATATAAAGAGAGCTTGTTAGGGTTAGGATTAGGTTAGTTTGAGTTAGGAGTCGCTCACTTCTTTCATTGCCACTCTTAATATCGGTGTTATGGTAATCGGCAACAACGGGGATTAGCACGACTAGGAAGGAACTTGCGAGTATAAGCTAGGATTTCCAACGCATAAGTTCTTCCTTTTAGTGCTTGTCCATCCGTTCTTGGCTCTTAGTCTTAACCTCCGGTTAATTCAACCACAACCGGTCTCACTAAGGAATCACCACTATCATGTAGGATAGGGTGCTGTAGGGAGCGGATTGTGGTTCAATTAACAGGAGTCCAAATTAAGATATTGGGCAAGAAAAGAGTGAGAGAGATTTTCTTCTCTCAAACTTTCCTTATCCTACCCTAACAAGTATGAAAACTACTCACCCATTATAAGGAAAAGAAAATAAAACAAAGGAGGAAGATAGAAAGAAAGAGCTTAGAGGATTACAACTAGCTATTTGAGACCTCACTTTGGCAAGGATCAAGCTTAAGCATCATAGTTGTTTAAGGATAAAGAAAAAGAGAACAAGAAAGAAACAAACAACAAATAACAACAACTAGATTAGCAAATGAAAATACAAGCAATTATAATTAACAATTACAACAAGATAAGCATGGTAAGAACAAGAACTCCTTTATTCATTCTTCACTCACAAAAGCTCACTACAAGTTTTTAATGGAGAAGAGATGAGAGGAGGAAGAAGAACAACACATGTATTCTAAAATCTAAATACAAGAATATGAGGACCCTTGGCTTTGGCAAGTTCTGGACTATTTATAGGCAGGAAACTAGAAACCTAGGGCAAAATTCTGCCTCTACATACAATTACCAAACTGCCCCTAAAATACGACCTTCTGAGGAGCCTGTACGGCCGCGGATCCGCGGCCTAGACCCCCTATTGGCCGCGGATCCGCGGCCATATAGAGGAGTTGGTCCCTCGGGTTTTCTGTGCTTCCCTGGTCTTCTCTTGTCTGTAGTTTGGCATATGTTTTTCCTCAGAAACTCTTCACAAAATTTCCAGAATTTCAGCAGATCAACAAGTGATTTGATGTGGATCTTTTTGCCATGATTTCCTCGAGCTCCGCGTAGATATGTTGGGTCTTGTGTTGACATTGAGCTTTGTGCATGAAAATGACATTGATTTGCCATTTTGTCCCTTAAACTGGTGTGCGGCAACATACGGATAGAGAGCGGAGACCCGTGTTTTATCTGTGGTTGTCAGTAATCCGGATTTTGTCATGCTTTTCCATGAATTTCACCGTTTAGAGCCGAGAACATGTATCCTGCAATTGACTAGCAAACACGGCTCAAGAGTACCTACCGATAAGCAATGTGATAAAAATTGGGCGGTAAAAAATGCAAAAATATGATATGAACAAATACCCCTAAACTTATCATTTGCTCGTCCCGAGCAAAGCCAATTTATTCACAAAAGTTCCTAACCTCACTTTCGCAGGGAACGCGATTGCACTGAGCATGTGCAACAAGCCGTTAAACCTCTAGGTGTCCCTAGTAGGAGGAGTGTTGTCTTCTGAGGGTTTTCAGCGAATACTACCCACAAAATCCGGTCAAGCTAGTTTTGCAAAATTACTATGATTCAAACCCCTAAAGTTTTGTTTCAGAAAATAACAATTCTATGATCCTAAGTCTAGACTATCGAACCCTTATTTTTCACACCTCGCTTCTTATTTAACTTAAGATTTTATATGTCTTTACGTGCAGTGTAAATAGAGTTGGTAAGTTCCAGAAGGATCGATTAAAGTCATCATGTCACACAATAAATCCCAGATAACAATTTTAAAAGGATCACATAAGTTTTATAAAGAGTTAAGTATTTTTCAAGTTTCGTTTTCCAGTAAGGTTTCAATTTCAGAATTTCTATCTTCCTTAACAGGAAACTAGGTCTTATTTTTCACTCCACCTTTTTCTTGTTTTCATTTCATACACACCTCTGTGAACGTGCAATAGTCTTTATCATAGAATAAAACCTTCATATCTCCGCTAGAAATATTTTTTTATAAAAGCCTGTCTTTTGTCAAGATTATTCTCACACAAAGAACCGTTAGGAATTTTAACTCGGAGAAAACACTTGCTTGACTTTGTTTTAATCTGGACTTTCTAGGCTTCTTAACGAGCTTTGGGCCAATGCACCCAAACCAGTTGGTTTTAGGGCATTAGGTGTAGAGACACCCCAGCGGACTTAATTACTCAAGTTACCTAGGTCCAAAAACAAAAGACACTTTAGCATGAAAATTATGATGATTCAATGCGAACGGAGATATAACCGGCAGTTCAATTATTTTTTTGGATAAAAGACGTGTTTAGTGGGTTCGGTGTGTAATCATTCCAATCAAGTTCCAGATGGGTTATTTTTCAGACTTAGTTCCAATTAAGGCATCAATACCATTCCTTCATATTCACTTCACTTCATAAACTATTCTTGATATTACTTATTTCAGAACAAATCTATTTGATCCTCAGAAAATCATTTATCCATTTAAAATTTTTTAGACGTAAAAGACTTATCATCTAATTTCCAAAACTCACGACACGTGTAGTGTGATGTAAAAACGTATATCAGCTATAGTTAACTTCAAAGGAGAGTTATCTTTCAGGTTTTTAAAATCTAAAAATAAGATTTAGTTATTCTTATCTTATCAAACGAAACCGTCGAAATGTTGAATCAGAGTTCTCCCACTAGCTAACTTGACAGAAAAGTTTTTATGTTTTTAGAAAATTTTCTGATTTTTATGGATTTTATGGATTTTAGTATGCAGATGCAAAATATACATATGAATGCGAAGGTTAGAAATGCGTACCGAGCGTACCCCCAAACATAAACTGGACAGTGTCCTCACTGTCATTGCATGAAGAGATCATTGAAGGGTCAAAATTGTCGGTTAGATATACATATTTTTTTGTGTTTTTGTTTTTAAAAAGGAAAAATGGAAAAGAATATCCACAAATAAATACAAAAATGGTATATACATACCCCCAAACTTATTTGGAACAGTGTCCATTGTTCTTGGCTGGATAACCGAAGTTTGGTGGTAGGCAGAGGAAGATTATGCAGGGTAAACCGGCTCCTGTAAGACCAGGAGCCCCTCTGTCGGTTCGGCGCTAAGGTACGGTTTTAGTCGGTGTCCGTTCACTTTAAAAAATGAACCGTCCTTTGGATTCTCCAAATCCACAGTGCCCTGCGGATACACATTCCGCACAAAATACGGCCCTTTCTAGCGAGATCTGAGCTTTCTTGGATGGTAGTGTAGCCGGGTGTCGTAAAGCAGTACCTGTTGACCAGGTACGAAAGTTTTGCGCAAAAGGTGTTTATCGTGAAACACCTTCGTTCGGTTCTTAACGACAACCGCGTTATCGTAAGCCTCATCCCTAAGCTCGCTCAATTCGTTCAACTGCAGCTTCCGATGGATGCCCGCATCTTCGAGAGACAGATTCAGTTCTTTTATCGGCCAAAATGCGCGATGCTCTATTTAGACAGGGAGGTGGCAAGCATTTCCGTACACAAGCCGATAGGGAGACATGCCAAGATCGGTCATATAAGCCGTTCGAAATGCCCAAAGGGCATCAGTGAGTTTCAGCGACCAATCCTTACGGTTCTTGGAAACCGCCTTCTCCAGTATCTGCTTGATTTGCCAATTTAAAACTTCAGCTTGCCCACAGGTTTGGGGGTAGTAGGTCGTAGATAGCTTATGATTAATGGAATATTTCCGCATCAAGGCCTCGAAAGTCTTATTGCAGAAATGAGTTCTATTGTCGCTAATGATCGCTCGGGGGTGCCCAAACCGGGAGAAAATGTTTTCTTTAAGAAACCTAATGACAACCTTGTTGTCGTTAGTCCGGCTGGGCACAGCCTCGATCCACTTAGAGACGTAATCAACAGCGAGAAAGATGTACAAGTTCCCGAAAGAGCTGGGAAACGGCCCCATGAAATCTATCCCCCAAACGTCGAAAATCTCCACAACCAAGATTGCTTGGAGCGGCATCTCGTTCCTCCGGGATATCCGGCCCAAGTGTTGGCACCGGAAACAAGTCTTGCAGTAGTCATGAGCGTCTTTGAAGAGTTATGGCCAGTAGAAACCACACTGCAACATCTTCTCAGCTGTCTTTCTGGGGCCAAAATGCCCGCCACATGCTTGATTGTGGCAAAATGACAGCACACTCTTGAATTCATCGTCAGGGACACACCGACGAATAATCTGGTCGGGACAGTACTTGAACAGATAGGGTTCGTCTCAGTAAAAGTGTTTTACTTAGGATAAGAATCGAAGCCTGTCCTGACTTGACCATTCAGTCGGTAATAATCCTGTGGCCAAATAATTCACAATATCTGCGAACCAGGGTTCGCGAGATACTGTCAAGAGCTGTTCATCCGGAAAAACGTCGTTGATCGGAAGTTGACGCGACGGCGAAGAAGGAAGTCGTGAGAGATGGTCGGCGACTACGTTTTCACATCCTCTTTTGTCCTTGATGACAAGGTCAAACTCTTGAAGCAAGAGGATCCAACGTATAAACCGAGATTTTGCATCTTTCTTCGCAAAAAGATGGCGCAGAGCAGAATGGTCTGTGTAGACAATGACCGGAGAGCCGATGAGGTACGGCCTGAACTTTTCTAAAGCAAATACAACAGCCAAGAATTCCTTCTCAGTTGTTGTATAATTGAGTTGGGCGTCGTTCAGGGTTCCGCTCGCATAATAGATTACGTGCGGCATCTTGTTGATGTGTTGTCCAAGGACAGCACCAATGGCAAAGTCGGATGCATCGCACATAATCTTAAATGGATGCGTCCAGTCAGGTGAAGAAAGAACAGGAGCAAAAGTGAGTGAGCTTTTTAATGACTCGAACGCAGTCACACAGCTTGAGTTGAAGTCGAATGGCGTGTCCTTGGCCAGTAGAAGAGTCAAGGGCTTAGCAATCTTGCTAAAGTCCTTGATGAACCGTCTATAGAAACTGGCATGGCCAAGGAAGGCCCGGATGTCTCTGACGCATCTGGGAGGAGGGAGATTGGAAATGACCTCAATCTTCGCTTTGTCAACCTCTATGCCATTTTGCGAAATGATATGTCCTAAGACAATACCTTCGCGCACCATGAAGTGGCACTTCTCCCAATTCAAAGTGAGGTTCTTGTCCTTACATCGGGTAAGGACATCGTCAAGATGCAGCAAACACTCGTTAAAGAAATCACCGAAGATGGAGAAATCGTCCATGAAGATCTCCAGAAATTTCTCCACCATGTCTGAGAAGATTCCCGCCATACACCGCTGGAAGGTAGCGGGCGCATTGCATAACCCGAAGGGCATGCGACGATATGCGAACGTGCCGAAAGGACAAGTGAATGTGGTCTTGTCCTCAACTTTTTCGGCGATGGGAATCTGATTATACCCGGAGTAGCCATCAAAAAAGCAGTAGTACTCGTGTCCGGCCAATCGTTTAAGCATTTGGTCAATGAAAGGTAGCGGAAAGTGATCCTTCCGCGTTGCGGCGTTGAGTTTTATGTAATCGATGCATACTCGCCACCCAGTTTGGGTGCGAGTAGGGATTAACTCATTCACCTTGTTAGTAATGACCGTTATGCCTGATTTCTTGGGGACAACGTGAATGGGGCTAACCCACTGGCTATCAGAGATAGGGTAAATGATACCACTATCCAAACACTTCACGATTTCCTTTTTCACAGCCTCCTTCATGACTGGGTTAAGTCGCCTTTGTGGATCCCTGGCTGGTTTGGCATCATCCATCAAATGATTGTGATGTTCAACGATCAGGGGACTAATCCCCTTGATGTCCGCCATGGACCAGCCAAAAGCTTGCCTATTGCTGTGCAAGACCGCAAGAAGGGCTTTCTCTTGCTCTGAAGCTAGAGAAGCCGAGATGATAACAGGGAGGGTCTCGTTCTCACCCAACTAAGCGTACTTAAGGTGAGACGGCAAAGGCTTGAGTTCGAGCGTTGGAGGTGAAACGATTGAAGGCAAGATTGGTGAAAAGGTCTAGAACTCAAAGGATTCCAGCAAAGGTTTAAAACGAGTGTAAGCGACCGAGTTGGATGGTTCAGGTAACTCATCCGGAACTTCGAAGGATTCAAACTCGGGCGGTGAGTGGCTAAGATCGTTCAAGAAAGTGAAACACTCGTAGTCATTGTCGGGCGCAGAAACAGCAGCAGGTTCGAAGAGGAACGCACTAGTGGCGTTAAGGTTATCGTGATTGAACAAAAACTCCTCGAATTCACACTCATCTGGGGTGATCTCCTGGATTGAGCAAACGTCTAGTATATGAGCATTAGGTTCGGAGGGCTGATTCCCCAACCTAAAAATGTTGAGTTCTATTGTCATGTTTTCAAAAGATAGGTTCATCGAACCATTGCGACAATTGATCACAGCATTTGAGGTTGCAAGGAATGGGCGACCGAGTATCACCGGAATTTGATTCCGGGGGTTAGCTACAGGTTGTGTGTCTAATACAATGAAGTCAACGGGGAATATGATGTCCCCAACCTTGATTAACACATCATCTAGCTCACCCATAGGATGGGTGATTGATCGGTCGGCTATTTGGAGAGTGCAGTGTATGGGTTTCAGCTCACCTACACCTAGTTGCTCATATACTAAGTACGGAAGCAGGTTAATACTGGCACCAAGATCTAATAGTTCGCGGTTGATGTTCTTATCCCCAATGGTAATAGAAATCGTAGGACAGCCAGGGTCCTTCCGTTTTTGCGGTAAAGATGGGGTAGAGCATCACTCACAGCACTAGCCAAGAAAACTTTCTTGGGTACCTGAGACTTCTTCTTTTTCGTGCACAAGTCCTTTAAGATTTTCGCATAGGATGGGACTTGTTGGACAGCATCTAAAAAGAGAATGTTGATGTTAACCTGCTTAAACAACTCCAGAATCTTCTCCATTTGTGGATTTTATTTATTGGACCTCAACCGGTTTGGAAATGGGACGTTTTTAAAATTGGTTGAGTCCAATACTTGTGAAGGAGATTGTGGAGCTGGAACGGATCCCAGAGCTGGTGTTTTCGTGGAGTGAGAAGTGGGTCCGTTCAGAGCAGAAGACGAAGAAGGAGAGCCTTTTGAAGAATGAAGAATAGGCTCAGAAGATGCGGAAGGAGCAGAAGAAGCGGCCGGGGTGTCATTATCCTCAATTGTTGTGCCGATGTTGTTCTGCAGCATTCTTCCCGATCTCAATGTAGTCACGGCACTCACATTATGGTTCTGTTGTTCAAGAGCAACATGTACATTATGTGGGTGACCAGGATTTGGGAGTGGTTGAGATGGAAGCTTTCCCTTTTCTCGCTCGCTTAACGCCGCATTCAGCTGTGCAATCTGGGCTTCTATGGTCTTGATGCTTTACCCGTGTGCAGCAGTGTGTTGCACCAAAGACTGAATAGACGACTGGATGTTGGCGGTGGATTGTGTCGATTGTTTAACGAACGCCTCCAGACTTCGTCTAGCGAGGAAACCTTATCGTTGTTTGACGGAACAAAGTTGTTTTGTAGAAAAGAATTGTTGGGTGCAAAGTTGTTCGTCTGATTTTGAAAAGGTTGGGGTTGGAAGGGCTGCTGAAACTGATGTTGAGTTTATTGTTGCGCTTGTTGTTGCGGAGGAGGGGGCCTCTGGAAATTGTTGCCTTGGAATTGTTGCTGATTCTGATTCCAGGCAAAATTAAGGTGGTTCCTCCAACCAGGATTGTAGGTGGAAGAGTATGGATCATTTCTCGGTCTTTGCTGAAATGCAGCATTAACCTGATCCTGTCCTTGGGATGGTAGATTGTAAGGACACTCTTCGGTTAAGTGAGAAGGATCGGAACAACAAGCACAAATGGTACGAAGGGGAAGAACAGGGGCAGGAGCAGGAGATGAAAATTTGCTCTCTATCGCTTCAAGTTTTCTCGTTATTACAGCCATTTCAGCTTTCATCGCAATAGAGACATCAAGTTGGTGAATTCCTACCCTAGACTGACCAGTAGAAGTGGAGGAAGAAGAAGAAGAAGAAGTTGGTCTGGTGCTCTCCCATTGAAGCGTTTGTTCCGCAAGGTCGTCGAAGAATTGCCACGCTTCCTCGTCAGATTTCGATAGGAAGTGGCCCTGACAAATGGTTTCCAACAACTGCTTGGTTGCTGGGTTCAGGCCCTCGTATAAGGTTTGGCAAAGTTGCCATTTCTCAATACCGTGGTGAGGGCACTGAACAAGAAGGTCTTTATACCGGTCAAAGCACTTCCAGAAGGGTTCAGTAGGAAGCTGAGAGAATTGGTTGATTTCGTTACGGATCCTTACGGTTTTATGATTCGGATAGAATTTCTTGAGAAACGCTTTCACAAACTCGTCCCAACTGGTTATGGAGTGGGAAGCGGTGCTATACAGCCATTTTTCAGCAAAATCGCACAAAGTGAACGGAATGACCCGTAGCCATATAGCATCGTCCGACAGCTGGGTAGTTTTCATCATGGCACAGACATTTTGGAACTTGTTGATGAAGATATAGGCATCTTCAGATTCAAGCCCATGAAATTTCGGAAGCATGTTAATGAAGTGGGGCTTAATTTCAAAATTATCCCCATTGGCCGGTGGAAGGGAAAGACAAGTGGGAAGTGCAGAACGGGTGGGATAGAAACGATCCTGGAGCGCGATTCGCTGCGGCGCTACAACAGGCGATGGTGGTGGGTTATTTGCATCCGTAGGAGGTGGAGTCAATCCCGGGGGAGTCAAAGAGATGTTTGGATTAAATCCTGACATCGCGGAAGAAGAGGTTGGTGATGGTAAAGGCGAGGATGTATGAAAAGAATTCCGGTCAACGTCGGAGTTGGCCGGCAAAGGTAAGGGTGAAAGAGGCGTGGATGGAGTTTCGACGTCTGAGTCGATCGCGTAGTCGGTAGCGACTAACGTAACGCGGACTAGGCGGGCGCTAGTGTCCCGAGTCCAAGCGGACATACACTAAACGAGTTTAGTATAGTCAAAGCGGAGAAGGTGAGGGTAAGAAAACGTCAATGGAGAAATACGATAGGAGGTGGGTAAAAAATGGATTCTGGCGACAAAGGGCAAGTTTTTATAAAAGTTTTTGGTTTTGTGTTTTTTTTAGAAAGAGCTTTACAGAAATATGTACGGACTTACGGCTTCAAACAATCGCAAACAAGATATGCACAATCACACCTAGATCTAGGGTCACCTAGGTCAGCTAGACAGCTCCTAACTGTTCCAAAGGGCTAGAAATAGGACCTCAAACCGCCTCTTCTCCGCCAATTGCGGCCAGGTAAGTGCCAGGTAAGTGGGAGGCTCCCCACTATGTGAGTAGTGGTCCTAATTAAGTAACCACTTGCCTTGGACACACTTGCCTAGACACCGCAAAAGTCAGGATAGGATAAACGGCCGATGCCTGTAACTAGTCCTCTGTCCTATTGAGCGCGAAGTCCTTAGGGCTGAGTCTAGTATTTTTTTAATTTAAGAAATGGTCAATGCATATGCTTTTTGTGATTTCTGGGGTCCTGGGAAGGGTGATGAAATCCCCACCTAATCTGGATTGGTTTCAAGCCCCTTAAAGTCCGTATTAATATATGCAAAGCAGTAACAATCAACTGCAAACAATTTTTATTTTTTAGCGCGGCGCAAAGAATCCTGCACAAAAACAATTTATTGGAAGGGGAAGAGAGTTTGCGCAAAGAATGCTGCAGAAAACACAGTTCAGTGAAGTTCAGATGAGTGGGGGAGAGAAAAGGAGGACTTACAGAAATTTTGAGTTGATGAGGGCAGCGAATGGCCGCGGTTCCGCGGCCAAAGGGCTCTTATGCCGCGGTTCCGCGGCAGGAATGGTGAGTTGGGCCTTCAAACTCCTTGCAAGTTCTGTTCTGGGTGTCCTCCTCAGTTTTGAAGCCCCTGAATCAGGCTTTGCTCACTAGATCTGCTCCAGAATTTTACAGTAGACCGTTGGCTCCGTCTTGATCCGTCGCGGTGTAGCCGCGAGATATGGGTCTATCTTCCAACGTCTTTGGCACTGAACTCGACCGTCTTTTTATCCTGCACACTTGCACAAAAACTAATCAAAAATAACAAAGAAATAAACTACCGTCTCCCCGGCAACGGCGCCATCTGATTGATAGAGATTTTGCGTGCTAAGTTTATTACCGCAATCAAGACGGTTTCGCTTGTAGCTAGCCGGTTGAGTACGGGTCGTCCGCGGGGAGATGGGAATCTTTTTCTATGTGCTTTAACGAGTTAAGTCCAAATGTCCAGGTTTGTTTTTAGATTACTTATGTGCTAAAATGATATATAAAGAGAGCTTGTTAGGGTTAGGATTAGGTTAGTTTGAGTTAGGAGTCGCTCACTTCTTTCATTGCCACTCTTAATATCGGTGTTACGGTAATCGGCAACAACGGGGATTAGCACGACTAGGAAGGAACTTGCGAGTATAAGCTAGGCTTTCCAACGCATAAGTTCTTCCTTTTGGTGCTTGTCCGTCCGTTCTTGGCTCTTAGCCTTAATCTCCGGTTAATTCAACCACAACCGGTCTTACTAAGGAATCACCGCTATCATGTAGGATAGGGTGCCGTAGGGAGCGGATTGTGGTTCAATTAACGGGAGTCCGAATTAAGATGTTGGGCAAGAAAAGAGTGAGAGAGATTTCCTTCTCTCAAACTTTCCTTATCCTACCCTAACAAGTATGAAAATGTCACGCCCCGCTTCCCGGTGTACGGCGAAGTGGACGCGACGAGGTCCGCTACGTATTTACTGTGAAGTAAATACGCTAAGCATATCTAAGCAATATAAAAGTAAATCACAAGAGACAAGAGTTATAGAAATAACAACAACTTTATTAATAACATTCTTTTGTACAATGCATGAAAAGTAAATACAACTGAAATGAAAAGCGATGCCTAAACAGTGGCATAACAGGAAATGAAAATACTGAAAAGAATAAGGTACAATATCTAGAGCTCGGGGTCTCCGTGAAACTGCTCCAAGTCTTCACCGGTGGGCTCGATCTCTGCTGGGTCCAAAGCACCTGACGACATTCAAAGAAGAAAGAAATAGAATGTCGTCAGCGAACAGGTCTCTCGGTAAGTCCCAAAGATAAGGAAGAATTAGAAAGATAGAATAAGAGTAATTTGCTAAAGTATTATGTTGCAGAATTTTATGGAATATTGTGTTAACACTGTTATTTGTATCTTGGTACAAAAGAATGCCAGTGTATACGAGAGGGGTCTCTATATGCTAGAGACCAGGGCAAACGGAATGTACAAGGAACAGTTAAGCCACGGTACAACAGCAACGGAATATAGGTTAGGTGTCTTAATCTGACCACCTCGTGCCACCTTTAACACCTTCCGTACCAATCTACCCCTTAAACCCTGTAGTGTTTTGACAGTATTGTTGTATTGTATTGTGTAAATTGGATGACTGACCAAAACCATGATATCAGTAAACAGATTGTAACTGTATAATCAGGTAAATGGAATAACGGAATAATGGATGTATATCCATGGTTTGATTCAGTCAAGTTGGATAGATTGTTAACTGGATTCTGGGATTCATGTGTTCATATTAAGTTGGAATATTAAAGAATATAGATTGACTTGAATTATATTCAAGTCAGAAATAATCAGACTCATACCCTAGTCAGACTAAAAGAAATGTAATTTGAAGTTCTATAATTGTTAGGGTTCTTATTGTAAATTATAAAACTTGTGGAGGTTTTATGTAAAAAGTACTTTTGTATAGTTTTCAAGATACACCTCAAGTATTTATTATTCGTCTTTATAGTTATAATGAGTGTAGATTTTATTTGTGTTATTCTAGTGAATATATCCTAATAAAAGTATTAATTTATAATATTGATTTATTTGAAATTTATGGTATTTTAATGTAACTTTTAATCTTGTAATTTTTTAGGAAAAGTGAAAACATTATCTTATAATAAAATAGGTGTTTAAATGAAAATATATATATGTTAATATAAGAATAATTTATAATAAATATTTTATTTTCCAAAAAATCTCATTTTTCTTAAATGTCGTATTTTAAACCTTTCGAGACCGAATGCTCCTTGCGGAAGTCTGAATCTCACACTACTAAGCCGGAGGGTGCACGATAAACCGTACAATCCCTAATGGGTTCCCCAAATGTGGGTTGTAGTGGCGCTTTGCAAAGATTTAATAAATACTAATCATTTAGAAAACGGTTTTATAAACATGAGGTATTTATTTGTAAAATGTGTAAATTTCCGTATTTTAGTTTCTAGGGTTTTCTAAGACAACTAGCCTATTTCTAAAGGGTCTGAACGACAAGTCATTAGAAGCCTCAAATCGCCTCTTCACCGCCAATTGCGACCAGGTAAGTGCCAGATAAGTGGGAGGCTCTCCACTACAAGTAGTGGCCCTAATTAAGTAACCACTTGCCTTAGATACACTTGCCTAGACACCACAAAGTCAGGTTTAGATAAACGATCGATGTCCATGACATATCGTATTTTCCTATTAAAAGATTTTGTTTTAACATTGTATACAACTTAGAACTTTCAGAAAAGGTTTATAAAGAAAATAGTATTTTAATGTAAGTCATGTATTTTCGTATTCTAAGTTTTGATGATATCAATTAGGGTTGTATTTACGCGTGTGTGGAGGTAGGTCATTACCTCGTGATCTATTTTAAGGTATAATGAAGTTTAGGGGTTAAATATGATAAACTAAACATGGTGGTATTTAAGTGCGAAACTACGATATTGCAAAAGTTATCATTTCATGTGAGAAACTTTATCCAATTTTATTTTTAAGTGATTAATAGTCAACATGAATATGTTAAAGCATTATGGAGTTAGTAACAAGTGAGTTTTGATAGAAAACCGAATCGGAAATCGGTTTGTTCCGATTTCCGTCGGGTTTTAAAAAGTCGTATTTTTCTTAAGAGAAAAGAAAGATAGAAAGAGGGGGACTTACGGGTATGGACAAGCTAGAGAGTGCTAGGAAGGTAGTGGGTTATCGATGCGTCGAAACGTCGTGAAGGGTCCTAGTACGATCGCCGGAATTCATCGTCGATTTCGGCAGCGCTTCGTCTTTCGCTCGTTTTCTAATGTACCGAGTTCTCTTGAAATTTTTAGAGAGTGGACTTAGAAATGTAGGGTGAGAGGGTAGAGGGTAGGGGTGTTTATATATGGTTAGGCTAGGGTTAGGGTTTTAATTAAAAATATATATAAAAAAATTAAAAAAATCATTAAATTTTGAAATAAAAGTGTTTTATTGAGAATCTGGTAACCGATCAAAAATTTGAAAGTATGCAGGGGGAATGACCAGGTCAACACGGAGAAATTCTGTGTTGACGACTCGGCCGTCCGGCCGAGTCGGGGTACCGTCGGGTGGGTCATCACCTGGGGGAAATTTTGGTATATTTAGTTTTTTTTTGTTCAGTATAAATTTTGTGAGTTATGACGGTTTGACTGTTGACTTTCCAAAAAAATTAAAACAAAATAATATAAAAAATAATGTGGGGCATGGGATTCGAACTCTGGTGGGTTGGTTCAGCAGTGCAAGGTATTACCAATGAGCTACAAGCTCCTTCTTGTAATTATAGAGTGAAATAAATACTTAAAGAGATATCAGCTGTAATAAATACTCTAAGTATACCTTGAATTTAAATCAATTCTTTGTACATTAAAAATGGAGTTGTTACAGTCTACCCTCCTTATAAAAATTTCGTCCTCGAAATTTACAACTTTTATTTGAGGACTAGTTTACAAAGAGGTGTGGATATCTAGTACGCATTTCATCCTCCCTTTCCCAAGTGGACTCTCCTGGAGTGTCTTTCCTCCACATCACTCGAACCAAGTTAACCTCCTTGTTCCGAAGTGTCTTCACTTTCCTGTCCAGGATCTCCACGGGCTGTTGCTCACAAGACAAGTCGGGCTGTATAGTGAGCTCAGAATGATCGAGAACATGGCTGGGGTCACTCACATACTTTCTGAGTTGGGATATGTGGAACACATTATGCACTCCTTCCAATGAGGGTGGAAGCGCTAAACGGTATGCCACTTCACCGACTCATTCGAGTACGTCGAACGGTCTAATATATCTTGGACTTAGCTACCCCGTCTTCCAAAACGGATCACTCCGCAGTTCGGAGATATTTTCAAGAATACGTGATCTCCTGGCTGGAACTCCAAGTGTCGTCTCTTTGCATCAGCCCAGTGCTTCTGTCGATCTTGGGCTATGCGCATTCTTTCCCTGATAGTACGAACAACATCAACAGTCGCTACTATCATCTCTGGTCCAAGAAGTTCCCTATCTCCGATGTCGTCCCAACTTAATGGTGAACGACACTTTCTTCCATACAATGCTGCAAAAGGTGCCATTCCTATGTTTGCTTGGTAGCTGTTGTTGTATGAAAACTCCACAAGATGTAGGTGATCTTCCCACGATCCCTTGAAGTCTAGCATACATGCTCTAAGCATATCCTCCAAGATCTGAATAGTTCGTTCCGACTGTCCATCTGTTTGTGGATGATAAGCCATGCTGAAGTTCAGACTTTTTCCCAAGCTTGCTTGCAGACTCTGCCTAAATTGCGATCGGAACCTGGTGTCACGATCGGAGACAATGCAGACCGGTACTCCATGAAGTCTCACAATTTCCTGTATGAGTTCATGGGTATCAGAGATAGTACATTATGAAGAGTTTAAATCTAAATTAGATTATTACCTCCATGTACTTCTTTGCTAGTGTCTCAGTTGATTGGCCAACTAGAAATGGGATGAAGTGAGCCGACTTTGTGAGTCGATCCACAATGACCCATATGGCATCGTTACCCTTTGTGCTGCGAGGAAGAGCAGTCACAAAATCCATCGTGATGTGTTGCCACTTCCATTCTGGGATTGGTAACGGTTGAAGTAATCCAGCAGTCCTGTGATGTTCAGCCTTTACTTGCTGACACACCAAGCATTTTGCGACGCTTCTGGCTACTTCACGCTTCATTCCATGCCACCAATAATTCTGACGTAGATCTTTGTACATTTTGGTACCTCCAGGATGTACTGAGTAGGGAGAGCTATGAGCTTCTTTCATTGCTCTTCCCGAACAGGACCTTTTGGTACATACAATCTGCTGCCGTATCTCAAAGATCCGTCTTCATGGATGATGAAGTCTGTTCTGAGTCCATTCTCCACTTGTTCTCTGATCTTTTGCAACTTAGCATCGCTGGCTTGAGCTGCTTTGATCTGATTGACAATGGTTGATTGAACTTGTAAATTCATCAAACTTGAAGCATTACCTGGCATGACTACTTGAATCTCCATCTGATCCAAGTCTTGTTGAAGCTTCCACTGAGCGGTGAGATTTATTGCTAATGGTTGGCGATTAAGAGCATCAGGTACTACATTCACCTTCCCTGGGTGATATTGCAAGTTGATGTCAAAGTCCGCCATGTGTTCTAACCATCTTCTCTGCCGCATATTCAACTCCTTCTGAGTAAACACGTACTTCAGGCTCTTATGATCTGTGTAGATGTTCACTAGTTCACCAAGTAGGTAATGACGCAAAATCTTAAGAGCAAAGATGACGGCTGCCAACTCCAAATCATGCGTCGGATAATTACGCTCGTGAATCTTCAGCTGTCTTGAAGCATATGCCACAACCTTACCGTGCTGATGTAGAACACATCCTAATCCCTTACCGGATGCATCGCAATGCACTTCGAATCCTCTAGATTGATCCGGTATGACGAGAATATGTGCTGATGTCAACCTTGACTTGAGTTCTACGAAAGCTTGTTCGCATGCTTCTGATCACACAAATTCTTTATCTTTACATGTGAGCTTGGTCAGGGGCGTTGTTATCTTCGAAAAGCCTTCAATAAACCTTCTGTAATATCCAGCTAAACCCAAGAAACTTCGAATATCCTTCACTGACTTTGGTGTAGGCCATTCGCTAACTGCCGAAACTTTTGCTGGATCTACAGAGATTCCTTCTCCTGATACGATATGTCCAAGAAAACCAACTTGATTTAGGCAAAACTCGCACTTGTTGTACTTGGCATAAAGCTGATGTTGTCGAAGAGTTTCCAGGACAATTCGTAGATGTTCTGCATGTTCTTTCCGACTCTTAGAATACACCAGGATGTCGTCAATGAAGATGACAACCAACCTGTCTAAGTACTCCCGGAAAACTTGATTCATAAGGTTCATGAATATTGCGGGTGCGTTGGTCACTCCAAATGGCATCACTAGAAATTCATAATGTCTATAGCGAGTTCTGAAAGCTGTTTTGTGAATATGAGCTTCCTTGACCTTCACTTGATGATAACCTGAACGAAGATCTAGTTTAGAGAAAACACAAGATCCACTTAACTGATCGAATAAATCATCGATGTGCGGGAATGGATACTTGTTCTTTATAGTGACTTCGTTCAAGGCTCTGTAATCGATGCACATTCTGTATGAACGTTCCTTCTTCTTCACAAGTAATACAGGTGATCCCCAACTTGAAGTGCTTGGACGAATCCATCCTTTTGCCAGTAATTCGTCCAACTGTGTTCGGACTTCCTTCAAACCTTCCAGACATAAACGATAGGGTGCTTTGATCACCGGTTGTGCTCCTGGTACTAAATCAATACTGAATTCAAGAGCTCGATCGGGAGGCAAACCTGATATATCGTCAGGAAATACATCGTCGAACTCTCGAACCACATCTGGTCTTGATTCTTCCTCCGCTTGAGCTGCTGCAACTACTGCTTCTCTTGGCTTCGCTTTGTAGGTACTTGGCTCCAGTGTGCGGTCTCCGCTTTTAAAATAGAAGACCGGATGGTCTGGGATCTCGAATACTACCCTCCTTTGACGAGAGTCGATGGTAGCATAAAAAGTTCCATGCCAATCCATTCCTAGAACCACATCGAACTTTGGTATGTCCAGCACCTTGAAGTCAGCATAAAGCTCTCGACTGCAGACGACGACTGGACACATGTTGTATCCCATAGTTGCCTTTAGAACGCCATTTCCGGAACTGACATTCCAGCTGGATACAAGCGGTGAAACTGGAATCGCATGGGTTCGGACAAACCGTTGCGACATAAAGCAATGTGATGCTCCAGTATCAAACAGTGCAAGTGCATGGATTGAGGATACTAAGATTGTACCTAAGGTATGTGGGATTTGTTTTAGGTATAGAAAATATGTAGCTAAGTAGCAGGATAGGGAAAAAAGTTTGAAAAGAAAGGTTTACCAGAGATGACTTGGCCAGTGGCCTCAGCTTCTTCCACAGACATCATGAAAGCCTGGCGCCTTGGTACATTCCTCCTTGCCTGAGGAGCATTCCTCCGAACGTTCCTTTGAGCTTGATGGAACTGATGAGGAGGTGGTGCATCTTATGGTCCTCTGGGTGGTGTAGGGAGTGCAGGTCTGGGAGCAGGTGCTTAAAGAGTTGGTCGCTGCGAATAAGTAATTGCTGGCCAGGGTGCAGCAACTGGGTTCTGTCTTTGGGGACAAGACCCAATATCGTGAGTAGCTGAGCCGCAGACTAAGCAAAGGCGGTTGGCTCGACGGCAGTCCTTCATCATATGTCAAGTTCTTTTGCAGTAGGTGCAAAAGGCTGGGCTGGAACGATGGGTTGGTACTCCGGGTCGCCTTGGCACGAAAGGTGGCATGGACAAGGCTCCACCTGCTATCTGATTGGCAGGGCGCTTGACTCCTGCAGACTGAGGTCTGCCCCTTGCTTTTATCACTGCCTCATAACTGCAGGCAGCTTCCAGAGCATCCTCATGAGTCAAAATTTTTCCTGTGGCTAGAGCAGCCTGAATCTCCGTGTCCAGTCCTTGTTGAAAGCGACGGGCTCTGATCTCGTCCGTCGGTATCAAATGTGCCGCGAATCTGTTTAAAGATTGTGTTAGCTGTGTACTATGTGGTATTTAAAAATTGAACTATTGTGACATATCTTACCGGCTTAACATGGTGAATTCAGTATCGTATTCATCTACTAATTTGTCCCACATTGAACCCTGTTGTAGATGAATAAACTGCTGCTCCATTGCAAACCTGGCAGTCACAGGGAAGTACTTCGCGTCGAACTTCTCGCGAATTGTCTTCCATTCAATCGGCTGTACCAGACGGCTTTCTTCCGCCTTCCACCAGTTGCGAGCATTATCCGTGAGCTGTAGTTTTGCTACACGGACCCAAGCGATGTCTGGCACTTGAGCTGTTGCCAGATCGTCTTCGATGCTTTATACCCATTCTTCCGCTTCAAGAGGGCTTCCTTTACCAGAGAACTACTTGGGATGTAAAGCCCTGAATTGCTTTACTCCCGGTGCGTCAGTCTCGGAACGGTTCAAAAGTTGTTGCTGTCCCTCGAAAAGACTGTGGATCGCCTCAAATAGCATTGTTTGCTCAGTGGGTGGTGCAGGAACAGCTGGTGCGAGAGGTAGTGCAGGAGGTGTGTTGTTGACATTGGTGCTGGTATTGTTCGGGGAATCTATAACCTTGAAAGGACAGATTCAAATACATGAAATGATAAGATTCAAGAAATAGAAATTTGCAAGATTCAAGGAACATGAATTGTAAAGAATGATTTAGTTGCTGGTTCTTGTGTTATATTGCTTAGGTTCTTCACGCAAACCAGAACTGCATGACAGGGATTCTTACAGCTCTGACCTGCATGGGCCACCAACAAAACCTGTCACGCCCCGCTTCCCGGTGTACGGCGAAGTGGACGCGACGAGGTCTGCTACGTATTTACTGTGAAGTAAATACGCTAAGCATATCTAAGCAATATAAAATTAAATCACAAGAGACAAGAGCTATAGAAATAACAACTTTATTAATAACATTCTTTTGTACAATGCATGAAAAGTAAATACAACTAAAATGAAAAGCGATGCCTAAACAGTGGCATAACAGGAAATGAAAATACTGAAAAGAACAAGGTACAATATCTAGAGCTCGGGGTCTCCGTGAAACTGCTCCAAGTCTTCACCGGTGGGCTCGATCTCTGCTGGGTCCAAAGCACCTGACGACATTCAAAGAAGAAAGAAATAGAATGTCGTCAGCGAACAGGTCGCTCGGTAAGTCCCAAAGATAAGGAAGAATTAGAAAGACAGAATAAGAGTAATTTGCTAAAGTATTATGTTGCAGAATTTTATGGAATATTGTGTTAACGATGTTGTTTGTACCTTGGTACAGAAAGATGCCAGTGTATATGAAAGGGGTCTCTATATGATAGAGACCAGGGCAAACGGAATGTACAAGGAACCGTTAAGCCACGGTACAACAGCAACGGAATATAGGTTAGGTGTCTTAATCTGACCACCTCGTGCCACCTTTAACACCTTCCGTACCAATCTACCCCTTAAACCCTGTAGTGTTTTGACAGTATTGTTGTATTGTATTGTGTAATTTGGATGACTGACCAAAACCATGATATCAGTAAACAGATTGTAACTGTATAATCAGGTAAATAGAATAACGGAATAATGGATGTATATCCATGGTTTGATTCAGTCAAGTTGTATAGATTGTTAACTGGATTCTGGGATTCATGTATTCATATTGAGTTGGAATATTAAAGAATATAGATTGACTTGAATCATATTCAAGTCAGAAATAATCAGACTCATACCCGAGTCAGACTAAAAGAAATGTAATTTGAAGTTCTATAATTGTTAGGGTCCTTATTGTAAATTATAAAACTTGAGGAGGTTTTATGTAAAAAGTACTTTTGTATAGTTTTCAAGATACACCTCAAGTATTTATTATTCGTCTTTATATTTATAATGAGTGTAGATTTTATTTGTTTTATTCTAGTGAATATATCCTAATAAAAGTATTAATTTATAATATTGATTTATTTGAAATTCATGGTATTTTAATGTAACTTTCAATCTTGTAATTTTTTAGGAAAAGTGAAAACTTTATCTTATAATAAAATAGGTGTTTAAATGATAAATAAATATATGTTAATACAAGAATAATTTATAATAAATATTTTATTTTCCAAAAAATCTCATTTTTCTTAAATGTCATATTTTAAACCTTTCGAGACCGAATGCTCCTTGCGGAGGTCTGAATCTCGCACTACTAAGCCCGAGAGTGCACGATAAACCGTACAATCCCTAACTGGTTTCCCAAATGTGGGTTGTAGTGGCGCTTTGCAAAGATTTAATAAATACTAATCATTTAGAAAACGGTTTTATAAAGATAAGGTATTTATTTGTAAAAGGTGTTAATTTCCGTATTTTAGTTTCTAGGGTTTCCTAAGCCAACTAGCCTATTTCTAAAGGGTCTTAACGACAGGTCATTAAAAGCCTAAAATCGCCTCTTCACCGCCAATTGCGGCCAGGTAAGTGCCAGGTAAGTGGGAGGCTCTCCGCTACAAGTAGTGGCCCTAATTAAATAACCACTTGCCTTAGACACACTTGCCTAGACACCACAAAGTCAGGTTTAAATAAACGATCGATGTCCATGACATATCGTATTTTCCTATTAAAAGATTTTGTTTTAACATTGTATACAACTTAGAACTTTCAGAAAAGGTTTATAAAGAAAATAGTATTTTAATGTAAGTCTTGTATTTTCGTATTCTATGTTTTGATGATATCAATTAGGGTTGTATTTACGTGTGTGTGGAGGTAGGTCATTACCTCGTGATCCATTTTAAGGTATAATGAAGTTTAGGGGTTAAATATGATAAACTAAACATGGTGGTATTTAAGTGCGAAAATACGGTATTGCAAAAGTTATCATTTCATGTGAGAAACTTTATCCAATTTGATTTTTAAGTGATTAATAGTCAACAAGAATATGTTAAAGCATTATGGAGTTAGTGACAAGTGAGTTCTGATAGAAAACCGAATCGGAAATCGGTTTGTTCCAATTTCCGTCGGGTTTTAAAAAGTCGTATTTTTCTTAAGAGAAAAGAAAGATAGAAAGAGGGGGACTTACGGGTTAGGACAAGCTAGAGAGTGCTAGGATGGTAGTGGGTTGTCGATGCGTCGAAACGTCTTGAAGGGTCCTAGTATGATCGTCGGAATTCGTCGTCGATTTCCGCAGCGCTTCGCCTTTCGCTCGTTTTCTAATGTACCGAGTTCTCTTGAAATTTTTAGAGAGTGGACTTAGGAATGTAGGGTGAGAGGGTAGAGGGTAGGTGTGTTTATATAGGGTTAGGCTAGGGTTAGGGTTTTAATTAAAAATATATATAAAAACATTAAAAAAATCATTAAATTTTGAAATAAAAGTTATTTATTGAGAATCTGGTAACCGATCAAAAATTTTAAAGTATGCAGGGGGAATGACCGGGTCAACACGGAGAAATTCCGTGTTGACGACTTGGCCGTCCGGCCAAGTCCGGCCGGCGGCACCGGCCCGAGTCGGGCCGAGTCGGGCCGAGTCGAGGTTCCGTCGGGTAGGTCATCACCTGAGGGAAATTTTGGTATATTTAGTTTTTTTTTTGTTCAGTATAAATTTTGTGAGTTATGACGGTTTGACTGTTGACTTTCCAAAAAAATTAAAACAAAATAATATAAAAAATAATGTGGCGCATGGGATTCGAACTCTGGTGGCTTGGTTCAGCAGTGCAAGGTATTACCAATGAGCTACAAGCTCCTTTTTGTAATTATGGAGTGAAATAAATACTTAAAGAGATATCAGCTGTAATAAATACTCCAAGTATTCCTTGAATTTAAATCAATTCTTTGTACATTAAAAATGGAGTTGTTACAGAAAACTACTCATCCATTATAAGGAAAAGAAAATAAAACAAAGGAGGAAAATAGAAAGAAAGAGGTTAGAAGATTGCAACTAGCTATTTGAGACCTCACCTTGGCAAGGATCAAGCTTACGCATCATAGTTGTTTAAGGATAAAGAAAAAGAGAACAAGAAAGAAACAAACAACAAATAACAATAACTAGATTAGCAAATGAAAATACGAGCAATTATAATTAACAATTACAACAAGATAAGCATGGTAAGAACAAGAACTCCTTTATTCATTCTTCATTTACAAAAGCTCACTACAAGTTTTTAATGGAGAAGAGATGAGAGGAGGAAGAAGAACAACACATGTATTCTAAAATCTAAATACAAGAATATGAGGACCCTTGGCTTTGGCAAGTTCTGGACTATTTATAGGCAAGAAACCGGAAACCAAGGGCAAAATTCTGTCTCTATATACAATTACCAAACTGCCCCTAAAATACGACCTTCTGAGGAGCCTGTACGGCCGCGGATCTGCGGCCTAGACCCCCTATTGGCCGCGGATCCGCGGCCATATAGAGGAGTTGGCCCCTCGGGTTTTGTGTGCTTCCCTGGTCTTATCTTGTCTGTAGTTTGGCATATGTTTTTTCCTCAGAAACTCTTCACAAAATTTCCAGAATTTCAGCATATCAACAAGTGATTTGATGTGGATCTTTTTGCCATGATTTCCTTGAGCTCCGCGTAGATATGTTGGGTCTTGTGTTGACATTGAGCTTTGTACATGAAAATGACATTGATTTGCCATTTTGTCCCTTAAACTGGTGAGCGGCAAAATACGGATAGAGAGCGGAGACCCGTGTTTTATCTGTGGTTGGCAGTAATCCGGATTTTGTCGCGCTTTTCCATGAATTTCACCTTTTAGAGCCGAGAACATGTATCCTGCAATTGACTAGCTAACACGGCTCAAGAGTACCTACCGATAAGCAATGTGATGAAAATTGGGCGATAAAAAATGCAAAAATCTGATATGAACACTCTTCCCTACAGGCGCAAGCCCCTGCAGTTAATTACGCTACCGCATCGCGGTAACCACTTTCTCCTTCTCCAGAATTTCACTTCGTGTCGTTTGTATTTGTTGTGCTTGTGGTTGCCCGTGGATTGTATACGGAGACTAAGTGATGCCGTCGCCCGTAGGACGTGGATTAGTCCAAATCCGTGTTTACTTAGATTTGGGTTTGGTGTTTTAATTTAAGGATACGTTAGCCATATTGAGGCTAAGATCAACTTAAACTTTTGTTAAGGATACGTTAGCCTAATCTCCAGACTAAGATCAACTTAACGGGATCGTTTGGATCCGACAAGAGAGCAATTGGCTCTATTGTTTAGTTTAATGACGTTGCGGTCGATTTCCAATTTAGGGACATGGTGTTCCATCATTGCCATTTGGGGACGAACATTAGTTTAAGGACATTTCGGTCCAACAATCCCATTTTGGGACGAATATTAGTTTAAGAACGTTTCGGTCCACGAGTTTAAGGACCCCGCAGTCCGTATCGATGTGTGGTTGTCGGGACCCGTTTCCTCTCTGACGTCGTTGAACGATTACAACGATAGGTGTCAGAGGAGTTCGGAGATGTACCCTTGAACCGGATGTAAATTGATTTAGGAGAGCAGTCTTGCTCAGTCAATTTAATTTGAGGACTTACGGACATGATTGGGCTAAGTCCAGTTGAAGATGTTCAACATTTTTATTTTTGGCCTATTAGGCCAGTGCTAGGGTTTTGCCCCTGTTTAATAATGCACTGCATTTTATTCTGGCCCGTTAGGCCTTTTTAATTGGGCTTGGCCCTTCTGTAAATAATACAGTGCATTAATTACTTGACAGTGGTTTGTCAGACGCTTTGCGCCAATTATTGAGCGCAAGCGCTTATGGTGGTGACACGTGTCACACTCTGGTGAGCGCAAGCGCAAAAGCGCAGTGCGCTGCGCTGTTGCGCTGCTGACACGTGGCGCGCTCTAGTGCGCTGCGCCAACTTCAGAGAGCAATGCTCTATCTTAAAAGCGCATAGCGCAAGTTATTCTGATGCTGACACGCGGCGCTCTCTGGTGGCTTGCGCCAACCCAGGAGCGCAACAATGCAGTTTTAGCAAGTGCAAGGCACTGTTTCAATAACTTGATCCAATTTTGGATTCAAGAAAAGAATCTTTAAGATTTCAGAACCAATGGTTCATAAAAAAGTGCAAGGCACTGTTATTATTTATTTCTTTTATTGAAGACCATTGAACTTGTTCTTAGATCATTGATCTATTCAGAAGAAGTTCTTCTTGAATAAAGATTTTTACCTTTTTTCTCTTTTTCTCAAAATTCTTCAGAGTTCTCTCTATTCTCTGTGCTGTTGTTTTTGATCTTGATGTTGATGATGATTTCTGAATTGGGGTCTAGGGGCCTTTATATAGTGCCCATTAATTTGTTAAAAAGATTATTCTCTGAGTGATTTGGGGAATTTTCCCCACCGTTGGATCTTTGATCCAAGGGCTTCTATTTTACAGAAGACAATCTTCTTGTTTTAACAAGAACAGAAAGATCTTACTGGAATTTTAATTCTGTTTGGCGCAGATGCACCAGCGCTTGACACGTGTCACGCAGCACACAGCGCAGCGCAACTGGCTGACACGTGTCGCGCAGCGCAGCGCTTGCGCAACTGGCTGACTCGTGTCGCGCAGCGCAGCGTTTGCGCAACTGAAACGTTGCTTCCTTTAATTTTTGTTTTAAATAGAGCCTTACTCTGATTGGGCGCGCTGCCTTGGGCGCTGTACTAATTGTATCAGCTTTTGACACGTGGTGCGTTGCGCGCAGCGCAAGGGATTTGAAGCGTTGCTTCAATTTTTTAATTTTGAAATTCAAACAGAGCTTTACTCTGATTGGGGGAAACAAATGCCTCCCCACCGTTGCGCTCACGTGGCGCACACGTGAGTGCAGCAGTGGCAAGATCTTGGTCGTTGGATCAACGGGTGAGTTGAAGGGGCGCAGGCGCCTATAAATAGGACCCTTGGTCCTTAGTAAATGTTTTACCATTTTTCAAGAACTCGAATTTTCAGAGCCTTGCTCTTGTTTAAGAATTTTAGAGCCTTGCTCTTGTTTCTTTCCAAGAACTCCAAAGTTCAGATTTTTAGAACAACTTAGGTAAAATTTAAATTAAATTCAATTCAATTTAATTAACAGAGCCTTGCTCATATAGATCTTTGATCTAAAGGAAATCTCTTTGGGGTTTCATCAACAGAGCCTTGCTCTCAAAGGTCCATAGATCTACAGAGATCTTGTTCATGGGTTTTAACCCATGAACAGAGCTTTGCTCATGGATCAAATATAGATCTTTTTTGATCTGAAAATGAAGAACTCCTAAGAGTTTTCATGGATCTTTAAGATCCCAAAATTTTAATTCTTTCAAGAGTTAAATTTTCTTTTAATGGATCTTTCCATTATTACCACAGAGCTAGGCTCTTTTTAGGAACTTTTATTCCCCTGAGACCAGAGTTTGACAAATGTCACTGTAAGTCCACGTTACCTCTCCCGGTACTTACGGGCTTGCGGAAATGATGAAAAACGATTTTTCTAGAGGTGGTAACATGGACTCAAAAACGGATCTTTGTTAAACAACTACCTAACAACCTAACTAGGAGTTTTACCTACTCAGTTAGGGGGCTATACCTTTCTTGAACTCCTTCGTCTTCAACTCTTTGTGGTGTACGGATCGGCCTCACCTCGTCGTCTCCTTGCGCCGAAGATGGATCCACCTAAAAGCTTCTACCTTTGGCTTCTTCTTCGAACTTGAAGAAACTAGGACACTTGGTTTGCTAAACCTTGTGAACTAGGATGAGTAGAGAAATGATTTGGGTTTTCTTTTATCTCTAAGGCAATGTTTCTCAACTCATGAGAGGGAGTTGCCTTGAGCTAGAGAGAGAGCAAGAGGAAGAGCAAGAGGGAGAGCTCAAGCAAGAGAGAGAAAGCAAATGAGAGAATCAGTAAGTCTTTTGCCATCCTAGCTCTCATAATCCAAAACCATCATAACAAATAATAGTAATCAAGTATTATGTGATGGTTCAAGTCAAAATGCCTATATCATTTCATGCACTCATTTTGCAAAAAGAAACAAGCAAGCAAAAGTCTTTGCCGGGAAATGATAGCCATTGTCATGATGATGGTCAACTAGTCCAACCTGGTCAACTGGTCAACAAAGTCAACTAGTCAACAAAGTCAACCCGTCAACAACCATGTCACTATAATACTTAATTAATATTATTGTTAATCATATTTCTTATTCTCATTAGGGTTTAGCAAAAAGTCAACAGTCAACGGTCAACAACCCCAATGAGAATCCTCTGCCTCTGTCTCTCTGACAACTGTGCATACACACCCGCATCCGCGTTCCGAGGAACACGAATACAAACGAGATAAAACCAATCCCAAAACGTACACTAGGATCTGGCTTAAACCAAAGCCCGCAAGTGTTAACTGTCCGGACACTAAACGTGCACAAGTGCACGGATGTGACCGAACCCTGTCGCAAAACCATGCGACCTCTACTCTTTTGACTAAAGGCGAATAGATTTCTGTGTGGGACTCTAAAGACTCGACACTACGCTGGCAGTGGGTTTAACCACAGACCGCAAGCGGCACTAGCTGTGCGTAACGGTCCCCAGGTAGATGCTGACAAGAAGACGGACGAGGTGAAACCCATTTGAACTCCTACTGAGCCTGAATGTGACAATCTCCATACAGTCCGGTCTGTTCGTCTGACAACATCGCATGGCGGGCCTAGGGGGCGGTAAACGTCAGTCCCCTAATAGCGGTATAAGTCATGTCGGAGTGTAGCCCAGAACAACCTGAGATAACACTGGAAACCTACCAGTATATCTCGCTTGCCCTGGCCAGGGACTACTTGTGTGATGGATCTCCTAGACACTATGCGATGTCAACCCCCAATACCGGGTGAGATGAATCCTGTCTAACCGTCACTGCCTCCAAGTGTTACGAGACTGCACCCAACTACTACCTGTTTGCACGACTCCTTTGACCCATGGTAGGGTAGTAATCTAAGTACAGTGGGAACACACTCGAGGCAAAGTGACAGTGTCAAGTCAGCGGACTAAGCTGTACTCATGTCACCTGGGAACTGATTACTGACGATAGGTATAGTACCAACCAACAGTTCCCAACGAGTCCTGTCCAGTGTACTCGTAACCTAACGAGCACCCGCATACTATCTCAAGTACGACCTACTGACGGCTGTGGGACAGACCGTCTCCTACACTGGGATGAGAAGCGCATACGCTGGTCTACTCCGGAGTATCGATGCCCTGTCTCGATAGTCCTATGACTAGGGACCTGCATAAGGATGTGCTTGTGGATTACCCTGCCCCCACTAGTGTGACTGCCATCACAACACTGGTAATCAAGCAAAGATCCTAAGGGCTCCACTAATGTGTATAGGTGATATACTAAAATAAACATATGTACACATTAAAGTAGAAACAAACCAAGTAGCATACTACTATATTGAGCAAGATTGTCTATACAAGGTGAATATCCCAAGCTTCCATTAAGTAATATACAAACTAGTATGATACAGTAATGGCCTCTAGGGCATATACACTAACAATCTCCCACTTGCACTAAGGCCATGTACTGGCGTATCGAAGACCTATCATCTCGATCAGCCGCTCGAACTGAGTCTGGGGTAAGGCCTTTGTGAGTGGATCAGCAGTGTTATCTTCCGTAGAAAATCTCCGAACCTCGATCTTCAGGCGACCCACGATCTCCCAGATCAGGTGATACCGCCTCAAGATGTGTCTGGATATCTGATGGGACCTGGGTTCCTTCGCTAAAGCTATAGCCCCGTTGTTGTCGCAATATAAAGGTATTGGATCAACAATGGACGGAACCACCTGAAGTTCCGTTAAGAACTTCCTTATCCAGACGGCTTCTTTTGCGGTATCTGCAGCAGCGATATATTTCGCTTCCATCGTCGAGTCAGCAACGGTTTCCTGTTTGGAACTCTTCCAACACACCGCCCCTCCATTGAGGGTAAAGACATAAACCGACATGGACTTGGAATCATCCTTGTCACTCTGGAAGCTGGAGTCAGCAAAGGCCTCGATCTGGAGGTCTTTTCCGCCATACACCAAGAACATCTCCTTAGTCCTTCTCAGGTACTTGAGAATGTTCTTTACTGCTATCCAGTGTTTCTCCCCACGGTTTGACTGATACCGGCTTACCACACCCAGTGCATAAGCTATATCTGGTCTGGTACACAACATCACATACATTATAGAGCCTACCGCAGAAGCGTAGGGTATAATAGACATGCGATCCCTTTCCAAATCAGTCTTGGGAGACATCTCTTTGGAAAGGGTGATCCCGTAACAAGCCGGTAGATTACCGTGCTTGGAATCTTCCATACTGAATCTTTTCAGTATGGTGTCGATGTGCCTGGACTGTGAGAGTCCCAGTACCCTCTTGGATCTGTCACGATAGATCCGGATCCCCAGAATGTATGAGGCATCACCCAGGTCTTTCATGGAGAACCTGTGTGACAAGAACCCTTTGACAGATTGTAGCATAGGAATGTCATTTCCTATTAAGAGAATGTCATCCACGTATAAAACGAGGAATACTACAGTTCTCGCTACAAATCTACTATAGATGCATGGTTCATCTGGATTTTTGATAAAACCAAATTCTTTGACCGTCTCATCAAAACAGATGTACCAACTCCGCGATGCCTGCTTTAGTCCGTAGATGGACTTAAGCAACTTGCACACCTTTCCGCTGCTCCCACTCTGAATGAAACCCTCTGGCTGGTCCATATAAACACACTCCTCTAAATTTCCATTTAGAAGCGGTCTTTACGTCCATCTGCCAAATCTTATAATCGTGGAAGGCAGCAATGGCAAGAAGGATCTGAATGGATTTCAGCATAGCTACTGGAGAAAAGGTCTCGTCAGTGTCCAAACCAGGTCTTTGACGAAAACCCTTTGCAACCAGTCTAGCTTTATAGGTCTCAACCTGTCCATCTACACCAATCTTCCTTTTGAAGATCCACTTGCATCCTAGGGGTTTTACCCCATCTGGAGCAACGTCCAACGTCCATACTTTGTTGGTGTACATGGACTCCATTTCGGTCCGCATTGCATCCAGCCATTTTACCGAGTCAACGCTCTGAATGGCCTGCTGGAAGCTAGTCGGCTCATCACTATCAATGATGCAATCCTCTCTATCATCGTCTATGAGAAAACCGTAGTATCTCTCGGGCGGATGAGACTGCCTACTACTCCTGCGGAGCGGCGCAGGAATGTCATGATCTTTTGAACCCTCTGGTTCTAATATGCTTTCAGTAATAGCTCGTGGTTTTGGAATTTCTTCCAGTTCTATTGCGCTCCCACTTATCTGATTCTCCAAAAACTGAGTTTCCAAGAAGTGGGCATGCCGAGAAACAAAAACCTTTTGTTCCTCTTCACAATAGAAGAAATATCCCTTGGTGTTCTTTGGATATCCCACAAATTTGCACTGTACTGAGCGTGCCTCGAGCTTGTCCGCATGCTGCTTTTTGACAAAAGCTGGACTTCCCCATGTTTTAATGTGATTAAGATAGGGTCTCTTCCCACACCACATCTGATATGGTGTAATAGGCACAGTCTTAGGTGGAACTCGGTTCAAAAGGTATGCAGCTGATTCTAGTGCATATCCCCAGAATGATCACGGTAACTCAGCGTTACTCATCATGGACCGTACCATATCCAATAGGGTGCGGTTCCGTCTCTCCGATACACCGTTATGTTGCGGGATGTATGGAGGAGTAAGCTGAGAGAGAATTCCATTCTCTTTTAAGTAATCCAGGAACTCGGCACTTAAGTATTCACCACCTCGATCAGATCTCAGTATTTTGATACTTTTGCCTGTTTGTTTTTCTACTTCATTCTTATATTCCTGGAATTTTCCAAAGGCTTCGGATTTATGTTTCATTAAGAAGACATAACCGTACCTTGAAAAGTCATCCGTAAAAATAATGAAGTAAGAATAACCGCTTCACGCATATGTAGACATTGGACCGCACACGTCGCTGTGTACAAGTCCCAAGAGCTCGCTCGCTCTTACTCCGTATCCAGTGAACGGAGTCTTTGTCATCTTTCCTTTGAGACAGGATTGACAAGTGGCATACGATTGATATTCGAACGGATCCAAATATCCTTCTGTATGTAACTTCTTCAACCTTCTCTCATTGATGTGACCCAGTCTACAATGCCATAAGAAAGCCTGATTTGTTTCCGGAGACTTTCTTTTGTGTATATTCTGGACATTAAAAATCTGTGGTTGGTTTAATACGTATATACCATTGCTCAATGTACCTGATCCAATCAGAACTTGATTAAGGTGAATGTTTACAGCATTACTTACAAACGCAAATTCATAACCTTCTTTAGTATTAAAGATACAGAAATGATATTACAATTTGCGTTGGGTACAAAAAAGCAATTACGTAAAACCAAAACATGTCCATCTGACATTCCCAGGTGATAGTCCCCCACGGCCTTAGCATCCATGCTAGCTCCGTTTGCAACTTTGAGGGTCATGTCACCTGCCTTCAAAAACCTACGCTTTCTCAACGCCAGCAAAGAATTATAGATATGAGATCCTGATTCGGTATCCAATACTCAGGAAGTAGAGTTTATTGATAGACAGTTTTCAATAACATACATACCTGAAGCTGAAGCCGCAACTTGCTTCAGATCCTGTGTTCTGTCTTTCCAAGCCCTGCAATCTTTCTTCCAGTGCCCACTCTTATGACAGAAAAAGCACTCTTCCTTCCCTATAAGCTTCCCCGCTATCTTTGTTGCTTTTGCCTTTCCCTTCGTATCCACTTTACTAACACCGCCCCTTGGTTTGGCGGGGGCTTTCTTCTTCTTTCCCTTGGCTTTCGCCTTGGACCTAGAAGAGGAAGATCCTCCTACAAACAAAGTGGATGCTTCCTTACCTTTCTGTAGGGTGCCCTCTGCACTCCTCAGTATGTTGAGGAGCTCTGAAAGTTCAACATCCTTTTCTTGCAAGTTGAAATTCAGGATGAATTGGGCGTAAGTGGAAGGAAGGGACTTAAGAATCAAGTCCGTATAGAGCTCATTCTCCAACGTGGTCCCACGGTCCGCGAGCTCCTCTATGAAGCCAATCATCTTAAGCACATGTTCCGCTACCGATGATCCGACGTCCAATCTTGCCGAAAACAACTTTTTCGACACTTCGTATCTGGCGATACGAGATTGCTCTCCCATACAGTTCTTTTGTATGGAGAAATATGGATTCGAGGTCCATATTCTCGTGCCTCCTCTGATGTTCGTTGTCCATAGAGGCAAGCACGAGGCACTTGGCCTTCGCGCAATCGATTTCCCAGGTCTTATGGATTTCCCTATCCGCGATGCTGGTTTTGGGACCTGGGACAGGGGGAGCTTTGGTGGTAAGGAGATACCCCAACTTGTCATAAGTGATTGCCATTTTGACATTCCTGAGCCAATCTTTGTAGTTTGGCCCAGTCAGTATGTTTTTATCTAGTAGTAACTTAAGTCCGGTCATGATGTTTGGTCTCTGCAATTAGGAGAGAGAGAAGAAACACTTTAGCATGATGCTCTTGTAAGTTTAGAGTGGTTTTTAATTTGTCTAAACAGGATGGCTCCCACTGTCTCTCGAATCCCTCCTCAAACCAAAAAGGAAGAATTAGTCAGGATCAATCTCATCGTACAATACTTGCTTAACCGTTCGGCCAGGCTAGTGTCGGTACTTCGAGGGAGGTTTTCCAACGCTTTCGCAAAGTTCCTTAATTAAATAACCTCTTTTCCCTGTGGGCGTAGCCCCGCTAACACCTTTCTAGACACCTACTTGGTTTATAGCATTGATCGTTAAGTGAGAAATTTCCCGAGGAGTAGCATATACTCACAGTAGGATCGGGATCCAAATATCATTGCGTGACAAAACTGAAGGAATCCTACCAGAATCATCACACTCCAAATGGTATGCAGCGCTAGCAAGTTTCAGTTCTTTTGAAACTCCCGATGTAGATTTTTGTGCCCCATGCTCTTATGACCTTGACTTTGGCCAAAATATCATAAGTCACATGTCAAGTTCTACCCGTCATTCTCCAGGTTAATTTGAGCCCACTCGCACATACCCTTGACTTTGGCCAACATGGTAGAACGACTGCCCCAAACCAACACATCTATCTATGCTGCACATGAATACCCAATAGCTACCAATCACGATGCCTTGACTTTGGCCAACATACATAGCTTGAATACTTATTGACCATTCATGTGAAACGACGGAGGGCTACGGATGGTTTTGGCGAAACCGTGAACGTAGTGAACTTGATATAATCGATGGAACGAGATAGCTTTCAAAAGGAGTGGTTCATGCTTCGCATTTAAAAGTTTGGTTTTGAAAAGAACCGAGTGGTTTTGAAAGTGTTCCAACGACTTTTACTTGGTTTATTTTTCTTGCATTAATTTTAATGCGTCCCATCATTTAATCCTACCATTGCAGAAAACAACGAAAATATGACGTACGCTTATGCCATCCGCATTCGCTACGGGGCCCCGTCATTACCCGTTAGGTTACTTAACTAACGACAGAGCGGGGGTTGGACTAGCGCAGATGCAAAACATAAGCAACGCCTAAATAATATCATATATAGATATACACATTCGTCGCATGCAATGATAGCCATTCCAGATCACAGATGAACACATTGGATATACTAGGAATCCGCAATCCGTACGAGCCTGTAACGAAGAGCGGATTACACGGTCGCGATGAATAGCCAAGACCCCACCCTAGACCCCTGCGAGTGCGGCAAACTACCTGCCAAGTACCCGAAGCGAAGCAATCTCCCTCAACTCCGTGAGTAGGCCACTCGGCACTTCGAGATACCCGGTAGTTTGTGCACCCCACCTTGGGTCTATCCTAGGAGCAAAAACAGTAAAAGAAATTATACAATGATGGCTACAACCCCATCCCGGTTGTGCGGCCATAAAATAATATTACATCAATTACAAATTTACATGAATTGAAAGAAAAGAAAACTCTCATCTCACAACCCCCCGGCTATTCATCCGCGACAATCCAATGAATTCATATACACATACCATGAACATTACAGATCACAAATATGTATAACCCCCACTAATCGACGTATAGCGATTAGCGGACGTTCAATACATATAACACATCACAGATATATACCCGTCATCTTAAGTCTTTAGAAGTTCAATCAAAATACGGATTTTCAGACCCCATAAAAAAAATTTCCTTTCTGTAAAATCTGGGCAGAAAAAACATATCCCAAAAATCCCAAAATAGCCCCAGAAAAACACTGCATGAAACTTGTTCCATGACCGAGTCAACTCGGCCGCGGAACCGCGGCAGGAGCATGCTCCCACCGCGTTTCCGCGGCGCTTTGACCGAGTCGGTGGACCAAATTTCTTGTGTGGGTTTTAAAAAGCCTGAGCCGAATTTTAGTGTCAGATTTATTAATTTTTGAACAGAAAACAGAATCGGCAGAAACTTGATTTTTCGGGCATGTTTCGCGTCTTTTTCTCCGATCGAACTTCTAGTTACTTTGCTAACATGTTAGATAGTGTTCAACTAGGCTTTGATACCACTGTAAGTCCACGTTACCTCTCCCGGTACTTATGGGCTTGCGGAAATGATGAAAAACGATTTTTCTAGAGGTGGTAACATGGACTCAAAAACGGATCTTTGTTAAACAACTACCTAACAACCTAACTAGGAGTTTTACCTACTCGGTTAGAGGGCTATACCTTTCTTGAACTCCTTCGTCTTCAACTCTTTGCGGTGTACGGATCGGCCTCACCTCGTCGTCTCTTTGCGCCGAAGATGGATCCACCTGAAAGCTTCTACCTTTGGCTTCTTCTTCGAACTTGAAGAAACTAGAACACTTGGTTTGCTAAACCTTGTGAACTAGGATGGGTAGAGAAGTGATTTTTGTTTTCTTTTATCTCTAAGGCAATATTTCTCAACTCATGAAAGGGAGTTGCCTTGAGCTAGAGAGAGAGCAAGAGGGAGAGCTCAAGCAAGAGAGAGAAAGCAAATGAGAAAATGAGTAAGTCTTTTACCATCCTAGCTCTCATAATCCAAAACCATCATAACAAATAATAGTAATCAAGTATTATGTGATGGTTCAAGTCAAAATGGCTATATCATTTCATGCACTCATTTTGCAAAAAGAAACAAGCAAGCAAAAGTCTTTGCCATGAAATGATAGCCATTGTCATGATGATGGTCAACTAGTCCAACCTAGTCAACCGGTCAACAAGTCAACAAAGTCAACCCCTCAACAACCATGTCACTATAATATTTAATTAATATTATTGTTAATCATTTTTCTTATTCTCATTAGGGTTTAGCAAAAAGTCAACAGTCAACAACCCCAATGAGAATCCTCTGCCTCTGTCTCTCTGTCAACTGTGCATACACACCCGCATCCGCGTTCTGAGGAACACGAATACAAACGAGATAAAACCAATCCCAAAACGTACACTAGGATCTGGCTTAAACCAAAGCCCGCTAGTGTTAACTGTCCGGACACTAAACGTGCACAAGTGCACGGATGTGACCGAACCCTGTCGCAAAACCATGCGACCTCTACTCTTTTGCCTAAAAGCGAATAGCTTTCTGTGTGGGACTCTAAAGACTCGACACTACGCTGGCAGTGGGTTTAACCACAGACCGCAAGAGGCACTAGCTGTGCGTAACGGTCCCCAGGTAGATGCCGACAAGAAGACGGACGAGGTGAAACCCATCTGAACTCCTACTGAGCCTGAATGTGACAATCTCCATACAGTCCGGTCTGTTCGTCTGATAACATCGCATGGCGGGCCTAGGGGCGGTAAACGTCAGTACCCTAATAGCGGTACAAGTTGTGTCGGAGTGTAGCCCAGAACACTCTGAGATAACACTGGAAACCTACCAGTATATCTCGCTTGCCCTGGATAGGGACTACTTGTGTAATGGCTCTCCTAGACACAGCGCGATGTCAACCCCCAATACCGGGAGAGACGAATCCTGTCTAACCGTCACTGCCTCCAAGTGCTTCGGGACTGCACCCAACTACTACCTGTTTGCACAACTCCTTTGAGCCGTGGTAGGGTAGTAATCTAAGTACAGTGGGAACACACTCGAGGCGAAGTGACAGTGTCAAGTCAACGGACTAAGCTGTACTCATGTCACCTGAGAACTGATAACTGACGATAGGTATAGTACCAACCAACTGTTCCCAACGAGTCATGTCCAGTATACTCGTAACCTAACGAGCACCCGCATACTATCTCAAGTACGACGTACTGACGGCTGTGGGACAGACCGTCTCCCATACTGGGATGAGAAGCGCATACGCTAGTCTACTCCGGAGTATCGATGCCCTGTCTCGATAGTCCTATGACTAGGGACCTGCATAAGGATGTGCTTGTGGATTACCCTGCCCCCACTAGTGTGACTGCCATCACAACGCTGGTAATCAAGCAAAGATCCTAAGGGCTCCACTAATGTGTATAGGTGATATACTAAAATAAACACATATACACATTAAAGTAGAAACAAACCAAGTAGCATACTACTATATTGAGCAAGATTGTCTATACAAGGTGAATATCCCAAGCTTCCATTAAGTAATATACAAATTAGTATGATACATTAATGGCCTCTAGGGCATATACACTAACAGTCACTCTGTGACAGAGCTTTGCTCTGAAAGAGAAGATTTTCTCCTTGTCTCTACGGATTTCCTATTAATGAGAATATTCTCTTAGGGTCTCTTCATTAATTGACAGTCTCATCCAATGATGTAGCTGTCTTATTAGCTGATGCACTGTCATCCAGATTTTATGGGTCCCCATTTGGTCCCCTGCCCACTGTATTGCAGTGTGGTGTAATTAATTTTAATTTAATTATTTTTTTTTAAAAAAAGCGCCAAGCGTTGGAATTACAACACTGACGGCTAATTTTGTCCCTCCGCAGGAAACATGTCTTTCGATACCTCATTCCTATTTGTTGGTTCGGAGGGAGGATTCCTCGAAGCACCCATAGACCGTGAGGTCCTAGATATGATCAGGGACCACGACCCGGAATATAAGAATCTTCACCTTTGGGGGTCGTGGTACAACCAAATTATCATGGGTCGACAGAGCTTTTCATGCGCAGTATCATCGGAGCCTATTACGGCAATCCACAATGCCAGCCCACCCCCGGTGCAGTATGCCATGGAGATGGTCGATTGGACTTCAAAGGGCCTTCTTCATCCTGCTACAGATGCAATTCCGGTTCAGCCTCCTATAGTTTTGGATATCCTGGGACGCCGTATTTGTCAAGGCGAGGCGCGACCTTGGGGGCAATCATATAATATAGGTCTGATCCCCCGCCATCCGATCGGCTATCTGCCATGGGCTCGCTACATTTTGTCAGCGAAGAAGTCGCAGTTGATGAGGCTAGGGTTGTACATTGCAGTTTACGTTTCCCTCTTCCAATATCCCACGCTTCCCACCTGGTGGTTTAAGGCCTTTTTTGGAGCAGTGGAACATCCCTACACATACTTTCCTCACAATGGACCGGGAAGTGTCGATTTCTTTGGAGGAATTCATAGAGGTCTCCGGCTTATCGGTTATATGGGAGCACTATGAGGAGCTGCTTCCTACAGACGAATATTTCTTCGGTGCTAAGCCGGCAATAAGGGGCCTCACTCCGGAGAATGCCGTTCAACATCAATTTCCAAATTTGATCAAAGTGTTGAACATCTACGAGGCCCTCTTTATCGAACATGGGAGCCGCGGGGTCAGTTTCGAGGATTTCATCGCCCGATTCCTTCACCCAAATGTTCTCTCGGCAGAAGCTGCCAAATTCGCCACGCTCGATGACCCTTTTGGTTTAGGTTTGGAAAACCTACCAGCGAAGGAGGTAGATCAAAAGGGCTTTTTCCTTCCTAACTCTCCGGTTATCTCTTTTGCGGAGGTTGCAGCCCTTGGCATGGACGAGGAAGCGTTCTTCTTTGGATTTCTTGGGCTATGGCTGAGTTGGTTTGCGCTTCCGATGCATTCTCGCCATATGCGGCCCTCTGTCTTTTACCCAGCTCACCGAATGACCATTGGGGTAAAAGTGGCCGTTGGGATCGCCGGCTTGGAACACCTGTATCACGGCCTTAGTCAAGCGGCGGATGCTAATGAGCCTGGGGTACTGCATGTGATCTTCCCGATGCACTACTTCGTATCATGGCTTGAGCTACATACATTGGGCGTCTTCGGTATGCACAAAAGGCCCCCGTTCTATGACAGGTGCAGCTTCCCTCGAATTATACGACTGATCGGCACCTCAATTGTGACTCCGTCGCCACGGAATGCCAGGGGTTTGCTCCTTCGCCCCTATATCATTGGAGACGGGATGTCTTTCATTGACAAAGTGCTGACCATTGGAAAGGCGTCTACCACCATAGTGCGGCCATTGCAAGACACTTTCAAAGATGGGGCCTCAGTTCAGACGGCCCGGGAGACCCTCCATCTATATTCTATCAGACCGGGCTTCTTGGTGTTTAGGCACAACGGTGCGGCGCTTTTCATGAGATACAACCCGCATCGTTTCGCCCAGCAACTGAGCTACAATCAAGGGGTACCATTGGAGGCTTTCTTACTGAAACCTGCTGCTACTGAAGAAGGGATGGAGAGCGCGCTGCATCACTTCATGCGTCTGAATACGGGTTCTCATTTTTTCATCAGCGAGCCGGCTTGCGCCCTACGAATCCTCAATGCATATACAGAGTGGTACAATCATTCGACGGGCGCCGTTATAAAGGAAGAAAAGCGATTGTTTGTCGACCGTAAGGGTGTGCCTCCCGGCAGCGACCGCAAAGCTCCTCTATTGCCAAGGACCCTCGTAGTTCCTCCACAGAAAGATGCTAGAGCCGAACCACCGCGTGTGCTGAGTCCTCCACGCGGATTGCCGCTTCCTGATACAGCGGATGCGCCACCAGCGCCCTGTGCTCCAGTAGAGACGGTAGTTATGGCTTCGCCGGAGTCTGGTGTGGGCACGGACATCGGGACCCGCCGCCCCAAGGTGCCTGCAAAGCGCAAGTCGATCCAGGGTGCACCCAGGGCTGGTGGGCAGAAGAGGAAGAAGAAGTCGCTCTTCTCAGTTGACGTTGCGTTCGGTCAGGAACCTCATACTCCCTATAGCGAGGGCTTGGGCGAGTACGAGACCAATAGAGGATTGGTTATGCCACCAGATGACACTGATCTGGCGGCCGCCATCGCAGCTTTAGAGCGATTGGCAAGGCGCGACACATGGCTAGCTATGCTTGCACAATCGGATAATTACTAGTCGCATTTTTTATTGCATCGTACTTTTATTATTGCCTTTGACTAATGCTTTTCCTTTCTTTTTTTTCAAACAGGCATCACCACTGAAGAAGCCATCGCTGCTTCTCTCAAGACTTTTCAAGAGGAAGAACGACTCAGAGCATCCTTAGGCCTCGGTACGTTTCGATTCATTAAGTCTTTATTCTCCTTTTGTTATGGTCGATCTGACCCTTTCTTTTTCTCATCACAGGAACCACAATGCCGGTCCCGCAAAGTGACGCAGAGACTCTTCCCGGGCCAGACACTGATGTTTCGGCCTCTTCGGGGCTACCGCGAGAGACCCGACTTGAAGAGCCGATGAGAGATGCCTTGAAGGCTCTAGAGGAAACTCTAAACGAGGACGACGACACCTTGATGAAGGAAGCGTCGAAGAGGTCCGTCGCGACGGCCTGGGAGGAGAGGAAGCGGTTGATGTTAGTTATATGTATGCCCTAGAGGCCATTGCTATACATAGGATGTATATTGTAGTGGATGCTGGGACATATATAGGGAGGACTTTCTTGCTCGACATGATAGTATGCTATATGGTTGATCTTTACCTTAACGTGTATACTGATTGTCTTTCTGTTACATGTTGGTAAAGCCCTTAGGATCTGTACTTGACTACCTGGACTATGATGCGGATCATACTAGTGGGGACATGGTAGTCCATAAGTACATCCTTCAAAGTCCCTAGTCGTGGGTGTATCGAGACGGGGCATCGATATACCAGAGTAGACTAGCGTATACCTTCTCGACCCATACAGATGGGCGATGGATGATCCCATATCCATCAGTGTTTGACATCAGAGATGATATACGGGTGCTCAGTAGAGACTGGGTACACTGGACGGACTCGTCGAGAACTCCCAGATGGTATTATACCTCACGTCAGATGGCAGTTCTCTGGTGACACTGGTACAGAGTAGTCTGTTGACCCGAGATCGTCATAGAGTCTTGTGTGGTTCCCACTGTGCTTTGATTTCCATCTTACCACGTCCAAGAGGGCGTGCAAAACGGTGGTTTTTGGGTACAGTCCCGAGTCACATGGAGGCAATGAGCGATAGGAGGGGATTCGTCTCTCCCGGTATAGGGAGTTGATGTTGCGCTGTGTTCGATTGGCTATAACAGGAAATCCCTGGCCAGGGTTGCTGAGATTTACTGGTAAGTGTTACCAGTAGTTTCTCGAATTGTTATAGACCTCATATCGACACGACTTATCGAGCTATTGGGGTCTGACGTTTACCACCCCTAGGCGAGATATGCGACATATCAGACGATCAGACCGGACTGTACGGTAGTGTTACTGGTTGGATTCACTGGAGTGTAAGCGGGCTTGCTCGTCGATCTTCAGATCGCTCAATACCCGGGTGGCCGTTACGTTTAGCAGACCGCTTGCGGCTTGTGGATGCTTGATATGATCATCATCTGCTGCCGGCGTATTGACGAGTCTTTAGAGTCCTACACAGAGGTTTCCTGGCTCAAGCAAAACGAAATAGGAGCGCATATGAGATATGTGCGGGACCGAGAATAATACCAGTATGTGATACTGTATTCGATTCTCGCGATGTGACATTGATCGGTTATATGCGATATAGCCGGGTTATCGGATCAAGTGTTGATTCGATAAGTTGTTACTAATAATACCAGTCGGTTATGTGCGACATGACCGGATCATTGAATCAAGTGTTGATTTAATGATTTAATGCATAATAATATATTTGATATATTACTTTGCATTAACTAGTATCGGTTCACTTTAAATGGATTTTCTCGCTCGGGTGTGCACATTGTATATTCGATATAGTTTTGTGCACTTGCTTGTATCATGTTTGATGATACATGCCTTATGGTTAAGTGTAAAGAATTAAACTATAGTTAAGTGGGTGATTAGGGTTTTTGATTTCATTTTATTCATTTATCTTTTTGGAAAAAGAAAAGGCAAAATGAGGAAAATGGTTGCTTTCTTTTGTTCATTCATGAACCTTCATGAAGACTTTGACTTATTGACCATTTTGTCTCATGCTTAACCCTAACCACTCACTTAAACCTTAGTTAACTCTCTACATCTAACCATGGTTCATTATATGATAAGGATTGATTTTTCTTTTCTATTCTAATATTCTTATCATAATAATTATCATCTTCTTGCTTTCTTCTTCTTCTTCATTTCAAGAAGAAAAGCTTGAATACATCAATGGTGGATTGATGATATGAGTGAGAAATCCAAAACTAAAGTCTACCCACTTCCTATTTCTTCATCCTCTACCTCTTGCCAAGTAGTAGAGTGTGTTTCCTTCACAAGTTTTCAAGACTTGGTGAAGGTGGAGCTCGATCTAGTGATGCTTCGACGTAGATCATCTTCGGCACGTCGTCGACGACCTAGCCCGTCCATTCTCCGATGAAGCCGACGCTAGAGCCCGGATTTGATTTGGACAGCGGAGACGACCTCATCTCGGAGCCGTGGAGGTGGAGGACCGGATCTACAAAGGTTGTATATCCGTATTCTCATAGTTAAGTGTTAACTAGTTAGCTTTTTCGCCTAGTTTTCTAGCAAACGATCCGTAGTCGGGTTTCTCGGCACCGTTAAAATTTATAATGGCATGTTCGATGCCTTGCGAGACCTCATTAGGGTGCCTAGGAACCCTACAGTGGTATCAGAGCCTAGCTAGAGCCTTAGGCGAAGTCCAGACGAAGTTTGAAACCCGAACGAACCCGAAACCCCAAATCAAATGTGCTCTCTGTACTTTTTCTTAAAACAGGGATTTTTCAGTATTAAAAATATGTAGAAATATCAGCAGGAAAATATAAGAGTAACTGTGCAATTCGTAACCCTAATTCTATTAAAGCGCCGCGTTTCCGCGGCACAAGCATGGCTCGTGCGGCGGAACCGCGGCCTGTTTGTCGTTTTGTGAGGTGATGTTTGCACAGTAACTCCTATTTAACAGTGCTGGTTTTCCTGGGTATTTTTAATATTTATTCAAGAGTTGTTTTTTCTGGAGTTGTTTTGGGGATTTGGTGTTTCGATCGGGGTATCAAATTTTGTCTATTTGGCTTTCCGGATAAATTTTAGAATATGTTAAAAAGTTCGACCGGATATAAATACCCAATTTTTCCCCTGTCGGGAAATTTCCATGTGTTGGATTTTTCCGTAGTTTAACGATGTTCTAAGTAGTGCAAGTAACTCGATGGACCCTCTAGAAGACAACAAACCTTAACTCGATTATGTGACCGTCTTGAACTGCCCTTTGAACCTTCGGGTTTGGGGCAGTATGGCGTGCCACATGTGAGGCGTTGGCTTGACCCTTCTACGGCTGGACCGTTGGTACTGAGGCACGAACTGAATGTTGTTAGACTCATATTTTATGTGTTGATCTGTATCGGGAAAACTTGGGTGTTCGATTGTTCGATCGGAAAGTTTAACATTTTCTGTTTATCTGGAATGGGATACAATAATTGGAATTCACAAGAAGTTATGAGATAACTGAATGAATGTTATAAACATAGCAATTTAGTCTCACTTGATCGGTTGCCACGGAATTTTGATGTGATCAAAAGTCCGTCGCAATCACGTAGCGTACGCGGATACTCGCCGGGTAAACTTAATAGACAGCCTCACTCCATAGCCCCGACCAAGTGACTGTAGGAGAACCCCGTCGCCGAAAGCATCCGTCCGGGTGCTCGCGGTAGCGGTGTTCCGCCTTGGTGCACTTGGTCAACGGCGTCGAGGGTGCAACCGCCTACTAAAGTTTGCGACGAGCATTCGATCAGGATGTCGGGAATCTTGTTGAATTGCCCGACTTGATATTGAAAAGTGTTTTCGATTTTGAGACTAAAATGCGGGGTTTATAATTATTAGGCATGCGATGTCTAAGGAATTCATTTGATTAGGCATGCGATGTCTATGCAGGTTGCGGATTCCAACTGTTGTAGTTTTACACTTTCTTTTCTGTGACCGTAAGTGTAATATGTGATATCGCCGGTTTCGTTGCTATATGTCAACGACAATTAGGATGCGCATATTTACTTACGTTGATGACATGTGATGTTATGTGTTGCTGGATATGTTATATTGGATCGTCGTGTTTGAATAGCCGGGGGTTTTTATGTGAGATGAGTGTTTTTCATTTTCATTCATGTAAAAACTTGTATGTAATATTCTTTTATTGGGGCGCTTTCAGGTTGCGGAAGTTGTCACCTCTTGTATATTATTTACTTTTCCGCACTAGGATAGACCCAAGGAGGGGAGCACAAGTAACCGGGTTCTGGAGTCCAGTGGGAGACCAACTCGAGGGGTCGAGGCCGGGTCTCCTAACTCTAGAATTGGTAGGGTTGCTTGCCGCTCTCCTAGGGGTCTAGGGGTGTGGGTTTGGCTATTCATCACGACCGTGGAATCCGTGTTTTATACTGGCTCGTATTGAAAACACGGACGTCCTAGTATATCCAATATTTCATATGTTTCTTCTGCTGCGATATCTGTGATGTGATCATGTGATGTTCTGTGATAGATACAGTATATAGTATATATGATATATTATATAGACGTTACTTATGTTTTACACCCGCGCTAGCCCTGCCCCGCTCTGTCGTTAGTTACCTAACCTAACGGTGCACGAGGGGACATCGAGGCGAATGCGGATGGCATAAGTGTACGTCGTATTTATCTGTGATGATTAGGTACATAATTGATGGGACTTCATTAATGTGATTAATGAAATAAAAGAAACCTAAGATGTGTAGAATCGAATTTCAAAATAAAACAGGTAGCTACAGTTCTTGCTTTGCACAGCGGTATATGTGATATATCCTGCACCTTATTCGATAAGGAAAGGACCGAGATCCCTTCACCGGGAGTGACTCCTTTAGCAATAACTGGCAGATGCTACACACTCGGTTTGTCTTTTGATTGCTTTTAAGTGTTTTTGCTTTGCACAGTGATATATATGATATATCCCGCACCTCATTCGACGAGGAAAGGACCGACGATCCCTTCACCGGGAGTGACTCCTTTAGCAAAACTAGAAAAGCCTCAAAAGCACTCCATTTTAAAATCATTTGATTCTACAACGATATCAAGTTCATTACGCAATAGGTTTTCAGAAAAACCTGTTGTAGCCCTCCGTCATTTCAGATAAGTAGTAGTTAGTATTCGTGCTACGTTTGTTGGCCTGCGTCAAGGCGTAGTGTGCGGTAGCTAACTGGTGCTTATCTGCATAAGCATATGATGTGATTGGATTAGGGTAGTCGTGCGACTTTGTTGGCCTGCGTCAAGGGTCGTGCGGGTGGGTTTAATTCATTCAGGAAATGACGGGTTGAACTTGACTAGCGGACTATGGTTTGTTGGCCTGCGTCAAGGTCATAGGACGCTAGGGGCAAAATATTATCGGGAATTTCAACAAAGTGTTGAAATTTGCAATGAGATTGCATACCTTCTATGAGATAGTTGGATCCCGATACCCGCTGCGAGTAAGAGTTACTCCTGGGAGAGTTTTATACATTACAATTAGCCGATCAAGTAGGTGTCTAGAAAGGTGTCAACGAGGTTACGCCTCTGGGAAAACGAGGTTTACATTAATTAGGTTCGTGTGAAAGCACAGGGGACCTCCCTCAAAGTACCGACACTGGCCTGGCTGAAAGATTGGCGAACTTGTAGTGTGTAATTAATCCCGGCTAGTCTTTCCTTTTAGGGTTTGAAGGAAGATTTGATAAAAAGCAGTCGGAGCCACCTGATTAGATAAAATAATAACCAATCTATTCTTGCAAGAGCGCACGCTGAGTGTTTTCTTCTCTCTCTCTCCTGGTAGCGACCATATCACGCCTTAATCAAGATAATAATACGGATATTTGACCGAACCCGCTTGTTATACTGAGCTGGGGAACGTTGGTCCCGCTCCAACTTATAAATGTTATAAGACAGAGCAGGAAATTGGGGAATACCAGAATTCCCGTGCAGCCCAAACGAGGAGAGTGCATGATGATGCATCATCTTCGGGTGTGTTCATTATATAGAACTGTTTCTCAGTGTCCTTTACGTCCTGGGTATGTGATACCAGATCAGGATCCCAGATATGTAATCTGTTACATAGGGCTACAGAAAGGTAGAGAACTGAGAACGAGTGATAAGTTTCATGAGGCAGAAAACGGGGCAAGTGTTGCAGCCAAGTCTGTTGGTCACTGTCACCCTGTATTACAAATACATTGATTCTGAACGAATGTTATTAGATACCGAACCTGATATACAAAATCGTATCTATCTCTTTATTAGTAAAGAAATGATAAAATTTTGTATTGTTGGATAATGTTTTCAACATTTCCTATATCAAAAGTTGATCGTATCAGGCACGTTATCTAAAAGCGTTGATGTTCTAAATCAAACTACAGTTCTTAGTATACAGAACACACACAAGAGGAAGAGTTCAGAAATGAACGAATTCTTCTTGAGGCATTGTAGACTAGGTCAGATCAATGTGACCCGACTAGCTAGAGTTACATATAGATGCATATTTAAATCAGTTTGAATTTACATCTTGTGAAACTCGCCAGTCATGTCACAAAGATAAGATGACCATAGCTCTGTTTATTGGAAACAGAGAAAGAGTTAGTGAACTCTTGGGACTGATACATGATGATGTATGTAAGGTCCCCTGTCTACACATGCCAAGACTGGTTCTTTATACTTCATTACATTCTCTGATGATCTTTCGAGATTCAGACCTATGTTCCTGTTGAAACACAAGTCCGAACCTTTTGAGATATTCACAGAATATAAGCGAGAAGTAGAGAACCAGAATACGGGTATAAGTATTATGTCCTATGATGAGATCAAGGAGGAGAATACTTGAGCACGGAATTACTGGACTATTCTAAAGGAGAATGAGATTCTCTCTCAGCATTACTCCTCCGTGTACACCATTGCACGATGGTATATCGGGGCGGAGCATTCACACCCTATATGATAAGGTGTGCTCTATGATGAGTACTACTGAGTTACCTTTTTCCTTCTGGGAGTTATGCACTTATGAAGCTGCATACCTATTGAATAGGATTCGAATCAAATCAGTTGCCTACCACTTCATATATGATATGGAAAGGGAAGAGCCCATATCTTAAGTTAGTTAAGATTTGGGGTTGACCGGCCTATGTCTAAAAGCAAAATCCGGACAAGCTCGAGGCAAGGTCTGTAATGTATAACTGGAAATGTTCCAGCTATACAAACTACAGCACATGATTTGATAGAACCAAAGGATTCAGTAGATTCCAACGAACCTCAGCCTCTCCGCCGATCTAGTAGGGTTCCTCACCCACCAGAGAGATACTTTTTTTTCTCTATGACAGTGGGAGCGAGGATTGCATCATGAGATGATGACCCAACTAGTTTCGAGCTGGCCATCGAGAGTAAGACTCTGTAAGAATGGCTGGATGCTTAGTGATCTGAGATGGAATCCATATACACCAACAAAGTATGGACTTTGGTTGCTATATCTGAAGGGTTAAATCCCCATCAGGAGCAAGTATATCTTGAGAAGATTACTTGGTGTAGATGGAAAAGTTGAGACTTTCAAAGCTAGACTAGTTAAAGGTTTTCGTCATTGACCAGGCGTGGATAATGATGAAACCTTTTCCAGTACCTATGCTTAAGTCCATCCAGATGCTACTTGCCACGGCTACATACCATGACTACGATATCTGGCGGTTGGGTGTCATGACTGCTTTTCTAAATGATGTTTTAGAAGAGTGCGTCTATAAGTACACAGCCAGAGGACTTCGTAGACAGTGGGAGCAGCGGAAACGTGTGCAAGATACTTTATAGGATTAAAGCAGGCATCGCGGAGTTGGAACATCTGTTTTGATGGATTAGTCAAAGAGTTTGACATCATCAAAATGGTAGATGAACCTTGTATAAACAAAAAGGTAGTAGGGAGTATGGTGATGATCCTCGTAGAGTACGTGGATGACATACTCTTGATGGGGAAGGAGTTTCCTATGCTACGCTCGGTCAATCTCCGCTTATCACCATAATTCTCCATATAGGATCAAAATGATACCTTCTAAATCCTGGATTTTGGATCTATGAGATAGATCTGAATGGATGTTAGGATACTCACTAGCTGTAGTGAGATGGTGTCAACCGATCCTGGGGAGAATCACTGGAAGGGTTCCAGGGTGATAAAGACGACTGAGTGTCAGTCACAGGCATTGTCTTAACCCTCAGTAAAGGGACGGTGTGTTGGAAGAGTTCCAAGCTAGATACCGTGGCATACTAGACGATAAAGGCTTGATACATCGCTATTTAAGATGCTACCAAAGAGGCTGTTTGGGTATATATTGGTTCATAAGATGAACCATGTTCCTCCCATTGTGTGACAATGGAGTTGTGGCTTATGCCAAGGAACGAAGGTCCCATCAGTGATCCAGACATATTCTAAGGCAGTGTCACTTGATCATGGAGATGGTTGATCTTCAGAGTGATCGAAGTTTGGAGAGTAGACTTAGAGGACAACACAGCGGATCCACTCACAAAGGCTTGTTCCCAGAGAGAGACTTTTATGGGATGGTTGAGTATGAGATACTGCAACCACTGCTACAGATGGCCCTAGTGCAAGTGGGAGATTGTTAGTTATATGTATGCCCTAGAGGCCATTGCTATACATAGGATGTATATTGTAGTGGATGATGGGACATATATAGGGAGGACTTTCTTGCTCGACATGATAGTATGCTATCTGGTTGATCTTTACCTTAACGTGTATACTGATTGTCTCTCTGTTACATGTTGGTAAAGCCCTTAGGATCTGTACTTGACTACCTGGACTATGATGCGGATCATACTAGTGGGGATATGGTAGTCCATAAGTACATCCTTCAAAGTCCCTAGTCGTGGGTGTATCGAGACGGGGCATCGATATACCAGAGTAGACTAGCGTATACCTTCTCGACCAATACAGATGGGCGATGGATGATCCCATATCCATCGGTGTTTGACATCAGAGATGATATACGGGTGCTCAGTAGAGACTGGGTACACTGGACGGACTCGCCGAGAACTCCCAGATGGTATTATACCTCACGTCAGATGGCAGTTCTCTGGTGACACTGGTACAGAGTAGTCTGTTGACCCGAGATCGTCATAGAGTCTTGTGTGGTTCCCACTGTGCTTTGATTTCCATCTTACCACGTCCAAGAGGGCGTGCAAAACGGTGGTTTTTGGGTACAGTCCCGAGTCCAATGGAGGCAATGAGCGATAGGAGGGGATTCGTCTCTCCCGGTATAGGGAGTTGATGTTGCGCTGTGTTCGATTGGCTATAACAGGAAATCCCTGGCCAGGGTTGCTGAGATTTACTGGTAAGTGTTACCAGTAGTTTCTCGAATTGTTATAGACCTCATATCGACACGACTTATCGAGCTATTGGGGTCTGACGTTTACCACCCCTAGGCGAGATATGCGACATATCAGACGATCAGACCGGACTGTATGGTAGTGTTACCGGTTGGATTCACTGGAGTGTGAGCGGGCTTGCTCGTCGATCTTCAGATCGCTCAATACCCGGGTGGCCGTTACGTTTAGCAGACAGCTTGCGGCTTGTGGATGCTTGATATGATCATCATCTGCTGCCGGCGTATTGACGAGTCTTTAGAGTCCTACACAGAGGTTTCCTGGCTCAAGCAAAACGAAATAGGAGCGCATATGAGATATGTGCGGGACCGAGAATAATACCAGTATGTGATACTGTATTCGATTCTCACGATGTGACATTGATCGGTTATATGCGATATAGCCGGGTTATCGGATCAAGTGTTGATTCGATAAGTTGTTACTAATAATACCAGTCGGTTATGTGCGACATGACCGGATCATTGAATCAAGTGTTGATTTAATGATTTAATGCATAATAATATATTTGATATATTACTTTGCATTAACTAGTATCGGTTCACTTTAAATGGATTTTCTCGCTCGGGTGTGCACATTGTATATTCGATATAGTTTTGTGCACTTGCTTGTATCATGTTTGATGATACATGCCTTATGGTTAAGTGTAAAGAATTAAACTATAGTTAAGTGGGTGATTAGGGTTTTTGATTTCATTTTATTCATTTATCTTTTTGGAAAAAGAAAAGGCAAAATGAGGAAAATGGTTGCTTTCTTTTGTTCATTCATGAACCTTCATGAAGACTTTGACTTATTGACCATTTTGTCTCATGCTTAACTCTAACCACTCACTTAAACCTTGGTTAACTCTCTACATCTAACCATGGTTCATTATATGATAAGGATTGATTTTTCTTTTCTATTCTAATATTCTTATCATAATAATTATCATCTTCTTGCTTTCTTCTTCTTCTTCATTTCAAGAAGAAAAGCTTGAATACATCAATGGTGGATTGATGATATGAGTGAGAAATCCAAAACTAAAGTCTACCCACTTCCTATTTCTTCATCCTCTACCTCTTGCCAAGTAGTAGAGTGTGTTTCCTTCACAAGTTTTCAAGACTTGGTGAAGGTGGAGCTCGATCTAGTGATGCTTCGACGTAGATCATCTTCGGCACGTCGTCGACGACCTAGCCCGTCCATTCTCCGATGAAGCCGACGCTAGAGCCCGGATTTGATTTGGACAGCGGAGACGACCTCATCTCGGAGCCGTAGAGGTGGAGGACCGGATCTACAAAGGTTGTATATCCGTATTCTCATAGTTAAGTGTTAACTAGTTAGCTTTTTCGCCTAGTTTTCTAGCAAACGATCCGTAGTCGGGTTTCTCGGCACCGTTAAAATTTATAATGGCATGTTCGATGCCTTGCGAGACCTCATTAGGGTGCCTAGGAACCCTACAGTTGAGGTGCGAGGCGAAGGCACGCAGGGCTGCTTTGGCCGTGGGAGCAGGCCCAAGCACCGTCCCTCATGCTGATACTCCCTCGGAAGAGCCCCCGGTCGCCTTGTCTACAGCTTACAGACAGGCGGTGCGCGCAAATAGGGAGGCTAACGATAAGTCCACCTCAGGTAATGTATCTTTCAAAATTTTGTTATAAGAATTATAAACCTGTCGATTCTTATATATCTTGTCCTGCAGGGCCAAGTACAACCGAAGGGCAGACGGAAACCGTCGAACCTAAGGGGATAGCGGAAGAGGCACCGGCCGAACCCGAGCTGAAGGTGGGCAACGTCGCCGGGGTTGCTGAGCCTGAGCTGGGGGCTGAGGGAGCTGCACCAAAAAAGGTCGTTGATGCCGAGCCTGAGGTGGCGGCAAATGAGACGACCGCTATAACTGAGCCTAGGGCAGCGGCGGACGAGGCCAGCGACCCCATGGTGACGGCGAATGAGACAATGGCGCCCACCGAGCACGAGGGAGTAGCGGGTGAGGCGGGCATGATTCTTGAGGACGAGCCGGCCGCTCTTTCTCAAGAGTCTGGCAATGCTTCGATCATTGCTCTCCCCGCTTATGGTCCTCCGCCGTCTCCTGGCCTCGCGAGCACGACGACGGCCCCCGTAGAGTCCGGTGATGAAGCCACGGGAGATGGACTCGTATCAATGGAGGAGGGAGACGCCTCCGTTTCGGCTGGCGGCTCATCGGGTAAATTTCAAGTTATTGTCCCTTTTTTTATATCTTGCGATCCTTTCTGACAAGTTTATCTTTGTTTTTAACGCAGGTGCGGCCAGTGCCGATGCTCCATTGCTCGAGGGAGCGCCGTCAACTACTGCCTAGGTGGTGGTCACCTCTCAGTCTTCCCTTGTACCATCAAAGATGTTGGAAGGTATGGATTTGCAACCTATTAGTTTTATCTTTTAGCCGCATAATTTACGTACTAAAGTCGTATTATTGTGTCTTTTCAGGAGTGCTTTTTGATCATCTCTATCAGGTGTTGCTCCCACACTTCTCTTTCCCATCTGAACTCGCTTCTTCCTCCAGTGGCGCTAGTGAGTATAGTTTCCAACTGATGTCTTTCCTTTTTTAGTGATGGAATTATTTCTAACTTTCCCTTATCCTGATTGCAGTGCTACAAATCGAAGGAGGGGATGAGAGATCGGTCGCGCCACCGGCCTTGCCGCCCGCTGCAGCTGGTACAGTAGACTATCCCATCAATGACTTTTTTGTATTTCTTGAACTATCATCTAATCGTATTTTGTTTTTTCAGTTGTCGTTCCGATCCCGGCGCCCTTTGAGTCTCGCGTCATAATGCCGGCAGGCCCCTTCCTGAGACGTCCATCTTCAAAGGGTACTGTAATGAGCTTGGCTGAGAGGATACGTCGAGGAGCTTGACACAGACGCTCTCCCATCTGCTGCGGATTTCACTGCGGAGGTTAACCCGATGCTGGCGGCGCTCGTGACTTTTCATGATGGTGGCGTCGTCGGGCTTTGGGTCAACCACTGCAGAGAAATCGAGGTCCGCCTGCATCAGTCGGAGTTTATACGCCCTGCTCTTGAGACCTTAGCCGTAAGCAATCAAAGAGCAACATGGATCGAGCAAAGCGCTTCTTACTTCCGTCACCTGGAACAAGAAGCGGCTTTACGGCTGAGGGAATGCCAAAAGACCTCGAGCGAGACGGCTCGTCTGCGTGCTGAGGTTAAGGCTAACGCTGCCCAAGTGAAGGCTAACTTCGAGGGCCTCCTGGAACGCATCTCAAATGGGCTAAACCTGAATCAGAAACTCGACGCTGCCGAGCGTAATGGCCAAGGCCGCGAAGCAGCTCAGCATGCCATTGGGGAGCAGCTTGCATCCTTTTTGCAGCAACGGGCTCAAGTGGAGGCGGAACTGGCGGTGGTGACCGATCAGGAAAAGGCATGGAAGGAAGTGCGCGAACAACTGATAGGGCTATTTAAGACGCTTCCTTCTCAGTAACTGCCTTTGTATCAATATACTTGTAAAATTTTTCTTTTTCGAATAAGATGTATCCATTTTTTATTCTTTCGTACGATTCACCTTGTATTTGATTGAATTAATAAATAAAGATACACATTTTTTCTTTGCAATATCTTGTATGCTCTTTTACTTTCTCCCTTTCTCTTATTATCAGCATGCTGTATTAATAAACATGGTTGACAGATAATAGAGTAAGCATCTTAGTTTCTTCAAGAGATAGCGATGGCTTAGGCCGCAGGTTCAGATTTGCTGCCTAAGACTTTTCAACTCTATGAGCCGTGAGGGTCTCATAGAGATTTTTCTCCCTACGGATCGAGAGGATCTCGTAGGTGGATTTTCTCCTTAGGAATCGTGAGGATTCCTAAGTGCGTTTTCTCTTATGAGTCGTAAAGATCCTATAAGAGAATTTTCCCTCTTACGAGTCGAGAGGACCCGTAAGCGGTTGTTTCCCTCCTTATCGAGATTCGACATTGGAGAGTGAGACCCGTGAATAGTATGCAAGAGACTGTTTTAGGCCGACTTGAAGAGTCCCAGTGCTCAGGAAATAAGATTTTTAATCCCTGCTGCCTAAGGCTTTATCTTGCAAGTTGAGACGAATCGGGAAGTTCTCGCGGAGACACTGGTTTCTCTACGGGCCGACGCGAATCAGGAGGCTCTCCTCAAGGACTCTATTTTCCCTGAATTGAGGAGTTTGCCAAGGACACTGGTTTCCCTGGGGTTGAAACGAGTCGAGGTGTTCCTGCAAAGACGCTAGTTTCCCTGGGGGTCGACGCGAATCGAGGTGTTCTCGTCAAGGACACTGGTTTTCCTGAGTCGAAGTATTTTGCCGAGGACGCTAGTTTCCTCGAAGTTGAAACGAATCGGAGTATTCCTTCGGAGACACTGGTTTCTCTACGGGCCGACGTGAATCAGGAGGCTCTCATTAAGGACGCTAGTTTCCCTGAATTGAGGTATTTGCCAGGGAAACTGGTTTCCCTAGGGTTCAAACGAATCGATGTATTCCTGCAAAGACGCTAATTTCTCTGCGGGTCGACGCGAATCAGGATGTTCTCGTTAAGGACACTGGTTTCCCTGAGTCAAAGGATTTGGCCGAAGACACTGGTTTCTTCGGGGTTGAAACGAATCGGAGTATTCCTGTGGAGACACTGGTTTCTATGCGGGCCGACGCGAATCAGGAGGCTCTCATCAAGGACGCTAGTTTACCTGAATTGAGGTATTTGCCAGGGACACTGGTTTCCCTGGGGTTGAAATGAATCGATGTATTCCTGCAAAGACGCTAGTTTCTCTGTGGGTCGACGCGAATCAGGATGTTCTCGTCAAGGACACTGGTTTCCCTGAGTCGAAGGATTTGGCCGAAGACACTGGTTTCTTCGGGGTTGAATCGAATCGGAGTATTCCTGTGGAGACACTGGTTTCTCTGAGGGCCGACGCGAATCAGGAGGCTCTCATCAAGGACGCTAGTTTTCCTGAATTGAGGTATTTGCCAGGGACACTGGTTTCCCTTGGATTGAAACGAATCGATGTATTCCTGCAAAGACGCTAGTTTCTCTGCGGGTCGACGCGAATCAGGATGTTCTCGTCAAGGACACTGGTTTCCCTGAGTCGAAGGATTTGGCCGGAGACACTGGTTTCTTCAGGGTTGAAACGAATCGGAGTATTCCTGTGGAGACACTGGTTTCTCTGCGGGCCGACGCGAATCAGGAGGCTCTCATAAAGGACGCTAGTTTCCCTGAATTGAGGTATTTGCCAGGGACACTGGTTTCCCTGGGGTTGAAACGAATCGATGTATTCCTGCAAAGACGCTAGTTTCTCTGCGGGTCGACGCGAATCAGGATGTTCTCGTCAAGGACACTGGTTTCCCTGAGTTGAAGGATTTGGCCGAAGACACTGGTTTCTTCGGGGTTGAAACGAATCGGAGTATTCCTGCGGAGACACTGGTTTCTCTGCGGGCCGACGCGAATCAGGATGCTCTCATCAAGGACGTTAGTTTCCCTGAATTGAGGTATTTTCCTGGGACACTGGTTTCCATGGGGTTGAAACGAATCGATGTATTCCTGCAAAGACGCTAGTTTCTCTACGGGTCGACGCGAATCAGGATGTTCTCGTCAAGGACACTGGTTTCCCTGAGTCGAAGGATTTGGCCGAAAACACTGGTTTCTTCGGGGTTGAAACGAATCGGAGTATTCCTGCGGAGGCATTGGTTTCTCTGCGGGCCGACGCGAATCAGGAGGCTCTCATCAAGGACGCTAGTTTTCCTGAACTGAGGTATTTGCCAGGGACACTGATTTCCCTAGGGATTGAACTGATCTGTGGCGGCCTTTCAGGTTTTATATAAGTTACCGTCAAAATCGTGAAGCTAGAAATTTGATCTTCGCTTCGTTCGCTGGCACTGCGTCTATTGTATCGAAACGAATATCACAGTTGTCTCTTGGTTGTTGGTGAACCGTCGAGATTTGGCTTCGCTTTCTGGCGGAGCCTGTTGGGAAGGTATGGTTCCCTCTTTATTTGTGCCCTTGGATTGTATACAGGGATCAATGTGATCTCAACTGTAGGGCAAAAGTTTCATTCATTTTTTTTATTGTTTTATTTCCGCGATGCTCTATCATTTCAGCTTTTGATCGCGAAAGTCGCGATTGCCCAATCATTTCGGCTATTTTTCACGGTGCCCAATCATTTCGGCTGTTTATTTTATTTTTACTCGCTGCTTTTTATTGCGAGTTGCCCAATCATTTTGGCTATTTTGTGTGCATACATTTTTACTTACTGCTTTTTTATTGCAAGTTTCCCCATCATTTCGGCTATTTCGTATGCATGTGAGGCCTACTGGCTTTTCGCCGCAAACCTGAAATTAGACACCGATTTCGGCATCAGCATCGCTACAACTGGGATATTGCCAGGAGCGAATCATCATTTGCCTCTTTCGATGTCGAACAAAGGTGGCTTAGCGAACAGGGTTAAGGTCCTGTCGACTAAGGCTTTTGACTTCATGAGCCGTAAGGGTCTCACAAAGGTATTTCTCTCTACAAGTCGTGAGGATCTTGTAGGTGTATTTTCTCCTTAGGAATCGTGAGGATTCGTAAGTGTATGTTCCACTGTAAGTCGTAAGGATCCTACAAGAGGGTTTTTCTCCTTGTAAGTCGAGAGGGCTTATAAGGGTTGTTCATCATGCGTACATATCCCCAGTCACGGATGGGACTTGGTTAGGGAAATGTTTATTCACGCCTGTGGATTGTATACAAGGGTCAGAATTGAACTACTTGTAGGGCAATATCGAAGGTTGTGGAGTTTGCTTAAGCACAGGTTTAGGTCTCTGTAACTTAAGACTTTCAAATCTTATGAGCCGTGAGGGTCCCATAAGAGAGTTCTCCTTACGAGTCGTGAGGATCTCGCAAGTGTATTTTCTTCTTAGGAATCGTGGGAATCCTTAAGTGTGTTGCTCCCTTGTGAGTCGTAAGGATCTCACATGGGTGGTTTCTCCTTACAAGGTCGAGAGGACCCTGTAAGTGTCCTTTAACGAGATTGCGCGCTTTCAGGTTTTCACAAACACTCGCCGGTAGTCCTGCCGTTTTTACTTACGGAGCCCTTTCGGGTTTTCATCCGTGCCCATTTTGCTTATGGATATACCGTTTTTTTATTCTTTTTATTCTCTTCTTTTTTTTACGAGGTCGCGCCCTTTCGGGTTTTCACGAACACTCGCCGGTAGCCCTGCTGTTTTTACTCACGGAGCCCTTTCGGGTTTTCATCCGTGTCCATTTTGCTTATGGACATACCGTTTATTATATTTTTTATATATATATATTTTTTATATATTTTTTTATTCATCTCGTCATTCTAAGGATGCTGGGTAGTAGTTTAAAGACGTTTCGGTCCTTCGTTAGTTTAAGGACGTTTCGGTCCATCATTAGTTTAAGGACGTTTCGGTCCGCCATTAGTTTAAGGACGTCTCGGTCCGTCCAGGAGAAGGAAGGCTACTGCTTATAAAGTTTGAGCTTAGGAAGATAGCGAGCGGACATAGTCGTCGTCATCTATCATTGACCTAGGCGGTAACTCGCTAAGCATAGTATTTCTTTAGGAAGCGACCATTTATTGGCCTGAAAGGCCTTTCACCGTGCATATCCATGAGTAGATAGGCTCCACCCTGGTAGACCTTGTCTATGATGTACGGGCCTTCATAGTTTGGCTCGAATTTTCCCCGCTTGGCGCGATTGTGGATCATAGGCCTTTTGACCACTAGCACGAGTTCGCCTTGGTGGAATGTCCTCGGCCGGGTCAATCTTTCATATGAGCGCGTCATCTTTGCTTTATAGTCCTCCAGATTTTGTTGCGCTATGAGCCGTGTTTCATCAAGGGAATCAAGTTCCTCAAGCCGAAGGTGAGCATTTTCTTCGTCCGTCAGCTCGTAGTGGACTGCCACTCGTAGAGAGGGTAACTTTATCTCGAGGGGGAGTACTGCTTCTGTACCGAATACCAACGCATATGGCGTTGCGTTCGTGGCCGTCTTGAACGTAGTTCGATACGCCCAAAGAGCCTCTTGCAGCCTCTCATGCCAGTCCTTCTTATTTCGGGACACCGTTTTCTTCATGATCTTTGTCAAGGTCTTGTTGAAGGCCTTAGCTAGACCGTTAGCTCACGGATTATAAACCGAGGAATATCTCCAGTCTATATTGTGTTATGCACAAAGCGACTGATCTTGTGGCTTCTGTAAGCTAGCCCGTTATTGGAGATGATCCGTCGCGGAGTTCCAAACCGATATATGATGTGCGTCTTGAAGAAATAGAGGATATTCTCCGTCTTCACTTCTCTCAACGGTACTGCTTCTGCCTATTTGGAGAAGTAGTCAGTCGTCGCCAGGATGAAACGATGTCCTCTGGACGATACTGGTTCGATGGGACCGACTACGTCAGTTCCCCACATTTCGAATAGCCAGCTAGCCACCGTTGGATGGAGTGGATTTGGATGCTGGTGGATAAAGTCCCCATGGATTTGGCACAAGTAGCATTGCTTCGTATATTCGAGGCAGTCCTAAATCATCGTGGGCCAGTAGTAACCCATCCGTTTAATCTTCAACTTCATCTTTGGGCCTGCTTGGTGAGAACCGCAGAGTCCGTCGTGAACTTCCTGAATGACTCTTTTTGCCTCTTCATGTCCCAGACATCTCAACCACAGATAATCAAACGACCTCTTGTCCAGAGTATCATTGATGAAGGCGAAAGACAGAGCTCGTTTCATAAGTTGATGTCTTGAGGACGCATCTTCGGGCGTTCGACGATATTTGAAGTAGTCTATAAAGACTTCTCTCCAATCCTCAGCCTTTTCCTGATCTTTTATTTGCAGGGTCGTCTTCTCAGTCGCTCCTTTTTCTTCAGATGATTCCGGAGATATTTCTGCTGGGGCAAGCACCCGACGGCTTTGTATCACGATTCTGACGTCAACGAGGTTCTCGTCAGTCAGTTCTTTAGCGAGCTTGGCCAACGCATCCGCTTTGCTGTTTTCCTCGCGCAGTATGTTTTCCAAAGTGTAGGAAGGGATTTGGGTCAACAATTTTTGCACCTTTACGCCGTACTTTACCAATTCTGGTTTGCACGTTTGGTAGTAGCCGTTTACTTGACTAACGACCAGCTGGGAGTCTCCGTATATGAGGAGGTTTTCAATTCCCATGTCAATGGCGATCTCGAGGCCTGCTATTAAAGCTTCGTATTCGGCTTCATTGTTTATCCTCGGTTCTGTTAAGGAGAAAGCAAAGCGCATTACCCTCCTTGTGGAGTTACAAAGATGAGTCCTACCCCCGATTTGATTATAGGGGTACTTTATTTGCGCTTCTTCATGGAAGATGCTCCATCGAAATAAAGCTCCCATCGGGTATCACCACCGTCGATCGCATCAAATGCATGTTCGTCTAGAAGATCGCAATTCAGAGGAGAATCGGCAGGTATCGGATGCTCAGCGAGGAAGTCGGCGATGGCCTGGCCTTTCACCGCCTTGAGAGGTTGATACGTTATCGAGAACTCCATCAAGAGCAGGGCCCATTTAGCGAGTCGTCCCATTAATATGGCCTTCGACATTAAATATTTATGGGGGTCCACCTTCGAAATGAGACGGACTTCATGTGCCAACGCATAGTGTCTGAGCTTTGTTATCGCAAAGATCAATGCCAGGCAGTGTTTTTCAATAGGGGAATAGTTGCTTTCTGCCCCCAGTAGAACTCGACTCAAATAATAGAGTGCTCTTTCTTTCCCTTGATCGTTCTTTTGCGCCCATAATGCGCCTAAGGAACGTTCGAGGGCGGTTGTATAAAGAATGAGGGGCTTTCCCTTGACCGGAGCAGCCAATACTGGCGGGTTCTGCAGGTATTGCTTGATCTTGTCTAGCGCGCTTTGGCATTTTTGGTCCCAGACGAACGGGGTTCCCTTCTTCATCAGGTGGCTGTAAGGACGGCACTTGCCTGAAAGGTTGGCTATAAATCGCTGTATATACGTGAGCTTCCCTTGGAGAGACCGCAGCTATTTGAGAGTCCTTGGCGGAGGCATTTCCATGATCGCCTTGATCTTTGACGGATCTATTTCGATATCTCGGTGTCGGACGATGAATCCTAGGAATTCGCCTGAGGAAACTCCGAATGCGCACTTGAGAGGGTTCATCTTCAAGTTGTATTGTCGAAGGCGTTGAAATACGGTCTTCAGATACTCGAGATGTTCCTCGTATGATCTTCTTTTCACCACGAGGTCGTCGATATAGCACTCGACGATTTCATGTATGAGGTCATCGAAGATCTTCGTCATGGCCCTCTGATAGGTGGCACCGGCGTTCTTTAGACCGAAGGGCATAACCTTATAGCAGAATATACCTAGCGGAGTCCTGAAGGCGGTGTGCTTCTGGTCTTCGGGATGCATCTTTATCTGATTATACCCTGATGAGCCATCCATGAAGGAGAAAACCTCATGAGTGGACGTATTGTCTATCATCAGTTCGGTGACTGGCACTGGGAAATCGTCCTTCGGGCAAGCTTTATTGAGATCCCGGAAATCCACGCATATGCGCACTGTCCCATTTTTCTTCATTACCGGGACGATGTTGGCGATCCATTCAGGATATTGAACCTCCTGGATAAAGCTAGAGTCGATTAGCTTCTTGACCTCGGCATTGATACTCATCTCAAGCTCGAGCCGCATTCTTCTTAGCGCCTGTTTGACTGGCTTGACGTCCGGGGATATCGCCAATTTGTGCACAGCAATTTCTGGATTTAGTCCCGGCATTTTGGAATAGTTCCATGCGAAGCAATCTCTATGCTGCATAAGCACGTCTTTTAACGCAGCCACCCTTTCTTTAGATAGAAGCTCGCCAATGAATGTCGGTCGCGGGTCATTCGCCGTCCCCAACTTAATTTTCTTGAGGTTATCTGCAATGGTATGTATTCCGTCCTCCAGCTCTTTCGGTGCTGGTGGAAATTCTGAGATCACCTCATCGTCGCTGTTTTCGAAGCACCAGGGAAGGTCATCCATATTCTCGGGCTCTTCTTTTGATATTGTTATCATGTGACAAGTACGAATTCGTTTCCAAGACCAATGTGGAGCTGGTTCTGCTCTCGTGGCTTTGAGTTCGTGCTTCTGTGGCGGCGTTACCCTCCAGTTGTCAAACAGAGCGAACTTGCCAAGCTGATACTAATCTTCGACCCAATTCTTGAAGGTGAAGCAGTCTTCGAGAGGATGCCCTATTACTCAGTGATAAGAGAAATAGTTTGGGTGAGAAACTTCGCCTGCTTGTTCGGGATGCTTGGACTCCGGCAGTATAAGCATCTGATGTTTTATAGCTCGGTCAAGTATCTTCTTCGTCTTTTCCTGGGGAAAAAAGTATGCTCGACTCATCTTCTTCATAAGGGACAGGTCTGGCTCGCTCGATTCCCGCTTGCATGGCTTCTTAGTCCCGCTTTGTTGCTGTTGAGCGCCTTTTTCTCCTCTCGACTTATTTCTGCCTCTGCGTCGAGCCTTTTTTATAATAGGTTGACAGGGAGCGGCATTTTCATCTTTCACAGCCTGTTGGAGGAGGCGTTGCGTTTTGGCTTTCTCGTAGATGGCCATTTCGGGGTTATGATCGTCTCGGAATTTTTGACCAGCTTCCCTTATAAGCTTGTACATTTGCTCTTCGAACGACGGACTGGGCACTTTTGCATCTGGAACTTTTACTGGTTCAGGATTAGCGTCCTCCCATTGAGCATCCGCTTCTTCATCGAAGTCATGCACGACGTAGCAGTCACGGAGTAGCTCTCGTTTCTTGGACCGAATGTATCCAAGCCCGATTGTTTCCATTCTCCCATTAGGCAACTTGTGCTGAGTCCCGGGAACGTTCCATACCCTGTCATAGAATTTGGCTTTTCGAGCGGTCTATTTAAAGGATATCCCTTGGCGCTTTAGCAGCCTCTTCAAGCCTTCTGTATAATATCTGGGGAGACGGATGGGCTGAAGTCTGTCAAGCGTAGGATCCATACCGTGCCAGATTTCTTTCTCCACTTTGGTTTCTTCAGAGTGGTAGAATAGAATTGCATTTTTGCCTTCTCGCCTGGGAGGGACATAGAACGTCCGCAGCTCCTCTACGCTGTAGATATCAAGTGCATCCAGTTCTTTATGGTGTTTAAGTGGAACCATGGCGACTTGTAGACTTTTCTCTTCGTCAGCGGACGTTTGTATTGAAGGTCGAGCAGAGAATATAGCATGGACCTCATCTTCCGAGTCACTACCAAAGATCAACGTAGGAGCAGATGGTCTCGGCTTGTTGTATTGGGGCGGACCCGAATAAACTATCTCCTCTTCTTCCTCGGCTTTGTTCTCCGGCTTGTGACACCTGTCCGTGTCTTCGAAATCCGGTAAAAAGTATTTAGCGTCTTCATATTTGCGGACTTCATTCACAGAGAACGGGTTCAGTTCTCCCATCGCGATATACTCGAAACCATCCTTAAAATATTTCATACACTGATGCTGTGTAGAAGGTATGATATTATACTCGTGTAACCATGGTCGGCCGAGCAGAGCATTGTAGCACGTCTTGGCGTCTATGACGTGGAACTTAGTGTCCGTGACGAGTAACCCAAAGCGTAGCGTCGGTATCACAGACCCAAGAGTTCTTGATGATTGGGAGTCGAACCCGGAGATGGTGATCTTGTCCCGTGCAAGATGCTGGACGCTCATGCAGATTTCCTTTAACACCCGCACATTGAGGAGATTAACGGAAGATCCATTGTCGACCAGGATTTTTCCTATCTTTATATCATGGCAGTATCCTAAGACATAGAGGGGGCGATTGTGTTCGCACGCCTCAAGGAGAAGGTCTTCATCACCAAAAGTGACATCGGCCGTGTGCACTTCCTCCAATTCATCCTTCATCTTTTCTTCGGCCAGGAAAGCTTAGAATTGCTCCGGCTCCTGTAGTGCCTTGATTAATGAATCTCTCACCTCTTTTGATAGTAAAAGGGCGTCAAGAATGCTGAGCTGCAAGGGTAGCTTTCTCAGATGCACTAGAACGTTATAATCCACTTTATTTTTCTTCGGCGGGTCCTTGGCGGCTAGCTCTTCCATGACTTGGTCATCTAGGGCGATATCCTCAGAGACCTTTTCTTTCCCTTTATCTTTCTTGTTTGAGGGTCTGAGATTCTTTTCGGGTAGCGTCCGATTACGCAGCCGGATATTTTCGCAGACCTTCGGCTCTTCTTCTTTTCCCGAGGTGGACTCTTTAAAGAGGGGGCTAAGAGCCAGCTCCTCGTCAGAATCGCTCCTGAATGTGAGCACTTGCGATCCCCCGGCGTTAACCATGCGACAATTGCCGGTAGTTCTGTTAAGCCCCTCGGTCGTATTTTTCCTCTCCCGATGAGTTTTGCGCTTTTCCCGCTTAAAATGTTGTCGGTGAGCAACATATCCTTGCCACCATCTATTGAAAGCTTTGCAGTCTTCGGTGGGGTGCGAAATCTTCCGATGATACAAGCAGTAGAAGGGGTGCATTTCCGCTTCACTAGTAATGTTTCTTTCTGAGGATGGTAGCTTCATGCCCATTGATATGGCCTTAGAAAACATTTTCCTCTTCTTGAATTTGCTTTTATCCGCGGTGGATGTATTTTGCTCCAGCGGGAGTGTCTCAACTCTTTCGTCAAGTTGGTGGCGCTTGGCCCTTTCAAATATGGCCTTCTCGCGTTCCCGATCAGCTTTACTTTTCAACATAGCTTCATTGAGGAATGCGTCAATTTTTTCATCCGATGGCCCCAGAATTTCTGGTTTAGGATCTGCCCCTAGCTTTTCAGTGCAAGGAGTTTCCTCATCGTCTGTAAACGAATGGGAGATCATATGACAGCTCGCCACGTATTCCTCAGATTCATCCGACGAACTGTCTCCCTCATCTTCCTCTTGAAAGAAGTGGTTGAGGAACTCTTGGAGCGTAATGGGAGTCCGTGCTTTCTGGTGGTACTCCTCCAGTGCGTCAATCTGCTTTTGCAAGTCCGTGCGCTTGTCGCTAGGCTTCACGGGCTTCTTGGATTTCTTCTTTTTCTTCGCTGAAGATTTTGACGGCTGGCTGAGAATGCTTGGGCCACCACTATTGCTCTTTGGAGTTGGGTGCGGCTTCAACATCCCTTCAATGATCTGAGGTTCCAACGGGTTCTTCCACCTGATCGCTGTGCATGTTTGAAGATCGTTCAGCATCCTCTTTGTTTTGGCTGATAGCACGACCTCCCATAGAGCTTCTTCAACGAGAAAGCACGTTGCCCCCGGTGTATTCATCCTTTTAGAGGTGTGAGGTTGCGGCGGATTCACCTTCCATCTGTAGGACAACGCGAACTTGCCCTGTTGGTATTGGTCTTCAATCCAATTTTGAAAGACGTAGCAATCTTCGATCGGATGGCCCAGTACTCGGTGATAGGGACAGTAATTAGGATCATGGACGTCGTTCGGCTGCGATGGACGTCGTTCGGCTACGATGGAGGTCTTGGATCCGGCAGGTTTATGAGTCGGTTGCGCAACGCCAGCTCAAATAATCTTCTCGTTTTATCTCAGGGAAACGAGTAAGGACGTCCTAGCCACTCCTCAAGGGGTACGTGCAGACGCATATTATTTTGACAGACAGCCGGTTTCAAGTTGCCCGGCTGTTGTTGAGCATTAGCGACAACGATCGCTTTTCCCTTCCCCTTCTTGTTTCGAGAATCCGGCTTTGGAGGAGGCGGTCTATGGCCCATCTGGTCCATTTGAGCTAGCTTGTCGATCAGGGCCTGGAAGGTAGTCAGCTTGAAGAACATCATGAATTGTGAGATGGTCGCTTGTGGATCGAGGGTTCCCACAAACATGCCTACTGCCGGAGCCTCTTCTATGCGTTGCTCGCATTTTGACCATAAGTTCCGCCACCGTATAGCATATTGGACCCACGTTTCACCTGGCTTCACCCTGGCATTAATCAATGTCGTTATCGGGGTGCGTTCGCTGGCGCTTGCGAAACGCTGGGTAAACAGCAGCTCCATCTCCGCGAAGGTCTTGATAGAGTCGTTTGGGAGCTCGGAGTACCACTCGAATGCCGTATCCGATAAGCTACCAACGAACTGGCGAAGTAACAATTTATCATCACCGCCAGTGTTGCCGCAAAGCGCCCTGAACTGGGCAACATGCTGGTGGGGATTGCTCGTCCTCTTGTAGACATGAAATTTCGGTATTGTATAGCCCGGCGGGTACTTTATCTGATCGTACCATCTCGGATATGGTTGTCCCGTTTTTACGATCTGGTCGGTTGCCTCAGTCGCCTGATGAACCCGGATCTGCTGAGCTATATTTTCGTCCAAGTCAGCTTTGGTGATTGTCTCCTCTTTGGTTGTTGACAGAGCCGGTGGAGGATTTGACGTTTCTCCCCTGTCGTCTTCAAGGACGATCGAAGGATCTTCTTCAGAACGAGGATCTTGTTGAATCATCATACCCACCATGTCCTGGAACAGGAGGGCCATTCGCTTTGTGTTAGCCGCTTGTTCAGCAGCCTCTTTATCCTTCTTTTCCAGTATCCGACGAATGAATTCAGCGTCAGTTTCTTGTTTCTGGCGTTGATCCGAGGACGCTTCGGGGCTTTCTTTTGTCCCAGTGAGTGCGGCCATCGCGTTCATCATCTCCTGGAGCTTTTGCTGTTTCTCCTGAGCTTTGGTCACTGACCGTGTAAGCGGTCTATGACCTGTACATGTACGACTGTCCTCCTTTCCCGACGCCATATATACAGTATAGACTACAATGCCCCCAGACTTAGGACGTTTAGGCTTACTGTCTTTGACATTTGCCGCGGGCGTGGGAATTTTCTCCAGCCTCCTCTTATGGGCCGTTGAAGTTGAGGGAGCCGTTGCAGCAGGCACCCTGATGGTGGCCGTCCTTTGTTGTTTGTCCGGACGGTTCTTTTCTTCTTTCACTTTTGCCATTTCCTGTTGGCGAGAGTGATTTTGGTCGATTACCGAGTCCTGAACTCTCCGCCAGACTTTATAAATTTTGGAGGACAACCGTTGAGGGGGCTGCTCCAGCTTTGTTTCTGTAACCTTCTCCGCAGGTGGAGGAGATCTTTTTAGTATAGAAGTTGGAGAGTTCTTACGTACTCTCCTAAGTGGTTCAAAGCTGTTCCCAGTTGGAACAGCAGTATTAACTTCCACCACTGGAGCAAGTGGAGTTAGCCTTAAGGGGGAGTTGCCCCCGGCCTTCCTTACTCGGCGCCAGTGGCGACGTCGAGCATGACGAGCCGTTGGGGCTGGCTCGACGACAGAGACAGCTTCTTCTTGCCCCCTGTCTGAATGAGGTGTTGCCGGTGTCATCCTTTTAAAGACTGACGTTGTCCTTTGAGTAGCGATATTCAATCTGTCAAAGACAGATTCTCGAGTAGGAGCAGGAGCCGGAATAGTCAGCCTTGAAAAGACTGACTCTTTAACAGGAGAAGCCGCCTTGACGACTTTACGAGTAGGGGTGGCTCTCTTCCTTGGGACGGCCATTTCAGGGTTCATGGGCTTCTTGGCGGGCCCATCAGGGTCTGGCTCAGCATGGCAAAGACAGAGGCTGCCGGCTTGATATTGGACGACCCGTTGAAAGGGGCCGTTGTAGCAGTGAGCTGATCAAATACCGACTTCTTGTGCGCTTCTGGTGCGGGCACTGGCATGGTGAAGCTTGCAGGCGGGAGCATGGTCCCGAAAAACAGACCGGTGGTGGCCTGGGTCACCTGGCCCACCGGCATGACAAGGATGGAGGCCACTTGAGGCTCATAGGCTACACCTCCAGGTGAGGCGGAGCGTTGGTTGCACTGGCACTTTGAGCAGCTCGAGCAGTTGGAGGCCATTGATGCTTGATTTCTACGCCAGGCAAAAGACCAAATCTTAGTAACTTGAAATCCAAAGGCAACCATTAACAAACCGCGATTCGTTCGCGAAGACGACACACGAAGTGTGGAGTGGAAAGAGGAAAAGGTCCCACCGGGCGTGCCAGAATCTGTTTACCACCGGATGACGCGGTGGAGACGCGGTATGCGTCTTGCCTGAAATTCGAGGCAGATGCTATTTGTTTATATCCGTCCACCTCTCCGAAGATGCCAAGTTGATTTATGGCACCATGTATCGGAGGTTTAGACGGACGCGGCCGATGTAGCAGACTTCGTCAGATTCCCCCTCGCTAGAGGGGTATTTGATTGTGGGGAAGCTCTTCCCTGCAGGCACAAGCCCTTGCAGTTAATTACGCTACCGCATCGCGGTAACCACTTTCTCCTTCTCCCGAATTTCACTTCGTATCGTGTGTGTTTGTTTTGCTTGTGGTTGCCCGTGGATTGTATACGGAGACTAAGTGATGCCGTCGCCCGTAGGACGTGGATTAGTCCAAATCCATGTTTACTTAGATTTGGCTTTGGTGTTTTAGTTTAAGGATACTTTAGCCATATTGAGGCTAAGATCAACTTAAACTTTTGTTAAGGATACGTTAGCCAAATCTTCAGACTAAAATCAACTTAACGGGATCGTTTGGATCCAACAAGAGAGCGATTGGCTCTATTGTTTAGTTTAATGACGTTGCGGTCAATTTCCAGTTTAGGGACATGGTGGTCCATCATTTCCATTTGGGTATGAACATTAGTTTAAGGACATTTCGGTCCAACATTCCCATTTTGGGATGAATATTAGTTTAAGGACGTTTCGGTCCACGGGTTTAAGGACCCCGCAGTCCGTATCGATGTGTGGTTGTCGGGACCCGTTACCTCTCTGACGTCGTTGAAGGATTACAACGATAGGTGTCAGAGGTTCGGAGATGTACCCTTGAACCGGATGTAAATTGTTTTAGGAGAGCAGTCTTGCTCAGTCAATTTAATTTGAGAACTTACGGCCATGATTGGGCTAAGTCCAGTTGAAGACGTTCAACGTTTTTATTTTTGGCCTATTAGGCCTGTGCTAGGGCTTTGCCCCTGTTTAATAATGCACTGCATTTTATTTTGGCCTGCTAGGCCTTTTTGATTTGGGATCAGTCCCTTTGTAAATGATGCAGAGCATCTGTTTTTGTTTGGGCTCTGCCCTTTTTAAAATAATGCATTGCATTATTTTAGGCTTGTTAGGCTTTTTTAATTGGGCTTGGCCCTTCTGTAAATAATGCAGCGCATTAATTACTTGACAGTGGCTTGTCAGGCGCTTTGTGCCAATTATTGAGCGCAAGCGCTTATGGTGGTGACACGTGTCACACTCTGGTGAGGGCAAGCGCAACAGCGCAGTGCGCTGCGCCAGTGCGCTGCTGACACGTGGCGCGCTCTAGTGCGCTGCGCCAACTTCAGAGAGCAATGCTCTATTATAAAAGCGCATAGCGCAAGTTATTCTGATGCTGACACGCGGTGCTCTCTGGTGGCTTGCGCCAACCCAGGAGCACAACAGTGCAGTTTTATCAAGTGCAAGGCAATATTTCAATAACTTGATCCAATTTTGGATTCAAGAAAAGAATCTTTAAGATTCCAGAACCAATGGTTCATAAAAAAGTGCAAGGCACTGTTATTATTTATTTTTTTATTGAAGATCATTGATCTTGTTCTTAGATCAATGATCTATTCAGAAGAAGTTCTTCTTGAATAAAGGTTTTACCTTTTTTCTCTTTTTCTCAAAATTCTTCAGAGTTCTCTCTATTCTCTGTGCTGTTGTTTTTGATCTTGATGTTGATGATGATTTCTTAATTAGGGTCTAGGGGCCTTTATATAGTGCCCATTAATTTGTTAAATTTATTAAAGAGATCATTCTTTGAGTGATTTGGGGAATTTTCCCCACCGTTGGATTTTGATCCAAGGGCTTCTGTTTTACAGAAGACAGTCTTCTTGTTTTAACAAGAAGAGAAAGATCTTACTGGAATTTTAATTCTGTTTGGCGCAGATGCACCAGCGCTTGACACGTGTCACGCAGCGCACAGCGCAGCGCAGCTGCGCTTGCGCACCTGCGCTGACACGTATCGCTCAGCGCACAGCACAGCGCAGCGCAGCTGCGCTTGCGCAACTGTGCTGACACGTGTCACGCAGCGCACAGCGCAGCGCAACTGCGCTGACACGTGTCGCGCAGCGCAACGCTTGCGCAACTGAAGCGTTGCTTCCTTTAATTTTTGTTTTAAATAGAGCCTTGCTTTGATTGGGCGCGCTGCCTTGGGCGCTGCGCTAATCGTATCAGCTTTTGACACGTGGTGCGTTGCGCGCAGCGCAAGGGATTTGTAACGTTACTTCAATTTTTGAATTTTGAAATTCAAACAGAGCTTTGCTCTGATTGAAGGAAACATTGAATTATTGATATGCTTTAATTTTCTAAAAGAGGAAAGCCAAGTTATTTCCAAGTTCACACTCCACTCTCATTTTCTTCAAGTCTTCTTCTTCTTTCTCTAAATCCTTAAAGCTCTCATGTGTTGAGAATCCTAGGGTTCCAAGAGACAAAGCCCTCTATCTTTCACTCTACACCCTCTAGGACTTCTAGTTTAGCGAACTAGAAGCCGCAGTTATCTCGGATTTGAGGTTGGAGCTTGGACTATAAACTCTCGGGTGGATCGTCTTTGACTCGAGGAAGCCGACGAGGAAGCTTCGATCCGTTTCGATCCTCGGAGCCTATGATGAAGAGGAGGATAGCGAGAAGACCCGAAGGACACAATACTACGAGGTATAACATTCATCCGAGTACTTAAACCTCTAGTAGTTAGTTAGCTATGGTTTGTGATCGATCATTGGTTCAAGTCGGTGTTGCGAAGCCCATAAAAATTATTTTGTGCAATTTCCGCCTCCCCACGAACACACGGGGTGCGCGACATCGACTTACACATACCAGCAACAGACCGCCAGGTACTACAATGCTCAGGTCAAACACCGAGCGTTCAAGACAGGAGACCTAGTCCTTCGCTGCAATGAATTTGACGACCAAGGGAAGCCAAAAAAATTCTCTCAGAAGTGGGACCGCCCATTCCTCATGACCGAAGTATTGCCCGGAGGAGCTTACCGACTCCAAGATTCCTTAGGTCGTAATTTTCCGCATCCATTCAATGCAGAAAAGCTTAAACCGTATCGATGAACTTGTATCCTCTTTAATAATAAGATTCCTGCTTTTCGGTAATTTGAACTTGTTTTTCTCGTTTCCAAGCTAAGACTTCACCAAGGCCGACAGACAGCATCCTGCTCGTCGCACCCATTCACAACGGGTATATTCCTACCCGACCTAAGCTGTGAATCCTAAGTCTTCGCATGAGTAGACTATTGCTCGGTTCGGAGGCACACATATTCACAGCGAGTAGATTCCTACCAGACCTAAGCTGTGAATCCCAAGTTCTCGCATGAGTAGACTCTTGCTCGGTTCGGAGCCATACCCATTCACTGTTGGTAGATTACTACCCGACCTAAGTTGTGAATCCCAAGTCCTCACATGAGTAAACTCCTTCTCAATTCGGAGGCACACCCATTCACAGCGGGCAGATTCCTTCCCGGCCTAAGTTGTGAATTTTAAGACCTCACACGAGGCAAGCGGACAGCATCCTACTCGTCGCACCCATTCACGGTGGGTAGATTCTTACTCGACCTAAGCTATGAATCTCAAGCCTCGCGTGAGTAAACTCCCGCACGGTTTGGAGGCACACTCATTCATAGCGGGTAGATTCCTGCCCGAACTAAGTTATGAATCTTAATACCTCACACAAGGCTGGCGGACAGCATCCTGCTACTCATACTCATTCACGGCAGGTAGATTCCTATCCAACCTAAGCCGTGAACCCCAAGTCCTCACGCGAGTAGATTCCTGCTCGGCTCATAGGCATATTCATTCTCAGCCCGACCTGAGCTAATGAATTCTAAACCCTCTACTCATCTAACCTCTTCTTTAAAGGGTGAAAGGAAGGGATACCGGCCTAATGTTGACCTTACTCATATTACCTAGTCTCCGGAGGGTGAAGAGGAGACACCGGTCTATCTATACTTGGAAAATAAAAATAAAAATTTTCAAGAACAAAGCGAGTCCGAATAAAAGATACAAACACATTGCAGATGAGTAAAAAGGTCTTCATTGATTTCAAAATTGAAGCACAAGGTATTGTGAGCTCCTCAGCTTTACAATACTTCATGTAGGCTTACAAAAGAAAATAAAAATGAAAAATAAAGAAAATGGGGGCATCAGGGCTTCTCCTCGGGAATGGCCCGCTCATCAATCTTCTTCGTCGACCATCTGAGCCTTCTCGGGGGCGGCCTCCAGAGCCGTAACCTCATTAGACTGTGGAGGAGCAGCAGCAGCAGTCTCAATGATGGCCGAATTTCTGTCTCCGCCCCTGGGCTCTTCCTCGGAAAGATGGTACCACGCGCGGAGCTCTTTGTCGTCGAGCTCGGGCAGAATCTCCTTGATGGCGTTGAGGGCATTGTGTCACCCTGCGACCGTGGCATCGGCAAGGTTAAGGTAGAATTGATCGGATAACTTGTAGTTTTATACGTCCTTCATCGCTATCTCCATGGCCTGCTTCACCGCATCCTCGGCTGCCCGAGCCTTCCTCTTTGTCGAGTCCTGCTGCCACTTCATTGCGTTGAACAGCTAGGTGATTTCGCCGGCTTGGGCCAGAAGATCCCGGTTGGCCTCGTCGAGCTTCGTGGCCTTCAGCTCCTCTGAAACCTTCAGTGACTCAAGAGAGGCGGCATTTTCCTCGGCCTCCTTCAGCTCAGTGAGGAGTTGTTCTTCGCATGACGAAGCCCTCTTCGCTCTTTTCATCACCGGGGCGACTTCTTCAACCTCTATGGAGGCCAACAGGGCGCGATGCTGGAAGACCTGTGGAAGGAAACAAAAAATATTATTCGGGAATAGAAAAGAGGAAAAATAAGTTGAAAGAAATTTAAGTACGAATTTACCAACATGGAAAACCTCCTGAGCAATAGCCACGGCATGGGCACACACGGTTCCCCTCGGGATCTTAGCTCTCGCACTCTTTTCCACCTCCATCAAGAGGCTGTCGGCGAAGAATAGCCAAGACGGTACCTCATAATTGAGCCCGCTCTCAAGGGCTTGCTGCCAAGCTGACCCGCGCCGAGGAGACGGCTTCTTCTGCCTCTTAGCCCGGGGCTCAGCCGAGGAAGGAACCTCCGACCTCTCCCGGGGAGCCAAAGCCCGGGGTTTCTACCTCCCATTTCCTCAAGACTCCTCGGGGACAGGGACCGGGGTAGGTGTGTTCTTCGAGGCCGGCGCCCGGACGCTTCCGCTCAGTGCGTACCTGGATGAGCTTGCACCGCCACCCTTCTTGGCCTGCTCCTTGGCAGCCATAATCTTCGATTGGTCCATAGGCTCTACAAAGAAAAATGAGGAATGATTAGCGACAATAAATAGCAATGATGTAAAATCTAAATTGGATGGCTAAATTAGACTCACCTGAGTATTGCATGGGGCTAAACCCCGCCCAACTCAAGACCTGCTCGAAAAGCAGGGCATCGGTCCTCTAGAGTAGCTCCCATTGAGATATGGCCCTCGCTTTCAGCGTGTTCTGTTGGATATGTATGCCCTAAAGGCCATTATTGTATAGTACTAGTTTGTATAATACATTTTGGAAGCTTGGGATATATACACGGATTTACGACAGTCTTGCTCAATATAGTAGTATACTACCTGGTTTGTTTCTATCTTAATATGTGTATATGTTTCTTTTGACATATCGCTAATACATACTGATGGAGCCCTCAGGATCTTTGCTTGACTACCGGCGTTGTGATGGCGATCGCACTAGTGGGAGCTGGGTAGTCTATAAGCACATCCTTATTTTAGTCCCTAGTCGTAGGATTATCGAGACAGGGCATCGATACTCCAGAGTAGACTGGTGCATACGCTTCTTATCCTATCAAGGGAGATGGTCTGTCCTACAGCCATCAGTACGTCGTACTGGAGATAGTATTCAGGTGCTCGTTAGGTTACGAGTACACTGGACAGGACTCATCGGGAACTGTTGGTTGGTATTATACCTATCGCCAGTTAACAATTCCCAGGTGACATGAGTATAGCTTAGTCCGTTGACTTGACACTGTCACTTCGCCTCGAGTGTATTCCCACTGTTCTTAGATTACTACCCTACCACGGCTCTATTGAGTCATGCAAACAGGTAGTAGTTGGGTGCAGTCCCGAAGCACTTGGAGGCAGTGACGGTTAGACAGGATTCGTCTCTTCCGGTATTGGGAGTTGATATCGCGTTGTGTCTAGGAGAGCCATTGCACATAGTCGTCCCTGGCCAGGGCAAGAGAGATTTACTGGTAGTGTTTCCAGTAGTTTCTCAGGATGTTCTGGGCTACACTCCGACACGACTTGTACCGCTATTAGGGGTCTGAAATTTACCATCCCCCTAGGCCCGACATGCGATACTCTTAGACGAACAGACCGGGCTGTACGGAGATTGTCAGATTCTGGCTCAGTAGGAGTTCAGATGGGTTCACCTCATCGGTCTTCTTATTGGCATCTACCTGGGGACCATTACATACAGCTAGTACCGCTTGCGGCCTGTGGTTAAACCCACTGCCAGCGTAGTGTCGAGTCTTTAGAGTCCTACACAGAGGGTTGTTCGCCTTTGGGCAAAACAGAGTAGAGGTCGCATGGTTTTGCGACGGGGTTCGTTCACATCCGCGCACTTGTGCACGTTTAATGTCCGGGCAATTATTACTAGCGGGCTTTGGTTTAAGCCGGATCCTAGTATTTGTTTTGGGATTGGTTTTGTCTCATTGTATTCATGTTCCTTGGAACACGGATGCGGGTGTGTATGCACAGTTGACAGAGGCAGAGGAATCTCATTAGGGTTTTTGACCGTTGACTTTTTCTAAACCCTAATGAGAATGAGAAATATGATTAATAATATTAATTAAAGATAATTGTGCCATGGTTGAGGTTGGGTTGACCATTTGACTTTTGTTGACCATTTGACCATGATGATTTCTTTTGCAAAGATGCTTCTTGAAGCTTGCAATTAGCATTAAATGTGAAATGATAATGGTCATATCAACTTACTATCACAATTTTCCTAATTATTATTATCATTCTCATATTCTCTCATACGAGAGCATGGTTGTAATTTTTCTTCTCATTCTCTCTTGCTCATTCTCTCTCTTGAAAAAGCTCCCCCTCTTTCTCTCTCCAAGCTCTCTTGTTTCATGTGTTGAAAAGCATGAGCTTTGTGAGATAAAACCATTAAGACAACTCTTTACTCATTCTAGAGTTCTTAGTCTAGCAATCCAAGCACTCTAGTTACCTCTTGGTTGAGGTAGGAGCTCATGGTAGAGGCCTTCGGGTGGATCTTTCTTCGGCAAAGAGAAGACGAAGAGGAGGAGCCGTCTACACCACTCCAAGGAGCTAGCAACAAGAAGAGAAGGAGTTCAAGAACTAGGTATAACTTTCTATCATAGTAGATAGAACTCTATTTTTTTGCTAGTTAGGTTTATGGTAAAGATCCCGGTTAAGGTTTATTCTAGCGCCACGTTCGTTATTGCTACGTAATTTTTGTTCCGCATTTAGCCACGGAAGTTGGCCGGGGTGCTAGTGTAACCCTTCATGGTATTAGAGCCTACCCATAAGCCCTACTATCTAGTTTTGCATAAGGTTAAAAACTCGATTGACAAATTTTTCTAAATCACGAATCTATGTTCATGAGCTTGCTGTCGATTTTCGAAGTTGTCCTAAAATTTTCTGAGCATCTTAGAATTACATGCAGGTGAAACTATAGCTACAGAAAACATTTGGGGGCCTAACTCCAAAATTCCGCCGCGTAAAGTGAGCAGAATGGCGGATTTGGCGGCGCTTCCGCGGCGTTTTTTTGGCTACAGGACCCCAAAATATTTCTGGAGCTCTAGTTCATGAAAATTTGATATTTGTGATATATGGTTTTGGCCCGGGTTTATTTGAGTGCTGGATTTGCTTTTGGGGCCAATTTGGAAAAGTTTAGTCGATCGAAATTTTAAAAATGTATATTTTACAGTACATTCACTTTTATCTGCGACCGGGAATGTCACTCAATCGGTAAAACTTGTCTGATTGCTATATGTTCTTTTAGACGGGTTTTGCGAACGTGACATTCGCGTTGATGTTGTGTGCTTGTTCTGTGTTTGTGGTTGGATAGTCATGATGGATAGCAAGTGTTGCAATGTTTGTAGTACAGTTTAAATTCATTTGTACATTTGTTAATGCGGGGCGAGCGTCCGACATGTGGACTGCCGTCTTTGCCGGGGTGTATATTTTTTTGGGGCACGACCGGGTTGAGGTTGATGTCACCGTTTGTACATATTATTTTCTCTTTCTGTACTAGGATTACACCGCGGTGGAGTGCACGAATAGCCGGGTTCTAGAAAGGAAGCAAGCCCGCATCTCATGGAGTTGAGACGGATGGGGCTTCTTTCTCATGGCGTTGAGACATAGTAGGCTTCTTTCTCGTAGAGTTGAGAAGGAGGGGGCTTCATTCTAGAATTGGCGGGCTATTCGCCGCACTCATAGGGGGTACAGGTTTTCATTGCATAGGTTATCCACACGACAGGGAACGTCGGGTTTTATTTGTGGCTCAAATGAAACCCGAGGCTCCAAGATTATCCACCATTCTGTATTGTTGGTTGTGTTTCTGTGATGTTGTTTACTATCATGCCTGGGACGAATGTCGTATATACTTATATATATATACTAGTAGATGTTGTATATGTTTTACACCCGCGCTAGTCCAGCCCCGCTCTGTCGTTAGTTAAGTAACCTAACGGGTGATGACGGGGCCCAGTGGCGAATGCGGATGGCATATACGTACATCGTATTTTCGTTCTTTTCTGGTGTGGTAGGTTACATTGATGGTACAGCATTAATTTTGATTAATGCAAGTAAAAAAAACCTAAAAAGATGTTGTTGGAACCAAGTTTTAAAAACAGACATTACAGACGTTCTCTTTTGCTTTGCACAGTGGTATTCAGTTTGGAATATCCAGCACCTCATTCGACGAGGCAAGGGCCGAGATCCCTTCACCGGGAGTGACCCCTTGAGTAAAAGTTTGTGTCAACATAATAACTTCACTATAGTCGATTATTCTTGCTTTGCATCGTGGTATTCAGTTTGGAATATCATGCACCTCATTCGACGAGGAAAGAACCGAGATCCCTTCACAGGGAGTGACCTCTTTAGCAAAAGTTTTCGCCACTATATATTTTAAAAAGGTTATCAGGTTCCTTCAACGATATCAAGTTCATTACGTTAACGGGTTTTCGCCAAAACCCAGCCGTAGCCCTCCGTCATTTCGGATTGGTATTGCTTAGTATTCGTGCTACGTATTTCGTACTCAGCCGAGGCGTAGTGTACGGTAGCTATGTAATATTTTTCTGTAGCATATAATGCGATTGGATGGGACAGTCGTGCGGTCATTTTGGCTCAGTCAAGGACTCGTACGGGTAGGTCTAATGCAATCAAGATAATGACGGGTTGAACTTGACTAGGATCCTTTGATATGTTGGCTCAGTCAAGGTCACTTGGGTCCTAGGGGTAAAAACCATATCGGGAGTTTCAAAAATACAGGAAACTTGCAGATTCAGCATACCTTCTGGAGTGTGGTGCCTAGAGCGGATTCCATCTAGGTCATCACACAATGATAGTTGGATCCCGATCCCACTGATGAGTTGGATTACTCTCGGGAGATTATTTCATTTAACAATCAATGCTATAAACCAAGTAGGTGTCTAGAACGGTGTTAGCGGGGCTACGCCTCCAGGGAAAAGAGGTTATATAATTAAGGAACTTCGCGAAAGCGCTGGAAAACCTCCCTCGAAGTACCAACACTAGCCTGGCTGAAAGGTTAAGCAAGTATTGTGACGTGCGATTAATCCTGACTAATTCTTCTTTTAATGGTTTGAAGAAGAATTTGAGGAAACAGTGGGAGTCATCCTGGTTAGATAAATTAATAAACCAATCTAATCTTGCAAGAGCGCACGCTGAGTGTTTCTTTTCTCTCTCTCCAGGTAGCAACCATTTCACGCCCTAATCAAGATAATAAAATGTATCGCTTGATCGATCCGAATTCTTATTCGGGGATGGGGAACATCGGTTTGGCTCTAACTTATGATGGCAATCGTAAGTATGAGTAAGGGAAAGAGGATTGTATGGATTCCAAGGAGACCCAGTTGAAGAAGAAGCATAGCTTTGCATCTACTTCAGGTGTTCTTGTAATTGAGAACTGCTTTTTAGTCAGCCCTACCTCCTGGGTACTTGATACCGGATCAGGATCTCATATCTGTAATTTATTGCAGGGACTGAGAAAAAGTAGAAAAGTTGCACCTGGTGATATGTACCTCAGGGTAGGGAACGGAGCACTAGTTAATGCTGCAGCCGTCAGTGAATATCACCTAGTGTTGCCAAATGGCAATACTATGATTTTGAACAATTGCTACTATGTACCTTCCATGGTTTGCAACATCATATCAGTTTCTTTACTCGATAAAGATGGATATAACTTTGTTCTTGATAGAAATATCATGAACATTTACCTTAATAAGGTACTGGTTGCAGAAGGTACAATGTGTAATGGTATCTATGTTCTAAATCAGAATACAGTTCTCAATATATAAAACACACGCAAGAGGAAGAGTTCAGATACGAACGAATCTTACTTATGGCATTGTAGACTTGGTCATATCGGAGAGAAAAGACTAAGTTGCATAAAGATGGACTCTTGGATACGTTCGAGTTTTCATCTTATGAAACTTGTCAGTCTTGTCTCAAAGGAAAGATGACCAAATCTCCGTTCACCGGACATGGAGAAAGAGCAACAGAGCTCTTGGGACTCATACACAGTGATGTATGTGGTCCGATGTCTATACATGCAAGGGGTGGGTTCTCGTACTTCATCACATTCACTGACGATCTCTCTAGATTCAGATATGTGTATCTTATGAAACACAAATCTGAAGATTTTGAGAAATTCAAGGAATTCAGAAACAAAGTAGAGAACCAGACTGGAAAAAGTATCAAGATCCTCCGATCGGATAGGGGAGGGGAGTACTTAAGCATGGAATTCCTAGATTACTTAAAAGAGAATGGAATTCTCTCTCAGCTTACTCCTCCTTATACATCACAGCACAACGGTGTATCGGAGTGGAGGAATCGTACCCTATTGGATATGGTTCGCTCCATGATGAGTAGTGCCGAGTTGCCTCTTTCATTTTGGGGACATTCGCTTTTGACAGCGGCATATCTCTTGAATGATGTTCCGTCTAAATCGGTGCCTAAGACACTATTCGAGATATGGAATGGTAAAAGGTCGTATCTTAAGCGCATTAAGATATGGGGTTGTCCGGCCTATGTAAAAGTACAAAATCCGGACAAACTTCAGGCACGTTCAGTTTTATGTAAATTTGTGGGATATCCTAAAAACTCTATAGGATATCTGTTCTACCACACCGAGGAACAGAAGGTGTTTGTATCTCGCCATGCCACTTTTTTAGAGTGGCAATTTCTTGCAAAAGAAACTAGTGGGAGTTCGATAGAACTGGAAGAAATTCAGCGACCACAAAATGAAACTGAAGATTTGACAGAACCTCAGGATTCAATAACCCCAGACGAAGCTCAGCCACTCTGCAGATCTGGTAGGATTTCTCATCCGCCCGAGAGATACTACAGTTTTCTCATAGAAGGGGATCGAGAGGATTGCATCTTGGAAGAAGATGACCCTACCAGTTTCAGGCAGGCCATTATCAGTAGGGACTCTGGTAAGTGGCTGGATGCTATGCGATCCGAAATGGAGTCTATGTACACCAATAAAGTGTGGACCTTGGATATTGCTCCACCTGGGGTAAAACCCGTTGGATGCAAATGGATCTACAAAAGGAAACTTGGTGTAGATGGGCAGGTGGAAACCTATAAGGCTAGACTTGTTGCAAAAGGTTTTCGTCAAAGACCTGGTGTGGACTATGACGAAACTTTTTCTCCAGTGGCTATGCTCAAATCCATTCGAATCCTACTTGCCATTGTTGCCTTCCATGACTATGAGATCTGGCAGATGGACGTAAAAACGGCTTTTCTAAACGGCAGTTTAGAAGAGTGCGTTTATATGGATCAGTCAGATGGTTTTGTAGACAGTGGGAGCAGCGGTAAGGTGTGCAAATTGCTTAAATCCATTTATGGACTAAAACAGGCATCGCGGAGCTGGAACATTTGTTTTAATGAAGCAATCAAGGAATTTGATTTCATCAAGAACGAAGATGAACCTTGTATTTATAAGAAGATTGTAGGACGAACTGTCGTGTTCCTAGTCTTTTACGTGGACGACATTCTTTTGATAGGAAATGATATTCCTATGCTACAATCGAACAAGCTATTCTTGTCACAACGGTTCTCCATGAAGGACCTGGGTGATGCCACATGCATACTGGGGATCAGGATCTACAGAGATAGATCCAAGAGATTACTGGGACTTTCGCAGTCCAGGTACATAGAGACCATACTAAAGAGCTTTAGTATAAATGATTCCAAAGGCGGTAATATACCAGCATTGCACGGAATCACCCTCTCCAAGAAGATGTCTCCCAAGACTGACGAGGAGAGGGTTTGCATGAGCACTATACCCTACGCTTTGGCGGTAGGATCTATAATGTATGCAATGCTATGTACAAGACAAGATGTAGCTTACGCGCTGAGCGTGGTGAGCCGGTATAAGTCAGAACCAGGTGAGGACCACTGGACGGCAGTGAAGAACATTCTCAAGTACCTGAGAAGGACTAAGGAGATGTTCCTGGTTTACGGTAATGAAGACCTCAGGGTCGAGTCCTTTACCGATTCAAGCTTCCAGAGTGACAAGGATGACAGCAAATCTGTCTTGGGTTTTGTGTTTACCCTCAACGGAGGGGCGGTGTGTTAGAGGAGTTCCAAACAGGATACCGTCGCAGACTCGACGATGGAGGCTGAATACATTGCTGTAAGCGATGCCACAAAAGAGACGCTCTGGATGAAGAAGTTCATTAGTGAACCTCAGGTGGTTCCGTCCATTGTTGACCCAATACCTTTGTATTGCGATAACAATGGGGCTATAGCTTTAGCGAAGGAACCACGGTCCCATCAGAAGTTCAGACACATCTTAAGGCGGTATCACCTAATCAGGGAGATCATTGATCGCCAGGAGATCGAGGTACGGAGAGTGGACACTAAAGACAACACGGCGGATCCATTCACAAAGGCCCTCCCTCAAACACAGTTCGAGCGACTTTTTGAGCTATTGGGTATGTGGTACGCCAGCAGCTGGCCTTAGTGCAGACCTTGGGTATGCGGTACACCAATTACTGGCCTTTAGTGCAAGTGGGAGATTGTTGGATATATATGCCCTAGAGGCCATTATTGTATTGTACTAGTTTGTATAATAAATTTTGGAAGCTTGGGATATATACACAGATTTATGACAGCCTTGCTCTATATAGTAGTATGCTACTTGGTTTGTTTCTATCTTAATATGTGTGTATGTTTCTTTTGACATATCGCTAGTACATATTGATGGAGCCCATAGGATCTTTGCTTGACTACCGGCGTTGTGATGGCGATCACACTAGTGGGGGCTGGGTAGTCTATAAGCACATCCTTATTTTGGTCCCTAGTCGTAGGATTATCGAGACAGGGCATCGATACTCCAGAGTAGACTGGTGCATAACCTTCTTATCCCAGCAGGGGAGATGGTCTGTCCCACAGCCATCAGTACGTCGTACTGGAGATAGTATGCAGGTGCTCGTTGGGTTACGAGTACACTGGACAGGACTCATCGGGAACTGTTGGTCGGTATTATACCTATCGTCTGTTAACAGTTCCCAGGTGACATGCGTACAGGTTAGTCCGTTGACTTGACACTGTCACTTCGCCTCGAGTGTGTTCCCACTGTTCTTAGATTACTACCCTACCACGGCTCTATTGAGTCGTGCAAACAGGTAGTAGTTGGGTGCAGTCCCGAAGCACTTGGAGGAAGTGACGGTTATACAGGATTCGTCTCTCCTGGTATTGGGAGTTGATATCGCGCTGTGTCTAGGAGAGCCATTACACATAGTCGTCCCTGGCCAGGGCAAGTGAGATTTACTGGTAGTGTTTCCAGTAGTATCTCAGGGTGTTCTGGGCTACACTCCGACACGAGTTGTACCGCTATTAGGGGTCTGACGTTTACCACCCCCTAGGCCCGACATGCGATACACTTAGACGAACAGACCGGACTGTACGGAGATTATCATATTCAGGCTCAGTAGGAGTTCGGATGGGTTCACCTCATCGGTCTTCTTATCGGCATCTACCTGGGGACCGTTACGTACAGCTAGTACCGCTTACGGCCTGTGGTTAAATCCACTGCCAGCGTAGTGTCGAGTCTTTAGATTCCCACACAGAGGGTTGTTCTCCTTTGGGCAAAACAGAGTAGAGGTCGCATGGTTTTGCGACGGGGTTCGTTCACATCCGCGCACTTGTGCATGTTTGGTGTCTGGGCAGTTATTACTAGCAGGCTTTGGTTTAAGACAGATCCTAGTATTTGTTTTGGGATTGGTTTTGTCTCATTGTATTCATATTCCTCGGAACACGGATGCGGGTGTGTATGCACAGTTGACAGAGGCAGAGGAATCTCATTAGCGTTTTTGACCGTTGACTTTTTTGAAACCCTAATAAGAATGAGAAATATGATTAATAATATTAATTAAGGATAATTGTGCCATGGTTGAGGTTGGGTTGACCATTTGACCATGATGATTTCTTTTGCAAAGATGCTTCTTGAAGCTTGCAATTAGCATTAAATGTGAAATGATAATGGTCATATCAACTAACCATCACAATTTTCCTAATTATTATTATTATTCTCATATTCTCTCATATGAGAGCATGGTTGTAATTTTTCTTCTCATTCTCTCTTGCTCATTCTCTCTCTTTAAAAAGCTCTCCCTCTTCCTCTCTCAAAGCTCTTTTGTTTCATGTGTTGAAAAGAATGAGTTTTGTGAGATAAAACCATCAAAACAACTCTCTACTCATTCTAGGGTTCTTAGTCTAGCAAGCCAAGCACTCTAGTTACCTCTTGGGTGAGATAAGAGCTCAAGGTAGAGGCCTTCAGGTGGATCTTTCTTCGGCAAAGAGAAGACGAAGAGGAGGAGCCGTCTACACCACTCCAAGGAGCTAGCAACAAGGAGGACCACAACAAGAAGAGAAGGAGATCAAGAACTAGGTATAACTTTCTATCATAGTAGATAGAACTCTATTCTTTTGCTAGTTAGGTTTATGGTAAAGATCCCGGTTAAGTTTTATTCTAGCACCAAGTTCGTTATCGCTACGTAATTTTTTTCCGCATTTGGCCACGGACGTTGGCCGGGGCACTAGTGTAAAGCCCTTCATGTTCAACACTCAAACCTTCAGACAGTCCGCCCGATACCATTTTGTCAACACCGACGAATTCTCTCCCACAAGGAGACCGACGAAAAAGAACTTCTCCTTCCACTCATGGATGGAAGAAGGGACGGCCAACACTCCTGACCCGACCCACTACCCCTAAGCTTCCTAAATGAAAGGTACACCCATCTCGGCTCATCTTTGTGAGTCCTGGGGTGATTTTTGTAATAGAGGAAAGATCGAAGGAGTCCAGGGCTAAAAGGGATCTCCTCAATCTTTAGCCGAACCAGGAACCCGAGGAGAATCCTATACGAGTTCGGTGCTAGCTGGCCTAGGATGAGTTGGAAGAAATTGAAGACATCAAAAATCTCAGGGAGAAAAGGAAGACGCATCACTCCCAGGAATGCTTCCAAATATAAGGCAATCTCGTTGCCCCACACTTGGTCTGCTCGTTCATCCTTCCCGGCTAAATGAAATGTATAGTCGGTTGGGATGTGAAAGCGAGCTTGGATATCCGTGAGCCCACTCTTCCCGCTCAACACTGAGGCAACGTCTCGAACGTTCTTGATACGCACCTTAGAGGCCTTCTTGGCCCCTCGGCATTGGGGAACAGGGGAATCACCACCCCTTAGGGGCGAACCTGACAAGGCAGAAGGAGAGCTTTCTCGGTTATCAGAAGACAAAGAAGACTCACTGGACTCGGCTTTAGAGAACGAGGTCTCACCGTCGGACTTTATTCTAACTACATTTCATATGGGTTCAGAGGAAGACATCTGACCTGATTCAAAGAAGGAAAAAGCTGACGAAAGGACTAGAAACCGACCTAAAATTAGGAGCGCCAAGCAATCTAGAAAGAGTGGAAGTGCAAGTGAGCGAAAGTATTTGCTGAAGGCTGAGCACCCCTATTTATACCCTCATAAAATATGATACGACGGTCCAGGCGATACCACATCACAGCTGACCATTGGATGCCTTACTCTCACGCAGATCCGAACAGCCGAAGTGACGTCCTACATCTGCGGTCTAGATGTCTCCGCATGGCACGAAATCGACGGTCAGCCCGTCACCATGGCGACCCGAGCAAACGAAATGGAATCATCTGTTAAGCAATCCACTGACGTCATCCGAGAATACGTGCGAAAATTAAGGCGCACAATGAACGCCATGTGGACACGGAGATCAAAAAGACATAACCGCCAAACTCCATGTCATTCCCGGACAATCCACCGCAAATATTTCTCGGCAACAAGCCGAACAGAAAAGACTAAGCAGACCACTCTCGACCCGACCTATAAATAGGTCGAAACGAGAGTGGAGGCCAATGATGATACTTGTAAGTAGGGATTCCCCTGATCACGGAACGTGGAAGATGACGTGTCACCCATGTATGCCAACTAGACTTCTGGAGGCTACTGAACTGGAAAAAGTATAATGCGAGAGGAACATTTCTCGGTACCTCGCCTCCGAGGCTTAGTCCGAGGAATAGGTTCCAACCTCTCGGAGCCTCCCCTCTGGGTGCATTCCTTCTTCAACCGACCACCGAACAATAGCTCATCTCCGAGCTATCCTAGAGCTGGACTTCCTCAGCCTTTTTGCCGTCCTGACCAACTCGGGACCGGTAGCGTAAAGCCCAAGCTTTCTCGGACTGAGCTTACTCAATTTCATCTTTACCGAGCTCCCTTGTAATAGCTCTTGCATTACGGCTTCACATCTCCTACCACGACGGAGTCAACCACCCCACGTCTTGCATCTCACGCGAGCGTATCTCTCCATTAATGCGAATGCGATGCATGGGCAAACTGACTGCGAGGATCTCGCAATGGATCGCTTAATGTGACCACTATATAAACCCCTCCTCCAGACGATTCAGATAAGGTAATCCAATACACCGCTATTCTGTCTAAATATTCTCCGGTTCTAATTTGATCGTTGGAGGGTCCTAAGGTGGTTTCCCACCCCGGGACTTCTTTTGTAAGTAGCACGGTGACAACACCGACCAACAATCTCATTGAGATCCATATTTTCTCCAAATCTCACCATTTCATCTCGCTTGCCAGCAGATCGGTGGAGGACAACATCTGAGGGAGATTCCGATCTCCATCAAACGGATTGACCTTTTCAATTGCATTAGAACATTCTTAAAAAAAGAACCATCGAATTTTCAGGAGCATTGAGATAACGTCATTGAACTCAAAAAATGTCATGAACCCAACTTGAAGAGTATTCAGAAGTTGAATGGTATTTTCATAGAAAAATGCTTTATTCGGTTCATCGTACTATTTATTTCATTTGTGTTCTAAATGAGCTAATGAAACCCGCATTTTCAGACACCGTTAGGTCAAGGAGATTTAATCCTGTTATTAAAGTTTGATGGCCTCCCTCTCTCTCAAAAAAAACACTGAAAATTCAGTAGGACATCATAAAATTTACTCAATTAAACAGTATGTCATATTAGAAATTGAATTAATCTTTAATTTTTAATCAATCACATGCAACAAGAATAGAGCAAATCAAGCAAAGGGAAATTCTTTATTTTAAAAGGAGTAAGAGGCCAATTTCTCTACAACAAACTAATAATTAATTCCATTAACATTTTCATAGGTGCTCGAAAAGTATTTGTTATGACAGGCACATTCCGAAAATGTGAAAAAACGAGATGATGTTTCTCAACCTTCATTCGAACAGACCCTGGCACTACTACAATATGGGGTTGCCTTTACGGATACAGCAATCCATAGGGGCAACATTTTATTGCCCCTACGGACTAATCCGTAGGTCCACATGGTTGTCCCTACAGTGGCCTACGTTTTAATTTAAAAATATTAAATCTTAAATTGTTGTTTGGCCCTACGGAGCCGCAAACAAATGCCCTACGGTTCAATTCGTAGGGGCCTGTATATGGGTATTTAATTAAAAAAAGGCACAGAAAAGCCTACGCCTCGATCTCTTTCCCCAATTTTCTCTCAATCTCTCGCGCGTCCTCGTTCCCGCGTCTCGAATTTTCTCATCGTCACCACCGCCATCCGCCCGCGGCCCGCCACCGCCCTCGTTCCCAAAACTTCCTCGTCGGCTTCCTCGTCGCCACCGCCCGCGACTCGTCGTCGATTGCGTCGTCGACCACCGATCTCCTCCGTCGTCTCCTCCACCGCCCGCTATAGGTTAGTAAATCTCCAATTATTTATAATTTTGATAATGTTAGGACTAGGGTTCAGGGTTCTAGTAGGGATGAGGGTTAGGGTTTCCATCGAGTTCAGTTTAGGTTTAGGTTTGGGTTGGGGTTAGGGTTGGGGTTAGGGTTTGGGTTGGGGTTGGGGTTGGGGTTAGGGTTAGGGTTAGGGTTAGGGTTCGTGGTTGGGGTTCGGCCGGGGCTGGGGCTGTGGTTCGGTTGGGGTTGGGGCTGGGGTTCGGTTGGGGTTGGCGTAAGGCAGAGTTTGGTTTTTTGGGGGTGATAGTGGAAAATTTGACGTTTTTAGTCCCAAGATACAACCTTCAGCCATGTTGTTAATCAAAGTGTACTGAGAGGAAGAAAGGGATAGATTGAATTGATAGGCTCGTGCAATCTATAGTTAGGGTTCGGTTAGGGTTGGGGCTAGGGTTAGGGTTAGGGTAGTTAGGGTTACGGTTAGGGTTTAGTTCAGGTTTAGGGTTAGAGGCTAGGGTTAATTTGGGTTAATTAGAGGGTATGGTTAATTTGAGTTAATTAGTGATAATTTGAAAGGGTTAGGATGTTGATTAGGGTTAATTAGGTTAATTTGTGTAAATTGGGTTTAGTTTGACCTGATTAGGGTTAATTAGGTTACTTTGGGTAAATTGGGTTAAGTAGGGATAATTTGTGTTAGGGTAACGATTATGGTTACTTTGGGTTATTTAGGGTTAGGGTTTATGGTGCACTAGTTATTCAGTAGGATACTCGATGATAATGTAAACGTATAACTTTACCGTAAACGCAAGAAAAATTTACCCTAAACTTGAAATTTCAAACCCTTAATAACGAAACGTAAACGTAAAACCTATTCATGTTAAATGTTCAAGTTAAAACCAATATATGATACTCGATGATAATATGAAACTTTCATATTCTCATCGATACTCATATATGAAACTCAAAGCGCCACTTAGTCCCCGTCTATCGGTTAACATACGTTCGATGTTCGTCGTGACATAGAACTATACGAAGATTGTTAAATATCGGATGGTATAGCTCGATACTAACAACCGTCATGTAGTCTATATGACAAGAAGATTCAATCGTATGATAACCGATAGATTTGTCCCGTGTGGACAAGTTAGGAATGTATAAAGCAAACACCTTCATTCACTTGTGTTTTCATCTGTTTCGAGATATTTTGTCGGTACTTTTCCGCCGGTTCTCCGTGTATAAAGATAGATTAGATGTTCATTTCAACGTTATTTCACAGTTTTGAAATGATTATCTATTCTATTACAGTGTACTCGGAGAACAGCGGGGAGGTGCTGCCGAAATTTACTCGAAACGGTTGAAAGCACAAGAGAATGGGTGTCCGCTCTATACATTCTTAATGGGATAGAATCCTTACCCCCGACAGCCCTTGATAACCAATACCGCTTATCATATGTCACAACCGGAGAAGAAAAGATTCATGCAGGTGTTGCATGATTTGAAAGTTCCCACAGGTTTCTCAGGATCATTCAGCAAGAAAATAAAAATTGTGAAGGCAAGATCGATGGCCTAAAAAGTCATGATCACCATGTTATCATGGAGCATCTTCTCCCATTAGCCCTCAGGACTTCTCTCTCCGAATCGGTTGGTCTAGTAATCAACGACCTATGTTATTTTTCAGAGAGTTATGCGCTAAAACACTGGATGTTGTGACACTGGATAAATTAGAAAATTCTATTGCGTTGATAATTTGCAAGTTTGAGCGTATTTTCCCACCGTCATTCTTCGATATCATAATACACCTGACGGTTCATCTTACAACTGAGGCTAAGTCAGTCGGACCGGTACAATATCGATGGATGTATCCCGTCGAGAGGTACATGGAATTTTTCGTTTCGCGCAATTTTTAAAATTATTGTTGTCCGGTATGCCCGTATTTATGTATTCAACATATTTTCTTTATATAGCTCTACACTCTTAAAAAGTATATACGCAATAGAAATCGACCAGAGGGTTCTATCATGCAAGGTTATCTTCTAGATGAAGCAACCACATTTTGTTCTCGCTATCTGGACAAGAACATTGAGACGAGACTTAACCGGCCTCGAAGAATTCAAGACGGGCCATATGGTAAAGCCGATTATAAGAAGGCAGACACTATATTTATCAACAAGATATACCGGTTTATCTTGCTTAAGTGCGCATGTCTTGAAAAAATTAGAGAGTGAGTTTTTTTGGATTAATTGTTATATTTGTGTTTGTGTGTGTATGAAATGATATAATATTAATGTCATAATTTATTGTCGAGAACAGAATTCATTTTAACGAGGTACGTGAGGGGCATCCTGATTGTAATGATGAACGATTGGAAAAATATCATCAGGATAATTTTTGCGATTGGGTTGCAAATCATGTAAGTTATTCGAATAACATGTTATTGCTATCAGTTTTAATCTAAACTTATATCGTTATGTATTTATCATAAAATTTGTTTTGTTAGATCCACGATCCGAACTTGTCTGCATCATTAGAGAGTGATTCAAGATGTTTAGCTCAATTTCCTAGTATAGAGATTGCATATTATAAAGGATTCAGTGTCCTTGGATACAAATTCGAAGTTAAGGACATAGAAACATCTAGAACCACTCAGAATAGTGGGATTGCGACGGTAGGATCGGATGGTGTGATTTATTATGGATACTTAAATTGTATACTCGGCATCCACTATCCCGGACGATCAGAACCCTTTTATATATTTCAGTGTACTTGGTACGATACGTGAACCGATACGGATAAGTGGAGAAGCAATCTCAGGACTTAGAAAGATGAATATGGATTGACCAGTGTGAACATACTTCGATTTTACGGTCAGGAAGATCCGTTTATCTTTCCGAACCAAGCGTTCCAAGTATACTACTCACAGTGTTTGAAGCATCCGGGATGGAGTGTCGTATGCCGTTGGAAACCCAGAGATGTTTACAATGTCCCAGAATTCAAGGACAGCGATGAGGATGAAGAAGAGAGAAGACTTAGAGTGCTCCGACCGTCTGTTTCGAAAGACGGGTTGTCTTCGACTGATCATGAAGTTACGTGGGTTAAAAATGATATCGATGATGAAATCCAAGTAGATATGTCTAATGCGGCCACGAAACGAAAAAGGTTACTAGTAATGTTATATTATGACTTCACATTTTACGATCTATACATATATAGTCAATGCTTGTAATGATTGTCTAATGCGTCCATGAACTGTTTTATCTGGATTTGATGACGATGACGGGAGCAGCGAGGGGCGGCAGGAGCTCCAGCCGCGGCACCGGCAGAGGCAGAAGCAAAGGCAGAGCCGTTCTGCCGTCAAGAGAGCTGCGTAGGGAGCTTCGGAGGGCCGGTCTTGCACCCCGATCGGAGACCCCTTCGGATGCCTCCTTCCGTGTGGACTTTGCCACACCTCCAGGTATATTGCATGCATATTCATTTTGAATGTAATATTATAGATATACATGCATGTTCATGTCAAAATTCCTTACATTGTCAATGTTTGATTGTCTAGCTGTTGGTGATGCGTCCACATCAGGGACAGAGGCCACTCCCGCACCTCCAGGTATGTTTATATATCATATAGTTCATGTATATTGATTTAGAATGCTATATCATAAATATACATACATTCTTTTTACTCTTATGTACTTACATCAGAGACAGAGGTCACTCCCGCACCTCCACGTATGTTTATATATCATATACATGTTGGTATGTTTATATATCCTATAGTGTATACATGTTGATTTAGAATGTTATATTATTGATATACGCATTCTTTTTGCAGTTACTTATATAGCTGATACTTGATTGTCTAATTATAGGTGGTGCGTCTTCGTCTGGTGCAGGGTCCACACCCGTCACTTCCATACCCTCCGCTCAGTCTGCAGGTTTGTATGAATAAATATAAAATATTTATTCATTTTACATATCCTTTAAGAATAAACATGAACTTCATGTAATTTTATCGATATTTATTTTCTAGTTGGAGATGCGTCCACGTCCGGGTCACCGGCTGTTTCTCACTGGAGGAACTATCGTCCCGCTCGTGCTGCTACCCGGGCCCAGGCTCATGCTTTAGTCGCCGGAGGTATATATCACACTTAAATTTTCGTTAAACCTTGATTTTTTAATACCACTTTGTCTTAATATTGATTTTCTTGATATTTCTTGTAGACGCAGGGCCTCCCCATCCCGAGAGGGGGACTCGAGGCCTGAATCAGTCCCACAGGCTGAGGCCCGACAGAGATAGGGGGGAGGCAGCATTCTCTTTCTTTTTTACCCCTAATTATCGCTATACCAGCGATTATGCCGAGAGGTTCGGCCGGTATATGGGGGATGAGAGCCGCCTCGTGAAGAACTATCCACTTCACGTTGAGTGGGGCGACCAGCACCGGCGCTCATTCGCCCTCTTCTGGGATCAGACTCGGGTATTAATATGTATTTTCATTTTATTTATCCAATATATTTATTAATAACACTTGCAATCTAATAACATTGTTTTTTTTTGTATTTTCAGTTGGATTACGATTTTCAGCCTGTACCCGACCTTGATCACCCCGGGAGGGTGCTCGATCTTCACGCTCTGTACAATGGCCTGATGAAGAACATGCAGACGAAGGTCCGATACAATAGGAATTAGCTGAAGATCGACTGCTATTCCCTGTAAATGGCAACCCCCGAGGAAGAGAGAGCGGCCCTCCTACATACTCCGGCCTTTGCGAGAGTCGACGTAGAAACATGACCTCTATTGTGCCAATATTTCGACTCCCATTGCATACAGGTATGTATTTTAAATGTAATTCATTGTTTAGTATATAATTTATTTTTTTGTGTTGCTTAATTAGAAAACTAAATCTGAATGTGTTGTGCAGAAACAGGCCGACCAAAATAAAGAGAATAGGAAGTCGGCGAAGAGGGGTCGCCCCACTTATACAGGTGGCTCGAGAAATATTACCCGTGCCATGGAGTTATCGGTAAATTACAATAGACCGGCCTTTGTGATATAATGTAATATTAAGAGTTATTTTCTAATATATGTAAATTTTTGGCGAATTGCAGAGAGCTCAGACTCTGGCGCAGGATGGTACACCGAGCGTGCTGTCCGTGTATCTTGCCGTCCACGGCATCTCGACAGATCCCGCCACGGGCGAGCTTCGATACCCCGACACCGCTACCCAGGAGTATTGCGTAAGTGTTAATATTTATTCAACCCCTATTTGAAATTTTTGTTTTGAAAGATTCAAATTTAAATGATATACTTATATTTTACTGGTTAATGTGGATGTAGGAGCGGGTGGTTGAGCAGGCGGAGGCATCGGGGATCGATTTTACTGGACAGAACGATCCGATGCTGCTGACCCCAGTCCTAGACGCCGCACACGGAGGGCACCACGGAGGTTGGGAGAGAGGCCGGAGACTAGGTCCTAGCAGGGCCCATATGAGGTTGGACTCCACTCCGGCGGTTACTTCCTTTATCTCCCGTGAGCGACGTTTCGAGCAAGAACTGGACACCTTGAAGGCCACCGTTCAAGAGTTGAAGGAGATGTTGGTATGTATACTACTTAATAGTAAAATATTATGTCATATTATAGATAGCAACATATCCAATATTAGTACGTAGCCTGAGCTTCTTTGGTTGTAGACTTAGCTTTGATTAATCATACATACATATCTAATTAAAATAAACTATGGTTTTCCAAACTAGATATCCAAACGAGGCCTAAGTCCCTAAGTATACATAGATTGGGGTTTCGCAATAACCTGATAATGATACGGATTAATACACAGTTCTTACTCGTTTATTACACACAAAATTGAACAGACGTGACAGGGTACATCGGTTGAGCCTCCACATGCATCTCCTTCAGCTGCGGCTCCGCAAGCCACTACCTCGGCTGCAGTTGCGCAGACAACTCCTATAGCTCCACTGTCTGCTCAGACTCCCGCAGCTGCGGCTCCGCAAGCCACTACCTCGGCGGCGGTTGCGCAGACCACTCCTACAGCTCCACAGCCCGCTCAGGCTCCCGCACACTCCGCATTGCTCGAGATATTGACTTAGGGTATATCCGAGGAGCAGGCGCGCCAGATTACGGCGTTTATCAGAGGTGGAGCTGGACCGAGCTAGGGTAGCTTTTTGATTCTTATATTTAAACATGTATTCACTTATATGATACATGTTGTATATATTTTGGACAATATTGATATTGGTGGTGTTTGCGTGTTTATATTGATTTAGATTGATATCGTATTCTGCTTGTTGATTTCTTTTGTATATTATGCGTGAGATGTGATTATGAATACTGCGGTATATATTTTGCGTGTTGATTAATTTTATATATGATGTATATATTATTGTGCACAGGGCGAGAAAAAAACAGACAGCCCTTTTTTTAAAAAAACCTGATAATATGTCCCTACGGATTAATCCGTAGGGCCAAATATTGCCCCTACGGATTAATCCGGTCCTACTTTGCCCCTACACATTTATCCGTAGGGGCAAAATATCAGGATACATGATATTTTGCTCCTATGATCTCAGTAAGAGTGGTTATACTTGTCCCTACGGATTTGACCGTAGGGGCTTAAACATGCCCCTACACAGGTATTAGTACGGACAAAATATCAAGATACCTGATATTTTGCTCCTACACATCTGGACCTATGCATGTATCCGTAGGGGCAAACATTTTGCCCTACGGAGCGTATCCGTAGGGGCAGACATTTGGCCCTACGGATAACTCCGTAGGGACAACTATTTTATTTTATGAACCGATAAATTAAATAACTTTTTTGTCCCTACAGTCTAATCCGTAGGGACATGTGGACCTAAGCATTAAGCCGTAGAGGCATGTATTTAATCGTAGCGGCATGTTTAAGGCTAAGACTTGCACCTGCGACGTTTGCACCTACGGCGTAATTTCTTGCCCCTACGGATATAGCCGTAGGGGCAGTGGTTTGCTCCTACGGATAAATCCATAGGGGCAATCCCTGTTTGCAGTAGTGTGGGGTCCATAATTAATATTATATCATTATCTCTATGATCGCAAGAGGGCATTATTTTCAAGTTCCAAAAACCATGGTCTTGACATTACAAACCATGATCAGAGTTCCTAATTAATTGTCAACATTACTGTGTTAATATTTGATGGAGTATTAATGTTTCCTAATTATAGTCAAGCTCACATTCTTTGTGGGAAAGCTGAAACTTAAGCAATGTTAATGAAGCTAAGAATAAATAATAGGTTATAACTTTTTCTGACTTTTCAATGCAAAAATTTCAACTTCGAAGTTAGGTATTTAAAGTCAAGAGTTTGTTCATCCTAAAATTAGAATAGGGTTTAGGTTTTCTTCGTAGCTTTACTATTTGTAACAGCTACAACTCCACTTTTTAAACTGAGCTTAGTTCATAAGCTAAACGTATTTCACATTGAAAGTCTTGATTTGTTGTTTAAATCCCTTCAATTTGCATTGTCAAAAGATTGTCAACAATAATTAATGCTCGAAAACATTGGTATTTTCTCATTGATTGAAGAATTAGTGGTGTTCAAATGATTGTATGAATGTGGGGCTTTGTGAAGACTAATTTTGTTATACACACGTGCAACCATTTACATAATCTTAATATATTATTCTCTTTTAAATGTAAGCTCATTGTTTAATGTCAATAAAATAAAATACTTGTTGTTTGATTGAGTTTTTTCGGGTCCATAGGCCATTGCTGCACGTGCAAAAGGATAGGACAAGAGAGCATGGACATTGGACAAAATTGGGGCTGGTCTCACGGTTACGGAGCTGCGGTCGATTCTAGCCCTATTTATCACTTTTCCATTGATAATTTCATTTTTCTTATTCTATATTTTGAAATTTGTTAGAACAAGTAATTGGTGGAAAAGAGGGATTTTCCTTCATAATGAAATAGTGTATACATGGTCCTATTTATACAAGTCGGGAGACGTCCAAATAAGAAATTCCTAAGAAAGAAAAAAAATCGGTGAATATACAATCAAATATAACATACTAAATATAGAGATTATATACTATATTTAACATCCCCCTCAAACTCGCAGTGGGTCAAATACCGAGAGTTTGGATAAGAAAAACTGAAACTGGGATTGTGTCTGAGCCTTGGTGAAGAAATCAACCACTTGTTGTTTGGAAGAAACATAAGGAAGGGATAGCCGATCAGCTTGATATTCCCGACGAACGAGATGATAGTCTACTTCAATATGTTTTGTGCGCTCATGAAATACTGGATTAGTTGTAATATGAATTATACTTTGGTTATCAAAGTATAAGGGAATGTCAGGAGGTGCGGTGACACTCATGTCTTGGAGCAGACTTCGTAGCCATTTAAGCTCAGCAACGGTATCAGCCATGGCGTGATATTCTGCTTCGTACGGGAACGAAAGACGGTGTCTTGATGCTTACTTTGCCAGGATATAAGGGACGATCACAAGAATATGCAATAGCCAGTAGTGGAGTGATGAGTGTCGGGATCATCCGCCCAACCAGCATCTGAGTAAGTACGAAGAGAAAGGGACAAACTTGAGGGAAATAGCAAGGACCTAGTAATGGTGCTACGGAGGTAGCGTAGAACACGCAGTAGAGCAGCATAATGTGTAGATGTAGGAGCACTAACAAACTGGTTTAAAATATGCACAGCATAAGCGATATCTGGTCGGGTGGTAGATAGGTATATCAGGGCACCTACTAGTTCTAGATAATGAGTCGGTTGTGGTAAAGGGTCGCCATCATTTCGACAAAATTTCAAATTCAGCTCCATTGGTGTGGAAGTAGGAGTCGAATGTGAAACAGTGGAGTCTATGAAAGCAGCCCACTGAAGAATATCGGAAATGTACTTTTGTTGAGAGAGTAGATAGTCCCAGGAAGAGGAGGCAACCTCAATCCCCAAGAAATAACGAAGAAATCTAAGGTCCTTCATCTCAAACTGGTTTTGAAGATGCTGTTTTAAGAAGATGATGATGGAGGAATCACCGCCGATAATAATCATGTCATCAACATAAAGTAGTAAAATGACGTGACCTCGGAAGGAGGATCGGTAGATGTCACGCCCCGCTTCCCGGTGTACGGGAAAGGGACGTGACTGGGTCCGCTACGTATTTACTCCGAAGTAGACACGCTAAGCGTATCTAAGCAATATAAAATAAAATATGCACAAAAAACATGAATATAATGAACATCAACTTTATTTATTAAACATTCATTTATAGGTACAACTGGAAATGTAAATACAAGAATGCAATGCAATGCCTAAACAATGGCATAACTAAAAAGAAAATACGTACAAGTGAATATGGCTCGGGGTCTTCAGTGTACTGCTCTAAATGTTCCTGGCTGGTCTCGATCTCTAGTGCGTCTATTCCACCTGACAACATTCCAAAGAAGAAGAGAAATAGGAATGTCGTCAACAATCGCTCGGTAAGTTCCAAAGATGGGTAGAGATAGAATAGACAGAAAGAGAATATAACTAGTAATGTTTGTTTATAATGTTAACGCGGTTGTTTGTAACTTGGTACTGCCAGTGTATACGAAAGGAGTCCAACTTACACCGTGGACTTTGGTAACCCGTAGTACAAGGCTCCGTCGAAAATACCACGGAACAACGGTATGGATGTAATTACATCTTTTAGTGACCACTCATGCCATTTTTAACATGTTCTGTACCAGTCTACCTCCTTATAAACCCTGTAATGTTTATTGTATTGATTGTACTGATTGTATTGTATTGTCTTGTAGTGGAAAACTTGCCGAAACCATGATATCAGTAAACGGAATGAATATAAATGGATAGTCATGTAATCAGGGTATATCCATGGTTCGGTTCAGTAAATATAGATTGATATAGATTGAATAGACGGATTCATGTTGAATTGTAGTTTATACTTGAATCATATTCAAGTCAGATTGATTAGATTGAGACTCTGTCTAAGTCAGACACTTTGAAAAGAAATTGAAGTCCTAAATTAGTTTTGATGCTATTGGTAACTGCCGCATATGGACGGCAGGATTTATGTATTTTTCAAGACAAGTACGGTATTGATAACACCGTTTGTTAAATTGTCTACCTTAGATAGGAAAACACCCACATTCCCCGGCTCCCTGAGACTCAAGAGAATTGGTCCCGCTTAAACCTATATTTACTAGGGTCCTTATTGTAATTTAATATAACTTGAGGGGGTTTTATGTAAAAATAGTTTGATACATATTCAAAATACACCTCAAGTATTTAATTATCGTCTTTAGGGTTTTCATAGATGTATATTTTATAAAAATAAAATTTCTAGTGAGTAGAACGTAGTTTTCATTGTATATGATCTTTTAATGAAATATTGGATTTGTATTGAACTGTAATGATAGTTTCCTGTAATGGCGAGTCCTTTTATTTAGAAACATGGAATATTTATATAATATATTTAAAATAGTTATTTTGATAAAATTCAAATATATATTTAAAATAAATTTATATATTTTATAGAAATCTCATTTTCTTAAAAATTGTATTAAAAATTCTATCGAGATCGAATGCTCCTTGCGGAGGTCTGCATCTCGCTCTATTAGGACCGAGAATGTATAATAACCCGCACCATCCCGATTGGGGTTCCCCAAAATGAGTTATAGAGTCGTATTTGTAAGGAATTAGATAACACTCTTTTTAAAGAAAACGGTTTTGTAATAGTTTAGGGTATTTTACTGTAACTCGTAATATTCCCACAAATATTGTCCAAAAGTAAATCTTGCTATGTCCAATATATGTGTTGTGATGAGGTAGGTCCTTACCTCATGATTTTTCTAAAGGTAATATAAGGAAATATGTAAATTATGTCGAAATGTAAAGTATATGGTATTTTACCGTATAAATGCAATAAAAGTTGCATAAAAGATTTTTTTGAGATGAAACTTGTTCTAATGTGTTTATTTTTATTTGTTAAACATTATATGATAATATGTCATTTTATGGTTTAAGAAAAATGGAATTTTTAAAGAAAAACGAATCGGATGTTGGAATAACTTTGCTTCCGTCGGGTTTTGGAAAAAGAAAGTTTTAGACTAGAGATTGAGAAGAGAAGAGAGGACTTACTGGCTAAAAGGTTAGAGGGAAGAAGGGGGAAGCTATGGAAAGTGTTGGAACATCGTTTCATCGCCGGAAACTTCTCGAAACGTCGTCGGAATCTTGCCCTTTGCTAACTCCACTTGCACAACTTGAGACTTGAAATTTTTTTAGAGTTTTTGTAGTGAAATTCTGAGTGAGGAGAGATGAAATAGAGTGTGGTATTTATAGGGAAATTAGGGTTTAAAGGATTAAAGAATGCATTAAAAATATGCATTAAAAATTGGATTAAAAGTGATTTAATATTCTATGGATGAATGTAGAGAAAATAGACAGCATGAGGGAAGTGGGGTAGGCGAAGAGGTGCCAGGGGAGAAAATTGGAGGCATTCCCTACGGTTCCCACTGGCGGTGCCGGTCTTTTCCTTGATCTCGCCGGTCGTAGTCTGGTGGTAGGTGCTTGTGATTTAGCCACGTGTCTCTATCGCCTCATATACCCCAATGCACATGTTTGTTTATTCTGTAACTCATCATTCTACGTGTAGTGCACGTATAAACCTTTGGGCTTCTAAAAGATCAAAAGAAAAAACAATAAAAATAATATGTAGCTGGGGGGATTCGATCACAAGGGCTACATCACAGCAGTGCAAGGTTTTACCAATGAGCTACAAGTATTTTCTTGTTGTTCAAAAGCAAATTAAATTTATAAGTTATGCTCAGGATAAGGTATCCCTTTTTGTATTTTGGTAAAATTTGTACAGAAAATTTAGGGTTGTTACATTCTACCCTCCTTATAAAAATTTCATCCTCGAAATTTGTAGAAGGAAAGTGTAAAAGATTCAAAGTAATTTGGTGATAGAACTATTAATAGTGCATAAAAAATATTTGGAAGAACGAAAGAATGCGAAAGTTTTGGTGAGATTGAAAAAAATGAGATGAGGAAATTACCAAGGTTACCTTGGTCTACAGTCTCGGTTTCTACGGCTGCTAATGTGAAAGCCTGACGCCGGGGTACATTCCTTCTGGCTGGAGGCACATTCCTTTGTCCTTATGGCAAGTTCCTCTGCCCTCGAGGCATGTTTCTCAGTGCCTGTAGAATTGGCGATTAGGCTGTGCAAGAGGTGGACGTGGAGGTGGAGCTGGAAGTGCAAGATGAGGTGCAGGAGCCTGGATAGCTGGCCGTTGCGGGTAAGTGTTGTGGATTGAAACCGGGTTGTGTCTATAAGGACATTTTCCAATTCCATGATTGGATGCGCCACAAACTAGGCACAAGCCTTTTGCACGCCTACAGTCCTTCCACAAATGTCCATCCCTTTTGCAGTAGAAGAAAAAATCTGTACTTGGCTGGTTATTGTTTTCTTCCGGTCTTCTAGGTTCAATAGTTGGCCTTGAAGAGGCTCCTCCTGCCATCTGAGTGGAAGGGCGCTTCACTCCGGCATATTGAGGTCTGCCCTTCCTCTTCACTACTGCCTCGTATGTTTGGACGGCCTTCAAATCCAAATAATGGGTTGGGAAATCCTCTATAGCTAAGGCAGCTTGGATTTCCTGGTCCAACCCTTGCTGAAATCTTCTAGTCCTGATCTCAGCAGTCGGTATTAAATGTGTCGCGAACCTGTTAAGGTTTGTGTTAGCTGTGTAATATGTGATATTTGAAAATCGAATATTAAGACATAACTTACCTACTAAGCATGGTAAACTCAGCAACATACTCATCCACGGACTTGGTCCACATCGAATCCTATTGTAGATGAATAAATTGCTGCTCCATATCAAATCGGACAGTCTCGGGAAAATATTTCGCATCGAACATCTCACGAAAAGTTTTCCATTCGATCGGTTGATCAAGACGTTTTTCTTCCGCCTTCCACCAAACACGGGCATTGTCAGTGAGTTGCAGCTTTGCAACTCGAACCCAAGCGATCTCTGGCACTTGTGCTTCTGTCAGGTCATCCTCAATACTTTAAGCCCATTTCTCAGCTTCTAGAGGGCTCTCTTTTCCTGAAAACTGTTTTGGGTGCAATCCCAGAATTGCTTTACTCCGGGCGCTTCCGCTTCTGGACGGTTCATCAGAATAGCAGTCTGCTGCAGCTGTCCTTCTAGGAGGCTGCGGATTGCCTCAAGCAGTACCGTCTGCTCATTGATCAGAGCAGCGACAGTAGGCGTACGTAATAGAGGTGGTGGTGTGTTTTTGAAATTGGTGCTGATGTTGTTTGGAGAATCCATAATCTTGAAAGAAAAATTTGGGTTAGGACAGATTCAAAATATAAGATTCAAGGAATATGAAATGTAAAGAATATTTTTAGTTGTTGATTCTTGTGTTATATTGCTTAGGACTTCATGCAGAATTGACCCGCATGTCCATGCAGAACTGACCTGCGTGTCCATACATAGCTGACCTGTATGGGCCACCAACAAAACCTGCCACGCCCCGCTTCTCGGTGTACGTGGAGGGGATGCGACTAGGTCCGCTACGTATTTAATCCGAAGTAAACACGCTAAGCGTATCTAAGCAATATAAAGTAAAATATATACAAGAGACATGAATAAAATGAACAACAACTTTATTTATTAAACATTCTTTTACAGTACAACTGGAAATGTAAATACAAGGATGGAATGCAATGTCTAAAAAATGGAATAACTGAAAAGAAAATATGTACAGGTGACTATGGCTTGGGATCTTCAGTGTACTGCTCCAAGTGCTCCTGGCTGGTCTCGATCTCTAGTGCGTCCGATCCACCTGACCAACATTCCAAAAAAGAAGAGAAATAGGAATGTCGTCAGTGAACAATCGCTCGGTAAGTCCCAAAGATGGGTAGAGATAGAACAGACAGAAAGAGGATATAACTAGTAATGTTTGTTTGTAATGTTAACGCAATTGTTTGTAGTTTGGTACAGAATATGCCAGTGTATACGAGAGGAGTCCAACTTACACCGTGGACTTTGGTAACCCGTAGTACAAGGCTCCGTCGAAAATACCAAGGAACAAAGACATGTATGTAATTACGTCTTTTAGTGACCACTCGTGTCACTTTTAATATGTTCCGTACCAGTCTACTCCCTTATAAATCCCGTAATGTTTATTGTATTGATTGTACCGATTGTATTGTATTGTCTTGTACAAAATGGAAGACTTGCCGAAACCATGATATCAGTGAACGGAATGGATATAAATGGGCAGTCATGTAATCAGGGTATATCCATGGTTCGGTTTGGTCAATATAGATTGATATAGATTGAATAGATGGATGCATGTTGAATTATAGTTTATACTTGAATCATATTCAAGTTAGATTGATTAGATTGAGACTCTTTCTGAGTCAGACATTTTGAAAAGAAATTGAAGTCCTAAATTAGTTTTGATATTATCAGTAACCGCTGCACATGGACGGCAGGATTTGTGTCTTTTTCCAAGACAATTACCGTATTGATAACACCGTTTGTTAGATTGTCTACCTTATATAGTCAAGCACCCACATTCTCCGGCTCCCTGAGACTCAAGAAATTGGTCCCGCTTAAACCTATATTTACTAGGGTTCTTATTGTAATTTAATATTACTTGAGGGAGTTTTATGTAAAAATAGTTTGATACATATTCAAAATACACCTCAAGTATTTAATTATCATCTTTAGGGCTTTCATAGATATATATTTTATAAAAGTGAAATTTCTAGTGAGTAGAACCTAGTTTTCATTGTATATGATATTTTAATGAAATATTGGATTTGTATTGAACTGTAATGATAGTTTCCTGTATTAGTGATTCCTCTGATTTAGAAACATGGAATATTTATATAATATATTTAAAATAGGTCTTTTGATAATATTCATATATATATTTAAAATAAATTTATTTATTATGTAGAAATCTCATTTTCTTAAAATTTGCATTAAAAATTCCATCGAGATCGAATGCTCCTAGCGGAGGTCTGCATCTCGCTCTACTAGGCCCAAGGATGTTCGATAACCCGCACCATCCCAATCCGAGTTCCCCAAAATGGGTTATAGAAGCGTATTTGCAAGGAATTAGATAACACTCTTTTTAAAGAAAACGGTTTTGTAATAGTTTAGGGTATTTTAATGTAACTCGTAATATTCCCACAAATATTTTCCAAAAGTAAATCGTGCTATGTCCAATATGTGTGTTGTGATGAGCTAGGTCGTTAACTCGTGAGTTTTCTAAAGGTAATATAAGGAAATATGTGAATTATGTCGAAATATAAAGTATATGGTATTTTACCGTATAAATGCTTTAAAAGTTGCATAAAAAATTCTTTTGATATGAAACTTATTCTAATGTATTTATTTATATTTGTTAAATATTATATGATAGTGTGGTATTTTATGGTTTAAGAAAAATGAAAATTTTAAAGAAAAACGAATCGGAAGCCGGATTAACTCCGCTTTCGTCGGGTTTTGGAAAAAGAAAGTTTTAGACTAGAGATTGAGAAGAGAAGAGGGGACTTACAGGCTAAAAGGTTAGAGGGGAGAAGGAGGAAGCTGTGGAATGTGTCGGGGCGTCGTTTCGTCGCCGGAAACTCCTCGAAACGTCGTCGGAATCTTTCCCTTTGATAACTCCACTTGCACAACTTGACACTTGAGAAATTTTGATAGTTTTTGTAATGAAATTCTGAGTGAGGAGAGGTGAAATGGAGTGTGGTATTTATAAAGAAAATTATGGTTTAGAGGGTTAAAGAATGCATTAAAAATATGCATTAAAAATTGGATTAAATGTGATTTAATATTCTCTGGATGAATGCAGAAAAAATAAACAACTTGAGGGAAATTGGGTAGGCGAAGAGGTGCCAGGGGAGAAAATTGGAGGCATTTCCTACGGTTCCAACCGGCGGTGCCGGTCTTTTCCTTGATCTCGTCGGTCGTAGTCCGGTGGTGGGTGCTTGGGATTTAGCCACGTGTCTCTGTCGCCTCATATACCCAGTGCACATGTTTGTTTATTCTGTAACTCATCATTCTACGTGTAGTGCACGTATAAACCCTTGGGCTTCTAAAAGATTAAAAGAAAAAACAATAAAAATAATATGTGGCTGGGGGGATTCGATCACAGGGGCTACGTTACAGCAGTGCAAGGCTTTACCAATGAGCTATAAGTGTTTTCTTACTGTTCAAAAGCAAATCAAATTTATAACTTGTGTTCAGGCTAAGGTATCCCTTTCTATATTTTGGAAAAATTTGTACAGAAAGTTTAGGGTTGTACATTCTACCCTCCTTATAAAAATTTCGTCCTCGAAATTTTTATAAGGAACGTGTAAAAGAGTCAAAGCAGTCTGGTGATAGAACTATTGATAGTGCATGAAAAATATTTGGAAGAACGAAAGAATGCGAAAGTTTTGGTAAGATTGAAAAGAAAGAGTTGAGAGAATTACCAGGGTTACCTTGGTCTACAGTCTCGGTTTCTACGGCTGCTAATAGGAAAGCCTGACGCCGGGGTACATTACTCCTAGCTGGAAGCACATTCCTCTGTCCTTGGGGCATGTTCCTCTGCCCTTGAGGCATGTTCCTCAGTGCCTGATAGAATTGGAGATTAGGTTGTGTAGGAGGTGGAAGTGGAGGTGGAGCTGGGAGTGCAAGACGAGGTGCAAGAGCCTGGATAGCTGGTCGTTGCGGATAAATGTTATAGGTTGAAACTGGGTTGTGTCTATAAGGACATGTTCCAATTCCATGATTGGATGCGCCACAAACTAGGCACAGGCGTTTTGCGCGCTTACAGTCCTTCCACAAATGTCTATCCCTTTTGCAGTAGAAGAAAAAATCTGGACTTAGCTGGTTATTGGTTTCTACCAGTCTCCTGGGTTCAATAGTTAGCTTTGAAGAGGCTCATCTTGCCATCTGAGTGGCAGGGCGCTTCACACCGGCAGATTGAGGTCTGCCCTTCCTCTTCACTACTGGCTCGTATCTTTGGATAGCCTTCAAAGCAAAATCATGGGTTGGAAAATCCCCTGTAGTTAAGGCAACTTGGATTTCCTGGTCCAACCCTTGCTGAAATCTTCTAGCCCTGATCTCAGCAGTTGGTATTAAATATGCCGTGAACCTTTTAAAGTCTTGTGTTAGCTGTATAATATGTGATATTTGAAAATCGAATATTGAAACATATCTTACTTACTGAGCATGGTAAACTCAACATCATACTCATCCACGAACTCGGTCCACATCGAACCCTATTGTAGATGAATAAATTGCTGCTCCATATCAAATCCGGCAGTCTCGGGGAAATATTTCGTGTCGAACATATTATGAAAAGTTTTCCATTCGATCAGCTGGTCAAGACGGATTTCTTCCGCCTTACACCAAACTCAGGCATTTTCAGTGAGTTGCAGTTTTGCAACTCGAACCCAAGCGATCTCTGGCACTTGTGCTGCTGCCAGGTCATCCTTAATACTTTGAGCCCATTCCTCAGCTTCTAGAGGGCTCTCTTTTCCTGAAAACTGTTTTGGGTGCAATCCCAGAATTGCTTTACTCCGGGCGCTTCCGCTTCTGGACGGCTCATCAGAATAGCAGTCTGCTGCAGCTGTCCTTCCAGGAGGATGCAGATTGCTTCAAGAAGTATTGTCTGCTCATTGATCGGAGCAGCGATGGTAGGCGTAAACGGTAGAGGTGGTGGTGTGTTGTTGAAATTGGTGTTGGTGTTGTTTAGAGAATCCATAACCTTAAAAGAAAAATTTGGGTTAGGACAGATTCAAAGTATAAGATTTAAGGAATATGAAATGTAAAGAATATTTTTAGTTGCTGATTCTTGTGTTATATTGCTTAGGACTTCATGCAGAATTGATCCACATGTCTATACAGAGCTGACCTGCATGGGCCACCAAAAAAACCTGTCACGTCCCGCTTCCTGGTGTACGGGGAGGGGACACGACTAGATCCACTATGTATTTACTCCGACGTAAACATGCTAAGAGTATCTAAGAAACATAAAGTAAAATGTACATAAGAGACATGAATATAATGAACAACAATTTTATTTATTAAACATTCTTTTACAGGTACAACTGGAAATGTAAATACAAGGATGGAATGCAATGCCTAAACAATGGCATAACTGAAAAGAAAATATGTACAAGTGACTATGGCTCAGGATCTTCAGTGTACTGCTCCAAGTGCTCCTGGATGGTCTCGATCTCTAGTGCGTCCGATCCACCTGACAACATTCCAACGAAGAAGAGAAATAGGAATGTCGTCAGCGAACAATCGCTCGGTAAGTCCCTAAGATGGGTAGAGATAGAATAGACAGAAAGAGGATATAACTAGTAATGTTTGTTCATAATGTTAACGCAGTTGTTTGTAACTTGGAACAGAATATGCCTGTGTATACGAGAGAAATCCAACTTACACCGTGGACTTTGGTAACCCGTAGTACAAGGCTCCGTCGAAAATACCACGGAACAACCGCATGGATGTAATTACGTCTTTTAGTGACCACTCCTGTCACTTTTAATATGTTCCGTACTAATCTACCCCCTTATAAACCCCGTAATGTTTATTTTATTTATTGTACTTATTGTATTGTATTGTGTTGTAGTAATTGGAAGACTTGCCGAAACCATGATATCAGTAAACGGAATGGATATAAATGGATAGTCATGTAATCATGGTATATCCATGGTTCGGTTCGGTCAATATAGATTGATATAGTTTGAATAGACGGATTCATATTGAATTGTAGTTTATACTTGAATCATATTCAAGTCAGATTGATTAGATTGAGACTCTGTCTGAGTCAGACACTTTAGAAAGAAATTGAAGTCCTAAATTAGTTTTGAAGTTATCGGTAACTGCTGCACATGGATGGCAGGATTTGTGTCTTTTTCCAAGACAATTACCGTATTGATAACACCGTTTGTTAGATTGTCTACCTTAGACAGGCAAGCACCCACATTTTCCGGCTCCCTGAGGCTCAAGTGAATTGGTCCCGCTTAAACCTATATTTACTAGGGTCTTTATTGTAATTTAATATAATTTGAGGGGATTTTATGTAAAAATAGTTTGATACATATTCAAAATACAACTCAAGTGTTTAATTATCGTCTTTAGGGTTTTCATAGATGTATATTTTATAAAAGTGAAATTTCTAGTGAGTAGAACTTAGTTTTCATTGTATATGCTATTTTAATGAAATATTGGATTTGTATTGAACTGTAATGATAGTTTCCTGTAATGGTCATTCCTTCGATTTAGAAACATGGAATATTTATATAATATATTTGAAATGGGTCTTTTGATAATATTCATATATATATATATATATATATATATATATATATATTTAAAATAAATTTATTTATTTTGTAGAAATCTAATTTTCTTAAAAATTGCATTAAAAATTCTATCGAGGTCGAATGCTCCTTGCGGAGGTCTGCATATCGCTCTACTAGGCCCAAAGATGTGCGATAACCGCACCATCCCTATCGGGGTTCCCCAAAATGGGTTATAGATGCGTATTTGCAAGGAATTAGATAACACTCTTTTAAAGAAAATGATTTTGTAATAGTTTAGGGTATTTTAATGTAACTCGTAATATTCCCACAAATATTATCCAAAAGTAAATTGTGCCATGTCCAATATGTGTGTTGTGATGAGTTAGGTCCTTACCTCGTGAGTTTTCTAAAGGTAATACAAGGAAATATGTAAATTATGTCGAAATGTAAAGTATATGGTATTTTACCGTATAAATGCGATAAAAGTTGCATAAAAGATTCTTTTAAGATGAAATTTGTTCTAATGTGTTTATTTATGTTCGTTAAACATTATATGAGAGTATGGTATTTTATGGTTTAAGAAAAATAGAATTTTTAAAGAAAAACGAATCGGAAGTCGGATTAACTCCGCTTCCGTCGGGTTTTGGAACAAGAAAGTTTTAGACTAGAGATTGAGAAGTGATAAGGGGACTTGCTGTCTACAAGGTTAGAGGGGAAAAGGGGGAAGCTAGGGAATGTGTCAGGCGTCGTTTCGTTGCCGAAAACTTCTCGAAACGTCGTCGGAATCTTACCCTTTGCTAACTCTACTTGCACAACTTGAGACTTGAGAATTTTTTAGAGTTTTTGTAATGAAATTCTGAGTGAGGAGAGGTGAAATGGAGTGTGGTATTTATAGGGAAAATTATGGTTTAGAGGGTTAAAGAATGCATTAAAATTTGGATTAAAGGTGATTTAATATTCCCTGGATGAATGCACAGAAAATAAACAACATAAGGGAAGTGGTATAGGCAAAGAGGTGCCAGGGGAGAAAATTGGAGGCATTCCCTACGGTTCCCACCGGTGGTGCCGGTCTTTTCCTTGATCTCGCCGGTCGTAGTCCGGTGGTAGGCGCTTGGGATTTAGCTGCGTGTCTATATCGCCTCATATACACCAATGCACATGTTTGTTTATTCTGTAATTTATCATTCTACGTGTAGTGCACGTATAAGCCTTTGGGTTTCTAAAAGATTAAAAGAAAAAACATTAAAAATAGTATGTGGTTGTGGGGATTTGATCACAGGGGCTATGTCAGAGCAGTGCAAGGCTTTACCAATGAGCTACATGTGTTTTCTTGTTGTTCAAAAGCAAATCAAATTTATAACTTGTGCTCAGGCTAAGCTGTCCCTTTCTGTATTTTGGAAAAATTTGTACAGAAAGTTTAGGGTTGTTACAGTAGAACATGGTATAATCAACAAGACTTTCAGTAAAGCCTCCGGTAAGAAGAGTCTGACGGAAACGTTCAAACCAAACTCAGGGAGCTTGTTTGAGACCATAGAAAGCACGACGAAGATGGCAAACATGATTCAGCGGAGCGGTGATACCAGGAGGAGGTTGAAAATAAACCACTTCAGAGAGATCACCTTTATGAAAGACATTCTTAACATCCATCTAATATAGGGGCCAGTTCCGGGTAGCAGCAACCTCGATAAGAGTGCGAACAAAGGTCATTTTTTCAACCAAAGCAGAAGTTTCTTCATAGTCGATGCTATATTCTTGGGAGAAATCACGAGCCACGATCCAATCTTTGTAACGTTCAGTAGTGCCATCAGACTTGATCTTGATTTTGTAAATCCATTTGCAACTGACAAGTTTGACCCCTGATGGTAGTGGTACGAGATCCTAAGTATTAGTGTGATGGAATGCCTCGAATTCTTCCTACATGTTGCCACTCTGGTATTTTTACAGCCGCAGAATAAAACTTTGGTTCCTGAAGAGAATTAATAGCAGCAAGAAAGGAGACAAATTGAGGGGAATAAGAGTTAGTCATAGAAAATCTATAGTGAGCAGGAGGTCGCCGATCTTGCACAGAATTACGACGAGGAGGAAGAGAATGTCCGGAGAAGACATGTTAGCCGTAGATGAACCATTGATCGTTAGACCATCTGTGGAAGGTGTGACGATGGTGGAAGTATGGTTAGGGATCAATTCGAACAAGATAGGAGGGGAAGACAAAATAGGAGTATAGGAAGATGTGGTGATAGAAGGTGAGATTGGTGAGTGATGAGTTAGGTAAAGAAATGAGAGATTTGATAGAGAAGATGTAGTAAATTAGGTGTTCATATCAGATATTTGCATTGTTATATCGCCCATTCTTAATCACATTACATATAAATAGGTGCGTTTGATTCATGTCTGCTAAATAGTTGGAGGTTACAGATTCTTACCGCTTTACAGTGAGATTCGTCAAAAGTCGCAAAAAATGTGGGACTACGACCAATAACAGATGAATATTGATCCGCATGATACCGCATACCAGTTCAAGCGGAGTTCAAGGAAAAAGTCCACTGCTGAATATCTAGAAGAGAACAGAAGAGTTTTTGAGAAACCAAGTGTACCAAACAGAAGATATAAGCAACTGGTAGAAGACATAAAAAGATGGACCCAAGATTCCACCTTATGGCCACGGTTCCACGGCCAAACAGGCACTTCTACCGCGGTTCCGCGTCCGTGCAATGAACGTGTCGGTAGCAGTGTCGGTGCATTGACTCGGCTCTCTTGGGGTAGTTCTGTAATTTCGTGTATGGATCAGAATATAGAGCTAGGGTTTTCCTATCTATAAATAGGAGGGTTTAAAGCCAAATTTGGTATGCCTCTTTTGAGGATGCCTCTTTTTATTTTTATTTCTCTTTTTTATTTCTAGATCTAGAATTTAATTCTCCATTGTAATGAGCTTTTAAGAGGTATCAATAAAAGTAAGTTCTTTTTATCTTTCTCCCATTTTTTATCGCATTTTATTATCTGCAATTTCTATTTGTAAACTTAGTCGTAGAATTAAATATGCATTTTTTTTCTTATCTGGAATTTTATTTTTATCTTTTTAATGGATGAGTACTTCCTCACTTGTTAGGGCTAGGAGAAGGAAGGTTTGAGAGAAGGAAATCTCTCTCACTCCTTTCTTTGCCCAACACTTCAAAATACGGACTCCAATTAATTGAACCATAATCCGCTCACTACGGCACCCTATCCTACATGATAGCGGTGATTCCCTAGTTAGACCGGTTGTGGTTGAATTAATTGGAGTTTAGGGCTAAGAGATAAGAACGGACGGACAAGGACCAAAAGAAAGAAACTAAGCATGGAAAACCTAGCTTAGACTTGTAAGTTTCTTCCTAGTCGTCTTAATCCCCGTTGTTGCCGATTACCTTAATACCGATATTCATAACTAAGGCTTTGAAAGAAGTACGAATTTCCTAAACTCAAATTAACCTAATCCTAACCCTAGCAAGCATTTTATCATCTTTTATCTCATTCGTAGATCTGAAAACAAAACCCGACTTAATCGGATTTAACTCGTTAAAACATAAAGAAAATAATTCCATCTCCCTGTGGATCGACCCGTACTCAACCGGCTAGCTACCAAGCGACGCCGTCTTGATTGCGGTAAATTAAACACAGAAAAACTCTACCAATCAAATGGCGTCGTTGCCGTGGAGACGGTAGTTTAATTCTTTGTGTAATTTCGGGTTAATTAAGAAAAATATATAAAAATACAAAAATTGAAAAAATTTAAAAAATTTAAAAAAACATAAAAAAATCATCTTGTTAGTTTTGATTGGTTTTTGTGCGAGTGTGCAGTCTTGGAGCAAATTCTGATTCAGATCTGGAGCAAATTCAGTGAACAAATCCAGAATCAAGGGATCTAAACAGAAAGAGGAGAACAAACTTAGCACAGGGAACGAAATTGAAGCAGTCAACCATCTGTTTGACCGTGGAACCGCGGCATAAGCATTTGTTTGACCGCGGAACCGCTGTTCCCCTCCGAAAGACGGCGGCGACGCGGGGCGTCTCGCCAGAGATTCGGGGCAGATACTAATTGGTGCTATCCGTCTACCTCTCCGAAGATGCCAAATTGATTTATGGCACCGTATATCGAAGGTTTAGACGGATGCGTCCGATGTAGCAGACTTCGTCAGATTCCCCCTCGCTTGAGGGGTTTTTGATTGTGGGGACGCTCTTCCCTGCAGGCACAAGCCCCTGTAGTTAATTACGCTACCGCACTGCGGTAACCACTTTCTCCTTCTCCAGATGGTCACTTTGTGTCGTGTGTGTTTGTTTTGTGTTTGGTTGCCCGTGGATTGTATACGGAGACTGAGTTATGTCGTCGCCCGTAGGGCGTGGACTAATCCAAATCCGTATTATCTTAGATTTGGGTTTGGGGGTTTGGGTTTAAGGATACGTTAGCCTCGTTTGAGACTAAGATCGACTTAAACGTATGTTAAGGATACGTCAGTCTAGTTTTTAGACTAAGATCAACTTAACGGGATCGTTTAGATCCAACAAGAGAGCAATTAAGGGAGCCCTGTTGTTTAGTTTAATGACGTTGCGGTCGATAGGTAGTTTAAGGACATTGCGGTCCATAGGTAGTTTAAAGACGTTGCGGTCTAATGTTAGTTTTAAGACGTTGCGGTCGAGGTTAAGGGCGTCGTAGTCTGTGGTTTTAAGGACTCCACAGTCCGATATTAGTTTTAAGACATCACGGTCAAGGTTAAGGACGTCATAGTTCGTTGTTAGTTTTAAGACATTCCGGTCAAGGTTAAGGACGTCGTAGTCCGTGGGTTTAAGGACCCCACAGTCCAATGTTAGTTTTAAGACATCCCGGTCAAGGTTAAGGACCTCATAGTCCATGAGTTTAAGGACCCCACAGTCCGTATCAATGTGTGGTCATCGGGACCCGTCACCTCTTTGAAGACGTTGAGGAATTACAACGCCAAGTATCAAAGGAGTGAAGAGATGTACCCTTAAACCGAGGTAGATTAAATAATCTTTGGCCCAATTTGGAACAAAGACCAATTAATCATATTATGAGCCCATTGGCTCAGTTAAGTCTGAATTGAGGACTTATGGCCAGCTTGGGCTAAGTCCAATCATGCTTAGGATATGGGCCCTTTGTTGGTCCATTGAAGGAGAGGTTTTGCCTCTGGAAATTTAGCCAATTGGGCTAAAGCTAGTGTTGAACACTAGAGACCAACAGTGTCGAACACTGGGCATAAGATTAACAAGTTAGTGTTAAACATTAAAAGATAATCAGTGTTGAACACTGGGAACAGAGTTTTCAAATTAGTGTTAAACACTAAGACAAATCAGTGTTAAACACTGGGAACAAAGATTTCAAATCAGTGTTTGAACATTGGGAGCAGAATTTTCCAAATTAGTGTTTGAACACTAAGAAAATCAGTGTTAAACACTGGAAATGGAGTTTTCAAACTAGTGTTAAACACTATCGAAATCAGTGTTAAACACTGGGAACAGATCATCAGTTTAATGCTAAATATGGTAAGAGAAGAGATCACGTGGGGGCACGTGATGGCATCCAAAAGGTGGGGCCAGATTCCCTTCATTTTGTTCTACAGATAAGAGTTTAACACTTTTAATTCTGAAGGCCATCATGTGTGGGCACGTGATGGGGGCTCACGCTTTGATCTGTTAGGATGTTCATTAGGGGTCACATGGTGACACATGAGGGCGACCCAGAGCTTCTTTTCTATGGATCTTTACAGGGGTCACGTGGTAACACGTGACCCTGTTCCTTTGCTGTTTGCAGATTTGTTTATCTTTTTAAGAATTAAATTCTTCATAGGGTTAGACCCTAGCAACAAACTTTAGAGGAATTAAATTCCTGTTTTCTTCTGAAGAATTATATCCTTAGATAGAGTTGAACTCTAGTTTCTTCTTTCGTAAGGGAATTAAATTCATGTTATTTTGACAGATTTGAGTTTTGAACTAAGGTTAAGCCCTGGTTCTGTTCATTTTAAAGGAATTAAATTCCTATAACATAGGGTTAAACCCTAATTTTATTTTAAAAGAATTAAATTCCTATAGTTCCGTGAGAATTAAATTCTCAAACTTCCATTCCCTCCCTATGCTTTGGATCTGCATGGCAGGATCTCAACCCAATGAGAATTAAATTCTCAATTCATGGGGAGATGTGCACTTTGCAGATCCTCCACTAAAGAGAGAACTAAGTTCTTTTTTTTTAATATAAGAGTTAAACTCTTTTGAGAATTAAATTCTCTTTTTAAAAGACTTCCCTTTCTTACCCAAGGTTTTCTTCTACAGCAGATCAAATTCTTCCAAAGTCTCAAGGCTCTATTTCTTTTTCTCTCTATGTCTCTGTATCTCTCTTCTCCTTTTTTTTTGTGTATCTCTTGGCTCCTATATATAGGAGAAGGAGCAGAATCAATTAGTTTTAGTGAATCATTCATTGAGAGATCTGATTTGTATTCAATAGAGATTTGATTTGCATTCATCATTCATTTGGACCTTTGGATTATTAGGTGAATTTTATTCACCATTGGATTTTAAATCTAAAGATATCCCTTTGTTATTTCGGTTCGATTTTAAGGGGAAATCTTTCCAAGTTCAAGATTTTTCCATAGATAGGTGATATTTAATCACCTTTAAATCTTTAATCCAATCGGTTCCAAATAATCATTCTCGTTAGGAAAGATTTGAATGCTATTCAGAATTTAATTCTGTTAAATAGATAGGCTTTGAAAGCCGGTCACGTATGGCCACGTGACCCTTGGTCACGTGTAGGCACGTGACCCATGGTCACGTGTAGGCACGTGACCCCCCTGGAACGAGCTTTCTTCTCCTTTCTGCGCTCTGTCTTCTAGCCGCTGTTCAACCATCACGTGCCAACACGTGACCCCTGGTCACATGTGAGCACGTGACCCTTTCTGGAGCTTTTTCTTTGATTTAATCAAGGAGCTGAATCTGCCTTTGCCGCTGCTTTTAATTGTCACGTGCCAACACGTGACTGCTGGTCACGTGCTAGCACGTGATGCCTCCTCCGTAGACTTTCCTGATTTTAAATCAGGAAACAAATGCCCCCACAGCGTTGTTCTCACGTGTCTGCACATGAGTGCAACGCTGTCACTTTTGTGACCGTTGGATTCCTCTAGGGATTTGGGGAGATGAAGCGTCTCCATCACATCCTATAAATACCCATGTCTTTTCAGAAGAGCCTCCACTTTGCTCATCTCCTTCTTGCAAACTTTTCTGAGAATTTAATTCTCTTCTTCCAGAGCTTAGTTCTCTGCCTTGAAACCTTTTCAGAGTTTAACTCTGTTCAAAAAGACTCTTTTCCTCAGGTAATGTTCTTGAACAAACGATGAACTCTCACATTCCTCTGGATTTTAAATCCAAAACAAGGGTTTTTACCCTTTTTGAATATGAACCCAATTTTTCTTCAAGTTTTTCAACCAAAGTATGAGACCATTTAACCTTCAATAATAGATCTTTTTAGGGTTCATATGATCTTTAGGGAAATGATGGTGACAGTTCAAGTCCATAGAGTTTAACTCTGTTCGCAGAAAAAAAGTTTCTAGGAATTTAATTCCCCTCTCCAAAAGGAATTTAATTCCTGTGAAGAACTAAGTTCTTCCCCTGGAGGCTTCTTAGGATTTCCTTGCCCTAGGTTGTCCTCCTACACATCCGAGAGGAAAAAGTTTGTAATGAATTTTTCATGATCGCTATTTCAGGTGTCATGGATGCTCATTTGTATGATCTTAACGAAATCATTTCTTACGGGAATATTCGTGCACTGGGCCGTAGTCAGAATCAGGAGTTCACCAACGCTCAGTGTGATGAGATTATGAGCCGCTTTGACGAGTACAACCACCGGCTACTTCCCCGTCGCTCTTTTCTACTGAGACTCATCATGCTGGCGATTTGGGAGGCGCTTCCTCTCTTCTGCACCGGTGTGCCGCTCAGGGCATTGGACGCTGCCGAGGATAAGATATATTCGGTGTATCTGATGAGTCTAATCTCGAAAAGAAGGCGCGACAACCTCATTGATCTCTTGCACCAGGCATTTCAGCAGTCGGCCATACTTGCCACCTATCGGAGGGTGGAGGACATTCGCGAGGACCCCGACGCATGTGATCGTGAGAGAAAACATACTCGGGCGGTTCGAAATGCTTGGAGGATCTTGGACAAAGTCAAGCTTGAGTTTCTCAATCCGTGCCCCGCGTCTGAGGTCTTGCCATTGTAATCGTTTTCTTTTCATTTTGTATGGACTTCTTTAAAGCATGAATGATAAGCTTTATCGTGCCTTTCTATGTTTGCATGCCTTTCTATAGGATTTTATCATTTTGCTATTGTTGCTGTTGCTGTTTTTTAATGTGCAGGGGTGCTATTCCATTTTTTTTAGTGCACGTCAAGTTTGGGGCTCACGTGTTCTGCACGTGGGGTCCTTTGATGCCATATTTTTAGTGCACAATATCAGATGCAGAAAAGGAGCCTTCGAATAATTCCATCTCCCTGATTTTCGATGCCTTTCCTTTTTTGGGCCTTGGAAACAGCTTTTACATGCAAGATTTTCCGCGCACAGCACTTAATGCACCTCTTTATATCTGGGGCAATGGCCTTCCTTTTCTCTTCACAGAGAGATTTATTCTCATTTTGGTGTGATTTATCCTGAGAAACAACTGAGCACCATGGCCTGTAATCGCCCTCATGCTCGTCGACAGGCATGGGAAGTTCCTATCGAGGAGATGATCCCCCGCTTTGCTGCCCGATTGGTGGATCCACTCCTTACCGATGACGAATGCGATTCGGCAATGTATGAACTCTCGATCCGTAGGGGGTCCCCCCTCCCGATGGGGTCCCTCTGGCTCCGGACGATTCTCACGGCCGTGCTTGCAGACATCCCTCCTCACCCGGCGGAGATGACCCTGGCGATGCTTGATGCGGCTGAAGAGAAGTTCGAGGGCTTTCACAAAGCGTGCCTGATTACTCAGGCTTTGAAGGATTGCTCGATTCACCTGCTAAGCCAAATAAGGGCCCGGCGAGCTATTATGTTTGCTTTTGCGGACGAACATGGCGCCAATCGATGGGGAGCGACTCCTCGCGAGAACCGTCGCTTTGATGTGCTGGAGAAAGCGGAGAGAGAGATGGAGAATTTTGTTCTTTGCTTTGTTAACCCTTGTGCTACTGATCCCGTGTTTGGTGACCTTTTCCCGCTAGCGTAGTATATTTAAATTAGTCTTTTTTTTGTATGCTTTATGCTGAACTTCCATATAGGCTTGGTACTCGTATGTGTGTTTTCGCTTGCATAAATAAACCTTGTGTTCTTCTTATGAGAACTTTCTTTAATTATCAACACTATCATCACGTCGCATGCACATTAAAGCTTCGAATATTATTTCTTTTTGGATGTTCATATAATTGCGAACACATGCTCGATAGGATAAACGTCGGAAATTTTCTCGTTACTTTTCATACCAGGTGATGTGAGCGTGTTCTAGATCGACTATCGCTGTCGACTGGAAGCCCATTTATACGGTCTTGAGCGTGTATGTCCCATTTCCAAGGTTGCGGTCATTAAAGTGAGCTTACGTGACCTGATAGGGCGACACGTGGCGAACACATTGTTGCGCGAGAAAAGGGCTCGGCCGCGAATTCTCGGAGAGGGAGCTGGCTTGCTGAGCGAGCTTCAAGCGAGTCTTACTGCCAAGGCCAACAAAGTATACGAACTCTGGCGGGTGCTTCAAGAGTCTATCAGGGAGGTGGTGACTCTTGATAAAGCTGCCACGTTCACTCGTGAGAGGGTCGAGGCTCATAAGGCCACCGAGAAAGAGCTTGAAGGCCGGCTCGCTTCGTATCAGGCCCAGCAGGCTTAGGCGGAGGCTCGTCTTCTGGCGATCCTGAATCATGAAGCCGTGGCCCAGCAAAAGCAGGATGAGCTGACCAAGCTGCTAAATCATCCACCGTCTTAAAGACTTGTATCTTTTTCTTTCTTTTTGTACATACTCATGGATGAGAGTATTTTCTTTTTGTTCTTTCATGGATTGTAGTTTGTATCCATTTTGGTTTATGAATAAAAGATATAATTTTCTTCCCAATGGTGTGTCTCTTTTCATTGAATGTGTTTTGCGGACAATTTATCTTGATCTCTTTGCAGTGCAGCGATGGCTTAGGATTCAGAGTTAAGATCTGCTTCCTAAGACTTTGCACTTTATGAGCCACGAGGGGCTCATAAAGGTTTTTTTCTCCCTATGGGTCGAGAGGATCCCATAGGTGTAAGTTCTTCTTAAGAATCGTGAGGATTCTTAAGCGGGTTTTCCCTTGAGAGTCGTAAGGATCTCACAAGAGAGTTTTTCTTCCTTACAGGTCGTGAGGACCTGCAAGTGCTGGATGTGGTCACCCTTATCCGTGTTTCACGGGGTCAGGGGTTGCTCAAGGTATCGTAGTTTAAAGACGTCGCGGTCAAGGTTAAGGACATCATAGTCCGTGGATTTAAGGACTCCACAGTCCGATGTTAGTTTTAAGACATCACGGTCAAGGTTAAGGACATCATAGTCCGTGGATTTAGGGACTCCACAGTCCGATGTGAGTTTTAAGACATCACGGTCAAGGTTAAAGACGTCATAGTCCGTGGATTTAAGGACTCCACAGTCCGATGTTAGTTTTAAGACATCACGGTCAAGGTTAAGGACCTCATAGTCCGTGGATTTAAGGACTCCACAGTCCGATGTTAGTTTTAAGACATCACGGTCAAGGTTAAGGACCTCATAGTCCGTGGATTTAAGGACTCCACAGTCCGATGTTAGTTTTAAGACATCACGGTCAAGGTTAAGGACCTCATAGTCCGTGGATTTAAGGACTCCACAGTCCGATGTTTGGTTACAGGGACCCGTCACCTCTTTGAAAACGTTGAGGAATTACAACGCCAGGTATCAAAGGAGTGAAGAGATGTACCCTTAAACCAAGGTAGAATCAGTACAGAATCAGGCTGGTTGATCGTTAGTTTTAAGACATTACGGTCGAGGTTAAGGACATCATAGTCCGTGGATTTTAAGGACTCCACAGTCCGGTGTTTGCTCTGGATGCTTCACACGGGTTCACTGCCGTGCTTGGCGAGGACCAGGCTCCGCTCTGGATGCTTCACACGGGTTCACTGCCGTGCTCTACGAGGACCAGGATCCGCTCTGGATGTTTTCCACGGGGTCAAAGAGTGATGTTATCCGCGTTCCACGTAACCAGGAATTTTGCACTAGATGCTTCACACGGGTTCACTGTCGTGCTCAGCGAGGACTAGGCTCTGCTCTGGATGCTTCACACGGGTTCACTGCCGTACTCTGTGAGGACCAGGATCTGCTCTGGACGTTTTCCACGGGGTTAAAGAGTGACGTTATCCGCGTTCCACGTAACCAGGAATTTTGCACTAGATGCTTCACACGGGTTCACTGCCGTGCTCGGCGAGGACTAGACTCCGCTCTGGATGCTTCACACGGGTTCACTGCCATGCTCTGCGAGGACCAGGATCTGCTCTGGACGTTTTCCACGGGGTCAAAGAGTGACGTTATCCGCGTTCCACGTAACCAGGAATTTTGCACTAGATTCTTCACACGGGTTCACTGCCGTGCTCGGTGAGGACTAGGCTCCGCTCTGGATGCTTCACACGGGTTCACTGCCATGCTCTGCGAAGACCAGGATCCGCTCTGGTCGTTTTCCACGGGGTCAAAGAGTGACGTTATCCGCGTTCCACGTAACCAGGAATTTTGCACTAGATGCTTCACACGGGTTCACTGCCGTGCTCGGCGAGGACTAGGCTCCACCCTGGATGCTTCACACAGGTTCACTGCCGTGCTCTGCGAGGACCAGGATCTCTGGACGTTTTCCACGGGGTCAAAGAGTGACGTTATCTGCGTTCCACGTAACCAGGAATTTTGCACTAGATGCTTCACACGGGTTCACTGCCGTGCTCGGCGAGGACTAGGCTCCGCTCTGGATGCTTCACACGGGTTCACTGCCGTGCTCTGCGAGGACCAGGATCCGCTCTGGACGTTTTCCACGGGGTCAAAGAGTGACGTTATCCGCGTTCCACGTGACCAGGAATTTTGTTGATTGTATCCGCATTTCACGGAGTTGGGATTTGACTCCCGGTCATCTGTACACCGTCGGGTCATGGAACTGGGATTTGCCACTGTTCCGCTTCGCTTGAAGTTGTGTCCGTTGTTACAAGACGAGTGTTGAGACGATCTCTAGATCACTTGCGGCCCGTCGAGATTAGCTTCTTCTTATGATGAAACCTGGGGGAGGAGTATGATCCCTTCTTTTTTTGCGCCCCTGGATTGTATACATGGATTGATGTAACATCACCTGTAGGGCATAAATTTCATTTTTATTCTATTTCTTTTTCCGCGATGCTCTATCATTTCAGCTTTTATATCGCGAAGGTCGCGATTGCCCCATCATTTCGGCTATTTTTCGCGGTGCCCAATCATTTCGGCTATTTATTTTATTTTTACTCGCTGTTTTTTATTGCGAGTTGCCCAATCATTTCGGCTATTTCGTATGCATATGTGGCTCACTAGCCTTTTCGCTGCAAGCCTGGATTTTAGACATCGATTTCGGCATCAGCACCGCTACAACTGGGATGTTGCCAGGAGCGAATCATCATTTGCCTCTGTCGATGTTGAACAAAGGTGGCTTAGTAAACAGGGTTAAGGGTCCTGTCGACTAAGGCTTTTGACTTCATGAGCCGTAAGGGTCTCGCAAAGGCATTTCTCCCTACAGGTCGTGAGGATCTTGCAGGTGTGTTTTCTCCTTGGGAATCGTGAGGATTCCTAAGTGCATGTCCTCTTGCAAGTCGTAAGGATCTTACAAAAGGGTTTTCTCCTTATAAGTCGAGAGGACTTACAAGGGTTGTTCACCATAGGGACATACTCCTAGTCACGGGTGGGACTTTGCTGGGGGAATGTTTATTCGCGCCCGTGGATTGTGTATAAGGGTCAGTATTGAGCCACTTGTAGGGCAATATCGAAGGTTGTGGGGGTTGCTTAAGCACAGGTTCAGGTCCCTGTAACTTAAGGCTTTCAAGTCTTATGAGCCGTGAGGGCCCCATAAGAGAGTTCTTCTTACGAGTCGTGAGGATCTCGCAAGTGTAATTTCTCCTTAGGAATCGTGAGGACTCCTAAGTGTGTTGCTCCCTTGTGAGTCGTAAGGATCTCACACGGGTGGTTTCTCCTTACAGGGTCGTAAGGATCCCGCAAGTGTCCTTTAACGAGGTTGCGCCCTTTCGGGTTTTCACAAACACTCGTCGGTAGCCCTGCTGTTTTTACTCACGGAGCCCTTTCGGGTTTTCATCCATGCCCATTTTGCTTATGGACATACCGTTTTTTTTATTCTTTTTATTTTCTCCTTTTTTTTACGAGGTCGCGCTCTTTCGGGTTTTCACGAACACTCGCCGGCAGCCCTACTGTTTTTACTCACGGAGCCCTTTCGGGTTTTCATCCGTGGCCTTTTTTGCTGATGGACATACTGTTTTTATTTATTATATTTTTTTTTCTTTTTTTTCTTTTTTTTATCTCGTCAGCCTAAGGATGCTGTGGTGTTAGTTTAAGGACGTTTCGGTCCGTTATTAGTTTTAAGGACGTTTCGGTCCGTCGTTAGTTTAAGAACGTTTCGGTCCGTCTTTAGTTTAAGGACGTTTCGGTCCGTCGTTAGCTTAAGGACGTTTCGGTCCGTCGTTGAGAGGGCCGGCTACTATTTATAAAGCTTGAGCTTGGGAAGATAGCGAGCGGACATAGTCGTCGTCATCTATCATTGACCTAGGCTGTGACTCCTTAAGCGTAGTATTTCTTTAGGAAGCGGCCGTTTATTGGCCTGAAAGGCCTCTCACCGTGCATATCCATGAGTAGGTAGGCTCCACCCTGGTAGACTCTGTCTATGATGTACGGGCCTTCATAGTTTGGCTCGAATTTTCCCCGCATAGCGCGATTGGGGATCATAGGCCTTTTGATCATTAGCACAAGTTCGCCTTGGCGGAATGTCCTCGGCCTGGTCAATCTTTCATACGAGCGCGTCATTTTTGCTTTGTAAGCTGATTGTTAGAATTTAAGTTAACCGCAATCAAGACGGTGTCGCTTTGCAGCTAGCCGGTTGAGCACGGGTCGATCCACCGGGAGATGGTTGTATGTCCTTTCTTGTTTTAGACGAGTCGATAAAGAATTTGTATGTGTTTGTTCAGTCTAACCTATGTGTATTATTTGCAAGTATAAGGTTGTTAAGAAGAAGAAGATACGAGATTGTAAGCTAAAGAAATCCGTACTCAAAACCTTTGAGCCGAGTCTTGACCAATTGAAGCTAGAGCAATCGGCAACAATGTGGATTAGGGGATTTAAGCACGGTATTCGTGGAATACGGATTATTTACCCTCGTCCTTCCGTTCTTGTCTCTTGCTTTCGCCTCCGGCCAAACCGAACGCAACCGGTCGCGGTTAGGAATCACCGTTACCTTGTTAGGGTAGGGTGCCTAATGGAGCGCTTGCGTATAGTTTGGGCGGAGTTCAATGGAAAATAACGGGAAAAGGAAATGAGAAAGAAGATATTAACTTACAATACCGTATTTCATCTTAACAACAATAATTACAACCATTCACAAAATGAACAAAAGAGAGCAAAAGAAAAGAACAAAGAAAAGAAAAGATTACAAGTAATTAAGTGCATGAATTAAATTGCAAGAAAGTAAAGCAAGATAATAATAAGCAAGTAATAAAAAGCGATAAAAAGAACAAGAAACTAGAACTCAAGACAAGCATGTGATCAATAGCCAACCCTTAAACTTGCAAGCTCAATCAAGAGGTTGCAAGATCAAGGGAAGGGTAGAGAACGCATGTGAAATGAAGCGCTAATTCCATAAGAAAATACGACCCTTGAGATCAATAACTAACCCTTAACCATTCAAGCTCAATGAAGAGGTTGAATGATCAAGAGAAAGCAAGAATCTCAAGGGGAAGAAGAAACAAAAGAGAATGATACAAAAAGCCCTCATCTTCATTGATCTCCCACTCAAAAAGCTCTCACTACAATTTTCATGGAAAAAGAATGAAGAAGAAGAAGAAAAAGACTAAATCCTAACAAAAAGAAGAACAAAGAATGAACAAAAGAATGACCCTTGGTTGAGCTCAGTTCTGCTGTATTTATAGGCGGGGAAATGGAAACCTAGGGCAACAATCTGCCACCAAATAAGATTACCAAAAAGCCCCCAAATGTTGACAGTGAGAGGGGTCCACATGGCCGCGGATCCGCGGCCAATACCCCCCTTTGGCCGCGGATCCGCGGCCTTATTGATGAGTTGAGTCGTCGTACTTTGGGTGCTTCCCTGGTCTTCTGTCCCCTCTTGTCTGGTATATGTATTTTCAGAAAATACCTTCACATTTCTTCCAGAATTTCTGTTGAGGAAAGGTGGACTTTTGTGGATACTTTTGTCATGATTGCCTCGAGCTCCGCGTAGATTTCTTGGAACTTGTTGTTGCCATTGAGCCTTGTGCATGAAGGTGACATTGATTTGACATTTTGTCTTCCTAAACTGGTATCTGGCAACATACGGATGACGAGCGGAGACCGTGTTTTCTCAGTGGTTGGCAGGAACCCGGATTTTGTCGTGTTTTCCATGAATTTCACCGTTTTAGAACCGAGAACGTGTATCCTGCAAATATGTAACAAACACGGATTAAAAGCACCTACCTATAAACAACCGAGCGTAAGAATGGACGGTATAAAATGCAGTATTCTGTGATGAACAAATACCCCCAAACTTAACTTTTGCTCGTCCCGAGCAAAACCAATTATTCATAAAAATATAATGATAACCGCACTTTCACAGGGAACGCGATTGCACTGAGCGCGTGCAACAAGCCGTTAAACCTCTAGGTGTCCCTAGTAGGATGAGTGTTGTCTCCTAAGGGTTTTCAGCGGATTACACCCACAAAATCCTGTCAAGCTAGTTTCATCAGTTAACGTCGATTCTACTCCTACAGTTTAGTATTTACATTAGAAACTCTATTATCCTAAGTCAGAAATATCCAATCCTTATTTTTCACACCTCCTATCTATTTAACCTTAGGTCATATACGTTCCAAAAAAGTTTTAGAAAGATGTCGGTTCTCCTGAGTTTTCCTTCTAAAGTGCGGCCTTAAATCAAGGATTTTTATCAACTTTACAGAAAACACAAGTCTTATTCTTTATCTCTATCTTTTATCCAAACATCGATTGTATACCCCTACGTGTGTGTATATTTGCACCCCTACACTTGAGAATTCAATTCAAGCTATAATACCCTTGCCCTAATACCTAATACTACTTCTTTTTATTAAGGATGGACGGATTTGCTCACACACCTTTCATGTGACTATTAATGCTTCTTGAGGCACTAACGACCGATTACTGAATGTGTGAACTTTAAAGCGTAAATAGCAGTTTCCAGGTCTTGACTCTATTCTTTTTTTCTTTTTCTTTTTCTTTTTCTTTTTCTTTTTCAAGACCGGATATATTTTTCAATATGCTCTTTTGGTGTTTAGCTTTAAATACCGTTTTTTCTTTCATACTAGACTTTCAGGCAAGAATATTTCTAGGTATCCTCTACTATCCCAAGTTTCAAGGTGCGTGTAAGTGCAGTTTGTAGGGTATATACTTTCTAAATTTAAACTCAAGAAAAGAAACTATTTTTCAGACTTATCCTTCAGCAAAGCTTCAATACTTTCCCTTCATCTTGACTTAACTAAAGAACTGAACTCAAGATTACCTATTTCTCAAAAAAAAACTGTAAGGACGTATACTTACCAAGTTTAAACAGAATGAGGGTTATTTTTAGGGTTTTCAATTCCTAAGCCTAGAATTTAGTTATTTCTAATATATCAACTAAACTTTCGGAATAAAGATCTAAGTTACCCTATTAGCTAACTTGACGACAAAGTTTTTATATTTTTTGGAAAATTTTTCGATTTTTATGGGTTTTTAAATAAGGTATGCAAATGCAAAATATACAAATGAATGCGAAGGAAGAAAGCTTACCGAGCACACCCCCAAACTTAAACTTGACAGTGCCCTCACTGTCAGGCTACACCAAGAGGGTCAAAATTGTCGGCGCACCCTAGAAACAAATTATATACAAAACAAAAAGGAAAACAAAAAATATATACAAAAAAGGAGTCCCCCCCAAACTTAAGTAAAACAGTGTTTCCACTGTTAAGCGTTGAATTCCAGGGTAGGGGGGAAAGAGAACAGTATCAAGCTATACAAGGCCTTACACAGGCCAAAAGTTAGTACCAACCATTCAAAGATTTTATCTCGATAAAGCAGTGGCTGGTGAAAGAAGGCGTAGAGAAAAGAGATGGAGAATACGCGAGACCGTATGGAGATAGAAGTGGTATACGGTCTCGGTATATGAGAGGAAGAAGAATGGCGGAAGGGAAAAAGAAGTGGAATACGAACTTGAGGGTGCAAATGGAGTAAATAGATTAGCACAATTTGTGATGAGCGATGTGTAAAAAGCGATTGTGCTAATATATTTACCCGTCGAGAAATGGGGTCAAATCCCTCAAGATTCGTGAGAAACCATGGGTACGCCGAACTTGGTAAACCAGACACAGTAAATGAAAGTGAGACGGGTTCTTGCAAGGTCGGAACGATGGAAAGGATGGAGGGAAGTGGTTGAGGAAGGGTATCGGTTAAAGGTTCAGGAGGGTGTACACAGTCAGTGGAAGGAACAGGATGAATTGGAAAATCCGACTCATCAAGCAAAACTGGTTCATCCTCAAAACTATCCTCAATATTCTCCTCAAAATTTAGCACATCCATGCTCTTCTCTTCAAAGTCCAGACACATATGGGGTTCGGGAAAAACATTTAATGACTCGGGATGATGATTTGAAGAGACAAACTCAGCCAAATCTACGGGTTCATCATCCAAAATATCCCCAGCGTCAATATCCTCAATCAAGTGAAAATCAAAATTCTCTGACACCTCATCAAAAGCATGGATATTAATCGATTCTGGTTCTAAGATATAGGTGTAGAGGTCAAAAGGATTAGGTATGGTTTCACTTGGAAGGGACCCTTCACAATTGGGCAAATCAAACACTACGAAGTCGCACAACTCATTCATCATTCTATCTTCAATTGATAAATCATATGGGATACTCGATAGACTTTCAAAACAGGAGTTGTGGGATTCAATTTGGGACGGGTAGGTTTGATTTGGAAGGGGGTACATCTCACTCTCTCCACTCAAATTGACAGCCTGTCCGACCGCCTCTTCATACATTGGAAAATGTGGAGCTAGTTGAAAACTAGCTACCGGGTCACTAGGTTGTATGAGGGCGGTCATGGACGCATCCAAATCCATCATCTGTTGGTACGACGCTACCCTAAAGTCTTCCAAAGACTGTTCCAGACTAGACATGGGTTGGGAAGGGGTTTCAGTAAAAGATTCAAAGTTGTTTGGATACTGAAAACTCCCAAATGGCGGTTCTGAAGCAATGTCTAGGGAAGGTGAAAAAGTAGGGTAGGATTGGTAGGAGTTGAATGGCTGGACAGGAGCAGGATCAACATTTGGATAGGAAGGTGAATGGAATTGTTGATCCCAAGAATTTGAAGTGGTGAAAGGAGTGAAAGATCGGCTATGGGATTGTTCTATACGTTCTGCAATAGACATAGGTCTTGGAGTTGCAACATGACTCGAAGAAGGGGTATCAACGTAAGAAGGGGTGAATGTTTGAAATGGTTGATACGAAGTGGATTGCGGAGTCAAATTGTTTGTCCTAGACGCGTCTATCCGATCTTTCAAAGAGATTTTGGGCATGGAGGGATCGTTCAATGTTCGGCCAAAGTAAGAACCGTAAGAAGTAATGTCTGGTTGTGGGTACCAAAGTTCGGCAAGAGTTTTGCGAGGTGGGGTACCCATGATATAAAGAGAAAGAAAGAAAGGCAGAGAAAATGAGGGGGAAAAGAATGTGATATTTTTTTTATTTTTTTATTTTTTATTTTTTTTTTAGATATTAACAAAAGAATGAAATATACACACAAAAAGAATATGGACAAAAACAATCACGACACAAAAATACCACACACCTAATCGTTCTAGGGTTCACCTAGGTCAACTAGACCTGCTCCAGAACTTGATTGTCGAAGTAAAACTGTGTCGAGAAACGGGCTCAAGATACACTGATCATGAGGCCAGGTAAGTGAAGAGATAAGGGGAGGTTTTCCAACGCTTTCGCGAAGTTCCTTAATTAAATAACCCTTTCTCTTTTGGCGGTTGCGCCGTTAACACTTTCCTAGACACCCCGTAAACAATATACCGTTAAGCGAGGTTCTAAACACAGTTAACTTCTCCTAGTGAGCGCGAAGTCCTTAAGGCTTAAAGTCTAATTTCTTTTAAAATTTGTGTGGGTAAACGTTATGCTCAAGTTCGTGATTTGTGGGCCACGGAAAAGGTGATGAAATCCTTTACCGTATGTTGTGGGGTTCGCTTGCCCTTAAGTCCGTATTAATGTATGCAATGCGCAATTCAATAAAAATTCTATAAAGAATCAAACAATCGTTTTTTAGTTTAAGCGCGGCACTGCAACAAATACGGGTTAGTCAATTTTTAGCGTTTGCTAGCGAACTTGCAAAGAATCCTGCAAAGAATAGAATATTGGATGCGTCGGATTTGAGAAGAAGGTGTTTAAGAAATACGTACCGTTAAGTTTTTGGGTTAGGAAACCCCCGTTGAATCAAATCCGGTAAGCTTGAAAAGGTTCGCTTGCGCGGGTCAAACTACCCGGATCTTTGGCACTGTAGTTTGCAATCACCTTAACTTTGAATGTACACTTTGCTCCCCACAATCGCAGTTTGCAAATCCGCAAAAATCTGCACTCTTGCCCACAAAAATGATCAAAAATAACAAAAATATTTTTTTTTATTATTATTATTTTTTTATAAATATATACAAAAAGAATATTAACCCGAATAACGAGAAAGAAAATACGCTACCGTCTCCCCGGCAACGGCGCCATTTGATTGTTAGAATTTAAGTTAACCGCAATCAAGACGGTGTCGCTTTGCAGCTAGCCGGTTGAGCACGGGTCGATCCACAGGGAGATGGTTGTATGTCCTTTCTTGTTTTAGACGAGTCGATAAAGAATTTGTATGTGTTTGTTCAGTCTAACCTATGTGTATTATTTGCAAGTATAAGGTTGTTAAGAAGAAGAAGATACGAGATTGTAAGCTAAAGAAATCCGTACTCAAAACCTTTGAGCCGAGTCTTGACCAATTGAAGCTAGAGCAATCGGCAACAACGTGGATTAGGGGATTTAAGCACGGTATTCGTGGAATACGGCTTATTTACCCTCGTCCTTCCGTTCTTGTCTCTTGCTTTCGCCTCCGTCCAAACCGAACGCAACCGGTCGCGGTTAGGAATCACCGTTACCTTGTTAGGGTAGGGTGCCTAATGGAGCGCTTGCGTATGGTTTGGGCGGAGTTCAATGGAAAATAACGGGAAAAGGAAATGAGAAAGAAGATATTAACTTACAATACCGTATTTCATCTTAACAACAATAATTACAACCATTCACAAAATGAACAAAAGAGAGCAAAAGAAAAGAACAAAGAAAAGAAAAGATTACAAGTAATTAAGTGCATGAATTAAATTGCAAGAAAGTAAAGCAAGAGAATAATAAGCAAGTAATAAAAAGCGATAAAAAGAACAAGAAACTAGAACTCAAGACAAGCATGTGATCAATAGCCAACCCTTAAACTTGCAAGCTCAATCAAGAGGTTGCAAGATCAAGGGAAGGGTAGAGAACGCATGTGAAATGAAGCGCTAATTCCATAAGAAAATACGACCCTTGAGATCAATAACTAACCCTTAACCATTCAAGCTCAATGAAGAGGTTGAATGATCAAGAGAAAGCAAGAATCTCATGGGGAAGAAGAAACAAAAGAGAATGATACAAAAAGCCCTCATCTTCATTGATCTCCCACTCAAAAAGCTCTCACTACAATTTTCATGGAAAAAGAATGAAGAAGAAGAAGAAAAAGACTAAATCCTAACAAAAAGAAGAACAAAGAATGAACAAAAGAATGACCCTTGGTTGAGCTCAGTTCTGCTGTATTTATAGGCGGGGAAATTGAAACCTAGGGCAACAATCTGCCACCAAATAAGATTACCAAAAAGCCCCCAAAAATTGACAGTGAGAGGGGTCCACATGGCCGCGGATCCGCGGCCAATACCCCCCTTTGGCCGCGGATCCGCGGCCTTATTGATGAGTTGAGTCGTCGTACTTTGGGTGCTTCCCTGGTCTTCTGTCCCCTCTTGTCTGGTATATGTATTTTCAGAAAATACCTTCACATTTCTTCCAGAATTTCTGTTGAGGAAAGGTGGACTTTTATGGATACTTTTGTCATGATTGCCTCGAGCTCCGCGTAGATTTCTTGGAACTTGTTGTTGCCATTGAGCCTTGTGCATGAAGGTGACATTGATTTGACATTTTGTCTTCCTAAACTGGTATCTGGCAACATACGGATGACGAGCGGAGACCGTGTTTTCTCAGTGGTTGGCAGGAACCCGGATTTTGTCGTGTTTTCCATGAATTTCACCGTTTTAGAACCGAGAACCTGTATCCTGCAAATATGTAACAAACACGGATTAAAAGCACCTACCTATAAACAACCGAGCGTAAGAATGGGCGGTATAAAATGCAGTATTCTGTGATGAACATAAGCCTCCAGATTTTGTTGCGCTATGAGCCGGGTTTCATCGACGGCGTCAAGCTCCTCAAGCCGGAGGTGAGCATTTTCTTCGTCTGTCAACTCGTGGTGGACTGCCACTCGTAGAGAAGGTAGCTCAATCTCGAGGGGGAGTACTGCTTCCGTACCGAATACCAATGCGTATGGCGTCGTGTTTGTGGCCGTCTTGAACGTAGTTCGATATGCCCAGAGAGCTTCTTGCAGTCTCTCGTGCCAGTCCTTCTTATTTCGGGACACCGTCTTCTTCATGATCTTTGTCAAGGTCTTGTTGAAGGCCTCAGCTAGACCGTTAGCTCGTGGATTGTAAACTGAGGAGTATCTCCAGTCTATATTATGATGTTGCGCGAAGCGGCTGATCTTATGGCTTCTGTAGGCCGGCCCGTTATCGGAGATAATCCGCCGCGGAGTTCCAATCCGATAAATGACGTGCGTCTTGGAAAAGTGGAGGATATTCTCCGTCTTCACTTCCCTCAGCGGTACTGCTTCTGCCCATTTGGAGAAGTAATCAGTCGTCGCCAGGATGAAACGATGTCCCTTAGACAATGCCGGTTCGATGGGGCCGACTATGTCAGTTCCCTACATTTCAAATGGCCAGCTAGCCACCGTTGGATGTAGCGGATTTGGATGTTGGTGGATAAAGTCCCCATGAACCTGGCACGAGTGGCATTGCTTCGCATACTCGAGGCAGTCCTGGATCATTGTGGGCCAATAATAACCCATTCGTTTAATCTTCAATTTCATCTTCGGGCCTGCTTGGTGAGAACCGCAGAGTCTATCGTGAACATCCTGAACGACCCTTTTCGCTTCGACAGGTCCTAAACATCTCAGCCACAGAGAATCAAACGACCTCTTGTACAGAGTATTGTTGACGAAGGCGAAAGACAAAGCTCGTTTCATGAGCTGATGTCTCGAGGACGCTTCTTCGGGCATTCGGTGGCACTTAAAGTAGTCTATGAAGACCTCCCTCCAGTCCTCAGCCTTCTCACGGTCTTTTATTTGTAGGGTCGTCTGCTCAGTCACTCCCTTCTCTTCGGATGATTCCGGAGATATTTCTGCTGAGGCAAGAACCCGACGACTTTGCACCACGATTTTAACGTCATCAAGGTTCTCGTCAGCCAGTTCTTTAGCGAGCTTGGCCAACGCGTCTGCTTTGCTGTTTTCCGTGCGTGGTATGCTTTCCAGAGTATAGGAGGGAATTTGGGTCAACAGTTGTCGTACCTTTTCACCGTACTTCACCAACTCCTGTTTGCACGTTTGGTAGTCGCCGTTTACCTAGTTGACGACCAGTTGAGAATCCCCGTATATGAGGAGGTTTTCAATTCCCATGTCGATGGCGATCTCGAGACCTGCTATCAAGGCTTCATATTCGGCTTCGTTATTTGTCCTCGGCTCTGTCAAGGAGAAAGCAAAGCGCATTATCCTTCCTTGTGGAGTTACGAAGATGAGGCCTACCCCCGATTTGATCATTGGGGTACTTTGTTTGCGCTTCTTTACGGAGGACGCTCCATCGAAATAAAGCTCCCATCGGGTATCACCACCGTCGATCGCGTCAAAAGCATGTTCGTCTGGCAAATCGCAATTCAGAGGAGAACCGGCAGGTACTGGATGCTCAGCAAGGAAGTCGGCGATGACTTGACCTTTCACTGCCTTAAGAGGCTGATAGGTTATTGAAAACTCCATCAGGAGCATAGCCCATTTAGCGATTCTCCCTGTCAATATGGCCTTTGACATTAGATATTTTAGGGGGTCCACCTTTGATATAAGACGGACTTCATGTGCCAATGCATAATGCCGGAGTTTTGTTATTGCAAAGATTAACGCCAGGCAATGTTTTTCGATAGGGGAGTAATTGCTTTCTGCCCTCAGAAGAACTCGGCTTAAATAGTAGAGTGCTCTCTCCTTCCCTTGGTCGTTTTCTTGCGCCCATAATGCGCTTAAAGAACCTTCTAGGGCGGTTGTATAAAGAATGAGAGGCTTTCCTTTGACCGGAGCAGCCAGCACCAGCGGGTTCTGCAGGTATTGCTTGATTTCATCTAGCGCGCTCAGGCATTTTTGGTCCCAGACGAACGGAGTTCCCTTCTTCATCAGGTAACTGTAAGGATGGCACTTGCCTGACAGGTTGGAAATAAATCGCCGGATGTACGCGAGCTTCCCCTGGAGAGACCGCAGTTGCTTGAGAGTCCTTGGCGGTGGCATTTCCATGATCGCCTTGATCTTAGATGGATCTATTTCGATACCCCGGTGTCGGATGATGAATCCCAGGAATTTACCCGAGGAGACTCCGAACGCGCATTTGAGGGGATTCATCTTCAAATTATATTGCCGAAGGCGTTGAAATACGGTCTTCACATGCTCTAAATGCTCTTCATATGACATGCTCTTTACTACGAGGTCGTCGATATAGCACTCGACGATTTCATGTATGAGATCATCAAAGATCTTTGTCATGGCCCTCTGATAGGTGGCACCGGCATTTTTTAATCCGAAAGGCATAACTTTGTAGCAGAATATACCCAAAGGAGTCCGGAAAGTGGTGTGCTTCTAGTCGTCGGGATGCATCTTTATCTGATTGTACCCTGACGAACCGTCCATGAAGGAGAAAACCTCATGAGTGGACGTATTGTCTATCATCAGTTCGGTGACCGGCACTGGGAAATCGTCATTCGGGCAGGCTTTATTGAGATCTCGAAAGTCCACACATATGCGCACTGTCCCATATTTCTTCATCACAGGGACGATGTTGGCGACCCAGTCAGGATACCGTACCTCCTGGATAAACCCAGAATCGATCAGTTTCTTGATTTCGGCGTTAATACTCATCTCAAGCTCGAGCCGCATCCTTCTCGGCGCCTGCTTGACTGGTTTGATATCCGGAGATATTGCTAATTTATGCACAGAAATCTCTGTATCTAATCCTGGCATGTCGGAATAGTTCCACGCGAAGCAATCTTTATGCTGTAGAAGCACGTCCTTTAACGCAGCCACCCTTTCTTCAGATAGCAGCTCGCTGACGAATGTCGGTCGCGGATCGTCTGCCAATCCCAACTCAATCTTCTTGAGGTTATCTGCAGTAGTATGTATGCCATCTTCCAGTTCTTTCGAAGCCGGTGGAAATTCTGAGATTACCTCATTGTCATTGTTTTCGAAGCACCAAGGGAGGTCATCCATATTCTCGGGCTTTCCTTTCGATATCGTTACCATATGACAGGTACGAGCTCGCTTCCAAAGCCGATGTGGATCTGGTTCTGCTCTTATGGCTTTGGGTTCGTGCTTTTGTGGCGGCGTTACCATCCAGCTGCTGGATAAAGCAAACCTGCCTTGCTGGTACTGGTCTTCGACCCAGTTCTTGAAGGTAAAGCAGTCTTCGATAGGGTGTCCTATGGCTCGGTGATAAGAGAAATAGCCCGGATGAGAAACTTTGTTAGCTTGCTCAGGGTGCTTAGACTCCGGAAGTGCGATCATTTGATATTTTATAGCGAGCTCGAGTAACTTCTTCGTCTTGTCTCGGGGGAAGGAATACGCTCGACTCATCTTCTTTATGAGGGACAAATCCGGACCGCGGAATGCCCGATCACCTGACTCTTTAATCCTACGTCGTTGTTGTCGGCTCCTTTTTCCACTTCTTGACTTACTTCTGCCTCTGCGTCGGGCCTTTTGTACAACGGGTTGACAGGGAGGAACATCTTCATCTTTTGCAGCCTGTTGAAACAAACGTTGCGTCCTGGCCTTCTCGTAAATGGCCATCTCGCGATTATGGTCTTCCCGAGCTTTTTGACCCGCTTTTCTGATAAGCTTGTCTATTCGTTCTTCAAACGACGGACTCGGCATTTCGATTGCGGGATCTAGTTTTGATGAGGGGTTGGCATTGCTGGACAGGGCGTTTTCCTCCTCATCGAAGTTATATACGGCGTAGCTACCGTGGACTCGCTCCCGTTTCTCGGATCTCACATATCCAAGACCAAGTGTCTCCATTCTCCCGTTGGGCAATTTACGCTGAGTCCCAGGGACCTCCCAAATCCTGTTGTAGAACCGGGCTTGTCGAACAGTCTGTTTTAAGGGTATTCCTTGGTGCTTCAATAGCCTCTTTAGTCCATTTGTGTAGTATCTAGGCAAACGGATGGATTGAAGCTTGTCAAGTGTAGAATCCGCGCCATGCCAGATCTCTTTCTCCAATCTTGTTTCCGAGGATCGATAGAACAGGATCGCCTTTTCACCCTTTCGCTTGGGAGGGACGTAAAACGTCTGCAGGTCCTGCACATTGTAAGCTTGAAGTGCGTCGAGATCCTTGTAGTGTTTCCGCGGCACCATGGTGATTTGCAAACTCTGATCATCGCTAGGGGATGCTCGTATTGACGGCCGACTGGAGAACACGGCATTAACCTCATCTTCCGAGTCACTTCCGAAGATCAACATGGGGGCGGACGGTTCCAGGTTGTTGCGTCGAGACGACCCAACGTAAACTATCTCTTCTTCTTCTTCGGTATCGCTCCCGAAAATAGGGATGGTGGCGGCGACCTTGTTCTCCGGCTTGCGACACTTTTCTGTATCCTCGAAGTCTGGCAAAAAATAATTTGCATCTTCATACTTGCGGACTTCGTTCAAGGAGAATGGGTTCAGCTCACCTGTTACGGTATACTCGAAACCATCCTTAAAGTACTTCATACGCTGATGCTGTGTAGAAGGGATGATGTTGTACTCGTGTAACCAAGGACGACCGAGCAAGGCGTTGTAGCAGGTCTTGGCATCAATGACGTGAAACTTGATGTCCGTAACGAGTAGTCCGAAGCGTAATGTTAATATCACAGATCCGAGAGTCCGTGATGACTGGGAATCAAAACCGGAGATGGTAATTTTGTCACGAGCGAGGTGCTGCACGCTCATGCAGATCTCCTTCAACACCCGAATATTAAGGAGATTGACGGAGGATCCATTATCAACCAGAATTTTGCCTATCTTGATATCGTGGCAATATCCGGAGACGTATAGGGGACGGTTGTGGTCGCACGTCCCGAGGAGAAGGTCTTCGTTACCGAAATTGATGTTGGCTGTGTGCACTTCTTCCAGTTCATCCTTCATCCTTTCTGCAGCGAAGAAGGCTTGGAATTGCTCGGGTTCTTGTAACGCCTTGATTAATGAATCTCGCGCTTCTTTTGATAATAGGAGGGTATCGAGAATGCGGAGCTGAGAAGGTAGCTTCCTTAGGTGCGCTAGGATGTTGTAGTCCACCTTACCCTTCCTGGGAGGGTCCTTGGCAGTCAGCTCTTTCATGACTTGGTTATCTAAGGCGATATCCCCAATGACCTTTTCCTTTCCCTTATCTTTTCTATTTGCGGGCCCGAGATTCCTTTCCGGGAGCGTGCGATTGCGCAGCTGAATGTTCTCGCAGGCCTCCGGTTCTTCCTCTTTCCCTAAGACGGACTCTTTAAAGAGGGGGCTAAGAGCCAGCTCCTCGTCAGAATCGCTCCCAAAGGTGAGAACTTATGATCCTCCGGCGTCGACCATGTAACAGCTGCCGGTAGTTCTTTTGTGCCTGTTGGTTGTACTTCTCTTCTCCCGACGAGTTCTGCGTTTCATGCGCTTAAAATGTTGCCGGTGAGCAACATATCCCTGCCACCATATCCTAAAAGCGTCGCACTCCTCCGTAGGGTGTGAAATTTTCCGATGATATGAGCAATAATTAGGGTGCCTCTCCGCCCCATCAAACGCGTTCTCTTCTGAGGGTGGTAGCTTCATCCCCATTGACATGGCTTTGGCAACCCTTTTCCTCGTTTTGAACACGCTTTTATTCGCATCGGATATCTTTCGATCCGGCGGGAGTGCTTCGGCTCTTTCGTTTAGTCGCTTGCGGTTGGCTCCTTCTGACGCGGCCGTCTCACGCTCTTGGTCGGCTTTACTTTTCAAATGAATCTCGTCTAGAAAGGTGTCAATCATTTCTTCTGTTGGCCGCACAAGCTCCGGCTCAAGCTTTGCCCCCAGTTTCTTAGTGCCAGGAGTTTTGTCATTGTCTGTAAACGAGTGGGAGATCACATGACAACTCGCCACATAACCCTCGGATTCATCCGACGAGCTTTCTCCATCATCTTCCTCCTGAAAGACGTGGTTGAGGAACTCTTGCAGTGTGACGGGAGTCCACGCCTTTTGATTGTACTCCTCCAGCGCGTCAATCTGTTTCTGCAAGTCTGTGCGCTTGTCTCCAGGCTTCACGGGCTTCTTGGACTTCTTCTTCTTTTTCTTCGAAGATTTTGACGGTTGGGTGTGAGTATCCGGGCCATCACCACGAATCTTTGTAGTTGGGCGCGGCTTCAACATCCTTTCGATGATTTGAGGTTCAAGCGGGTCCTTCCATTCGACTGCTGGGCACGCATGAAGATCACTCAGCATCCTTTTGGTTTTAGCTGATAGCACGACCTCACATGGAGCTTCTTCAATAAAGGAACAAGTTGCCCCTGGTGCATCTGCTTTCTTAGGAGTATGCGGGTGTGGTGGGTTCACCTTTCACTTTTCGGATAGTGCAAACTTCCCCTGGAGGTATTGATCTTCAATCCATCCTTTGAAAACGAAGCAATCCTCAATCGGATGGCTAACCGTTTGATGGTAAGGGCAATAGTTGGGGTTATTCACCTCAGTGGGTTGTGGCGGTCGCCTTGGATTTGGCAAGTTTATAAGTCTGTTGCGTACTGCCAGCTCGAATAACCGTTTCGTCTTGTCCCGTGGGAACGAGTAGGGACGCTTCATCTTCTCATTATAATACCGCCGTCTTTCTTCCAACTGATCCGCCAGCTTCGAGGCACTGGGTTGCTGCTGAGCATTCGCGACGAAGGTTGCCTTCCCTTTACCCTTGTCACTCCGAGGCTCCGGCTTTGGGGGAGACGGTCTGTGACCCATCTGGTCCATCTGGGCCAACTTGTCGATCAAATCCTGAAACGTGGTCGGCTTAAAGAACATCATAAACTGGGAGATAGTTGCATGAGGGTCTAGGGTTCCCACGAACATGCCCACCGTGGGTGCTTCCTCAATGCGTTGCTCGCATTTCGACCATAAATTTCGCCAGCGTATAGTATACTGGACCCACGTTTCGCCTGGTTTCATCCTGGCATTAATCAATGCTGTTATTAGAGTGCGTTCGCTGGCGCTTGCGAATCGCTGAGTGAATAGAAACTCCATTTCAGCGAACGTCTTGATAGAATCGTTCGGGAGTTCCGAATACCATTCGAACGCTGTCTCTGATAAGCTGCCCACGAACTGGCGAAGCAACAGTTTATCGTCACCGCCGGTGTTACCACAAAGGGCCCTGAACTGGGAAATATGTTGGTGGGGATTGCCGGTCCCCTTATACACGTGGAATTTCGGTATTGTATAACCCGGAGGATATTTGATTTGGTCGTACCAGCTCGGATATGGTCGCCCCGTTTTTACGACTTGACCAGCTGCCTCAGTCGCATGATGAACCCTGATTTGCTGGGCTATATAGTCGTCCAAGTCATCCTTAGAGATTATCTCCTCCTTGATCGTTGAGAGAGCCGATGGTGGATTTGATGTTTCTCCCCTGTCGTCTTCAAGGACGATCGGAGGATCCTCAGCAGGTGGGTCTTGTTGGATCATCATTCCCACCATGTCCTGGAATAAGTGGGTTATTTGCTTTATATTGGCCGCTTGTTCTACAGTCTTTCTATCTTTCTTTTCCAGTATCATCCGGAGGAACTCGGCGTCGGTTTCCTGTTCTTGTTGCTGATCCGAGGACGCCTCGGGGCTTTCTTTCGGCCCAGTAAGTGCGGCCATCGTGGTCATCATTTCTTGGAGTTTCTGCTGTTGCTCCTGAGCTTTGGTCACCGACCGTGTGAGCGGTCTATGCTCTGTAGACGCACGGCTATCTTCCTTCCCCGACGCCATGTATACAGTGTGGACCATCCTACCCCTAGCCTTGGGGCGTCTGGGCTCAGCGCTTTTAGCTTTCGTTGCAGGCCCGGGGATCTTCTCTGGCCTCTTCTTTTTATGAGCAGTGGAAGCTGAGGGGGCCGTTGAAGTGGGCACCCAGACAGCTTTTCGCGGCTTAGCCTGGTAACTGACTTCCTGTCGGATTTTCAGCTTCTTGTGTTGGCGGGAGAAATTTGGATCGATCACCGAGTCTCGGATCTGCCGCCAGATTTTATAGATTTGGGAGGCCAGCCGTTGAGGAGATTGGGGTTGTTCTGTCTTTACTTCTACAGCCTTTTTCAGCAGAGGGGGAGACCTCTTTAGCACCGCGGTAGGAGAATTCCTACGCGCCTTATTTAGCATCTCAAAGTTGTTCCCAATTGGAACAGCAGCATTAACTTCTGCCATCGGGGCTGGAGGAGTTAGCCCAGGAAGGGAGTTGCCTCCGGCCTTCCTCACTCGGCGCCAGTAATGACGTCGAGCGCGTCGTGCTGATGGAACCGGCTTGGTGAGGGCGATATTCTCGTCTTGCCCCCTGTGTAGATGGGGGGTCGCTGCTGGTGTTAGCCTGTCAAAGACCGATGTCCTTTGGGTAGCAGGAGCGGGAGCTGGAGCCGTCAATCTTGTAAAGACCGACTTTTTGGAAGGGGAAGCCACCTTGACGACTTCAGGAGCAGGACTGGTTACTTTCTTAGGAGCAGCCTTCTCTGGGATTGTAGGCCCCATCGCGGGTCTACAGGAGCTCTGGCCCAATCTGGAGAAGATCGAGGCGCTGGTGTTGGGCGACACGTTGAGAGGAGCCGCGGTAGGTGTAAGCCGATCAAAGACCGACTTCTTGGGAGCTTCCATTGTCAGCGTAGGAGCGGTGAAGCTCGTTGGCGGGAGCATGGTCCCAAAAAACAACCATGCGGTGGCTCGAGTGACCTGTTCCACGGGTATTGTGAATAGCGAAGCAGCTTGGGGTCCGTAGGCTACACCTCCTGGCGAGGCAGAGCGCTGGTTGCAGTTGCAGTTGCAGTTGGAGCATTTCGCACAAGTGGAAGCCATTGATTCTTTGCTTTCTGCAATAAGCAAGACGCCAAATCTTAGTACCTTGAAACCCAAGGGCAAACATTAGCGAACCGTGTTTGGTTCGCGATCACGACACACAAAGTGTGGAGTGGAAAGAGGAAAAGGTCCCACCGGGCATGCCAGAATCTGTTCCCCTCCGAAAGACGGCGGCGACGTGGGGCGTCTCGCCAGAGATTCGGGGAAGATGCTAATTGGTGCTATCCGTCTACCTCTCCGAAGATGCCAAATTGATTTATGACACCGTATATCGAAGGTTTAGACGGATGCGTCCGATGTAGCAGACTTCGTCAGATTCCCCCTCGCTTGAGGGGTTTTTGATTGTGGGGACGCTCTTCCCTGCAAGCGCAAGCCCCTGCAGTTAATTACGCTACCGCACTGCGGTAACCACTTTCTCCTTCTCCAGATGGTCACTTTGTGTCGTGTGTGTTTGTTTTGTGTTTGGTTGCCCGTGGATTGTATACGGAGACTGAGTTATGTCGTCGCCCGTAGGGCGTGGACTAGTCCAAATCCGTATTATCTTAGATTTGGGTTTGGGGGTTTGGGTTTAAGGATACGTTAGCCTCATTTGAGACTAAGATCGACTTAAACGTATGTTAAGGATACGTTAGTCTAGTTTTTAGACTAAGATCAACTTAACGGGATCATTTAGATCCAACAAGAGAGCAATTAAGGGAGCCTGTTGTTTAGTTTAATGACGTTGCGGTCGATAGGTAGTTTAAGGACATTGCGGTCCATAGGTAGTTTAAAGACGTTGCGGTCCAATGTTAGTTTTAAGACGTTGCGGTCGAGGTTAAGGGCGTCGTAGTCCGTGGTTTTAAGGACTCCACAGTCCGATATTAGTTTTAAGACATCACGGTCAAGGTTAAGGACGTCATAGTCCGTTTTTAGTTTTAAGACATTCCGGTCAAGGTTAAGGACGTCGTAGTCCGTAGGTTTAAGGACCCTACAGTCCAATGTCAGTTTTAAGACATCCCGGTCAAGGTTAAGGACCTCATAGTCCATGAGTTTAAGGACCCCCACAGTCCGTATCAATGTGTGGTCATCGGGACCCGTCACCTCTTTGAAGACGTTGAGGAATTACAACGCCAAGTATCAAAGGAGTGAAGAGATGTTCCCTTAAACCGAGGTAGATTAAATAATCTTTGGCCCAATTTGGAACCAAGACCAATTAATCATATTATGAACCTATTGGCTCAGTTAAGTCTGAATTGAGGACTTATGGCCAGCTTAGGCTAAGTCCAATCATGCTTAGGATATGGGCCCTCTGTTGGTCCATTGAAGGAGAGGCTTTGCCTCTGGAAACTTAGCCAATTGGGCTAAAGCTAGTATTAAACACTAGAGACCAACAGTGTCGAACACTGGGCATAAGATTAACAAGTTAGTGTTAAACACTAAAAGATAATCAGTGTTGAACACTGGGAACAGAGTTTTCAAATTAGTGTTAAACACTAAGACAAATCAGTGTTAAACACTGGGAACAAAGATTTCAAATCAGTGTTAAACATTGGGAGCAGAATTTTCCAAATTAGTGTTTGAACACTAAGAAAATCAGTGTTAAACACTGGAAATGGAGTTTTCAAACTAGTGTTAAACACTATCGAAATCAGTGTTAAACACTGGGAACAGATCATCAGTTTAATGCTAAATATGGTAAAAGAAGAGATCACGTGGGGGCACGTGATGGCATCCAAAAGGTGGGGCCAGATCCCCTTCATTTTGTTCTACAGATAAGTGTTTAACACTTTTAATTCTGAAGGCCATCACGAGTAGGCACGTGATGGGGGCTCACGCTTTGATCTATTAGGATGTTCATTAGGGGTCACGTGGTGACACGTGAGGGCGTCCCAGAGCTTCTTTTCAATGGATCTTTACAGGGGTCACGTGGTAACACGTGACCCTGTTCCTTTGCTGTTTGCAGATTTGTTTATCTTTTTAAGAATTAAATTCTTCATAGGGTTAGACCCTAGCAACAAACTTTAGAGGAATTAAATTCCTGTTTTCTTCTGAAGAATTATATCTTTAGATAGAGTTGAACTCTAGTTTCTTCTTTCGTAAGGGAATTAAATTCCTGTTATTTTAACAGATTTGAGTTCTGAACTAAGGTTAAGCCCTGGTTCTGTTCATTTTAAAGGAATTAAATTCCTATAACATAGGGTTAAACCCTAATTTTATTTTAAAGGAATTAAATTCCTATAGTTCCGTGAGAATTAAATTATCAAACTTCCATTCCCTCCCTATGCTTTGGATCTGCATGGCAGGATCTCAACCCAATGAGAATTAAATTCTCAATTCATGGGGAGATGTGCACTTTGCAGATCCTCCACTAAAGAGAGAACTAAGTTCTTCTTTTTTTTAATATAAGAGTTAAACTCTTTTGAGAATTAAATTCTCTTTTTAAAAGCCTTCCCTTTCTTACCCAAGGTTTTCTTCTGCAGCAGATCAAATTCTTTCAAAGTCTCAAGGCTCTATTTCTTTTTCTCTCTATGTCTCTGCATCTCTCTTCTCCTTTTTTTGTGTATCTCTTGGCTCATATTTATAGGAGAAGGAGCAGAATCAATTAGTTGTAGTGAATCATTCATTGAGGGATCTGATTTGTATTCATTAGAGATTTGATTTGCATTCATCATTCATTTGGACCTTTGGATTATTAGGTTAATTTTATTCACCATTGGATTTTAAATCCAAAGATATCCCTTTGTTATTTTGGTTAGATTTTAAGGGGAAATCTTTCCAAGTTCAAGATTTTTCCATAGATAGGTGATATTTAATCACCTTTAAATCTTTAATCCAATCGGTTCCAAATAATCATTCTCCTTTGGAAAGATTTGAATGCTGTTCAGAATTTAATTCTGTTAAATAGATAGGCTTTGAAAGCCGGTCACGTGTGGCCACGTGACCCTTGGTCACGTGTAGGCACGTGACCCATGGTCACGTGTAGGCACGTAACCCCCCTGGAACGAGCTTTCTTCTCCTTTCTGCGCTCTGTCTTCTAGCCGATGTTCGACCGTCACGTGCCAACACGTGATCCCTGGTCACGTGTGAGCACATGACCCTTTCTGGAGCCTTTTCTTTGATTTAATCAAGGAGCTGAATCTGCCTTTGCCGCTGCTTTTAATTGTCACGTGCCAACACGTGACTGCTGGTCACGTGCTAGCACGTGATGCCTCCTCCGTAGACTTTCCTGATTTTAAATCTGGAAACAACCGCGGTCAAAGGGTGAGTTCAGCAGCCCTATTTCTCTGTGAGTATTCTAACCCTCTCCTTCTTTCCTCTGCACTCTACTAAAAAAAATTTCCTGCAGGATTTTTTGCACAGCAACCTCTTCTTCCTCTCCAATAAATTGTTTTTGTGCAGGATTCTTTGCGCCGCAATTTTTTTTTTTTTTGTGTGTTACTGCTTTGCGCGGAATCTAAGGGGCTATAACTCCAATTAAGATTGGGTGGGGATTTCATTACCCTTCCTAAGACCCTAAAAAAAACTAAAAAGCATATGCATCACCCTTGAGTTAATTTAAAAAAATATCTAAACTCAGCCAATTAAGGACTTTCGCGCTGATTAGGACAGAGGAAGGTTGTGGGCATTCAGTCGTTTATCTAAACCTGATTTTGTGGTGCCTAGGCTAGACAAGTGAGAAAAGTAAGTTTAAAAGGCCCGTCTCACGGTGATTCGTGAGCGGAACCCTCCTTTCTTCATTTGTGCTTACCTGGCCACAATTGGCGGTGAAGAGGCGATTTGAGAGATATCTCACAACTTGTCACTTTAGAACAGTTAGGTGCAGTCTAGTGGACTTAGATGACCCTAGCTCTAGGTTTTATTGTGCATGTTTTAAACTATGATTGTTACGCCGTGAGACCATACACATTTTTGCAAAACTCTTTATAAATTAAAAATAAAAAAAACAACAAAACAAAATTTTTATAAAAACTTGCCCTTTGTCGCTAGAATCCCATTTCACCCACCTTTCATCCACATTTCCCCATTGACGTTTTCTTACCTTCACATTCTACGCTTTTACTACATTAAACTCGTTTAGTGTATGTCTGGTTGGACTCGGGACACTAGTGCCCGTTTAGTCCGTGTTTCGTTAGTCGCTACCGATTACGCGATCGAATCCGAAGTCGAAACCCCCTCCACACCTTTTTCATCCTTACCTATGCCGGCCAACTCCGACGTTGACCGGAATTCTTTTCGTACATCTTCACCTTCATCTTCATCTTCTTCTGAGATGTCAGGATACAATCCTACAACCCTTTACCTACCTCGAGACTGATTCCACCTCAACTGGGTGCGAATAACCCGCAACAACCTCCTGTTGAAGCCCCACAGCGAATCGCGCTCCAGGATCATTTCTATCCTACCCGCTCCGCACTTCCTACCTGTCTTTCACTACCGCCGGCAAATGGGGACAATTTCGAAATTAAGCCCCACTTCATCAACATGATGCCTAAATTTCACGGACTGGAATCCGAAGATGCCTATATCTTCATCAACAAATTCCAGAACGTATGTGCAATGATGAAGACAACCCAACTGTCCGATGATGCTATATGGCTACGAGTCATTCCTTTCAAATTGTGTGACCTAACTGAAAAGTGTCTTTATAGTACTGCATCGTATTCCATAAACAGTTGGGAAGAGTTTGTTAAAGCGTTTCTTAAAAAGTTTTACCCAAATCACAAGACCGCGAGAATACGAAATGAAATTAACCAATTTTCCCAACTTCCTTCTGAACCTTTTTGGAAGTGTTTCGAACGATACAAAGACCTTCTTGTTCAGTGCCCTCATCACGGTATTGAGAGATGGGAACTTTGCCAGACCTTATACAAAGGACTGAACCCAGCAACTAAGCAGTTCCTAGAGACCATTTGTCAAGGCAACTTCTTATCAAAATCTGACGAGGAAGCTTGGCAATTTCTCAACGATCTTGCTGAACAAACGCTTCAGTGGGAAAGCACTAGACCGACCACTTTGTCCACTTCATCTACTTCTTTCAGTCCATCTAGGGAAGACGTTCATCAACTTGATATGTCAATTGCAATGAAAGCCGAAATGGCAGCGATTATACAAAAACTTGAAGCAATTGAGAGCAAATTCTCATCGCCTTCTCCTGCCCCTACTCTTCTCCCTCGTACTATATACGCTTGTTGTTCGGATTCATCCTATTTGCCCGAAGAGTGTCCTTACAACCCACCTGCTCAAGGACAGGATCAAGTCAATGCTTCCTTTCAGCAGAGACAAAGAAATGATCCATACTCTTCAACTTACAATCCTGGTTGGAGGAACCACCCTAATTTTTCCTGGAATCAAAATCAACAACAATTCCAAAGCAACAACAATTTCCAGAGGCCTCCTCCTCAACAACAAGCTCATCAACAAACTCAATATCAGCAACCTTACCAAAATCAAATGAACAATTTTGCACCTAACAATTCTTTTCCTCAGAACAATTTTGTTCCACTAAATAACGATAAGGTTTCCTCGTTAGAACGAAGTATGGAGGCGTTTTTAAAGCAATCAACTCACTCCTCTGCCAACATCCAGTCTTCAGTTCAGTCTTTGGTGCAACACACTGCTTCACACGGGCAAAGCATCAAAACCATCGAAGCCCAGATTGCACAACTGAATGCAGCTTTAAGCGAGCGAGAGAAAGGGAAGCTTCCATCTCAACCACTCCCAAATCCTGGTTACTCACAAAATGCACATGTTGCTCTTGAACAACAAAACCATAATGTGAGTGTTGTGACTACATTGAGATCTGGAAGGAGTTACACAACAATGTTGGCACTGATGATGACACCTCGGCCCCCGCTTCTTCTTCTTCTGCTTCTTCTTCTTCTTCTTCTTCTTCTTCTTCTTCTTCTTCGTCTTCAGAGCATGTTCTCCATTCTTCACAAGGCTCTACTTCTTCTGCTGCTCCGAACAGACCCACATCTCACTCTACGAAAACACCAGCACTGGGATCCGTTCCAACTCCGCAATCTCCTCCACAAGCATTGGACTCAACCAATTTTCAAAATGTTCCATTTCCAAACCGGTTGAGATCCAATAAATAAAATCCATAAATGGAGAAGATTGTGGAGTTGTTTAAACAGGTTAACATTAACATCTCCTCTTGGATGCAATCCAACAAGTCCCTTCTTACGGAAAAATCTTGAAGGACTTATGCACTAAGAAAAGGAAATCACAGGTACGTAAGAAAGTTTTCTTAGCTAGTGCCGTGAGTGATGCTCTTACCCAATCTTTACCTCAAAAACGAAAGGACCCTGGCTATCCTACAATTTCAATAACTATTGGGGATAAGAACATCAACCACGCACTTTTGGATCTTGGTGCCAGTGTTAACCTACTTTCTTATTCGGTATATGAGCTATTAGGTGTAGGAGAGCTGAAACCAATATATTGTACTCTCCAAATGGCTGGCCGATCCATCACCCATCCTAGGGATGAGCTAGAGGATGTGTTAATAAAGATAGGGGACTTCATATTCCCTGTTGATTTCATTGTTTTAGACACACAGCCTGTGGCTAACCCCCAGAATCAAATTCCGGTGATACTCGGTCGACCATTCCTTGCGACTTCGAATGCTGTGATCAATTGTCGAAATGGTTCGATGAACCTATCTTTTGGAAACATGACAATTGAACTCAACATTTTTAAGTTGGGGAATCAGCCCTCTGAACCTAATGCTAATATACTAGACGTTTGCTCGATCCAAGAGATCACCCCGGAGGACTGTGAATTAGATAAATTTTTGTTCGATCACAGAAATCTTAACGCCACTAGTGCGTTCCTCCTTGAACCTGATACTGCTTTTACTCCAGATAATGAATACGAGTTTTTCACTTTCTTGAAAGATTTTGACTTGTTGCCACCCGAGCTTGAATTCTTTGAATTTTCGGATGAGTTAGCTGAACCATCCGACTCGGTTTCTTACACTCATTTTGAACCTCTGCTGGAATCCTTTGAGTTTGAGACAATTTCACCGATTTTACCTTCAATTGTTTCACCTCCGATACTTGAACTCAAGCTGTTGCCGTCTCACCTTAAATACGCTTACTTAGGTGAGAACAAGACCCTACTTGTTATCATCTCGGCTTCTCTAGCACCAGAGCAAGAGAAAGACCTTCTGACGGTCTTGCAGAGCAATCGGCAAGCTTTTGGCTGGACTATGGCTGACATCAAGGGGACTAGTCCCCTGTTAGTTGAACATCATATTCATATGATGGATGATGCCAAGCCAGCCAGGGATCCACAGAGACGACTCAACCTAGTCATGAAGCAGGCTGTTAAAAAGGAGATAGTAAAGTGTCTTGATAGTGGTATCATTTACCATATCTCTGATAGTCAGTGGGTTAGCCCCATTCACGTCGTCCCCAAGAAATAAGGCATAACGGTCATAACAAATGAGGCGAACGAGTTAATTCCTACTCGCATCCAAACTGGGTGGCGAGTATGCATCGATTATAGGAAACTCAACGCCGCGACACGGAAAGACCACTTTCCATTACCTTTCATTGACCAAATGCTTGAACGATTGGCTGGGCATGAATATTATTGCTTTTTGGATGGCTACTCCGGCTATAATCAAATTCCCATCGCCGAAAAAGATCAGGACAAGACCACATTCACTTGTGCTTTCGGCATGTTTCCATATCGTCACATGCCCTTTGGGTTATGCAATGCGCCGGCTACTTTCCAGCGGTGTATGATGGGAATTTTTTCAGACATGGTGGAAAAATTCTTGGATATCTTCATGGATGATTTCTCCATTTTTCGGCGACTCCTTTGATGAGTGTTTGCTACATCTTGACGCAGTCCTTACCCGGTGTAAGGATATGAACCTTACTTTAAATTGGGAGAAGTGGTATGTGAAGGTATTGTCTTAGGACATATCATCTCGCAAAATGGCATTGAGGTAGATAAAGTGAAGATTGAAGTCATTTCCAATCTCCCTCCTCCCAAATGCGTCCGAGACCTTCGAGCTTTCCTTGGCCATGCCTGTTTCTATAGACGGTTCATCAAGAACTTTAGCAAGATTGCTAGGCCCTTGACTCTTTTGCTGGCCAAGGACACTACATTCGATTTCAACTCGAGCTGTATGAATGCGTTCGAGTTATTAAAAAGCTCACTCACTTCTGCTCCCGTTCTTTTTTCTCCTGACTGGACGCATCCATTTGAGATTATGTGCGATGCATCCGATTTTGCCATTGGTGTTGTCCTTGGACAGCACATCGATAAGATGCTGCATGTAATCTATTATGCTAACCGAACCTCGAATTGTAGGGTTACTAGGCACTCCAATAAGGTTCTACAAGGAATCAACCATGCCCGTTTAAAATTTTAGCCGTGCCGAATAACCCTAAACAAGATCTTTGCTAGATAATTAGAGTTTCAGATGCAAGTAAAAGACATTTACTACTAAGTGAATACGAAATACAACCTTTGTAGATCGGTCCTTTACTTCTAAAGCTCATTGTCGTAGTCCCTTCGCTGCGATCATGGTTCTCCCGGGCTCTTGCATGGCTTTACGAGGCGAAAGATGCGTCCTTGCTTGAAGTCTTTGAGGCCGAAGATGATCTACGTCGAGGGAATACCGACTCAAGCTACTACTTCACTAACTAGAGAACTAGTGAAGCAAACACCATAAACTAAAGTGCTAGTCTAGTAGAGGATGGAGAAATAGGAAGTGGGTTCTCTTTAGAATTTTATTTCTCACAATGTTTCACTCTCTTTTAAAACCCTAGCAAGCTTTTCTTTTGCTCAAAGAAGAAGAAGAAGATGAACAAAAGAAAAGATGAGGATAATGATCAAGTGAGTGAGCTAACCATGGGTGAGTGAGTATCATATACTAACTCATGTAGAGACATAACCATGGCTAATTCTAATGGTTGGGTTAACTAAATATCTTAAGTAAAACAAATTGAGTTGAATTTGTCAAAGCACTAAAAGCTTCTACAAGCTTCATGCACTTAACAAATATTAATCAATTTAGATTTACTTTAAATAAAAAAAACCCTCCACTAAAATTAGAATGGTGTATGTCTTATACACCCATGTCATGTGTATCATCAACCATGATACAAAAAGAAAACACAATTTTAATATATATCACATATATATTAAAGTTGTGCACATGTGAGAAAAATCTTCAAGTGAACAAGTGTTAGTTAATGTAAACTAGTATATCTAATATACAATTATACACTAAATTATTAAATCAACACTTGACTTAATAATCCGGTCATATCTCATGTAACCGACTAACATCCATTGTATTGACTTATCGAATCAACACTTGATTCGATAACCCGGCTATATCATATATAACCGACCGATATAATAAGTCACGAGAATAGAATACGGTATCACATACACGCATTATTCTCGGTCCCGCACATATCACATACGTTCTCCTATTTCGTTTTGCCTGAGCCAGCAAAACCTCTATGTAGGATTCTAAAGACTCGTCAATACGCCGGCAGTAGGTGATGATCACATCAAGCACCCACAAGCCGTCAGCGGTACTAGATGGACGTAATGGCTATCCGGGTATTGAGCGATCAGAAGATCAGCAAGCAAGCCGGCTCCAACTCCTGTAAAAGCCAAACGGTAACACTTCCCGTACAGTCCGGTCTCCTCGTCTGATATGTCGCATATCAAGTCTAGGGGTGGTAAACGTCAGACCCCAATAACCGATAAGTCGTGCCGATATGAGGCTCATAACGGGTCGAGAAACTACTGGTAACTCTTACCAGTAAATCTCTAAATCAGACCTGGCCAGGGACTTCCCTGTTATGGCCAATTGAGCACAGCGCAACATCAACCCCCAATACCGGGAGAAACGAAACCCCTCCTATCGCTCATTGCCTCCATGTGACTCGGGACTGTACCCAAAAACCACCGTTTTGCACGCCCTCTTGGACGTGGTAAGGTGGAAATCAAAGCACAGTGGGAATCACACAAGACTCTATGACGATATCGGGTCTACAGACTAACCTGCACAAGTGTCACCAGAGATCTGCCATCTGACGTGAGGTATAATACCATCTGGGAGTTCTCGGCGAGTCCGTCCAGTGTACCCAATCTCCACTGAGCACCCGTATACCATCTCTGAGGTCAAACACCAATGGATATGGGATTATCCATCACCCATCTCTTGGGTCGAGAAGCGTATACACTAGTCTACTCTGGCATATCGATGCCCTGTCTCGATACACCTACGACTAGGAACATTAAAGGATGTACTTATGGACTACCATGGCCCCACTAGTATGATCTCCATCATAGTCCAGGTAGTCAAGTACACATCCTAAGGGCTTTACCAACATGTAACTATAAGACGGTATCAAGAGACAAGTATACATGTTAAGATAAAGAGCAACCAGATAGCATACTATCATATCGAGCAAGAAAGTCCTCTCTATATATGTCCAAGCATCCAATATAATATACATCATCTGTACAATACTGGCATCTAGGGTATACATACAACTAACAATCTCCCACTTGCACTAGGGCCAGCTGCTGTAGTATCACATACCAAGCATCCCGAAGAGTCTCTCAAACTGTATCTGGGGAATGGCCTTCGTGAGTGGATCCGCTGTGTTGTTCTTCGTGTCAACCCTCTTGACCTCGATCTCCCGGCGATCAACTATCTCCCGGATCAGGTGATACCACCTCAGAATATGCCTGGATCGCTGATGGGACCTGGATTCCTTGGCCAAATCCACCGCTCCATTGTTATCACAATACAAAGGTATTGGATGTTCAATGGATGGAACCACTCCAAGTTCAGTAATGAGCTTCTTGATCCAGACAGCCTCTTTGGCAGCATCGTTGGCAGCGATGTATTCAGCCTCCATCGTCGAGTCCGCCACGGTTTCCTTCTTGGAACTCTTCCAGCTAACTGCCCCTCCGTAAAGGGTAAAGACAAATCCCGAGTGCGACTTAGAGTCGTCCTTATCACTCTGGAAGCTCAAATCGGTAAAGGACTCCAAATGGAGTTCTCCGTTACCATACACCAAGAGCATCTCTTTAGTCATTCGCAAGTACTTGAGAATGCTCTTCACAGCTGTCCAGTGACTCTCTCTAGGATCAGCTTGATACCTACTCACTACACTTAGTGAGTGTGCTACATCGGGTCTGGTATATAGCATCTCATACATGATAGAGCCTACTGCCGAAGCATAGGGTATCCTTTGCATGCAAGCTCTCTCCAAATCAGTCTTGGGAGACATCTCTTTGGAGAGAGTGAGTCCAGAGATCGTGGGTAAGTTCCCACGCTTGGATTCTTCCATACTAAACCTCTTTAGTATGGTGTCAATGTACCTAGATTGGGACAATCCCAATATCCTTTTAGATCTATCTCTATAAATCATAATTCCCAATATGCAGGAGGCATCACCTAGATCTTTCATTGAGAATCTTTGTGATAAGAAGAGCTTGACCGATTGCAGCATAGGAATGTCATTTCCTATCAATAGTATGTCGTCCACGTACAATACGAGGAATACAACCTTACTCTCTGCCACCTTCTTGTAGATACAAGGTTCATTTACGTTTTTGACGAAATCAAACTCTTTGATAACGACGTCAAAGCAGATGTTCCAACTCCGCGATGCTTGCTTTAATCCATAAATGGATTTAAGCAGCTTGCACACCTTCCCGCTACTCCCACTAGCTACGAAGCCCTCTGGCTGAGTCGTGTACACGCTCTCTTCTAAATCACCGTTTAGAAAGGCGGTCTTAACATCCATTTGCCAGTGTTTACCCCAATCAGAGCAAAGATCTGTTCAAATTCCAAGGAGGGAAAAGAAGCAATACTTCTGTTTTCCTCCAATCAGAGCAAAGTTTTGTCTTGAAAATTAAAGTGAAAATTAAAGTTAAAATAAATGAAGCAACGCTTCAGATCCCCTGCGCTGCGCGCAGAGCGCCACGTGTCAAAATTAGACACGTTAGCGCAAGGGGCGCAGCGTCCAAGGCAGCGCACCCAATCAGAGCAAGACTCTGTTTAAAATTCAAACTTTAATTAAAGAAGCAACGCATCAGCTGGCATGCGCTCTGCGCTGCACGCCACGTGGCAACACGGTTGCGCTAGCGCAGTTGCGCTGCGCTCTGCACTATGTGCCGCGTGGCAGCGCGGTTGCACTAGCACAGTTGCGCTGCGCGACACGTGTCAGCGCAGTTGCGCAAGTGCAGTTGCGCTGCGCTGTGGGCTGTGCGACACGTGTCACGCGCTGGGGCGTTTGCACCAAACAGAATTAAGATTTTAAAGAGATCTTTCTCAATCTTGTTAAAAACAAGAAGATTGTCTTCTGTAAAACAGAAGCCCTTGGATCAAAGATCCAACGGTGGGGAAAATTCCCCGAATCACTCAGAGAATGATCTCTTTAACAAACTTTAACTAATTTATGGGCACTATAAAAAGGACCCTAGACCTCAATTCAAAGGGATCAACATTTTGTGAGAAATAAAACAGAGAAAACTCTGAAGAATTGGAGAGAATTCCTCAAGAACAAAAAAAAAGGTAAAAACCTTTAGAAAAAGAGAAAATTCTCTTATGAATAGATCATTGATCTGAGAACAAGATCAATGATCTTTAATAAAAAACAAAAGTAAAAATAGTGCTTCGCACTTATGAACCATTGGTTCCCTGAGATAAGAGAAAACAAGAGGAACTTGTTTTCTTTGATCTAAATTAGATCAAAAAACCAAACAGTGCTTTGCACTTCTGTTATGAACCATTGGTTCCAGAATCTAAAAGATTCTCAAATTAATAGTGCCTTGCACTTGGAGATCTGCACTGTTGCGCTCCTGGGTAGGCGCAAGCCCCATGAGAGCGCCACGTGTCAACATCTGAACCATTTGCGCTATGCGCTTTGAAATAGAGTCTTGCTCTCTGAAACTGGTGCAACTCATCAGAGCGAGCCACGTGTCAGTAGCGCAGCAGCGCAGCGCAATGGCGCAGCGCACTGCGCTTGCATGACACGTGTCCTTACCATAAGCGTTTGCGCTCTTTGATTGGCGCAAAGCGCCTGACAAATGCAATGCATTTCTTTTATTAAAGGGCCAGGCCCAAGTCAAAAAGACCTAGCAGGCCAAAATAAATTGCAAAGCAATAAAAAGGGCAGAGCCCAAGTAAAATTGATGCTCTGCATCATTTATAAATGGGCAAAGCCCAAAACAAATTGATGCTCTGCATCCTTTATGGGCAGAGCCCAAATAAAAATAAAAAGAAATGCAATGCAAAAACAAATAAAAATGATGAGTATACTCTCAACTGGACTTAGCCCAATCGTGGCCGTAAGTCCTCAAATTAACTTGACTGAGCACAGTTGCTCTTTTAAATCAATTTACACATGGTTCAAGGGTACATCTCTGAATCCCTTTAACACTTGTGGTTGTAATCCTTCAACGTCGTCAGAGAGGTGACGGGTCCCGACGGCCATATATTCCATGGACCCCCAGGTCCCTAAACTGGCAATGGACCGCAATGTCCTTAAACTACCTATGGACCACTACATCCCTAAACTGGAACAATAGAGCCTCCAAACGCTCTTTTGGTCGGATCTAAACGATCCCGTTTAAGTCGATCTTAGCCTCAAATATAGCTAACGTATCCTTAAACATTCAAACAAACTTTAGTCCCAAGTTGGACTATAAGACCCCCACTAACTTTGGTTCAAGGGTACATCTCCAAACCCCTTTGACACATGTCGTTGTAATCCTTCAACGTCGTCAGAGAGGTGACGGGTCCCGACGGCCATATATTAAATGGACCACTACGTCCTTAAACTGGATCAATAGAGCCCAAATGCTCTTTTGTCAGATCTAAACGATCCCGTTAGGTTGATCTTAGTCTCAAACTAGACTAACGTATCTTTAACAAACGTTTGAGTCAATCTTAGCCTAAAATATGGCTAACATATCCTTAAACCAAAACCCCAAACCCAAATCTAAGAAAATACGGATTTGGACTAATCCACGTCCTACGGGCGACGACATCGCTTAGTCTCCGTATACAATCCACGGGCAACCACAAACAAAACAAGCACACACGACACGAAGTGAAATTCTGGCGAAGGAGAAAGTTGTTACCGCGATGCGGTAGCGTAATTAACTGCAAGGGCTTGCGCCTGTAGGGAAGAGCGTCCCCACAATCAAAAACCCCTCAAGCGAGGGGGAATCTGACGAAGTCTGCTATATCGGCCGCATCCGTCTAAACCTCCGATACACGGTGCCATAAATCAACTTGGCATCTTCGGAGAGATGGAAGGATAAAACCAAATAGCATCTGCCCCGAATCTCAGGCCAGACGCCTTAATGTCGTCGGCCGCCGTTCGGAGGGGAACAGATTCTGGCACGCCCGGTGGGACCTTTTCCTCTTTCCACTCCACACTTTGTGTATCGTGTTCGCGAACAAATCGCGGTTTATTGTGGTTTCCTGTGGATTCGAAGTACTAAGATTGGGTGTCTTGCTCCGTGCAGAGAACTGAAGATCAATGGCTTGAAACTGCACTGCCTGCAACTGCAACTCTCGCTCCATCCTCGCTGGAGGGGTGACTTATGGGCCCCAAGCGGCCTCCCTTTTCAAGATGCCAGTGGAACAAGTAACTCAGGCCACCACTGGATTATTCTTCGGGACCATGCTCCCACCATTGAGCTTCAATGCCACAATGACGTTGCAAGAAGCCCCAAAGAAGTCGGTCTTTGATCAGCTTACCACTATCGCGACCCCTCTCAACGGGTCGCCCAGTTTCAATACCTCAGTTTTCAACAGACTGGGTCAGAACGTCCGCAAACCTACGATACCCGAAGCTGCCATCCCAAAGTGGATAACCATCCCGACTCAAATGGACGAAGTCATTAGAAAGGCTCCTCCTTCCGAAAAGTCAATTTTTACAAGGCTGGCCATTCCGGTTGCTGCTCCAAGCGAAGTCCTCAAAGCTGCTTCCCCTACCCAGAGCAAGGGGCATGAAGAAGCTTATCCAACAACGGAGGTGACTCCATCCGCAAGACACGCTCGACGTCGCCACTGGCGTCGAGTAAGAAAGGCTGGGGGCAACTCCCTCTCTGGATTTACTACACCAGCTCCGATGGTGGGGATCGAGGCTGCTGTTCCAACCGGGAATAGCTTTGAAATGCTAAACACGGTACGCAGAAACTCTCCTACCGCAGTGCTGAAGAGAACTCTTTCACCTGTGGGGAATACTCCAGAGAAGAAGCTAGAGCACCCCCCTCAACGGATGTCCTCTAAAATTTACAAAGTCTGGCGACAGGTCCAGGAGTCGGTGATTAATGAAAACTATCTCCGCCGACAGAAAAAGATGAAAGTGCGGCAGGAGAAGAATTACTCCGTCAAGCCACAAAAAGCAACAGCTACTTGGGTGCCCACTACAACGGCCCCCTCAACTCCAATCACTCAAAAAAGGAGGCCGCAAAAAGCCCCTGTGAACTTGGCGACTCGTAAAAGCGCTGAGCACAAACGCCCCAAGTCTGGGGGCATGGTAGTGCACACTGTTTATATGGCTTCCGGAAAGGAGGAAAGCCGTGCTTTGACGGGTCACCGACCGCTCACCCGATCCGAGACAAAAACTCAGGAGCAGCAACAGAAGCTTCAGGAAATGATGACTGTGATGGCTGCACTTACCGAACCGAAAAAAAGTTCGGAAGTATCATCAGAGCAGCGTCACGAACAAGAAACTGATGCTGACTTCTTACGTAGAATCCTCAAAAAGAAGGACACAGAAGCCGCAGAACAAGCGGCTAACATAAAACAAATGGCACTCCTCTTCCAAGATATGGTAGGGATGATGTTACAGCCGGACCCTCCAGCTGAAGACCCTCCAGTCATTGTCGGAAATGACGGAGGGGAAACATCTAATCCTCCTCCGGCTCTTTCAGCAGCCAAGGAAGAAACCATTTCCAAGGCCGTGCTTGATGACTATATAACTCAGCAAATACGAGCTCATCAGGCGAGTGAAGCGGCTGGGCAAACTGTTAGAACTGGACGACCCTATCCGGGCTGGTATGACCAAATCAGTTACCCGCCGGGATATACGATCCCTAAGTTCCACGTATATAAAGGGACAGGAAATCCGCATCAACATGTCGCTCAATTCAGGGCCTTATGCGGCAACACTGGAGGCGATGACAAACTGTTGCTTCGCCAATTCGTTGGCAGCTTAGCAGAAACAGCCTTTGAATGGTATTCGGAGCTACCTAATGACTCTGTCAAAACATTTGCGGAGATGGAGCTACTGTTCACGCAAAGATTCGCGAGTGCTAGTGAACGCACCCCAATAACAGCACTGATAAATGCCAGGATAAGGCCAGGCGAAACGTGGGTCCAATACGCAACACGATGGCGGAACCTATGGTCAAAATGCGAACAACGCATAGAAGAGGCACCTGCAGTAGGCATGTTCATGGGCACTCTTGACCCGCAAGCGACCATCTCGCAATTCATGATGTTCTTCAGGCCGACCACCTTCCAAGCATTGATCGACAAATTAGCCCAAATGGACTAGATGGGCCACGGACCGTCTCCTCCAAAACCAGACTCTTAAAATGAGAAAGGAAAAGGGAAAGCGACTGTCGTTGCCAATGCTCAACAACAGCCGAGCAACTCAAAGCCGGTCGTTCGCCAAAATAACGCGCATCCACGCCCATCCCTCGAGGAGAGATTAGGACATCCTTACTCGTTTCTTCACAATAAAACGAGAATACTGTTTAAACTGGCAGTACGCAACAGACTCATAAATCTGCCGAATCCAAAACATCCGTTGCAGCCAGGCGATCCCAATAATCCCGATTACTGCCCTTACCACCAAACGGTAAGTCACCCGATCGAGGATTGTTTCGTCTTCAAGGGATGGATCGAGGATCACTACCTACAAGGCAAGTTTGTGCTGTCTAAAAACTGGAAGGTAAACCCACCACAGTCGCACACTCCAAAGAAGATGGACACGATAGGGGCAGCTTGTTCTTTTGTTGAGAACGAAGATGATGGAGAAGACTCATCAAACGAGTCTGAAGACTACGTAGCGACTTGTCACGTGATCTCTCACTCATTGGCGGATGATGAAGAGGCTCCTTGCGCCGAGAAACCGGAGGCGGACCATGAACCAGAAATTCCGCGGCCATCAGACGAGTTGATCGATGCCTTCCTGAATGAGATTCGTCTGAAAGTTAAAGCCGATCAAGAGCATGAGATGGCCATACTGGAAGGGGCCAAACACCAACGACTGGACCAAAGAGTCAAGGCACTCCCGGAAAATCAAAAACCATCCGCTGCGGATATAAACAAATTCAAGACGAGGAAGAGGTTCGCCAAAGCCCTGTCAGCAGGAATGGTGCTACCACCCTCTGAAGAAAATACTCTCGGTGAAGTGGAGATGCATCCTAATTTCTGCTTATATCATCAGAAGATCATACATCCTACCGAAGATTGCGACTCCTTTAAGTGTTGGTGGCAAGGATATGTTGCTCAAAAGCAACTCTTCAACTGGACAAAATGTGAAGCTCGTAGACATCGGAAGAATGCGATAGATGAGCGCAAAAGAGCCGCCGATGACTGTCACAAAGCCGACTCCAAGGGATCGCAAATTATCACCTTTGGAAGTGACTCTGACGAAGAAGTTTCCCTCAACCCTCTCCTCAAGGAATCCATTCCAAAAATGAAAGAATTGAGGAGTTGCGAGAACATTCAGCCTTGCAATCGCCCGTTACTCGGGAAAAGTTTCTGTAACAACCGAGCACAATGCTACTAGTTTCTGTTACCGTATGAATGGTGTATGGTATTTATTTCATTAATCCTATTTGACTGTTGCTAGTATAAACTTTACCCAATAATTCATTTCTGCATATAACAATTTAAGGCATCTAAAATAAAATTAAAAATATTCGTCATGGCATGCTTGACACCCCTAACCCTGTTGTAGCGTCTGTGCATCGTGTTCTCATCCCGTTCAGTGAAACGGGCGAGTTTGGACGGCTACGCGCACGTACGTGTGTCCGTTTTGGGGGTATGCTTTTTGACTGTAAAATACTTCATTTTAAATATTGGATCCCGCCTAAAATTTTCTTATTTCAATTTCGAATTTTTGGACCCGACCCGGGCGCAATTTGGAAATACTTTACATTTGCGCCAAAATCCCAAATTCTAATATTTTAACCGTCAAAATATATATATTTTTAACCTCATAATATTTTTCCTGTTTCCTTTAAATCTTTCAAATTTTTCATCCCTCGGCCAATCAAATCTCTCTAAAAACCCCTGGGCCCCACCACTTTTCTACGCCTCTATCTCTCTCTCTCTTTTCTCTTCCACTAAACTCCAAAATTCTCTCTCCTCTCCCCGTTTCTCTCTCCTCTCGATCTCTCTCCTCTCTCTATCTCTCTCCTCTCGCCAACTCTCTCTTTCCCCGTATCTCTCTCTCTCTCCCCGTCTTTCTCTCTCTCTCTCCCCTATATAATTCTCTCTTCCTCTTCTTTCTCTTTCACACGAACCCAACCTCGCGTAACCCTAGCTGCCGTCTCCCTTCGCCGCCGTAGCCCAACGCCGACGCCCTCACCGCCGGCCTCCTCGCCTCCTCGCCTCGTCATCTCCACTACACCCTGCTTCCTCCTCCATCAACTCCCCGTACACCCTGCACTGGCAACAGCGGCCACCTGCACACCGCCTACACCTCGTGGGATCGCCGCCGGCGATCTCGATCCATCCCCCCGGCCTCGTGCATCCCTCGGTGAGTGTCTTCTCTCTTTCTCCTCTCCTCCTCTCTTCTTCTTTCTTCTTCTTCTCCCCGATTCATGTTTTCATGATCTAGGTTTCCGTCGTTGTCGTCGTAGGCCGACCGCCGGAGCTCCGTCGACGTGATCGGCGACTACAACCCCTCCACAGATCCTCGTGAGCACCCCCTTCTCTGTCATCCTTCCCTTCTTCTTTATTTTCTTTTCTTTTCTTGTTGCATTCTTGATCGTTCGCTGTTTTGCATCTCGCAGGAATCCGGCCGTGCCGGCGACGTGTCCCGACGATCCAGCGAAGTACTCTGATCTGTGTGGTTCCACTGTTCGTCGTTTGGGTTCATTCCGTGAACCGTGCGCCCGTCGCGAGTTTTCCCTGCCGACGTTTTACGTTCCGTTTTCCCGATTCGCAACCCGTCGAGGCAAGTACCCCTTGCTACATGCTAAATAATATTTACTTACACATTAATGACACCCTAAAACTGTAGTTTTAACATTAGTACGATCATTTCCCATTTTCGTGTTCAATATTGTTATATATCATTTTATCTTTCAAACTTGGAAGCTACCTTTTGCAATTACGGTATTGAACCTAATAACCACATTTACATATTTTAATTTCACTTTCACTAATGACGTAGCCTATGGCACTTTCTCTGTCGTTTTACTTCATTCAGACACTCGTGTACATTTAACCTGCATAAACTGTGATTTCATCATTGGAACCTATATATATATATATATATATATATATATATATATATATCATTGGATGTATATATATATATATATATATCATTGCATCCATAAAGTTCTTAAAACTTGTTAACATGATTTAACGGCCAAAATTGTCGTACTGTATTCTTATGTTGTTGAAATCATCTCTGAAACCACAACTGATAACTGTACTGCTAATTAATTGAATCTTGTTTATGGTTTAATTCATTGTTTAGTATGTTATTGATAACCGTGCTTGATTATGTAACTGAGTTGAGCACACCCATGATAACATTTACATCTTGACCTGACTTGCTCCATACATATTGATTGACCCGACATGGTACCGTATACTGCTTGACTTGACCTGATGTACCATGACCTGACCCGTTACCTGATCTTGTGTCTAATGCCAACAAACCTGACATGTAGTCCTCATGGACCGTTCCTGTTGTCTATCCAGACAAACCTGTTTACCTGATCCTGTGTTGGCATTAGTTCTTGATTACGGGATACCTGACTTGACATACACATATAACCTGGGGGTATGGGGAAATCAAAGGTGAAACCTGACTTGTAACTCAACAGTTCACTACCTGTTCTGATCAGTTTAGAGGCTAGGCCAGCCTTGGAATGATGCTGCTGACATCATTCATCTGTACATATTCCTATTTAGTGCCTAGCGGCATGTCTCGGTTTCAGCCTGAGAATCTGGGCCGTGGTCCCGGGTACGCACGGGATACTATTGAGTTACATCGATGATTCATCAATTTGGTTTCAAAGACTTTAGGACAGAAACCTGATAGAACAGTTTAGTTTACCCACTGCACACTACTTTACACTGCTCTGATTTATATTATTGTTACCCTTGCTTTATTCATGTTTATATCCGTATTGCCTGTTACCCTGTTTATTATGTTATTACTTAATGACTTGACGCGCTGACGTCTGGGTTTTGCATGGCCCAGATTCTGTACCGCTGTTGCAGTCCGAGCAGGAGTACTTCAGCCGACAGGCTGAGCTGTGAGTGTCAGCAGTAGTTAGTTTTCTTTCCTGCATTTATTTCCTGATGTGAGCCCGCATTATGGGACATACATTCCAGTTATTTTGTATTGGATCTTTCGCTTCCGCATTTTTATTATTCTTAACTCATGCTATCTTGGATTATGGACATGTTTTAGATAGTTTTATTTTGTTCTTGATATCTCTACAGCCGTAATGTGACTGTGGATGGATACTTCCTACCCACAGGTAGCATGGTTGGCTATGTCACGTGCCCATTTTAGCGTATTCTGGGAAGCGGGGCGTGACATGGTTCTTTTGGTATCAGAGCCATAGATTAGTCGGGTTGATTCTTTTGTAGTTGGGTATTGTACCCAATACACGAATCAGAATACCGTGTTTAGGAAACATGTCCTGCCACCTTGCCGTTTTTACCATTCTTGAATCACATTCTTCCTGATTATATCTTTTACGATATGCAAACTTCCTTTGCATATCAACTCGAAAACCTGATTTCTTGTTATCTCTAGGACTTAGGCGACTTGGGTGGAGTTATGTAATTGTGGCTATGATACCGCGGTATAGTTACAATGCGGCACTCTATTTAAGTAACTGGAAGTTCTAGCCTTGATCTATATTTTGAATCTATCATCATGCTAATGTTGGGTGTTTTGATTTTAGGAATATGGCAGGTAAGAATTTGAAGACGTACCAAAGGCGTGTGGACGAAGCCGCCATGCTTGGAGTGATAAGGGGAATGCTGGAGAATCAAAAGAAACAGACCGAGCTGATCCAGCAGCAAGCGGAATCGTTTCAGGAAGGTTTGCAGATCATTCAGTAGTCTGTGAACAATGTTGGAGCTAAATCAGTTGACCGAGTAGGGACCGTAGCAGATTTCAGGCGGTTGGGTCCGTCTACATTTACTGGTTTGGAGAAGCCATTGCCAGCGGAGCAGTGGCTAGTTGACACAGAGAACATGCTTATTGCGGCACAGATTCCAGATGAGAAAAGAGTTGATGTGGTACACATTCAGTTAGTGGACTACGCCCGAGAATGGTGGCTTGTAGAGGAGAACCGTTTGCCCAAGCCGATCAAGTGGGCGGATTTTTTGAAGAGTTTCCTAGAGAAGTTCTTCCCGCGGACTGCACGGGAGGAAATGGAAGAGAAGTTCATCGGGCTAAAGCAGAATGGAGCACCCGTAGATGTGCATGCAGCAGAATGGACAAGACTCAGCAGATTCGCTGGACCTTTAGTTGCCAACGATGCAGACAGGGCACGGAGGTTCATGCGCAGTTGGACGTGGACATCCAGAGGCAGATTGTCTCCCTGGGTTTGACCACTTTCTCACAAGTACTTGCGGCAGCCCGAGAGCAGCAGAATTTATCTGGGATGAAGGGGAGTTTGCAGCAGACAGCAGTTGCGGTAAGGAAGCCAGCATTTGTACCAAACCGAGCCCATGGTCGCAGAGGTATTCCAGTGGACCGTCGAGGTATAGCACCCATGAAGAAGCCTATTGTCGTCGATCGAAGAAAGAGCATGACTTGTAACTACTGCAATTTACCTGGTCACGTGCAAAAGGATTGTCGAAGGAGGCTGGGACTCTGTTTGGTTTGTGGAGCGGCAGATCACGCTGTTAATGCTTGTCCGTCGAAGCTTCGTACGAGGGATGATTTTCAGAAGCCTCCGCAGAGACCGTTCCAGGGACAAAAACAGCTGACTCAAGGACCTAATCAGGCTCAAGCGTTTACCTTGACAGCTGAAGAAGCTAAGGCGTTAGGAGAAGTTGTTTCAGGTACTCTACTCGTTCATGGTTTTCCCGCATTAGCGTTATTTGATTCTGGTGCATCCCATTGTTTTATGTCATCCAAGTTTTTAACTACACACTCAATTGACTACACGACCTTGTCTAGTTTCTGGGATATACACACTGGGAATGGGGAAATCATAGCTAGTAAGGAATGTAAAGATTGTACAGTTATTGTGTGCGGACGGGAGCTTTTTGCAGATTTCTTGGTGATTGATACGGGCAGCTACGAGGTCGTCTTGGGAATGGATTTTCTTGGCACTTTCCATGCTCACATTGATTGTAGGGCAAGGAAAGTAATTTTCCAGATTCCCGGACATCCCGAGTTTAGCTTCACTGGAGGAAGCAGTTCTGTCGGGCCAGTCGAGTTTAGGGTTAGGCCGACAAACAATATTCTTGCATCAATGGAAGTTGATAAAAGTGAAGAGCCGGCTGTTGTTCGCGATTTTATGGACGTGTTTGAAGATATATCAGGATTACCGCCGAAGCGAGACGTGGAGTTTGCAATTGATCTTATTCCTGGTGCAGCGCCAGTATCCAAAGCGTATTATCCAATGGCACCAGTAGAGTTGGAAGAAGTCAAGAAACAGGTTGCTGAATTGCTTGAGAAGGGTTGGATTCGAAGCAGTAACTTGCCTTGGGGAGCTCCAGTTCTTCTAGTAAAGAAGAAGGATGTGCATCGACTATCGAGAATTAAACTGGGTGACTATTAAGAACAAGTACCCGATCCCTCGCATTGGCGAACTTTTTGAGCAGCTTAGTGGCGCGAGGGTATTCTCGAAGCTGGATTTGCGATCCGGATATCATCAAGTCCGAGTGAAAGCAGAAGACATTTGCAAGACGGCGTTCCGAACTCGGTATGGACATTACGAGTACTTAGTGATGCCCTTCGGAGTAACGAATGCACCGGCAATATTCATGGACTTGATGAACCGAATCTTTTCACCATTGTTGGACCAGTTTATTGTGGTGTTCATTGACGATATTCTGGTTTATTCAAAGAGTTTTGAAGAGCATGCTGAGCATTTGAAGATCGCACTGCAAACGTTGAGACAAGAGAAGTTATATGCAAAGATGAGTAAGTGCGAGTTTTGGCTGGAAGAAGTAAGGTTTTTGGGGCATGTTTTGTCTGGCAATGGAATCGTCGTCGATCCCGAAAAGATTGCAGCAGTTCATGATTGGCCAATTCCAAAGAATATTGCGGAGATAAGAAGTTTTCTTGGACTCGCCGGGTATTACAGAAGATTTGTGGAGAACTTTGCTCGTCTGGCGGAGCCGTTGACCAAGCTTACGCGTAAGGAGGTACCTTTTGTATGGACGGACAAATGTGCGTTAGCTTTTGATACGTTGAAGCAGAAGTTGATAACCGCCCCTATTCTGACCATGCCAGACAACTCCGGAGGATTGGTGATTCACAGCGACGCATCTGGGAAAGGATTGGGATGTGTTTTGATGCAGCATGGGAAGGTTGTACCGTACGCATCGAGACAGTTGAAGACCCATGAGAAGAATTACCCAACGCATGACTTGGAGCTTGCGGCTGTGATTTTCGCGTTGAAGATTTGGAGACACTACCTTATAGGCGAAAGGGTCGAAGTTTTTACTGATCATAAGAGCTTAAAGTATGTGTTCACGCAGAAGGAGCTTAATGTGAGGCAGCGTAGATGGTTGGAGCTGATGGCTGACTACGATCTTGATCTTAAGTACCATCCGGGGAAGGTTAATGTCATACCGGATGCGCTTAGTCGGTTACCGGCAATTCAGGTGTTAACTACGCAGAAGGAGATCGTTGAAGATTTTCGAAGATTTGACTTGGAGGTTGTGCTACCGCATTCTACGGGACAGTTGATGCAGCTGCAAGTACATTCATCGTTGACCGAGAATATTAAAGCAGCACAATCATAGGATCCTAGACTGCAAAAGTTTCGAGAACAGGTTGAAGCCAGACTACGAACGGATTTATTAATCCACGAAGATGGTTCGTTGAGGTATAGTAGCCGTTTGTGTGTGCCAAAGGGTGGTATTCGTGAAGAGCTTATGAAGGAGGCACACAGTTCAGCTTATTCTGTACATCCAGGAGGCACAAAGATATACCGAGATATTCGACAGCATTTCTGGTGGGAAGGCATGAAACGGGAGATTGCTCGCATTGTGGCAAAGTGCTTGATGTGTCAGCAAGTTAAGGCTGAACATCAAAGGGTTGTTGGTTTATTGCAACCACTTCCGATTCCTCAGTGGAAGTGGGAACATATAACCATGGATTTCGTGACAGCTTTACCGCGGAGTCCAAAAGGCAACAATGTTGTATGGGTGATTGTTGATCGATTGACCAAGGCAGCTCACTTTATCCCTTTTCGGGTTGGTCAATCAACTGAGACTTTGGCGGAGCGGTACATGCAAGAGATTGTAAGATTGCATGGAGTACCGGTGAGCATAGTGTCCGATCGTGACACTCGGTTTTTATCACACTTCTGGAGGAGTTTACAGGAAAGTTTGGGGACTCGATTGAAGTTTAGCACAGCTTATCATCCTCAAACTGATGGTCAGTCGGAGAGAACAATCCAAACTCTTGAAGATATGTTGAGAGCATGCATGTTGGACTTCAAGGGTTCTTGGGAGGATCATCTACATTTGGTGGAGTTTTCTTACAACAACAGTTTTCAGGCAACTATCCAGATGGCTCCATTTGAAGCTTTATATGGTCGTAAATGCCGTTCACCTGTTTGTTGGGACGATGTCGGTGAACGAAGATTATTGGGACCAGATTTGGTTGTGCAGACAGTTGAGAAGGTTAACACTATCAGAAATCATATGAAGGCAGCACAAGACCGACAGAAGAGTTGGGCAGACACGTCAAGAAGACCTCTAGAGTTCGCCGTGGGTGATTTAGTATCTTGAAGATATCACCGACTAGAGGAGTGATTCGTTTTGGAAGTCGAGGAAAGCTTAGTCCTTGATTTGTTGGACCCTTTGAGATCATGGAGCGTGTTGGTGAGGTAGCGTATCATTTGGCGTTACCGCGGTCCTTGACGAATGTGCACGATGTGTTTCACGTATCTAAACTCCGTAGGTATGTTCGAGATGAAACGCACGTATTGGATCATTCTGAGCTAACAGTATGAGAAGACTTGACTATTGAGGAGCGACCGGTTGAAATCGTGGATCGAAGGGAAAAGGTTCTTAAAAACAAGGTGATCCCTTTTGTGCTTGTTTCTTGGGATAATCGCTCGCATGGAGAGTCCACTTGGGAACGAGAAGATGAAATCCGGCAGAAGTTTCCTCATCTTTTCTTGTAGTTATTTTTTGTCATCTATCCTTGAATTCTTGGAATTTCGAGGACGAAATTCTTTTTGTAGTTGGGTATAATGTAACAACCGAGCACAATGCTACTAGTTTCTGTTAACGTATGAATGGTGTATGGTATTTATTTCATTAATCCTATTTGACTGTTGGTAGTATAAACTTTACCCGACAATTCATTTCTGCATATAACAATTTAAGGCATCTAAAATAAAATTAAAAATATTCGTCATGGCATGCTTGACACCCCTAACCCTGTTGTAGCGTCCGTGCATCGTGTTCTCGTCCCGTTCAGTGAAACGGGCGAGTTTGGACGGCTACACGCACGTACGTGTGTCCATTTTGGAGGTATGCTTTTTGACTGTAAAATACTTCATTTTAAATTTTGGATCCCGCCTAAAATTTTCTTATTTCAATTTCGAATTTTTGGACCCGACCCGGGCGCAATTTGGAAATACTTTACATTTGCGCCAAAATCCCAAATTCTAATATTTTAACCGTCAAAATATATATATTTTTAACCTCATAATATTTTTCCTGTTTCCTTTAAATCTTTCAAATTTTTCATCCCTCGGCCAATCAAATCTCTCTAAAAACCCCTGGGCCCCACCATTTTTCTACGCCTCTCTCTCTCTCTTTTCTCTTCCACTAAACTCCAAAATTCTCGCTCCTCTCCCCGTTTCTCTCTCCTCTCTCTATCTCTCTCCTCTCGCTAACTCTCTCCCTCCCCGTATCTCTCTCTCTCCCCCTATATAATTCTCTCTTCCTCTTCTTTCTCTTTCACGCGAATCCAACCTCGCGTAACCCTAGCCGCCATCTCCCTTCGCCGCTGTAGCCCAACGCCGACGCCCTCACCGTCGGCCTCCTCGCCTCCTCGCCACGTCATCTCTACTGCACCCTTCTTCCTCCTTCATCAACTCCCCGTACACCCTGCACCGGCAACAGTGGCCACCTGCACACCGCATGCACCTCGTGGGATCGCCGCCGGCGATCTCGATCCGTCCCCCCAGCCTCTTGCATCCCTCGGTGAGTGCCGTCTCTCTTTCTCCTCTCCTCCTCTCTTCTTCTTTCTTCTTCTTCTCCCCGATTCATGTTTTCATGATCTAGGTTTCCGTCGCTGTCGTCGTAGACCGACCGCCGGAACTCCGTCGACGTGATCGGCGACCACAACCCCTCCACAGATCCTCGTGAGCACCCCCTTCTCTGTCCTCCTTCCCTTCTTCTTTATTTTCTTTTCTTTTCTTGTTGCATTCTTGATCGTTCGCTGTTTTGCATCTCGCCAGAATCCGGCCGTGCCGGCGACGTGTCCCGACGATCCAGCGAAGTACTCTGATCTGTGTGGTTCCACTGTTCGTCGTTTGGGTTCATTCCGTGAACCATGCGCCCGTCGCGAGTTTTCCCTACCGACGTTTTACGTTCCGTTTTCCCGATTCGCAACCCGTCGAGGCAAGTACCCCTTGCTACATGCTAAATAATATTTACTTACACATTAATGACACCCTAAAGCTGTAGTTTTAACTTTAGTACGATCATTTCCCATTTTCGTGTTCAATGTTGTTATGTATCATTTTATCTTTCAAACTTGGAACCTACCTTTTGCAATTACGGTATTGAACCTAATAACCACATGTACATGTTTTAATTTCACTTTCAATAATGACGTAGCCTATGGCACTTTCTCTGTCGTTTTACTTCATTCGGACACTCGTGTACATTTAACCTGCATAAACTGTGATTTCATCCTTGGAACCTATATATATATCATTGCATCCATAAAGTTCTTAAAACTTGTTAACATGATTTAACGGCCAAAATTGTCGTACTGTATTCTTATGTTGTTGAAATCATCTCTGAAACCACAACTGATAACTGTACTGCTAATTAATTGAATCTGCTTTATGGTTTAATTCATTGTTTAGATTATGTTATTGATAACCTTGCTTGATTATGTAACTGAGTTGAGCACACCCATGATAACGTTTACATCTTGACCTGACTTGCTACATACATATTGATTGACCCGACATGGTACCGTATACTGCTTGACTTGACCTGATGTATCATGATCTGACCCGTTACCTGATCTTGTGTCTAATGCCAACAAACCTGACATGTAGTCCTCATGGCCCGTTCCTGTTGTCTATCCAGACAAACCTGTTTACCTGATCCTGTGTTGGCATTAGTTCTTGATTACGGGATACCTGACTTGACGTACACATATAACCTGGGGGTATGGGAAAATCAAAGGTGAAACCTGACTTGTAACTCAACAGTTCACTACCTGTTCTGATCAGTTTAGAGGCTAGGCCAGCCTTGGAACGATGCTGCTAACATCCTTCATCTGTACATATTCCTGTTTAGTGCCTAGCGGCATGTCTCGGTTTCAGCCCGAGAATCTGGGCCGTGGTCCCGGGTACGCACGGGATACTATTGAGTTACATCGATGATTCATCAATTTGGTTTCAAAGACTTTAGGACAGAAACCTGATAGAACAGTTTAGTTTACCCACTGCACACTACCCTGCACTGCTCTGATTTATATTATTGTTACCCTTGCTTTATTCATGTTTATATCCGCATTGCCTGTTACCTTGTTTATTATGTTATTACTTGATGACTTGACGCGCTGACGTCTGGGTTTTGCATGGCCCAGATTCTGTACCGCTGTTGCAGTCCGAGCAGGAGTACTTCAGCCGACAGGCTGATCTGTGAGTGTCAGCAGTAGGTAGTTTTCTTTCCTGCATTTATTTCCTGATGTGAGCCCGCATTATAGGACATACATTCCAGTTATTTTTTATTGGATCTTTCGCTTCCGCATTTTTATTATTCTTAACTCATGCTATCTTGGATTATCGACATGTTTTAGATAGTTTTATTTTGTTCTTGATATCTCTACAACCGTAATGTGACTGTGGATGGATACTTCCTACCCACAGGTAGCATGGTTGGCTATGTCACGTGCCCATTTTAGCATACTCTGGAAAGCGGGGCGTGACAGTTTCGGCCCCGCAAGCAAAGGATCGAGCAAAAAGGACAAAAGAAAGGGGAAGATGACCTTCGTCGCTAACACTCAACAACAGTCGAGTGGCCTTAGACCGGCTGTTCGTCGAAACAATATGCGTCCACACGTATCCCTCGAGGAGAGGCTAAGACGTCCTTACTCATTTCCCCGAGATGAAACAAGGAGGCTATTCGAAGTGGCAGTTCATAACAGGCTTATCACTCTTCCGGAGCCGAAACACCAACCACGACTGGATGATGTTAACAGTTCTAATTATTGCCCTTATCACCAAGTATTGGGCCATCCGATCGAAAACTGTTACGTCTTCAAGAACTGGGTTGAAGACCAATACCTACAGGGCAAGTTCGCGCTCTCCGAAAACTGGAAGGTGAGCCCGCCACAACCGCATCCTCTGAGAAAGACGGATACGCCGCGGGCATCATGCTCGTTCATAGAGAAAGTCCCATAGACCGAAAAGTCAGTAAACTAGAGATTCGCCTCGAATACGGCAACAACGGACCGCAACGTCCTTAAACTAACGGCAGACCGAAATGTCCTCAAACTAATGACGGACCACTACGTCCTAAAACTAGCTGTTGACTGAGATGTCGATAAACTACGGTGGATTGAAACATCACAAAGCCGATATAAAAAAAATAATATAAAAAAACGGTATGTCCATAAGCAAAAAGGGCACGGATGAAAACCTGAAAGGGCTCTGTGAGTAAAAACAGCAGGGCTACCGGCGAGTGTTCGTCAAAACCCGAAAGGGCGCGACCTCATAAAAAAACATATAAAAATAAAAAGAATAAAAAAAAATGGGTATGTCCATAAGCAAAAAGGGCACGGATGAAAACCCGAAAGGGCTCCGTGAGTAAAAACAGCAGGACTACCGGCGAGTGTTTGTGAAAACCTGAAAGGGCGCAACCTCGTTAAAAGACACTTACAGGGTCCCCTCGACCTTGGAAGGAGAAACCACCCGGGTGAGATCCTTACGACTCACAAGGGAGCAGCATACTTAGGGATCCCCACGATTCCTAAGGAGAAAATACACTTGCGAGATCCTCACGACTCGTAAGGAGAACTCTCTTATGGGACCCTCACGGCTCATAAGATTTGAAAGTCTTAAGTTACAGAGACCTAAACATGTGCTTAAGCAACCTCCACAACCTTCGATTTTGCCCTACAAGTGGCTCAATACTGACCCTTGTATACAATCTACGGGCGCGAATAAACATTTCCCTAACCAAATCCCATCCATGATTGAGGATATGTGCGCATGATGTACAACCCTTATAAGTCCTCTCGACTTACAAGGAGAAAACCCTCTTGTAGGATCCTTACGACTTACAGAGGAACATACACTTAGGAATCCTCACGATTCCTAAGGAGAAAACACAACTACGAGATCCTCACGACTTGTAGTGAGAAATACCTTTGTGAGACCCTTACGGCTCATGAAGTTAAAAGCCTTGGTCGACAAGACCTTAACCCTGTTCGCTAAGCCACCTTTGTTCGACATCGACAGAGGAAGATGATGATTCGCTCCTGACAATATTCCAGTTGTAGCGGTGCTGATGCCGAAATCGGTGTCTAATTTCAGGTTTACGGTGAAAAGCCGATAGGCCGCACATGCATACGAAATAGCCGAAATGATGGGGCAACTTGCAATAAAAAGCAGCAAGTAAAAACGTATGCACACGAAATAGCCGAAATGATTGGGCAACTCGCAATAAAAAGTAGCGAGTGAAAATAAAATAAATAACCGAAATGATTGGGCAACTCGCAATAAAAAACAGCGAGTGAAAATAAAATAAATAGCCGAAATGATTGGGCACCGCGAAAAATAGCCGCAATGATTGGGAAGTCGCGACCTTCGCGATATAAAAGCTGAAATGATAGAGCATCGCGGAAATAAAATAATAATAAAAAAAAGAAATGAATGAAACTTATGCCTTACAGGTGAGATCACATCGATCCCTGTATACAATCCAGGGGCACAAACAAAGAGGGAACCATACCTTCCCAACAGGCTCCATCAGAAAGCGAAGCCAAATCTCGACGGTTCATAGAAAACCTAGAGACAACCTCGACATTTGTCGCAATATTGCAGACACGATATCAACAAACGAAGCAAAGGAAGGTCCCTAGCTTCAGGGTCTCGACGTCAATATCGACAACTTAGAGATCACCAACGGCGTTTCTCCTCACTCCAACCAGATGCAGACGTGACGTCAACAACCGACCCCAGAGTCGCAACGAAACGGAACCATGGCAAAGTCCCTAGTTCCAAATCTCAATGGCCACATCTACAGCCTGGAGACCAACAACGGTGTGCCTCCTAATTCCAACAGGACACAGATATTACACCATCAAGCGGAGCAATGGCAAAATCCCAGCTCTATCTCAGCATTCGTCTCGTTACAGCAGACGAGATGTCAACGACAGCGTTCCTCCGCAGTCCAGCAGGATGCAGATGCAACGTCAACGAAAGACCCCATGGTCGAAACAAAGCAGAGTGACGGCAAAATCCCAGCTCCACCTCAGCATTCGTCTCGATACAGCAGACGCAATGTCAACAATGACGTTCCTTCGTGGTTCATCAGGATGCAGATGCAACGTCAACAGAAGACCTCATGGTCGAAACAAAGCGGAGCGACGGCAAAATCCCAGCTCCACCTCAGCATTCGTCTCGATATAGCAGAAGAAATGTCAACAACGGCGTTCCTTCGCAGTCCAGTATGATGTAGGTACAACGTCAACAGAAGACCTCATGGTAAAAACAAAGCGGAGCGACGGCAAAATCCCAGCTCCACCTCAGCATTCGTCTCGATACAGCAGACGAGATGTCAACAATGGCGTTCCTTCGCAAGTCCAACAGGATGCAGAAGCAACATCAACAAAAGACCTCATAATCAAACAAGTGGAGTAACGGCAAAATCCCAGCTCCACCACGACGTTCGTCTCGATACAACAGACGAGATGTCACCTCAACGTTCGTCTTGACACAGCAGACGCAACATCATCAAACAAATGGAGCCACGGCAAAATCCCTAGTTCCAAACCTCGACGGTTCACCAGCAACCTAGAGACAACCTCGACGTCCGTCTCGATACAGCAGACGAGATGTCACCCCAATGTTCGTCTTGACACAGCAGACGCAACATCATCAAAAAAATGGAGCCACGGCAAAATCCCTAGTTCCAAACCCCGACGGTTCACCAGCAACCTAGAGAAAACCTCGACATCCGTCTCGATACAGCAGACGAGGTGTCACCCCAACGTTCGTCTCGACACAGCATACGCAATATCATCAAACAAATGGAGCCACGGCGAAATCCCTAGTTCCAAATCTCGATGGTTCACCAGCAACCTAGAGACAATCTCGACGTCCGTCTCGATACAGCAGACGAGATGTCACCCCAACGTTCATCTCGACACAGCGGACGCAACATCATCAAACAAATGGAGCCACGGCAAAATCCCTAGTTCCAAACCTCGACGGTTCACCAGCAACCTAGAGACAACTACGACGTTCGTCTCGATACAGCAGACGAGATGTCACTCCAGCGTTCTTCCTCCAGCAGGGTTCAGACGCGACAATCAAACAAATGGAGCTACGGCAAAATCCCTAGTTCCCACCATGACATTCGTCTCGATACAGCAGACACGATGCCAGCAAACGAAGCGAAGGCCAAATTCCTAGCTTTAGGGTCTTGACGGCAACTCACATAAAACCTGAAAGACTATCGGAGATCATCCCACACCAGCGCGGAGTGGTTATGACTCATCGGGGCTCGCCAAAATGAGCCTAACCTCAAGTAAAAAGCGGCATGGCAAATTCCTAACGCTTGCTCTTCCGACGGTCAAACTGCCTAGGAAGATTGCTTGAAGACGTCTTGTCCAGCCCCCGAAGGGATCAGAGACACGGCAGTCGCAGGGCTACTCGAGCAGCACGATTGCCTATCGAGGAATATATCAGCTTATGCGATGGTACGACGGCCAAAACCCTAAGTACCACAGACCCTAACGGACTTCTGTCCAAAAGAGCAGAGGTTAACTGTGACGTTAGGATATTCTTGCAAGAAATGCTCGATTTGTCTCGATTTATGAAGAAATTGATGTCTTTGCGAGAAATTTTCGATGCGGCTCGACTTGTAAGCTAAAGCCTTAGGCAATAGGCATAAAAGGAGCATGTTTCCTAAGCACTGGGACCCTGCAAGTTGGCCCAAAACGGTCTCTTGCACACTATCCACGGGTCTCACTCTCCAAACTCGAAACTCGACAAGGAGGGAAGCAACCGCTTACGGGTCCTCTCGACTCGTAAGAGGGAAAAATTCTCTTATAGGATCCTTACGACTTATAAGAGAAAACAAACTTAGGAATCCTCACGATTCCTAAGGAGAAAATCCACCTACGAGATCCTCTCGATCCGTAGGGAGAAAAGTCTTTATGAGACCCTCACGGCTCATAGAGTTGAAAAGTCTTAGGCGGCAGATCTGAACCTGCGGCCTAAGCCATTGCTATCTCTTGGAGAAATCTAGATGCTTACTCTATTATCTATCAACCCTGTTTATTCAGACAGCATACACACAATAAAAGAAAGAAGGAAGTGACAGGAAGACCATCCGATTTACATTTGATCAAGCGTTCGAGACACACTCACTCGTGCATGTGCAAAAGATTCAGAATAAGAAATAAGACAAACTGAAATGGAAATTTTCTATTCATATCATAAAAAGGGGTCCTTACAATCACGGAGAAATAGATAATAACATTATTAAAATGTTTACAAAGGTATAACCTCGAACCCAGGACATGGGTTGAGGAACTCGAAAGTGACCCTATCTATGACTTTCCAAGCCTCGCGGACCATCCTGGTGTGCTTTCTTTCGCGAGCACAAGCGTCAGGGTCCCCCCTGATGTCTTCTACCCTCCGATAAGCAGCGAGTATGGCAGACTGTTGAAAGACCTTGTGCAAGAGATCGACAAGACTGTCTCGCCGTCTCTTCGAGATAAAGTTCATCAGGTACACCGATGCACCTTATCCTCAGCGGCATCCAACGCCCTAAGCGGCACACCGGAACAGAATAGGGGAAGAGCTTCCCAGATGGCTCCCACGATAAGTTTCAGGAGGGAGGAACGTCGGGGAAGCAGTGGACCGTTATATGCGTCGAAGTGGCTCATGATTTCAGCACACTCCGCGTTTGTGAACTCTCGATTTTGAGAACGGCCAAGTCGGCGGATGTCCCCGTAAGAGATGATCTCGTCAAGATTGTACATGTGGGCGTTCATTGTTTCTGTAAAAGAAAATCAACAAAAATTATCAGAAAGACTGATTAAGCAAAACGATATAATGCACTGAGGAATAAAATGCCATCTTTAACTTCCAAGATCCATGAAGAATTCTTAAAAGTTCTTCTATATGATTTGGGAGGAGCAAAGCTCCATTAATGAAATGAGAAAATACAGGGAAGATCTTTTAGAGAGCAAAGCTCTATTAATAGAACCCTAATAGGGCTCTCCTTAGTCTTTTATAGACCCCCTTAGAGCAAAGCTCTGCTAAGTGAAACCCTAAATGGGTCTTCTTTAGATCAGGGATCTATTGAGAGCAAGGCTCTTAAAATTGATTTAATTTAATCAAAATTAATATTTTTACCTAAAAATTCTCTAAAGTTTGAACTTTTAAAAGTGTTTAAACAAGAGAGCAGGGCACTGAGTTATGAAAGTAAAATCGTGAAGATGAAAATCATCTAAGGGACCAAAGGTCCTATTTATAGGCATCAAATGCCCTTTCAACTTCCAAAAGTTGCCGCTACGGTTGGAATTCGGCCACCGCTGCACTCACGTTTAAGGCCACGTAAGCGCAACTGTGGGGGGGCATTTGTTTACCCCAATTAGAGCAAAGCTCTGTTCAAATTCCAAGGAGGGAAAAGAAGCAATGCTTCTGTTTTCCTCCAATCAGAGCAAACCTCTGTCTTGAAAATTAAAGTGAAAATTAAAGTTAAAATAAATGAAGCAACGCTTCAGATCTCCTGCGCTGCGCGCAGAGCGCCACGTGTCAAAATCAGACACGTTAGCGCAGGGGGCGCAGCGCCCAAGGCAGCGCACCCAATCAGAGCAAGGCTCTGTTTAAAATTCAAACTTTAATTAAAGAAGCAACGCTTCAGCTGGCCTGCGCTCTGCGCTGCACGCCACGTGGCAACACGGTTGCGCTAGCGCAGTTGCGCTGCACTCTACGCTATGCGCCGCGTGGCAGCGCAGTTGCGTTAGCACAGTTGCGCTGCGCGACACGTGTCAGCGCAGTTGCGCAAGTGCAGTTGCGCTGCGCGACACGTGTCACGCGCTGGGGCATTTGCGCCAAACAGAATTAAGATTTTAAAGAGATCTTTCTCAATCCTGTTAAAAACAAAAAGATTGTCTTCGGTAAAACAGAAGCCCTTGGATCAAAGATCCAACGGTGGGGAAAATTCCCCAAATCATTCAGAGAATGATCTCTTTAACAAACTTTAACTAATTTATGGGTACTATAAAAAGGACCCTAAACCTCAATTCAAAGGGATAAACATTTTGTGAGAAATAAAACAGAGAAAACTCTGAAGAATTGGAGAGAATTCCTCAAGAACAAAAAAAAAGGTAAAAACCTTTAGAAAAAAAGAAAATTCTCTTATGAATAGATCATTGATCGGAGAACAAGATCAATGATCTTTAATAAAAAACAAAAGTAAAAATAGTGCTTCGCACTTATGAACCATTAGTTCCCTGAGATAAGAAAAAACAAGAGGAACTTGTTTTCTTTGATCTAAATTAGATCAAAAAACCAAACAGTGCTTTGCACTTCTGTTATGAACCATTGGTTCCAGAATCTAAAAGATTCTTAAATTAATAGTGCCTTGCACTTGGAGATCTGCACTGTTGCGCTCCTAGGTTGGCGCAAGCCCCCTGAGAGCGCCACGTGTCAACATCTGAACCATTTGCGCTATGCGTTTTGAAATAGAGCCTTGCTTTCTGAAACTGGCGCAACTCATCAGAGCGAGCCACGTGTCAGTAGCGCAGCAGCGCAGCACAATGGCGCATCGCACTGCGCTTGCATGACATGTGTCTTCACCATAAGCGTTTGCGCTCTTTGATTGGCGCAAAGCGCCTGACAAATGCAATGCATTTCTTTTATTAAAGGGCCAGGCCCAAGTCAAAAAGACCTAGCAGGCCAAAATAAATTGCAAAGCAATAAAAAGGGCAGAGCCTAAGTAAAATTGATGCTCCGCATCATTTATAAATGGGCAGAGCCCAAAACAAATTGATGCTCTGCATCCTTTATGGGCAGAGCCCAAATAAAAATAAAAATAAATGCAATGCAAAAACAAATAAAAATGATGAGTATACTCTCAACTGGACTTAGCCCAATCGTGGCCGTAAGTCCTCAAATTAACTTGACTGAGCACAGTTGCTCTTTTAAATCAATTTACACTTGGTTCAAGGGTACATCTCTGAATCCCTTTGACACCTGTCGTTGTAATCCTTCAACGTCGTCAGAAAGGTGACGGGTCCCGACGGCCATATATTCCATGGACCCCCAGGTCCCTAAACTAGCAATGGACCGCAATGTCCTTAAACTACCTAAGGACGACTACGTCCCTAAACTGGAACAATAGAGCCCCCAAACGCTCTTTTGGTCGGATCTAAACGATCCCGTTTAAGTCGATCTTAGCCTCAAATATGGCTAACGTATCCTTAAACATTCAAACAAACTTTAGTCCCAAGTTGGACTATAAGACCCCCACTAACTTTGGTTCAAGGGTACATCTCCAAACCCCTTTGACACATGTCGTTGTAATCCTTCAACGTCGTCAGAGAGGTGACGGGTCCCGACGGCCATATATTAAATGGACCACTACGTCCTTAAACTGGATCAATATAGCCCAAATGCTCTTTTGTCGGATCTAAACGATCCCGTTAAGTTGATCTTAGTCTCAAACTAGACTAACGTATCCTTAACAAACGTTTGAGTCGATCTAAGCCTCAAATATGGCTAACATATCCTTAAACCAAAACCCCAAATCCAAATCTAAGAAAATACGGTTTTGGACTAATCCACGTCCTACGGGCGACGACATCGCTTAGTCTCCGTATACAATCCACGGGCAACCACAAACAAAACAAACACACACGACACGAAGTGAAATTCTGGAGAAGGAGAAAGTTGTTACCGCGATGCGGTAGCGTAATTAACTGCAGGGGCTTGCGCCTGCAGGGAAGAGCGTCCCCACAATCAAAAACCCCTCAAGCGAGGGGGAATTTGACGAAGTCTGCTACATCGGCCACATCCGTCTAAACCTCCGATACACGGTGCCATAAATCAACTTGGCATCTTCGGAGAGATGGACAGATAAAACCAAATAGCATCTGCCCCGAATCTCAGGCCAGACGTCCTAATGTCGTCGGCCGCCGTTCGGAGGGGAACAGCCAGATTTCGTAGTCATGATATGCAGCGATGGTAAGCATGATCCGGATGGATTTAAGCATAGCCACTGGAGAAAAGGTTTCGTCATAGTCCACACCTGGTCTTTGACGAAAACCCTTTGCAACAAGTCTAGCTTTGAAAGTCTCCACTTTCCCATCTACGCCAAGTTTTTTCTTGAAGATCCACTTGCTCCCAATGGGTTTTACCCCTTCAGGAGCATCTTCCAAAGTCCATACTTTGTTGGTGTACATGGATTCCATCTCGGACCGCATTGCATCCAGCCATTTCACTGAGTCCCCACTCGTGATGGCCTGCTCGAAGCTAGTTTGGTCATCATCAACCATGATGCAATTCTCGCTTCCACCATCCATGAGAAAACCATAGTATCTCTCACGTGGGTGAGGAACCCTACTAGATCGGCGGAGAGGCTGAGATTCGTTGGGAACTACCGAATCCTCTGGTTCCACTAATTCTTCAGTTGCAGTTTGTGTATCTGGAACCTCTTCCAGCTCTACCACTTTGCCACTAATTTCTTTTACAAGAAATTCCTTTTCTAAAAAGGTGGCATGTTAAGCAACAAACACCTTTTGTTCCTCACCGTGGTAGAAAAAATACCCATATGAGTTCTTTGGATATCCCACAAACTTGCAAAGAACTGACAGTGCCTCGAGTTTGTCCGGATTTTATCTTTTGACATAGGCCGGACAACGCCATATCTTAACGCGTTTAAGATATGGCCTCTTCCCACTCCATATCTCATATGATGTGGTAGGTACAGATTTAGATGGAACTTGATTCAATAGGTATGGTGATGTCTCCAGCGCATACCCCGAGAAGGAAATAGGTAACTCAGCTGTGCTCATCATAGAGCGCACCATATCTAATAGGGTGCGGTTCCTCCGTTCCGATACACCGTTGTGCTGTGGTGTATATGGAGGAGTCAGCTGAGAGAGAATCCCATTCTCTTTTAGGAAGTCCAGGAATTCATTGCTCAAGTATTCTCCTCCTCGATCCGATCGAAGGATTTTAATACTTTTCCCGGTTTGGTTCTCGACTTCTTGTTTATATTCTCTAAATTTCTCAAAAACTTCTGATTTGTGTTTCATCAGGAACATATATCCGAATCTAGAGAGATCGTCAGTGAATATAATGAAGTACGCAGAACCATTCCTGGCATGTATAGACATGGGGCAGCATACATCACTATGTACCAGTCCCAAGAGTTCCGTAACTCTCTCTCCGTGTCCCGTAAACGGAGTTTTGGTCATCTTGCCTTTGAGACATGACTGGCAAGTGTCATAAGATGAAAATTCAAACGGATTCAAATATCCATCCTTATGCAACTTAGCTAGTCGTGTCGTATTGATGTGACCCAGTCTACAATGCCACAAGAAGGATTCGTTCAGTTCTGAACTCTTCCTCTTGTTTGTGTTTGTTATAGTCAGAACTGTTGATTGATTTAGAACATAAATGCCATTGCACATCGTTCCTGATCCAACCAACTTTTGGTTTAGAAAAATGTTCATAACATTTTCCTGTAATACAAAATTATATCCTTCTTTACTCAACAAAGAAACCGATATAATGTTGCATATCAGGTTCGGCATGTAATAGCATTCATTCAGAATCAATGTATTACCAGTTGGCAATCCAAGGTGATATTCCCTGACGGTTCTAGCTGCAACAATTGCACAATTTCCAACCCTTATGTCTTTATCACCTTCTCCAAGTTCTCTACCTTTCCTAAGCCCATGTAACTGATTACATATATGGGATCCTGACCCGGTATCTAATACTCAGGACGTAGAGGAAATGGAGAAACAGTTCTCTGTAACGAACACACCCGAAGAAAATGCATCAACATGTACTTTCTTCATTCGGGTGGCATGGGAATCCTGGTATTCCCCTATATCCTGTTCAGTCTTATAACTTTTATAAGAAAGAATGGAACCAACGTTCCCCAGCACAGTATAACATGCGGGTTCGGTCAATACATCCATATTATTATCTTGATTAAGGCATGATATGGTCGCTACCTGGAGAGAGAGAGAAGAAAAAACTTTAGCGTATGCTCTTGCAAGATCAGATTGGTTATTATTTTATCTAATCAGGATGGCTCCCACTGTTTTTATCAAATCTTCCTTCAAACCCTAAAAGGAAAGACTAGCCGGGATTAATTACACCCTACAATTTCGCCAATCTTTCAGCCAGGCCAGTGTCGGTACTTTGAGGGAGGTTCCCCGTGCTTGCGCACGAACCTAATTAAAGTAAACCTCGTTTTCCCAGAGGCGTAACCCCGTTGACACCTTTCTAGACACCTACTTAATCGGCTAATTGTCCTGTGTAAAACTCTCCCAGGAGTAACAATTACTCGCAGTGGGTATCGGGATCCAACTATCTCATAGAAGGTATGCAATCTCATTGCAAATTTCAACACTTGAAATTCTCGATAATATTTTGCCCCAAACGATCTATGACCTTGACAAGGTCAACAAACCATAGACCGTAAGTCAAGTTCAACCTATCATTTCTTGATTGAATTAAACCCACCCGCACAACCCTTGACATGGTCAACAAGGCCGTACGACTATCCTAATCCAATCTACATCATATGCATAAACAGATAAATACTGGTCAGCTACCGCACACTACGCCTTGACAAGGTCAACAAACGATGCACGAATACTAAGCAGGACTTATCTGAAATGACGGAGGGCTACGACAGATTTTTCTGAAAACCTATTGCGTATCGAACTTGATATCGTTGTAGAATCGAGTGAATTTTGAAATGGAGTGATTTTGAGGCTTTTATTAGTTTTGCTAAAGAGGTCACTCCCGGTGAAGGGATCTCGGCTCTTTCCTTATCGAATAAGGTGCAGGACATATCATATATATCACTATGCAAAGAAAAACTCTAAAGGCAATCAAAAGACAAACCGAGTGTTGTAGCATCTGCCAGTTTTGCTAAAGAGGCCACTCCCTGTGAAGGGATCTCGGCTCTTTCCTCATCGAATAAGGTGCAGGATATATCATATATATCGCTATGCAAAGCAAAAACTGTAGCTACCCGTTTTGAAAATTTGATTCTACAACATCTTTTAGGTTTCTTTTCTTTCATTAATCACATTAATGAAGTCCCATCATTTAAGTCACCTAAACATCACAAATAAATACGATGTACACTTATGCCATCCGCATTCGCCTCGATCTCCCCTCGTGCACCGTTAGGTTAGGTAACTAACGGCAGAGCGGGGCAGGGCTAGCGCGGGTGTAAAACATAAGTAACGTCTATATAATATATCATATATACTATATACAGTATTTATCACAACATATCAAATGATCACATCACAGATATCGCAGCAGAAGAAATATATGAAACATTGGATATACTAGGACGTCCGTGTTTTATTTTGAGCCTCTATAAAACACGGATTCCACGGTCGCGATGAATAGCCAAACCCACACCCCTAGACCCCTACGAGAGCGAAAGCAACCCTACCAATTCTAGAGTTAGGAGACCCGGACTCGACTCCTCGAGTTGGTCTCCCACTGGACTCTAGAACTCGGTTACTTGTGCTCTCCTCCTTGGATCTATCCTAGTGCGGAAAAGTAAATAATATACAAATGGTGATATCAACCTCATCCCGGAAGTGCCCCAATAAAAGAATATTACATACATTTAATTTTACATGAATGAAAATAAAAACCCTCATCTCACATAAAACCCCCGGCTATTCAGAAACGCGACGATCCAATATAACATATCCAGCAACACATAACATCACATGTCATCAACGTAAGTAAATATGCGCATCCCAATTGTCGTTGACATATGGCAACGAAACCGGCGATATCACATATTATACTTACGGTCGCAGAAAAGAAAGTGTAAAACTACAACATTTGGAATCCACAATCTCTTTAGACATCGTAAATCCGAAATATCACATAGTTCGCATTTCATGCCTAACTATATGAATTCCGGATATTGTATCACATTCCAGATAAATAGACAGTATTAAACTTTCCGAACGAATAATCAAATACCCATGATTTCCTAAATAGCTCAACACTTGAGCGGAGTTCAAAAATTCCAGAATATGACACAGTACCAACGGTCCAGCCGTAGAAGGGTCAAGCCAACACCTCACATGTGGCAATGCCGTACTCCCCCAAACCCTAAGGTTCAAAAGGCAGTTCAAGACGGTCACATAATCGAGTTAAGGTTTGTTGTCTTCTAGAGGGTCTATCACGTTACATGCACGTTTTTCCGAAAGATTTAAACTCAAGAAAAATTCAACACTTGAAAGTTTTTCGTGCCGGGAAAAATTTAGTTAATGATATCCGTTCGAACATTTTAATACTTTCTAAATTATCCGGAAAAAGAACGAAATTAAATTTTCCGATCGAATCAACGAATACAAAATAAACCCCAGAACACTCAACACTTGAGTCAGTTTAAAAATACCCAGAAAATATAACTCACAGAAAAAGAGATTACAGTGTAAAAATGAGGGCATAAATCCTCTGTACTACCGGGGATCCACGGCCTAAGCGCGGTACGGCCACGGTTCCGCGGCGGTTTGTACAGATTATGCTCTCGTTTTTCACTACAATTCTTATATTTCCCTGCTGAATTTTTTTAGGCATTTTTAATTCAGAAAAATCACAGTTTTTAAAATTTTTCCAGAGAGAGGTTCATTTTGGCGTTTCGGGGTTCGTTCGGAGTTTTAATTTCGTATACACGTCGCCTAATGCTCTAGTTAGGCTCTGATACCACTGTAGGGTTACTAGGCACTCTAATAAGGTTCTACAAGGCATCAACTATGCCCGTTTAAATTTTTAGCCATGCCGAATAACCCTAAACAAGATCTTTGCTAGATAATTAGGGTTTCACATGCAAGTAAAAGACATTTACTACTAAGTGAATACGAAATACAACCTTTGTAGATCGGTCCTTCACTTCTAAAGCTCTTTGTCGTAGTCCCTTCGCTGGGATCATGGTTCTCCCGGGCTCTTGCATGGCTTTACGAGGCGAAAGATGCGTCCTTTCTTGAAGTCTTCGAGGCCGAGGATGATCTACGTCGAGGGAATACCGACTCAAGCTACTACTTCACTAACTAGAGAACTAGTGAAGCAAACACCCTAAACTAAAGTGCTAGTCTAGTAGAGGATGGAGAAATAGGAAGTGGGTTCTCTTTAGAATTTTATTTCTCACAATGTTTCACTCTCTTTTAAAACCCTAGCAAGCTTTTCCTTTACTCAATGAAGAAGAAGAATATGAACAAAAGAAAAGATGAGGATAATGATCAAGTGAGTGAGCTAACCATGGGTGAGTGAGTATCATATACTAACTCATGTAGAGACATAACCATGGCTAATTCTAATGGTTGGGTTAACTAAATATCTTAAGTAAAACAAATTGAGTTGAATTTGTCAAAGCACTAAAAGCTTCTACAAGCTTCATGCACTTAACAAATATTAATCAATTTAGATTTACTTTAAATATAAAAAACCCTCCACTAAAATTAGAATGGTGTATGTCTTATACACCCATGTCATGTGTATCATTAACCATGATACAAAAAGAAAACACATTTTTGATATATATCACATATATATTAAAGTTGTGCACATGTGAGAAAAATCCTCAAGTGAACAAGTGTTAATTAATGTAAACTAGTATATCTAATATATAATTATACACTAAATTATTAAATCAACACTTGACTTAATAATCCGGTCATATCTCATGTAACCGACTAACATCCATTATATCGACTTATCGAATCAACACTTGATTCGATAACCCGGCTATATCATATATAACCGACCGATACAAAAAGTCGCGAGAATAGAATACGGTATCACATACACGTATTATTCTCAGTCCCGCACATATCACATACGTGCTCCTATTTCGTTTTGCCTGAGCCAGTAAAACCTCTATGTAGGACTCTAAAGACTCGTCAATACGCCGGCAGTAGGTGATGATCACATCAAGAACCCACAAGCCGTCAGTGGTACTAGATGGACGTAACGGCTACCCGGGTATTGAGCGATCAGAAGATCAGCAAGCAAGCCCGCTCCAACTCCTGTAAAAGCCAAACGGTAACACTTCCCGTACAGTCCGGTCTCCTAGTCTGATATGTCGCATATCAAGTCTAGGGGTGGTAAACGTCAGACCCCAATAACCGATAAGTCGTGCCGATATGAAGCTCATAACGGGTCGAGAAACTACTGGTAACTCTTACCAGTAAATCTCTAAATCAGCCCTGGCCAGGGACTTCTCTGTTATGGCCAATCGAGCACAGCGCAACATCAACCCCCAATACCGGGAGAGACGAAACCCCTCCTATCGCTCATTGCCTCCATGTGACTCGGGACTGTACTCAAAAACCACCGTTTTGCACGCCCTCTTGGACGTGGTAAGGTGGAAATCAAAGCACAGTGGGAATCACACAAGACTCTATGACGATCTCGGGTCTACAGACTAACCTGCACAAGTGTCACCAGAGAACTGCCATCTGACGTGAGGTATAATACCATCTGGGAGTTCTCGGCGAGTCCGTCCAGTGTACCCAGTCTTCACTGAGCACCCGTATATCATCTCTGATGTCAAACACCAATGGATAGGGGATCATCCATCGCCCATCTCATGAGTCGAGAAGCGTATACGCTAGTCTACTCTGGTATATCGATGCCCTGTCTCGATACACCTACGACTAGGAACATTAAAGGATGTACTTATGGACTACCATGGCCCCACTAGTATGATCTGCATCATAGTCCAGGTAGTCAAGTACACATCCTAAGGGCTTTACCAACATGTAACTATAAGACAGTATCAAGAGACAAGTATACATGTTAAGATAAAGAGCAACCAGATAGCATACTATCATATCGAGCAAGAAAGTCCTCTCTATATATGTCCAAGCATCCAATATAATATACATCATCTGTACAATACTGGCCTCTAGGGCATACATACAACTAACACGAATGATGCCCAATTGAATTACACAGCAACCGAGAAGGAATTCTTGGCTGTTGTGTTTGCATTAGAAAAGTTCAGGCCTTATTTAATCGGCTCTCCAGTCATCATATACACTGACCATTCTGCTCTTCGCCATCTTTTTGCAAAGAAGGACGTAAAATGTCGGCTGATCCATTGGATCCTATTACTCCAAGAGTTTGACTTTGTCATCAAAGACAAAAGAGGATGCGAAAACATAGTCGCCGACCATCTTTCACGCCTTCCTTCTTCGCCGACACTTCAATTTCTGATAAACGACGTTTTTCTGGATGAGCAGCTCTTGACAGTATCATGCGAACCTTAGTTCGCAGATATTGTAAACTATCTAGCCACCGGACTACTGCCGAATGAATGGTCAAAACAGGACAGACTCCGATTCCTATCCCAGGTAAAACACTTTTACTGGGACGAACCTTATCTGTTCAAGTATTGTCCGTACCAGATTATTCGTCGGTGTGTCCCCGACAATGAATTCAAGAGCGTGCTGTCATTTTGCCACGATCAAGTATGTGGCGGGCATTTTGGCCCTAGAAAGACAGCCGAAAATATCTTGCTGTGTGGTTTCTACTGGCCACAACTCTTTAAAGACGCACATGATTACTGCAAGAAGTGCTCCCGATGCCAACACTTCGGCCGGATATCCAAGAGAAACGAAATGCCGCTCCAACCAATCTTGGTTGTGGAAATTTTAGATGTTTGGGGGATTGATTTTATGGGACCATTTCCTAATTCTTTTTGGAACTTATATATTCTCCTCGTTGTTGATTATGTTTCAAAGTGGGTCTAGGCTGTGCCTAGCCGGACTAATGACAACAAGGTTGTCGTTAGATTCCTCAAGGAAAACATTTTCTCCCGGTTTGGGCACCCCCGAGCAATCATTAGCGACAATGGAACTCATTTCTGTAATAGGACTTTCGAGTCCTTGATGCAGAAATATTCCATTAATCATAAGCTATCAACGCCCTATCATCCCCAAACATGTGGGCAAGCCGAGATTTCAAATCGGTAAATCAAGCAGATATTGGAGAAGACGGTTTCCAAGAACCATAAGAATTGGTCTTTAAAACTTACTGATGCCCTTTGGGCATTTCGAATTGCTTATAAGACCGATTTTGGCATGTCTCCTTATCGGCTTGTTTATGGAAAGGCTTGCCACCTTCCAGTGGAAATAGAGTATCGTGCATTTTGGGCGATAAAAGAGCTGAATCTATCTATAGAAAATGCGGGCAGCCATAGAAAGCTGCAGTTAAATGAATTAAACGAGCTTCGGGATGAAGCTTACGAGAACGCGGTTGTCATCAAAAACTGAACGAAGGTGTTTCACGATAAACACCTTATGCGCAAAACATTCATACCTGGTCAACAGGTATTACTTTACGACACCCGGCTACATTTCCATCCCGGCAAGCTCAGGTCTCGATGGAAAGGGCCATTTTTTGTACGTACCGTATATCCGCACGGTGCGGTCGACTTTGAGAATCCGGAGGACAGTTCACTATTTAAAGTGAATGGACACAGGCTTAAACCGTTCCTCACCGCGGACCCTTCGAAGGAGCTCCTGATGTTGCAAGAGCCGATTTAAATTGACTGATCTTCCTCCATCTACCCCCAAATTTCGGTTATCCAGCCACAAATAGTGGAAACATTGTTTCAAATAAGTTTGGGGGTATGTACCACTTGTAATTATATAAAAACAAATAAAAAAATAAAAATAAAAAAAATAAAAAGAATTTTTTTTCAAATTTTTCGGGGTGTTTTTGTAAATTTTTGGTTTTAATAAATAATAAATAAATAAATTTACAAATAAATTCCTCTTTTTAATGAGGGCTTTTTGCAAATAAACAAAACACTCCCTATAAATACACCCCGACCCCCTTCTGAGTTTCCTGTGCCTCAGAAAACCTTAATTCCACGACTCCCCGTCCACGACCAACCACTCCATTTTGAAGACTACTTACCCTTAATGGGAAATGATTGTTCTAAGGAACCACGAAAAGGAATCCAAGCTCGCACGCTGTTTGCGAACGTTTTAACTGTGTGCCGTTGGGCACAAAATAATATTTTTGGTAGTTCTCACAACACGACATTTTTCACACCATCCCTCCATATAGTGCACACATTGATGACACGAAACCCTAGTTATGATATGTGCACTGTTTTACTTCACTCAATTGGCGCGGGAAAGAGGGCTGCCAACTATCCTTTCCCTATGTTGGTGACATAACTGTGTCGCCATTTCCTTCCTGTTGAGGAATTCGAATTTTATATGCATGGTGGGATTCCCATTAAACCCTTTCTTGAGGGTGTCTCCACGTCCTATACACGATTACATGATTTATGGTCGCGCACCGAACCGGCCGAAGACGTGCCCGCAAAGACAGCCAGCTCGAGCTCAACCGCGAGCGATGAAAAGCTTACCCCCGCTGTGCAAGCGCGCTTGATGCGACGTATAATTAGGGGGGTAGAAAGATTGATAGGGATGATGGCCAACATTGATCAGCGAGTGACGAGTTTGGAGCAGGGCATGACCACCCTATTGGCCAGAGAGGAACGATCCCGATCACGATCGAGGGGACGGGGGGTGAGACCAGTGAGGCTGTGTCTAGTAGACGACGCAGGGAGCAGTGAGGACACTGCTTTCGATAAGTTTGGGGGTGGAGGTTGATTGTAAATAGTTATCTTTGCATTGCATCTGCATATTTTTATTTTTGTACATATTTGTTTTTTCTTTCTTTGCATATTTAATTCCGCATTGCATCTTTATAAAAATAAAAAAAATAAAAAAATAATATATATATATATATATATAAATCAAATAAAAATTGAAAAATTTTAAAAATTATAAAAATTGAAAAGTTCAATTTTGGCTATATTTGACTTAAGTTCAATATAACGGTTGACTAGTTAGGAAAAACTAGATCCTAAACTTGGTAAATTAAAAGGCCTAAAAATAACCTTTCTTAAAGTTTCATTATAGAAAATATATGTTCTTGCAGTTTATTTAGAAATAGGCAAATTTTGAGTTCGGTTCTTGGACTAAGTCAAAATAAGGGAAGAGTATTGAAATTTTTATTTGAAGTGTAAGTCTGAAAAATAAATTATGAACCTTTAGTCTAAATTCTGAAAATATATAACCCACTACACGCATACATACATCTTGAAACTTGGAATAGTAGAGGATACCTTAAAATGCTCTTGTCTAAAAAACCTTAGTATGAAGGAAAATAAAATAAAAGTATAAATGGTGAATAAAGAGACATAAAAAAAATAATGAACACTGGTTTTGTAATTGCTTAAGGCAACATAAATAAAGAAATATAGCGAGGGTGCTTTATCACCTAGTGCCTTAGACCAACTGGTTTGGGAGTCACTGCTAAGCCTTAGGTATTACAAGACGAGGAATTACGCCTAAATGCACAAGCATATTTTGTAATCAGTCGTTTAGTACCTCAAGAAATATTAACGGTCGCATGAAAAATGTGTGAGCAATTTTCATCACCAACTAAAAAGTACTTTGGACGATGGACAAGAGTATGATACCTTGAATTGAATTTCCAACTGTAGGGGTAAAAATTACACACACGTAGGGGTATATGATTGGGGTTTGGATGAAAGATAGGAATGAAAGATAGGCCTTATATTTTCAGTAAAGATGATAAAAATTCCTGAGTTGAGATTGCACCTTAAAAGAAAAATTCAAAAGATGCTGAAAACTTAATAAATTCGCAAAATATATACGATTTTAAGTTAAATGAAAAATGAGTGTGAAAAATACGGGTTGATGATTTCTAAGTTGAAGATAATAGAACTTCTTTCTAGAATACTGAATTGAAGAATTAGAGTCAACGGCCAAATTGATCGGATTTTGTGGGTAGTATCCGCTGAAAATTCTCAGGAGACAACACTCATCCTACTAGGGACACATAGAGATTTAACGGCTTGTTGCACGAGCTCAATGCAATCGCGTTCCCTGCGAAAGTGAGGCTAGGATTTTTCGAGAATAAAATTGGCTTTGCTCGAGACAAGCAAAAGATAAGTTTGGGGGTATTTGTTCATATCAGATTTTTGCATTGTTATATCACCCCATTCTTAATCACATTGTATAAATAGGTGCTTTTGATCCATGTCTGCTAAATAATTACAGGTTACAGATTCTCAGCTCTTTACAGTGAGATTCGTAAAAAGTCGCAACAAATGTGGGACTACGACCAATAACAGATGAATACTGATCCGCATGATGCTGCATACCAGTTCAAGCAGAGTTCAAGGCAAAAGTCCGTTGCTGAATATCTGGAAGAGAACAAAAGAATTTTTGAGAAACCAAGTCTACCAAACAGAAGATAAAAGCAACTAGTAGAAGACCTGAAAAGATGGCCTAAGATTCCACCATATGGCCGCGGTTCTGCGGCCATGCAATGTACGTGTCGGTGGCAGTGTCGGTGCATTGACTCGGCTCTCTTGGGATAGTTCTGTAATTTCGAGTATGGATCAGAATGTAGACCTAGGGTTTTCCTATCTGTAAATAGAAGGGTTTAAAGCCAAATTAGGTATGCCTCTTTTGAGGATGCCTCTTTTTATTTTTATTTCACTTTTTTATTTCTAGATCTAGAATTTAATTCTCCATTGTAATGAGCTTTTAAGAGGTATCAATAAAAGTATGTTCTTTTTATCTTTCTCGCGTTTTTTTATCGCATTTTATTATCTGCAATTTCTATTTGTAAACTTAGTCATAGAATTAAATCTGCATTTTTTTTCTTATCTCGAATTTTATTTTTATCTTTTTAATCGGTGAGTAATTCCTCACTTGTTAGGGCTAGAAGAAGGAAGGTTTGAGAGAAAGAAATCTCTCTCACTCCTTTCTTTGCCCAACACTTCAAAATACGGACTCCAATTAATTAAACCATAATCCGCTCACTACGGCACCCTATCCTACATGATAGAGGTGATTCCCTAGTTAGACCGGTTGTGGTTGAATTAATTGGAGGTTAGAGCTAAGAGACAAGAATGGACGGACAATGACCAAAAGGAAGAAACTAAGCATGGAAAGCCTAGCTTAGACTTGTAAGTTTCTTCCTAGTCGTCCTAATCCCCGTTGTTGTCGATTATCTTAACACCGATATTCATAACTAAGGCATTGAAAGAAGTATGAATTTCCTAAACTCAAATTAACCTAATCCTAACCCTAGCAAGCATTTTATCATCTTTTATCTCATTCGTAGATATTAAAACAAAACCCGATTTAATCGGATTTAACTCATTAAAACATAAAGAAAAGGATTCCATCTCCCTGTGGATCGACCCGTACTCAATCGGCTAGCTACCAAGCGACACCGTCTTGATTGTGGTAATTAAAATTTAAGCACGCATAGAAATACACTTGACAATCAGTAGGGTATATTTTTTAAAAAGGTAACATGTCAAGCTATATAAAGGTGTTTCGTTGTGGAATCATAGCAGCGTTAACTTTTGTGAGCAGAACTATACCCTAGAAAGACACATTTGACTGACGGGGAGAAAGTTTGTTTCGTTCATGTGAGGAAAGGAGAACAAAACAAATACAACCAAACGTACGGAGATTAGAGTATTTAAAAGGTAAAGAGTGGAGACGAGAATATGAAGAAAGGTCTATTAGAACAGAGGATAGAGTGATATTGATTAGAAGTGTAGCTGTCATAATGACTTCTGCCCAAAAAGAGATAGGAACAGATGATGAGAGAAGCAGAACATGAGTATTTCTAAGGATGTGGCGGTGCTTGCATTCAGCAATACCTTTCTGTTCATGTGTGTGAGGACAAGATTGCTGAGGGATAGTGCCATGCGTTTTAAAAATATTTTGTATTGAAGACGAAGCATATTCATGATCATTATCAGACCTAAACACTTTTATACGTTTATAAAATTAAGTGTGAATCATATTTGTGTAGCGCCTTGAAAAGTCATTTTGGTGTTTTCCTGAAAATCGGTGAAAATTCGGTATTTTTCCGAAAACCGTCTTTCTCGTTATTTTGCAGTTTAGGGCTAATTATACCTAAAATGGATAGGTAATTGCTTATTTTTAGTAGCTAATGAGTTACTTATGAAATTTTGGTCATTTAAAAATTTTTCCCTATTTTTCAATTTTTTTATATTATTTTAAGCCGGTAAGAAAATACATTAAATTAGCGATAAATACAAATTTAAATGGGCTAAAATTAAGATTTAAAATCATGTTAATTAAAATCTAGTTGTAACATAAATTTTTAGTATTTTATTTTGATTTTTAACTAATTTTTATTATAGAAAACGAAATTTATTGAATTTTAAGCTAAAACTTGCAATTTTGGACTTGTGGGGGGTCTTTTTGCATAAAACCACTTTGTATCCACTCACACTCATCCCCACACCCCCTAGGCTGGCCCCACCTGTAGCAGGTCTTGAAGTTCCTTGCTTTCTTTTTTGTTTGTACTCATATGAGGAAATTGATATGAAAAGGATTTTAAATATGTTATTTTGGGTATGGGTTTTTGGGTGATTGGTATGGGCTTGACCTTTGACTTTTTTTTTCACCATTTCCTCACTCTCCCCACTTCCTTCCAGCAGCCAACCTTGACCTGCTGCTGTCCCCATTTTTCCCTTCACTTTCCCCTTCAAATTTCATCAAAAAACACATCAAAATCCACAATTTATTCAAAAATTCAAACAAAATCCTTATGCTATCATTTATCCTTAGCCATTCTTGCTTGAATCTTGGAGCTAGGAAGTCATCCTTAGAGGCAAATCACATGCTAGATCTCTAAAAAAAATTGAGGTATAATTTTGACCCATTCAAATACTTATGGTTTGATTCCTTGAATGAAATTGTTTTAGTGTTAAATTTCATTGCTAATTTCTAATCTTGTTTTTTTTAAAGTGAATGGTTTGAATTGAACTAGGGTTTTAGAAACCATTATTAGGTTAATTAAATTATTTTGCTATCTAGTTCCTACACAACCTAATCTAAGAGATTACTTTGTTATGTGGTCTTTAAACTATGCTAATTTAGTAAATTTTAAAAGTGTGATTTTGGTTGTAAATTGTTGTTTTAGGAAATTCAAGAAAGGGTTTATGTATGGAAAATGGGTTTTGAAGCATGATAAATGAGTTGAATTTATGTGATTGTGGCTAACTAATTGTGTGGTTGGATATTGTGTTGGATTGTGATAACCGTATCGCTAATTTTCGATTTTTGCACCAAAATTGCTAGTTTTGTGCTTACTAGGTTTTTATTAAAATTATTTGGTGAATTATTTGTGATACCTTGGGGATGTTTTTAGCATCTCCTATGACGTTTAGGATGCGTGAGTGCGGATTTTTTGAGTAGTCGGGTTTTAGTTTTGCCGGGCGACCAAATCGGCGTTTTTTGGCAGTTTTTGCGATTTTCGCGTGTGTTCCGCGCACCCTGCGCCCGTTGTACCTAGCTAGTGAACTTTAGTAGTTTCGTTGGGTTTTTCGTCGTTCTTGATAAGTAACCTTATGTTGGTATTGATGTAAATTCCAGGTTCGGTCGCGGAGACGTCAGACGCGGCGCGAAAGGGAAAAGCGGTGATTGGACACAGCTAGCCAGGGATTCCGGTGAGTAGATGTAACATCTACGGGGTACTATCGTTGGATGGCGCAAGCCGCCCGATAGTTTTAGTAACTTACAAGATTCTTAGTGATGTTAGTAATTAGGGGTGAAATACGTATATGATTATTTGCTGCATCCATGCATTATATTGACATACCTATACGAAACCATTTTATAGGACACCTGCACCATTGCCAGGGTTTTTATATGCAGCACGATGCACTATTCATGCTTACACACACACCCTGGTAATTGCCATGCCACCACACTAGATAACCTTTAAATCTAAACCTTTTACTAAATGATACTTAAACTTGTGCTATTGCCTTTAATTCCTTAAAATGAAACCGTAGGATTGCTATTCATGTGCATGTACTTCATCATATTAATTGGTCATGCCTAATCTATTAATCACACATCGCAACTTGATTATTGATACCATATGCATTCATTGTCATTGATATATGCACTTATGAGGATTTCTTGAGATTTTATGATATTTCTGGATTTCGGGGGAAAGCCGCAAAATTTCTAAACTTATTATATTTTTAAAATATGTAAATTGCGGTTTTCTAGTGATGTAAGTGTCGTCCACCATGAGTTTGCTGTGGTTTTGGAAATCCGTGTCGAGGAGTGGAGGAACCGGCACGGGTACATGGTGGGCCCGGTAAGGTACCCCGGGACAAGAGGAATGTGGTGTTGACGTTGAGCCTGGCAGGGGACGGATTACCTACCGGTGACTGTTTGGGACGGCGGATATCCATAGGATACCGACCGTGGCCGCTAGATGATGAGATATTGATATTTGAGATGGGTCAGCCGGACGGCTGAGGCCAGAGACACTATGACATGGATTTATGAGATTTGAGACAGCTTTTAGGTGTCGTTGCTGGACACCGGTTCTCGTCGATTCCTTGAGTATTATGCTGGCATTCTAAAAGAGTTTCAAAAACAAAAAGAGATAAAATGTTTCTTATAGATACCTATTGAGACCTCAGATATTCATGTTGCATACATATTCGTACACTGATGTTGTATACACACCTGCTAGTGCATCCATTCATACCTGTATTTTTTATGCTAGGATGCTTGTGTGCATGCATACGATAGCCTTTGTAGGTGTTATTTATTACTCACGAGTTGGCAACTCACCCCCGTTGTGCCACAGTCTTTTGCAGGTCCGCTCCGTCAGTACAGTAGCGGCGGGCGCACTTGTTCTTTTGCCTCCTTTGCCTGGACTCGAGGTTTTGCTCTTAGGTGGGTTATGTTACTATTTTTGTACCACCTTGTATATTCTTTGTATCTAGTACACTCCATCTACTGTATCTACCAGTATTATTGTATATTGACCTAGAGATGAGACTGTGAGGTTTGTGGACTTTTATGCTGTATTTTGGGGTCGAGCTCACTTGAGCCGACATGCTGCTTTTCTCATGCTTCCTTATGATTATTTCGCATGTTGTTGCTTTATATTGCGTGGGATTTGTGACCGCCTTATGGCGAAGAGCTAGCTCCCGCTTGGGGATGCCCTATTTTGTTGGATTCATATTTGTTCTTGTTGTACCCATTTTGGGGGCCAGTATTTACAAAGGAGACTCTGCCGAAATTTTCGGAAAAATTGGTTTTGTTTTTAAAAAGGGTTTTACATGACTTATTTGATAAACTCGCTTTCAATCGATTGGGTTTTCTTCACTCTTTTGCTTTTTGGTTTGGTTTTCTGGGCTTTGGCTTACTTATTTTACGGACGTCTTTAGACGTTTCGTAAACTTAAGTGCCAGTCACGTTCCGTACCCTGCGGGTCGTGACAAAGTTGGTATCAGAGCGATAGGTTTTACCTTTTTGAGTGTAGGATGACCCTTGGTAGATGGAGTAAGTGACTTAAGCAGGGTAACGTAGCGTGCGTATGTCCGCGGCATACTTGCGATACGGTACTCCGCCTAAGTGACTTTAGGATACTTGCTTGAAATTCCTTCTTCAATTCCGTGTATCCTATGATTCTATTGCACTGTCCTTACTATCCGTTTTCCTGTAACAGCCACTATGCCGCCGAAGGCTACGAGGGCACAGAGGGCTGCCGCCAGAGACGAGATTCGAGCTGGCTCGTCCGAGACTAGGACTGAGCAGGGTGGTATGCCTACGCCGCAGGGACAGACCGATCCACCTTTCCCAGGCCGTATGGATAGGCTCGAGACTGGTATGCAGGAGTTACGACAGATGATGGGAGGCATGCAGGAGCTACGTCAGATGGTAGGATCCCTCGTTGCAGCCAGTCGTACACCGAGGCCGGATGACGTACCTACTACATCACAGACGACCATGATACCTGCTCCTACTACTACCACCGTGACCATCCCGGTTTCACTACAGGATTTCATGAGGCTGAGACCTCCAGTATTCACCGGCACCGAGGCAGCGGAGGACCCACAGACGTTCCTTGACAGTTTAGCCAGGATCTGCCGTTCGCTGAGATGTTCGGATGATCGATGGGTAGAGCTTGCGAGTTTCCGACTAGAGGGTCTCGCACAGACATGGTGGGAGTCAGTCTTGAGAGGTCGAGCTGCAGGTCTACCGCCTATGACTTGGGCCGAGTTTACAGCGGTCTTTCTAGCTCGTTTCCTCCCAGAGAGCGTTCGTGACGCCAGAGCTCGCAGCTTCGAGGCCTTAGTCAAGACACCTGGAATGACGGTGTCTGAGTATGACATCCAGTTTACACAGTTATCCCGATATGCTCAGTATTTGGTGGATACCGAGGAGAAGATGGTGAAGAGGTTCGTACAGGGACTTGATGCCCAGCTATATCTTGCCATTGGCGCCCAGCACTACGACACTTATTCAGCTGCTATGGATACGGCATTGCGGATGGAGGCACGCATATCACAGACTTCGTCCGTTTCTGGGCCGAAGAGGATTCGCACCGAGGTACCGTCTCAGAGGCAGCGCGCCAGATTCTTTCCGAGAGATAGGACTGGCAGAGGATTTGGGCGGGGACAGTTATATGGTTCTTATCCCCAGGGGCAGCAGCCGTCGCCAGGGTGTTTTGGGTGCGGGAGTCTGCACCATCTTGTCAGAGACTGTCCGGCGAGACGACAGGGAGCAGCGACAGTTTCGCATGTGACCCTACCACCATCACCACCCCCTCCTCAGAGAGCCCTACTTCCTACCACCGGCGATGCTCCACGCCAGTTAGGTGCACCCAGAGGCCGTGGACGCGGCGGTCCTGTTCAGAGAGGACGAGGAGGCAGAGGCCGAGGTCGAGGTCAGCCCGCTATCGGTGGAGGACAGGCCCGAGTTTTTGCTTTGACACCGCAGGATGCGCAGGCATCCAATGCCGTTGTGACAGGTACCTTGCCAGTTTGTTCTTTCGACGCACGGGTATTATTTGACCCAGGTTCCACACATTCGTACGTCTCTACACACTTTGCACCGATGTTGGGCCGTAAGTCGTCGTCGTTAGATCATCCGCTTGTTGTTGTTACACCGGTAGGCGAGTCGTTTATCGCTCGTTTTGTATTTCGTTTGTGTTCCGTTCGTATCGGGGAGAGGGATTCATCGGTTGATTTGATTCTCCTCGATATGTTGGACTTTGATGTGCTTCTGGGCATGGATTGGCTAGCCACTTGTTATGCTTCGGTGGACTGTCGTGAGAAGGCAGTCAGATTTAGCTTTCCGGGAGAGCCAGTCCTTGTTATTCAGGGAGACCGCAGTGTCACCCTTCCCAGCTTAATTTCGTCTCTTCGCGCTGGTCAGCTCTTGCGGAAGGGATGTCAGGGATTCTTAGCGTATATTTGTGATACTCGAGCTGCAGAGGTTCCGTTGGACCGGGTCCCGGTAGTTTGTGAGTTCCCTGATGTTTTCCCTGATGAGCTACCTGGGCTACCGCCTGAGCGCGATGTTGAGTTCTGCATTGATTTGATTCCCGGCTCGGGGCCTATTTCTATACCGCCTTATCGGATGGCCCCGGCAGAGCTTCGAGAGCTGAAGGATCAGCTGCAGGATTTGTTAGATAAGGGGCTTATTCGACCTAGTGTTTCTCCGTGGGGTGCTCCGGTCCTGTTTGTCAAGAAGAAGGATGGAAGTTTGCGCTTATGTATCGACTACCGCCAGCTGAACAAAGTTACCGTTCGGAACAGATATCCGTTGCCGCGCATTGATGATTTGTTCGACCAGCTTCATGGTGCGGGGTATTTTTCGAGGATCGACTTACGATCAGGATACCATCAGCTGCGAGTTCGACAGGAGGATATACCGAGGACAGCTTTCCGCACGCGCTACGGCCACTACGAGTTTTTGGTGATGTCGTTCGGACTCACCAACGCCCCAGCAGCATTTATGGATTTGATGAACCGTACATTCAGGCCGTATCTTGACTTGTTCATAATCGTGTTTATCGACGATATCTTGGTGTACTCCCGGAGCAGAGAGGAGCACGAGCAACACTTGCGGATTACGTTACAGACTCTGAGGGAGCACCAGATGTTCGCGAAGTTCTCCAAGTGTGCTTTCTGGCTGGACAGCGTCGGATTCTTGGGTCACGTGGTTACGAGAGACGGCATTTGTGTGGACCCGAAGAAGATTGAGGCTGTTCAGCAGTGGCCCCGACCTACATCGGTTACTGAGATCCGTAGTTTTCTAGGCTTGGCGGGCTACTACAGGCGTTTTGTTCAGGACTTCTCCCGTATAGCTGCACCGTTGACCGGTTTGACCCGGAAGGGATTCGTTTGGACAGAGGAGTGCGAGCGCAGTTTTCAGCAGCTGCGGACATGTTTGACTACGGCGCCGGTATTATCTTTGCCTTCGGGATCAGGCGGATTTGTTGTCTACTGTGATGCTTCGCGAGTGGGAGTAGGATGCGTATTGATGCAGCATAGCCGGGTAATCGCTTATGCTTCTCGGCAGTTGAAGAAGCATGAACAGAACTACCCCACTCATGATTTGGAGATGGCTGCAGTGGTCTTTGCACTGAAGATTTGGCGACATTACCTATACGGCGAGTCGTGTCAGATATTCACCGATCACAAGAGCTTAAAGTACATATTTCAGCAGCGAGACCTGAACCTCAGACAGCGTCGTTGGATGGAGTTGGTGAAAGACTACGACTGCGAGATCTTATATCACCCCGGCAAGGCGAATGTGGTGGCAGATGCGTTGAGTAGGAGGCCCGGGGGTAGTCTATCCTTTTTGCGCGCAGTGCAGAGGCAGTCGTCAGCAGATTGGCAGATGTTATGCGACAGCCGAGTTGAGTTCGAGTTCACTCAGACAGGGGGACAGCTCGCGCAGGTTCGTGCATGCCCACAGTTGCTTGACCGTATATATGAGGCACAGCGCAGTGACGACCGTTGCTCAGAGATCATGGCACAGATGGGACAGGGCAGATTTTCCGAGTTCGTGGTTGACGATCAGGGGATTTTATGATATGGATCTAGACTGTGCGTACCAGATGCTGATGGATTGCGGCGCGACATTCTTGAGGAGGCACACCGATCAGTGTATAGTGTCCACCCCGGTTCCACCAAGATGTACCATGATATGAGAGAGACCTACTGGTGGGACGGGATGAAGAAGGACATTGCGGAGTTCGTTTCGAGATGCCTGACTTGTCAGCAAGTCAAGGCCGAGCACCAGAGGCCCGCAGGAGAGCTACAGCCGTTACCCATTCCAGAGTGGAAATGGGAGCAGATTTCGATGGATTTCGTTGTGGGTCTACCCAGGACCAGTCGAGGGTACGACTCCATCTGGGTGATCGTGGATAGATTGACGAAAGCGGCTCACTTCCTGCCAGTGAAGACGACTTTCAGTTTCGCTCAGTATGCCCAGCTTTACATCGACGAGATCGTGCGGTTGCATGGCGTACCGACTTGTATCGTGTCAGATCGAGGCACTCAGTTTACCAGCCGACTATGGCAGAGACTCCAGGAGGCTTTGGGCACTCGTTTGAGCTTCAGCACAGCATTTCATCCGCAGACCGACGGACAGTCAGAGCGGACCATTCAGACTCTCGAGGACATGCTCAGAGCGTGCGTTTTAGACTTTGGTGGTCGCTGGGATCATCATTTACCTCTAGTAGAGTTCTCCTACAACAACAGCTTCCAGGATACTATTCAGATGGCACCTTTCGAGGCATTGTATGGGAGGAGATGCAGATCGCCCGTCTGTTGGACAGAACTCAGCGAGAGCAGTATTTTGGGGCCGCAGCTTGTTGAGGAGACGACAGCGAAGATACATTTGATTCGAGACCGGATGAGAGCAGCTCAGAGCAGACAGAAATCCTATGCAGACAGGCGCCGTCGCAGATTAGAGTTCGCAGTTGGCGACCATGTTTTTCTGAAAGTCTCTCCGATGAAGGGCGTGATGCGTTTTGGGCGAAAGGGGAAGCTTAGCCCTAGATTCGTAGGTCCCTTCGAGATCCTCGAGCGGGTTGGCGCTGTTGCATATCGTTTGGCCCTTCCACCCAGCTTTCCCGATGTTCACCCTGTCTTCCATGTTTCGATACTCCGCAAGTACCTTCACGACCCTTCGCATGCGATTCAGCACCCGACAGTCCAGCTAGAGCGCGACCTTTCTTTTGCAGAGCAGCCGGTGGCCATCTTGGATCGGCAGGTGAAGAAGTTGAGGTCGAAGATTATACCAACCGTCAAGGTCCTTTGGCGTAGCCCGAGCAGCGACGAGGTTACCTGGGAGACCGAGGGCGAGATGAGGAAGAAATATCCCCATCTCTTTGAAGGTACGCGTAGCTATATTTTTTAAATTCGGGAACCGAATTTCTTTAAGGGGGGAAGATTGTAGCGCCTTAAAAAGTCGTTTTGGTGTTTTCCTGAAAATCGGTGAAAATTCGGTATTTTTCCGAAAACCGTCTTTCTCGTTATTTTGCAGTTTAGGGCTAATTATACCTAAAATGGATAGGTAATTGCTTGTTTTTAGTAGCTAATGAGTTACTTATGAAATTTTGGTCATTTAAAAAATTTTCCCTATTTTTCAATTTTTTTATATTATTTTAAGCCGGTAAGAAAATACATTAAATTAGCGATAAATACAAATTTAAATGGGCTAAAATTAAGCTTTAAAATCATGTTAATTAAAATCTAGTTGTAACATAAATTTTTAGTATTTTATTTTGATTTTTAACTAATTTTTATTATAGAAAACGAAATTTATTGAATTTTAAGCTAAAACTTGCAATTTTGGACTTGTGGGGGGTCTTTTTGCATAAAACCTCTTTGTATCCACTCACACTCATCCCCACACCCCCTAGGCCGGCCCCACCTGCAGCAGGTCTTGAAGTTCCTTGCTTTCTTTTTTGTTTGTACTCATATGAGGAAATTGATATGAAAAGGGTTTTAAATATGTTATTTTGGGTATGGGTTTTTGGGTGATTGGTATGGGCTTGACCTTTGACTTTTTTTTTCACCATTTCCTCACTCTCCCCACTTCCTTCCAGCAGCCAACCTTGACCTGCTGCTGTCCCCATTTTTCCCTTCACTTTCCCCTTCAAATTTCATCAAAAAACACATCAAAATCCACAATTTATTCAAAAATTCAAACAAAATCCTTATGCTACCATTTATCCTTAGCCATTCTTGCTTGAATCTTGGAGCTAGGAAGCCATCCTTAGAGGCAAATCACATGCTAGATCTCTAAAAAAATTGAGGTATAATTTTGACCCATTCAAATACTTATGGTTTGATTCCTTGAATGAAATTGTTTTAGTGTTAAATTTCATTGCTAATTTCTAATCTTGTTTTTTTTAAAGTGAATGGTTTGAATTGAACTAGGGTTTTAGAAACCATTATTAGGTTAATTAAATTATTTTGCTATCTAGTTCCTACACAACCTAATCTAAGAGGTTACTTTGTTATGTGGTCTTTAAACTATGCTAATTTAGTAAATTTTAAAAGTGTGATTTTGGTTGTAAATTGTTGTTTTAGGAAATTCAAGAAAGGGTTTATGTATGGAAAATGGGTTTTGAAGCATGATAAATGAGTTGAATTTATGTGATTGTGGCTAACTAGTTGTGTGGTTGGATATTGTGTTGGATTGTGATAACCGTATCGCTAATTTTCGATTTTTGCACCAAAATTGCTAGTTTTGTGCTTACTAGGTTTTTATTAAAATTATTTGGTGAATTATTTGTGATACCTTGGGGATGTTTTTAGCATCTCCTATGACGTTTAGGATGCGTGAGTGCGGATTTTTTGAGTAGTCGGGTTTTAGTTTTGCCGGGCGACCAAATCGGCGTTTTTTGGCAGTTTTTGCGATTTTCGCGTGTGTTCCGCGTACCCTGCGCCCGTTGTACCTAGCTAGTGAACTTTAGTAGTTTCGTTGGGTTTTTCGTCGTTCTTGATAAGTAACCTTATGTTGGTATTGATGTAAATTCCAGGTTCGGTCGCGGAGACGTCAGACGCGGCGCGAAAGGGAAAAGCGGTGATTGGACACAGCTAGCCAGGGATTCCGGTGAGTAGATGTAACATCTACGGGGGACTATCGTTGGATGGCGCAAGCCGCCCGATAGTTTTAGTAACTTACAAGATTCTTAGTGATGTTAGTAATTAGGGGTGAAATACGTATATGATTATTTGCTGCATCCATACATTATATTGACATACCTATACGAAGCCATTTTATAGGACACCTGCACCATTGCCAGGGTTTTTATATGCAGCACGATGCACTATTCATGCTTACACACACACCCTGATAATTGCCATGCCACCACACTAGATAACCTTTAAATCTAAACCTTTTACTAAATGATACTTAAACTTGTGCTATTGCCTTTAATTCCTTAAAATGAAACCGTAGGATTGCTATTCATGTGCATGTACTTCATCATATTAATTGTTCATGCCTAATCTATTAATCACACATCGCAACTTGATTATTGATACCATATGCATTCATTGTCATTGATATATGCACTTATGAGGATTTCTTGAGATTTTATGATATTTCTGGATTTCGGGGGAAAGCCGCAAAATTTCTAAACTTATTATATTTTTAAAATATGTAAATTGCGGTTTTCTAGTGATGTAAGTGTCGTCCACCATGAGTTTGCTGTGGTTTTGGAAATCCGTGTCGAGGAGTGGAGGAACCGGCACGGGTACATGGTGGGCCCGGTAAGGTACCCCGGGACAAGAGGAATGTGGTGTTGACGTTGAGCCTGGCAGGGGACGGATTACCTACCGGTGACTGTTTGGGACGGCGGATATCCAGAGGATACCGACCGTGGCCGCTAGATGATGAGATATTGATATTTGAGATGGGTCAGCCGGACGGCTGAGGCCAGAGACACTATGACATGGATTTATGAGATTTGAGACAGCTTTTAGGTGTCGTTGCTGGACACCGGTTCTCGTCGATTCCTTGAGTATTATGCTGGCATTCTAAAAGAGTTTCAAAAACAAAAAGAGATAAAATGTTTCTTATAGATACCTATTGAGACCTCAGATATTCATGTTGCATACATATTCGTACACTGATGTTGTATACACACCTGCTAGTGCATCCATTCATACCTGTATTTTTGATGCTAGGATGCTTGTGTGCATGCATACGATAGCCTTTGTAGGTGTTATTTATTACTCACGAGTTGGCAACTCACCCCCGTTGTGCCACAGTCTTTTGCAGGTCCGCTCCGTCAGTACAGTAGCGGCGGGCGCACTTGTTCTTTTGCCTCCTTTGCCTGGACTCGAGGTTTTGCTCTTAGGTGGGTTATGTTACTATTTTTGTACCACCTTGTATATTCTTTGTATCTAGTACACTCCATCTACTGTATCTACCAGTATTATTGTATATTGACCTAGAGATGAGACTGTGAGGTTTGTGGACTTTTATGCTGTATTTTGGGGTCGAGCTCACTTGAGCCGACATGCTGCTTTTCTCATGCTTCCTTATGATTATTTCGCATGTTGTTGCTTTATATTGCGTGGGATTTGTGACCGCCTTATGGCGAAGAGCTAGCTCCCGCTTGGGGATGCCCTATTTTGTTGGATTCATATTTGTTCTTGTTGTACCCATTTTGGGGGCCAGTATTTACAAAGGAGACTCTGCCGAAATTTTCGGAAAAATTGGTTTTGTTTTTAAAAAGGGTTTTACATAACTTATTTGATAAACTAGCTTTCAATCGATTGGGTTTTCTTCACTCTTTTGCTTTTTGGTTTGGTTTTCTGGGCTTTGGCTTACTTATTTTACGGACGTCTTTAGACGTTTCGTAAACTTAAGTGACAGTCACGTTCCGTACCCTGCGGGTCGTGACAATTTGTAAATTCCATGTAAATGTGAATAAGATCAGAACGAACACGCTTAAGATAAACCCATGTATAACGTGAATAATCATCAATAAAGTAGACATAGTATCTATTACCAGGCAATGAGGTAGACGGTGCTGGTCCCTAAATATCAGAATGAATAAGTTCGAAAAGTTCATAAGACACATTATTACTTGATGAAAATGGGAAAGCAACTTATTTAGCTAGGCGAAAAGTACTGTAATTTGAACTAGTAACAAAAAGGAAGAACCTAATAAACCAGAATCGGATAAAACTTTTAATCGAGGACCAGAAAGATGGCCTAACCAGCAATACCAAATATCTGAGATAGAAAGTCTAAAGCCAGTAGTAGAAGGAGGGAGATGAAGATGCTACAAAAGATGTAGCCCATTCACTCTACGACCGATCCCAATTTTCTGACCGGTGCGAAAATCCTGCACAGTACAAGAGGTACATGAGAAAGTGATGGTATAACCAGCATCAGCAAGTTGACTTACAAACAACAGGTTCATGGTAAGTTTGGGGATAAGCAAGACATAAGATAAAGTCAAACAACCAGAGGTGTAAGAAACTGGTGTGATATCACCATAATGAGTTACCGCAAGAGGTGTGTCGTTTGCAGTATGAATGAAAAGGGAAGAGACAGGCTTACAGCTCGTAAGGATAGTGGAATTGGAAGTTATATAATGGGAGGCATCTACGTCAAAAATCTAAGGAGTAGAAGTACCAGAGGAGGCAGACAGGGCAGTGAAGTCAGAACTGGGAGAGACACCATTGATTCCAAGATTCCGAGTAACATAAGTGGCGATCTCTGCAAGCTGTGCCGAAATGAGGGAACCATGTGGCGAAGGTGCGGAAGGCAGCAGAGACTGTGACTACGGGGAGATTAGGGCTGGCGCTGGTGGAGTAGTCGCAGTTGGCGGAATGGCAGTAGCAGCAACCAAAATTACACAGCGGTTGTGAGGCGAAGGCTCTGGTGGTCGTATCATACATTCAAGAAGTAAATGACCATTCTTTTTGCAATAGCGACAAAAGAGGAATTGCTTTGAGGTGGTATTGGGAGGACCGTGTCGGAGAGCAATGATGCGTAGTGAGAGCATTAGGGGAGGATGTTGTAGGTGAAGGCACAACCTGTGAGGATTTAAGCATCTGAAGACGCGTCTCTTCAGCCATAAATTCTGCGACAGCTTCAGTAAGAGGTGGATGAGGACTGCAATGTAGGATATGTCAACGCATCCTTTCGAACTCAGGACGGAGGCGCATGATAAAGTGATAGAGATGTTGCCTATTACATTACTTTTGGAGTTTGAGTGTAAGATCAACTTGGTCAGCAGGGATGACTTTCTCTATGGTTTGCAACTCTTCCCAATAGCTGGATAGGAGGGTGTGAAAGTCCTGAATGGAATGATCATCTTGACGAGCATCTTGAAAGTCCTGATGTAGCTGGTATTCACGAGAAGTTTCAGTTTGAACATACATACGACTGAGAGCGATCCACTGATCGCGAAAGGTAGTCAAACATCCAATGGAAAGGTGAATGGAAATCGCAACAGAGCGCAAGATGTATGCCATAATTTTTTGACCAGTACAAATTCATTGACTACTAGTCAGAGGAGACTCACCATCAGAAAAGAAGGACGAAGAAGATCCTGGAGTTTGAACCGTGGTAGTGGGACATTTTGTGGAGCCATCAATATACCCCTAAAATGCAAATGCTCGAAGATTGTACTGCAATGTGAGCCCATGCAGTATAATTTGTAGGACCAGTGAGTTAAACATCCAGCGAGAAAAAGGTGTATAGCCCTTACTTGTTCATGAATTACGATGGAGAACAATCACAAAGTTCGTAATCAGAGACGAACAACCGCAAGTGGCTATGGGTTAAGAGAAGTGCCTGTCGGAGAGGGAGTTGATCGAGGCAGAACGGAGCAGCCTAGCGGATCGGGGCATTGTTACCGAGGAGAAGGAAGGAGCCGGGGGTTCTAGGGTCGTAGAGGATCGGCGATCAGGGGAGCTTCGCGGGGTTCGAGGGCCTCATGGGGGGTTGTAGGGTTGCAGGAGATCGATGATCAAGGCACTGTAGCTAGGGATCGAAGGGAGCAGAGGATCGGAGATCGATAGCTCTGGGGTCACCGGTGAGAGATCGACGTTGCATAGGGTTTGGCGTTCTTAGGAGAGGGATCGGCGCTGCAGGGGGTATCGGCTTCGCAGGAGAGGGATCGGCGCATGGAAAGCCAAGGGGAAAGAGGGATGAGGGAGAGAGGGGGAGCCGAGGAGAGAGAGGGGGTCTTCGGTGCTATCTCGAGGAAGGAGACGCCGGCCCTAGATGCGAGAAAGAAAAAAATATTTGTTTTTGAGAAAAGAAAAAAAATATTATTCTCGCTCTGATACCATGTTAGATCAAGTAATTGGTGGAAAAGAGGGATATTCCTTCATAATAAAACAGTGTATACATGGTCCTATTTATACCAGTTAGGAGATCCCCAAATAAGAAACTCCTAAGAAAGGAAGAAAAACGGTGAATATACAATCAAATATAACATACTAAATATAGCTATTATATACTATATTTAACAAAAATTAATGTAAGTGTAGTGGAAATGGACATATATGTTTGTCCGACAGTCTGAATGGGATGTAAATCAGGTCGTAGATACTCCTTTTCATATTTATGCATTTTATTACCATGCGAGGTAGAAATGACTCAAAATAAATCTATAAACTATAATAAAAATACTGCAAAAAAGATGAGCTAAGAAAAATTCGTTTTTGCAACATATCAACAAGCTCAAACTCATATTAAGTATTTTGTTTCTACTAAATTACTTTCAGTATTACTCTTGCACATAAGTTATAAGGGCTTTAAAATCCCTATAGCATGCCCACGTTCAACTTGTTGGGTTAAGATAGAAAATTATAATCCTTAACCATCACCATCTTCATAAATGAACGTGATGTTTTGATGCAGTGACAGGGCCGACTTTAATAAAATAGCACTGTCTGTTTTATATTATCATCACTGCTAAAAAAAAGGTTGTCCCTACGGCTTTATCCGTATGAGCAAAGCACTGTCCCTACGGATATATTCGTATGGGCTCGAAAATACACCGTAGGTGCAATGGTCGCAGGTGCAAGTCTTCGTCCTGAATATGTCCCTACGGATAAATAATTGTCCTTACGGTTTCATCCATAGGGACACATGTCCCTATGGTGTATTCCGTAGGGACAAAATATTTATTTAGTTTAGTGGTTTATAAAATAAAATACTTGCCCCTCCGGTATTATTCGTAGGGTCAACTTCCTGCACCTACGGAATTAGCCGTAGGCCCAGAAATAAGCCCCTACGGATATTGTCATAGGGACAAGTGTAACGCCTGTTACTGAGTCTATAAGGGCAAAATGTCAGGTATCCTGATATTTTGTCCTTACGGATAAATATGTAGGGACCAACTATTTACCTACAGATTAATCCGTAGGGGCAACAGATGGACCTACGGATTAATCCGTAGCGACAAAATATCAGGTTTTTTAAATAAAAATGGCTTCCTGATTTTTCCTCGCCCTGTGCACAATAATATATATATCATATAACCAAATGCCGCAGTATTCATAATCAACATCTCACGCATAATATATTAAAGAAATCAACAAACAGAATACAATATCAATCTAAATCACCGTGAACACGCAAACACCACCAATATCGTCCAAAATATATACAATATGTATCATATAACTACATACATGCTTAAAATATATATTAAAAAAAGCTACACTAACTCGGTCCAGCTCCTACACCTTTGATAATCGCCGTAATCTGGCGATTCTGCTCCTCGGTACAACCATGAGTTGTCAAAAACTCGACCAATGAAGGAGCGGACTGTGCAGGAGTCTGAGCGGGCTGTGGAGCTGCAGGAGTGGTCTGCGCAACTACAGCCGAGATAGTGGCTTGCAGAGCCGCAGCCGAAGGAGATGGATGTGGAGCCGCAGCCGAAGTACCCTGTCACATCTGTTCAATTTTGTGTGTAATAAACGAGTAAGAACTGTGTATTAGTCGAATTAGTATCATTATCAGGTTATTGTGAAACCCCGATCTAAGATTAATCAAAGTTAAGTCTACAACCAAATAAGCTCAGGCTACTAATATTGGATATATTACTATCTATAATATGATATAATATTTTACTGTTAAGTAGTATACATACCATCATCTCCTTCAACTCCTGAACGGTGGTCTTCAAGATGGCAACATCTTGCACTAGACGTTGCTCACGGGGGGTAGGGGAAGTAACCGCCGGAGTAGAGTCCAACCTCATATGGGCCCTGCTAGGACCCAGTCCCTGGCCTCTCTCCCAACCTCCATGGTGCCTTCCGTGTGCGGCGTCTAGGACTGGGGTCAACAACATCGAATCGTTCTATCCAGTAAAATCGATCCCCGATGCCTCCGCCTGCTCCACCACCCGCTCATACATCCACATTAACCAGTAAAATATAAGTATATCGTTTAAATTTGAACTTTTCAAAACAAAAATTTCAAACCTGTTAGAATAAATATTAACACTTACGCAATACTCCTGAATAGCGGTGTCGAGGAATCGAAATCCGCCCATGGCAGGATCTGTCAAGGTGCCTTAGACGACAAGATATACGGTCAGCACACTCGGTGTACCACCCAGCGCCAGGGTCTGAGCTCTCTGCAATTCGCACAAAAATTACATATATTATAAAATAACTCTTAATATTACATTATATCACAGTAGGTATATTGTAATTTACTAATACCTCCATGGCATGAGTAATATTTCTCGAGCCACTTGTATAAGTGGGGCGACCCCTCTTCGTCGACTTCCTATTCTCTTTATTTTGATCGACATGTTTCTGCACAATACATTCAGATTTAGTTTTCTAATTAATAAACACAAAAAATAAATTATATACTAAACAACGAATTACATTTAAAATACATACCTGTTTACGCTGAGAGTCGAAATATTAACATAAGAGAGGCCATGTATCTACATCGACTCTCGCAAAGGCCGGAGTATATAAGAGAGCCGTTCTCTCTGCCTCGGGGGTCGCCATCCACAAGGAATAGCAGTCAATCTTCAGCTCGTTCCTATTGTATCGGACCTTTGATTGCATGTTCTTCATCAGGCCATGGTATAGAGCATGAAGATCGAGCACCCTCTCAGGGTGATCAGGGTCGGGTACAGGCTGAAAGTCGTAATCCAACTGCAAATACAAAAAAAACAATGTTATTAAATTGAAAGTATTAAATAATAATAAATATATTGGGTAATTCAAATGAAAATATATATTAATACCCGAGCCTGATCCCAGAAGAGGACAAATGAGCGCCGGTGCTGGTCGCCCCACTCAATGTGAAGTGGATATTTCTTCACGAGGCGGCTCTCATTCCCCATATACCGGCCGAACCTCTCGGCATAATCGCCGGTATAACGATAATCAGGGGTAAAGAAGAGAAGGAATGCTGTCTCCCTCTAGATCTGTCGGGCCTCATCCTGTGGGACTGATTCGGGTCTCGAGCCCCCCTCTCGGGATGGGGATGCCCTGTATCTACAAGAAATATCAAGACAATCAATATTAAGACAAAGTGGTATTAAGAAATCAAGGTTTAACGAAAATTGAAGTGTGATATATACCTCCGGCGACAGAAGCACGAGCCTGGGCCCGGGCAGCATCACGAGCGAGACGATAGTTCCTCCAGTGAGGAACAGCCGGTGACCCGGACGTAGACGCATCTCCTCCAACTAGAAAATAAATATCGATAAAATTACATGAAGTTCATGTTTATTCATAAAGGATATGTAAAATGAATAAATATTTTATATTTATTCATACAAACCTACAGACTGAGTAGAGGGTATGAAAGTGACGGGAGTGGCCCCTGCACCAGACGTGGACGCACCACCTATAATTAGACAATTAAATATTGACTATATAAGTAATTGCAAAAAGAATGTGTATATCAATAATATAACATTCTAAATCAATATGTATACACTATACGATATATAAACATACCCGCAGGTGCGGTGGTGGCCTCTACCCGAGATGTGGAGACACCACCTACAGCTAGACAATTAAAAAATGATTATCTAAATATGTAAGAGCAAAAAGAATGTATGTATATTTATGATATAGCATTATAAATAAATATGCATGCACTATATGATATATAAATATACCTGGAGGTGCGGGAGTGGCCTCTGTCCCTGATGTGGAGCACCACCAACAGCTAGACAATCAAACATTGACTATATAAGTAATTTTGACATAAATATGCATGTATATCTATAATATTACATTCAAAATGAATATGCGTGCAATATACTTGGAGGTGTGGAAAAGTCCATACGAAAGGAGGCATCCGAAGGGGTCTCCGATCGGGGTGCAAGACCGGCCCTCTGAAGCTCCCTACGCAGCTCTCCGGGCGATAGAACCGCTCTGCCTCTACCGGTGCCGCGGCTGGAGCTCCTTCCGCCCTTCGCTGCTCCCGTCATCGTCATCAAATTTAGATAAAACGGTTCGTGGACGCATTAGACAATCATTACATATACATGCTATATATGTATAGATCGTAAAATGTGAAGTAATAATATAACATTACTGATAACCTTTTTCGTTTCGTGGACGCATTAGACATATCTACTTGGATTTCATCATCGATATCATTTCTAAACCACGTAACTTCATGGTCAGCCGAAGACAACCCGGCTTTTGAAACAGACGATCGGAGCACTCTAAGTCTTCTCTCTTCTTCATCCTCATCGCTGTCCTCAAATTCTGGGACATCCTAAACATCTCTGGGTTTCCAACGGCATACGACACTCCATCCCAGATGCTTCAAACACTGTGAGTACTATACTTGGAATGCTTAGTTCGGAAAGATAAACGGATCGTCCTGACCGTAAAATCGAAGTGTGTTCACACTGGTCAATCCATATTCATCTTTCCAAGTCCCGAGATTGTTTCTCCACCTATCCGTATCGGTTCGTGTATCGTACCAAGTACACTGAAATATATAAAACGGTTCTGATCGTCCGGGATATTGGATGCCAATTATACAATTTAAGTATCCATAATAAATCACACCATCCGATCCAACCGTCACAATCCCACTATTCTGAGTGGTTCTAAATGTTTTTATGTCCTTAATTTCGAATTTGTATCCAAGGACACCGAATCCTTTATAATATGCAACCTCCATACTAGGAAACTGAGCTAAACATCTTGAATCACTCTCTAATAATGTAGACAAGTTCGGATCGTAGATCTAACAAAACAAATTTCACGACAAATACATAACGATATAAGTTTAAATTAAAACTGGTAGCAATAACATGTTATTTGAATAACTTACACGATCTGCAACACAATCGCAAAAATTATCCTGATGATATTTTTCCAATCGTTCATCATTCCAATCAGGATGCCCCTCACGTACCTCGTTAAAATGAATTATGTTCTCAACAATAAATTATGACATTAATATTATATTATTTCATACACACACAAACATAAATATAACAATTAATCAAAAAAGAACTTACTCTCTAATTTTATCAAGACATACGCTATTGAGGAGGATAAACTGGTATACCTTGTTGATAAACGTAGTGTTTACTCTCTTATAATCATCTTTACCATATGGCCTGTTCTGAATTTTTCGAGGCCGGTTAAGTCTCGTCTCAATGTTCTCGTCCAGATAGCGGGAACAAAATGTGGTTATTTCATCTAGAAGATAACCTTGCATGATAGAACCCTCTAATCGATTTATATTGCGTATATACTTTTTTAGAGTGTAGAGGTATCTAAAGAAAAATATGTTAAATAAATAAATACAAGCATACATGACAACAATAATTTTACAAATTGCGCGCAATTCCACGTATCTCTCGACGGGATACATCCATCGATATTGTACCGGTCTGGGTAACTTATCCTCAGTTGCAAGATGAATCGTCAGGTGTATTATGATATCGAAGAATGACGGTGGGAAAATACGCTCAAACTTACAAAGTATCAACGAACTAGAATTTTCTAGTTTCTCCAGTATCACAACATCCAGTGTTTTAGCGCATAATTCTCTGAAAAAATAACATTGGTCATTGATTACTAGACCAACAGATTCGGGAAGGGAAGTCCTGAGGGCTAATGGGAGAAGGTGCTCCATAATAACATGGTGATCACGACTTTTCAGTCCATCGATCTTGCCTTTCATAATTTTTATCTTCTTGCTAAATGATCCTGAGAAACCTGTAAGAACTTTCAAATCATGCAACACCTGCAGAAATCTTTTCTTCTCCGGCTGTGACATATGATACACGGCATTAGGAAGTACAAACTTGCCCGGTTTACCCGCTATCGGTTTAGAATGCAATTCACTTCTAATTTCCCAGTCTTGTAGATCCATCCGATTATGGTTGTCTTTCAATTTCCCGTCTTTATAAAGAAGCAAGTTGAGTACGTGCTCGGATACTCCATTCTCTATGTGCATGATGTCCAGACAATGACGCACTAAATTTGTTGACCAGTACAAAAGCTCGAAGAAGATACTTAACTTGTTCCAAAATGGTGGTTTGACATGTTTTGTCGGATCCATCCCGAAGGTCACAATATTGTAACCATCCCACTGAGCAGTCAAGTCTTCTCCGGACAATAGGGCTGGAGGTCCAAGAAGCTCCTAATGACCATCAAAATGAACAGAGTCTAACCTGTAGGGGTAGTCTAGAGGCAGGAAATATCGATGGTTGCAATAACAAACCTTCCTGCTAAAATTCACGAATTTCGATGTTGTATGATGATGGCAATAAGGACATACTTTGTGACCATGTACGGACCAACCTGATAGCATTCCATACGCAGGAATGTCATTAATTGTCCACATTAAAGCCGCACGTAGTATGAAAGTTGTATTTTTGTTTGCATCGTAAGTCTCTACACCATCAATGAATAAAGATTTTAACTCATCGATCAGAGGTCGGAGATAGACGTCGATATTGTTTCCTGGTGAGTTTGGTCAGTCGATAAGAAGAGGCATCATAAAGTATGATTGCTCCATAGCCAACCAAAACGACGGATTATAAACTATCATTACAACGGGCCATGTGCTGTGGCTTCTAGCCATATAGTTGAATAGGTAGAAGCCATCACTAGCGAGTCCAAGCCTGACATTGCGAGGATCGCTACTGGATATTTCGTGCCTTCTATCGAAATCCTTCCATGACGGTGAATCTCTTGGATGACTCATTTTTCCATCTTCAATTGGAGGAGCACGGTGATGCCAAATCATTGTCTCGGCTGTTTTCTTGCACCTGAATAGCCTTTGCAGTCTTTGTGTTATGGAAAAGTACCGTGCTATCTTGACAGGTATATCAGGCTTCTTATCAGAATCTTTCGGTTTATACCTGGTCTCTCCGCATGTTGTATACTCTTTCAAATCTGAATTCTCTTTCCGGTACAACACGCAATTTTTAGGACATGCTTGAATCTTCTCACACTTCAGACTCAAATCAGACATCATCTTCTGGGCTCCGTACCAGCTGTCGGGCACGTTATTTCTCGGGGGCATAGAATCTTTCAAGAACGAAAGAAGTATTGTGAATGACTTGTTGCTCCATCCATTTAGGCACTTAATCTGGAAAAGTTGGACGAACCATAAGAGGGTGGAATACTTTGCATTCTCATAAATTGGTTTTCTGGCATCATTCATGAAATTTTCATACTTATCCATACGCGGTCCTTGACCGGAAGGAATGCCATGTTCGGTACGAATAGATTCACCTAGGGAAGGCACTACCATATCCTCCATTTCTTCTCCTGGAAAGAAATTACCGTCTTCTTCTTCTGCCGCATTACCGTCTTCTCCTTCTTCTTCTGCCGCATTACTGTCTTCTTCTCCTTCCCCGTGATATAACCAAGTTGTATAAAGTCTAGTAAAATCATGTTTAACGATAAGAAGCTTTACGAATTCTACCTTCTGCCAGTACTTATTCCCACATCAATCACACGGGCAGAGAATTTTCTCTAACACGATCTTATTATGTGCGCGTGCAAATTCAATAAAAGCAGCAACTCCCGCGACAAACTTAGGTTGCATACATTGTTGCCAATTTACATACATCCAGTCCTTAACTCTGATGTACTCATGGGCCATGTTAGACTGTATAATATATAAATTGTATGTTATGATGACTATATTGAGAAATCTAAGAACGGGATGGTTACTGACAAAAAAGAAAATCCGTGTATGTGCTTTGTGTGTATATTTGTCATTGAAAAGAATAAATTATCGATAAACAAAGCTAGATTTGAGGATACCCATGTATGAGTTGTATTCTATATATGTGTGTTTCAATTTATGATTTCGCTTAAGTGTAGGGTTGTTAGTGTATATGTGCTGTGTGTGCGTTTATTATGTATTCGTGTTGTTTGTGTGTGTTTTTCGGTTGTCGTGGGTAAGGCTTCTATCCCATTAAGAATGTATAGAGTGGACATCCATTCGCTTGTGTTTTCAACCGTTTCGAGTAAATTTCAGCAGCACCTCCCTGCTGTTCTCCGTGTACACTATAATAGAATAGATAATCATTTCAAAGCCATGAAACAACGTTGAAATGAACATCTAATCTATCTTTGTACACGGAGAACCAGCGGAAAAGTACCGACGAAATAAATCGAAACGGATGAAAACACAAGTGAATGCAGGTGTTTGCTTTATACATTCCTAACTTGTCCACACTGGACAAATCTATCGGTTATCATACGATTGATTCTTCTCGTCATATAGACTATACTATGGTTGTTAGTACCGAACTATACCGTCCGATATTTAACAAGCTTCGTATAGTTCTATGTCACGACGAATATCGAACGCATGTTAACCGATAGACAGGAATTAAGTTGCGCTTTGATTTTCATATATGAGTATCGATGAGGATATGAAAATTTCATATTATCATCCAGTATCATATATTGGTTTTAACTTGAATAGGTTTTACGTTTACGTTTCGTTATTAAGGGTTCGAAATTTTTAGTTTAGGGTAAATTTTTCTTGCGTTTACGGTAAACTTGTACGTTTACGTTATCATCGAGTATCCTACTGAATGAACTGGTGCACCCTAAACCCTAACCCTAAGTAACCCAAATTAACCTAATTAATCCCAATTAACCATAATCGTTATCCTAACACAAATTATCCCTAATTAACACAAACTTAAACCAATTTATCTAAATTAACCTTATTAACCCTAATCAACACCCTAACCCTTTCAAATTATCACTAATTAACCTAATTAACCCTATCTATTTTACGTAATTAACCCAAATTAACCCTATCCTCTAACCCTCACCCTAATCCTAAACCAAACCCTAACCCTAAATCCTAACCCTGAACCAATCCCTAACCCTAACCCTAACCCTACACTGAACCCTAACCCTAACTCTAACCCTAACCATACACTGAACCCTAACCCTAACCCTTGCCCAAGTCCTACACTAACCCTAACCCTAACTAATTAACCCTAACCCTAACCTTAACTCTAACTCAACCGAACCCTAACCCTAACCCTAACCCTAAACTGAACCCTAACCTAACCCTGAACCCTAACCCTAGCCCAAGTAGCAACCCAATAATCAACAAAAACAGAAATAAATGCATAATTAGAAGTAAAAATAAGAAATTTACTAACCTGGCCGGCGATGGAGAAGACTGGAGATGGTCGATGACGCAATCGGCGACGAGAGAGTTCCTAACGTCGACGAGAAAGTCGACGGTTATGTCGGGGACGACGAGGGGCGCACGGGAGTGCAGTGGCGACGAGGCGCGGGCGGTGGCGACGAGGCGCGGGCGGTGGCGACGAGGCGCGCGCGGGAGGTGAGAACGAGGAAGTTGTGAGAAAGAGGAAATTTCTGGGCTTTTTTTCTATAAAATAACCCATATAATGCCCCTACAGATTAATCTGTAGGTTTTTCGTTTGCGGTTCCGTAGGGCCAAATAACAAATTACGTTTTAATATTTTTAAATTAAAACGTAGGACACCGTAGAGACAATCATGGGAACCTACGGATTAATCCGTAGGGGCAGTAAAATGTTGCCCCTACGGATATCTTCAACCGTAGGGGCAACCCTTTATTGTAGTAGTGTATTTACAATTTTGCATTTTAACTTTTCTCAAATTACTTCTTTCCTTATAATTTTAAGACTTCATGCTTCTCAAATCAATGGACATTAATTAAGGAATACCAAAACCATTCCAAGAAATTGGAAATATAAATATCTTCTCTCTATGCCATTATACATTTTCTTTATGCATCGAACAAGTTCCAAAAGAATTATTGAAGACTGGTAGAGGTTAATTATTCTCTTCTTAATAAGCATATGGTAATAGTCTGAAAATAAGAGTATAATGAAATAGAGGGAGTATCAAATAACTGCAGCCTCAAATAAGGAAGCTCTAACTCTGCTTAATAATATTAATCTTTTTCCACTGTAATTTATGCTTATATTATCAACGCATGTTAAATATAAAGTTCCAAATCGATATAATAAAAAAAACCAATTATTAAAGTCTATCATAAGATTAAATTAGAATTTTGACATCTATAATATCATAGATTTTACAAAAGTTATACTTTTCTTAATAAATACTTATGAAGGGGAAAAAATACCAGTATATATTATGATACATTATGATATGGAGATAGTATTTTGTTTGATTAAAATAAGTATCATATATGCGAAGGTGATGTCTGAATCACTTTTTTTTCTTTTGTAACAGTGACCATGCTGATCATCATCTAGGTCTAGTCTATCTAAGATTTCAAAACCTTGGATACGTAAGCACCCGTGTGCATTGCATTGCATTGCATGCATTCCAATCAATTAAGTTAACTTTACGCGCGGACCTTGTTGATTTTTGTTCTCTTTTCTATTTTGGAATTGAATGGGTTACGTCCCCATCATACCCACCGTCATCCTATGCATCACCATGCAGTCCAAGTCATCACCCCTCAATTTATTTAGGGTTTTGGATGTTTTAATCACACCCCCTATCATTATCATGGCACTAATATAATTAACCTCAAGAATACTACTGTTACTATTATACTATCAATGCATGACATCCCAAATTAGCGGCATAATCAATTAATTAATATTCCATGTTTATATATGCATGTATTATATAATTTCGAACAGCTTTCAAGAAGCACTACAATTATTTTCTCACTCTCTCAAATTTACTTTGTTTTTCACTTGTGTTTACCTATCGAACATGGTATATTATCATCGTTGTAGCTCTGAATCTTTAATCTTGTGTGATTCATGCATCTGGTAAACATGTTATAAAATAAATACAACCGTGTTGTAAAGAAAAGATCTCAACGAAAGTCATATTGGATATTTAATTTGGCAAACCGCTGGTCTCTACTAAAGAAAATCGATGAAAAAGAAAAACAAGAGCTACCTAGCTGAGAGATGAATGATTTTTTTTGTGCTTACCTTGAATAATAATATATATAACTTGAATCTTTGTCTGATTCAGATATTTATTGCTGCTGCACATGTGGAATAATCATTAGTGAATTTCAGACAAACAGACAGTTTATTTCTCAAGTTGTAATAATATAATTATGATGAATTCGACATGTTTTATGTAAACATTGAATTCACAAAAATTTCCATCATAGAAAATTAAGCTACATTGCTCATGTGGATGTGAAAATTTCAGTCATGCACTCCAACTCTTTTATAAATTTCTCCCATTCTCATCTTCCAAAGCAATACCATAAGGAGATTGATGGAGGCTGTGATCTCCTTCAGATTTTGTCCTCCGTCGATTCTAAGATGGCGGTTTTTGACGGTTGAGATTTGATTTGGAAGTTGTTGAACTTGTGGATCTCAATGGGTTGGTGTTAACGCTATCTGTAAAGGAAGCCCCGAGATGGTAACCACTGTAGGACCCTCCGACGATCAAGTTAGTGCCGGGAAATAAGTACAGAGTAACGGTATATTGGAATGAGTTGGGGTTTATATAGTGGTCGTGTGGAGCGAGTAGGCACGAGATTATCGCCGTCGGTTACGCCCTTACATTATCCTCGCATTAATGGCGGGATATGCCCATTAGTGGAGGGACGCGCTAGCATGTGGCGCGGAACGTGGGGAGGCGGATTTCTCGTCTTGGCAGGATATGCGGAGCCGTTGTGGGGGCGCTTGGGTTCTACGCTCTCGGTTGATTGGGGAGGCCGAGGAAGTTTGGCCTATCTGATGGCTCGGAGACGAGCACGAAGGCCGAGGAAGCTCTGTCTGATGGCTCGGAGATGAGCAAGGAGACCGAGGAAGCTCGGAGACGAGCTGTTGGCCGTTTGCTAGGTGAAGGTGGAGAGTACTCAGGGAGGTCTCCTGAAAGGTCGGATACATCCTTGGAGACGAGGTCCCGAGGAACACCCCTAATGTACCTCATTTATTCTACCTCCGTAGACTTTGGGACAGGTCATCCGCCACGTGTCGTAATATGAGGAAATACCACTTATGAGCATCATCATTAGCCCCCCACACTCGTTCCGACCTATTTATGGGTCAGGTCGAGAGTGGCCTGCTCGGTTTTTCTTCGGCTCAGTTCGACGCCGAGAATCGGAATGTGGATCGCCCGGGAAAGACATGGCATTTGGCGGTTACATCGTTTTGATCTTTGGGCCAACGTGTCGTCTCTTCGTGCGCCTGAATTTTCATGCGTATCTCCGATGGCGTCAACGGATTAGTGAAATGATTGCGGTTTAAAGAGGGGTCGTTGTTTCAGTCGATTCGTCAGTTGGGTACGGGCCACGTGTCCGACGTTTGTTGGTGGAAGCGAGAGGCTGTCTCTGACTCCTTCAGTTGAAGAGACGTCCCCAATGGCTGATTGCCACGTGGAGCCCCGCCGGCCGCTGGGCACGACGTTTCATTTTGGCCGGAATCAATCTGAGCTGTAGGATGTTCTCCTTTTGGTGTATAAATAGGAGGGGACCATCCTAAGGCCGCTATTTTGCTCTAATTCTCTTTCATTGTTGAAGATTGCACGGCGTCCCACTTCTTAGATCGGATTCTCTGTTCATTTTTTCTCGGTGAGTCGCTTCCTTTGAATCAGGTTAGATGTCTTCATCCGAGAAGTCTGTAGAGGTAGTAAGGGTAGAGTCGGGCGATGAGTCCTCAGTTTCTGAGGCCGAGTTCAGTGGGTCTTCCTCCTTTTCGGCTTCAGATGGCCAAGAGGGTTCTTCTTCTTCATCTTCTGTGTCAGGTTCGCCCTCTAGAGTCAAGGCCGCCCTTGTCACTCTCCGTCGGGCGGTGACAGGGGCTCCCAAGGTGCACATCGGGAACACCCGCGATGTGCCCTCCGTTTTGAAGAGTCTGGACGAGCTTTCCGAAATTCGGACTCGATTCCACATCCCCTCTAGCTACTCACTCCGTTTAGCTAGAGAGGATGAGCGGATGGACCAGGTGCGGGGTAAGAAGATTGCCCTGTATTTGGAAGCGTTCCGGGCAGGAATGAGTCTGCCCTTTCCAACCGAGATTTGTGGGGTGATTCGTTACTTCAATCTTGCCCGGGGCCAGCTAGCGCCAAACTCGTGGAGGATCCTCCTCGGGTTTCTGGTCCGGTTGAAATTAGATCATATTTCCTTCAGTTTGACCCTCCTCATGTCTTTCCTTTGTTATAAAAATCATCCTGGCACCAGCAAGGAAGAGTCGAGCTGGGTGTATTTTTCGTTCAAAAAACGTAAGGGTGGGACGGCTGGGTCGGGGATAGTAGTCGTCCCTTCTTCCAGCCATGAATGGAAGGAGAAGTTTGTCTTCGTCGGGCCATCTGAGGGAGAGGATTGGCCTGTGCCCACACAGTGGCACAGGGGCGACTTCCCGAGGGAGAAGCAGTCGTCCTCCTCCGAGGCGAGGGTGGTGTCCCTGTGGGAGCCAATCCAGTGGGCCGATGTCTTGCTTTACGAGCAGGTACTGAGCTGGGCTGGGCTCAGTCCTACGCGTTTTCTGGGTAAGTTAGAGTTTCGACGACCTGTTTAGACTTCGTTAGACTTCCTTTGCCTTTTCAGTGCCGCTGACCCCTTTTGTTTGTGTGTTCCTTTTTGTAGAGCCAATGGGCCGATCAAAAATCCTATCCACCATGGCCGCCAAGACCTAAGGAAAGAAGGCTGTGGACGCAAGCTCATCCTTCCCCGGTCCAAGCTTGGCTTCAAGGCAAACACCTCCGTCCAAACCTTCTGTAGCACCTCCAGTCCGGGAGGAGCACCGTGGGGGGAGGGGATCAGAAGCATGTGCGGGACCCGACTCCCCGAGCGAGGGAGGAGGAGGAGGAGCTTGTCGAGGTCCCCCTCAAAAGACTGAAGCGGGTGGTTTCTCGGCTACCACCTACCGGGATTCCATTGCAAGAGGGCGATTTCTTTATTAAGGTGCCCTCGGGGTTCTTCGTCGCTAACAACTTACTTTCAGATATAGAACGGGCAGCCGGGGGCAAGATTCCCCGGGGGACCATGAAGGCCCAGGTGGCTGCCATAGCGCAGGAGGCGGTTCAGGTCGGTACTTGACTTTTCTTAAAATTTCTTAAGTCTTATTTTCTCGGTTTGAGCTTTCTAACCCGTTTTCTACTTTCCTCAGGTCCTTCATCACTGCGCTCTCCTCTTCGCCATGAAATCCGAGGAGGTAGCCCCGGCCATGAAAAAGGCTGGCGAATCCTCCTCGTGGGAGGAAGAACTTCGCTTCCAACTGCAGCAAGCGGAGGAGAAGATTGTAGAGGGTCGGGCGGCCAGTCTCGAATCGAGATTAGTCATGGAGGGGCTGATGACCTCTAGGCTGAAGGAGTCCCATCAGCTCCTGAATGAGTCCAACCGGGCTATCCAAGCCAAGTTGGAAGAGATGAACAACCTCTATAATGCGATGAAGAGGTCGAGGGACACCGCCAAGAAGGATGCTCGGGCGGCCTTAGATGCGGTGAAGGTTGTAGAAGGTCGGGCGGAGAAGGTCGTGGAGGAATACAAGGTGTCTGATCAATTCTACCTTGATCCCGCCGAAGCCGTAGCCGTCGTGTAGCACAGCGCCTTCGACGCCGTCAAGGAGTCCATGCCGGAGTTCGTCGACCGCGAGCTCCACGCCAAGTACCCCATCGCCGAGGAAGCGCCGCAGGGGGAGGCGTCGAGCAAGCCGTAGGAGGTGGGGGGAGCACCGACCCCGAGGTCACCATTCTGGTCCTCGGTGAAGGCGCTGAGTAAGGAAAGATCTCGGCCGAGCGGGCGGCCTGAGCTATGCCACCTTCTCCTTTTTTTCTTTTTAGGATTTTTGTAAGCCTCCGGGCATTTCTGTAAGGCTGAGGAGCCAAGAATACCTTGTATTTATTTTTGATTATAAATAAAATACACCTTTTTCCTTTGCCCAAATGTCTGCTCATTGCACAAGTGTTTTACCTCGTATACTTTTCATTGTTCGAATCTTCATTCTACAAGTATTTTTAGCTCGTAGGTCTTTTCATCTTCTAAGTACTTTCAGCTTATAAGTATCTTTATCTTGCAAGTGTTAGGCCGGTGTCCACCCTTCCCACTCTTGCCGACCGTTCATCGAGTAGAGTCGAACGATAGCCTAGTGTAGGAAGGTCGGTTTCCTCCCTTTCCCGGAGTCGGGGTGGCGATCGTGTGTCGAGTACGAGTCGATCGATGGGCCGAGCAGGAATCCGCTCGGTGGACTCGTGAGGGGGGATTTTAGATCCGCTTCTTTGTAGGGCAGGAATCTACCCGCTGCGGATGGACCGAGTAGGGAGCTACTCGGCGTTCTCGTGACGAGCGCTTTGGATCCACAGCGTTGTTAGGCAAGAAGCTACCCACTGCGGATGGACCGAGCAAAAAGCTGCTCGGTGGCCCCGTAACGAGAGCTTTAGATCCACAACGTTGTTGGGCAGGAAGCAACCCACTACGGATGGACCGAGCAGGAAGCTACTCGGTGGCCTCGTGACGAGAGCTTTGGATCCACAGCGTTATTGGGCAGGAAGCTACCCACTATGGATGGACCGAGCAGGAAGCAACTCGGTGGCGCCATGACGAGGGCTTTAGATCCACTACGTTGTTGGGCAGGAAGCTACTCAGTGGCCTCGTGACGAGGGCTTTAGATCCACAGCGCTGTTGGGAAGGAACCTACCCGCTGCAGATGGACCGAGCAGGAAGCTACTCGGTGGCCTCATGACGAGGGCTTTAGATCCACAGCGTTGTTGGGCAGGAAACTACCCGCTGCGGATGGACTGAGCAGGAAGCTACTCGGTGGCCTCGTGATGAGGGCTTTAGATCCACAGCGTTGTTAGGTAGGAAGCTATCCGCTGCGGATGGACCGAGCAGGAAGCTACTAGGTGGCCTCATGACGAGAGCTTTAGATCCATATCGTTGTTGGGCAGAACCCTACCCGCTGCGGATGGACTGAGCAGGAAGCTACTCGGTGGCCTCATGACGAAGGCTTTAGATCCACAGCGTTGTTGGGCAGGAAGCTACCCGCTATAGATGGACCGAGCAGGAAGCTACTCGGTGGCCCCATGACGAGGGCTTTAAATCTACAACGTTGTTGGGCAGGAAGCTACCCGCTGTGGATGGACCGAGCCGGAAGCTACTCGGTGGCCTCGTGACGAGGGCTTTAGATCCACAGCGTTGTTGGGCAGAAAGCTACCCACTGCGGATGGACCGAGCAGGAAGCTACTCAGTGGCCTCACTGTTAGTGATATATGCCCTAGAGGCCATTATTGTATCATACTGGTTTGTATATTACTTAATGGAAGCTTGGGGTCTTCACGGTTATATTAACAGTCTTGCTCAAAATAGTAGTATGCTACCTGGTTTGTTTCTACCTCAATATATGCATATGTTTTCTTTTAGCATATCGCTTATACATATTGGTAGAGCCCTTAGAATCTTTTGTTTGATTACCAGCTTTTGATGGCAGTCACACTAGTGGGGGCTGGGTAGTCTATAAGCACATCCTATACAGGTCCCTAGTCATAGGATTATCGAGACGAGGCATCGATACTTCAGAGTAAACAAGTGTATACACTTCTCATTCTAGCAGGGGAGATGGTATGTCCCACAACCATTAGTACGTCGTATTAGAGATAGTATGCAGGTGCTCATTGGGTTATGAGTACACTGGATAGGATTCATTGGGAGCTATTGGTATGTATTATACCTATCTTCGGGTAACAGTTTCCAGGTGACATTAGTACAGCTTAGTCCGTCGACTTGACACTACTACTTCGCCTCAGGTGTGGTCCCACTGTTCTTAGATTACTACCCTACCACGGCTCCAAGGAGTCGTGCAAACAGGTGGTAGTTGGGTGCAGTCCCGAAGCATTTGGAGGCAGTGGCAGATAGGATTCGTCTCTCCCGGTATTGTGGGTTGATATCGCGCTGTGTTCGGAAAGCCATTACACAAAGTCCCTTGCCAAGGCAAGCGATATTTACTGGTAGGCACTCCAGTAGTTTCTCAGGGTGTTTTGGGCTATACTCTGGCATGACTTATTGCGCTATTAGGGGTCTGACGATTACCACCCCCTAGGTCCGATATGCGGTACTCTTAGACGAACAGACCAGACTGTACGGAGATTGTCACAGATAGGCTCAGAGGAGTTCGGATGAGTTTTCTCATCGGTTTTCTTATCGACAGATACCTAGGTAGCCATTATGTGCAGCTAGTACTGTTGACGGCTTGTGGTTAAACCTACTGCCAGCGTAGTGTCGAGTGTTTAGAGTCCTACACAGAGGGTTTCCCTGCATCGGGCAAAAGATGTAGAGCTCGTATGGTTTTACGACAGGGTTCGATCACGTACGTGTACTTGTGCACGGATGATGATTCGGACAGATAATACTAGTGGGCTTTGGTTTAAGCCAGATCCTAGTATTATACTGATGGATTATTTTCGTCTCTTTTGTATTCGTATTTTTCGGAATACGGATACGAGTATGTATATACGGATGAGGGGCATTTTCGTAATTTGTTCAAAGATGCTTCTAGAAGAAGACACGTCATATTATGTGTTAAACATTTTAGGTTAAATGTTTAATGCATTAAGAGGTGGAGGAAATGAGGTGGGAGTTTGCATAATTTGAAGCATTGCTCTTGGTGACACATAGAGGGTTTTCAAGCCATGACTCACCAAGGTGAAATATGAACCATACTTGATTTGTTATTAGGTTTATTCTATTGAGAATTAAGGTTGGTTCAGATTTTCATAAGAGAGTCCACTCCCCATTTTTCATGCTAACTCCTCACTAGCTTTTCCTCAAGCACTTCTTCTTTTGCCTCTAGCCTTTCTTGTCTCATGTGTTGAGAAACATAAGGCTATTAGAGACATACCAATCTATTTATATTCTCTACATCACCTAGGTCATCTAGTGTAGCGAACTAGGTTCCCTAGTTTCCTCGGATTTGAGGTAGGAGCCCGAACTATAGACTCTCGGGTGGATCGTCTTTGACTCGAGGAGGCCGACGAGAAAGCGCCGATCCGTTACGATCCTTGGAGCTTGTGACGAGGAGGAGGACAGAGACAAGAAGACCCAAAGGACTTGAAATCATGAGGTATAACATTCTATCCATGTTATTTACCTTATAGTAGTTTGCTAGTTAGGGTTTAGTATCGATCCTGGAGTTCGAGTCGGTGTTACGAGCTTTGAAAAATCGTTTTTTACATATTCCGCCTCCCCGCAAACCCGTGGAGTACGTAACATCGACTTACAATGTTATCATAGCCTACTAAACCTTTACTAGCTTGTTAGCAAGTGTTAGAAGTTCGATCGTCGGAAAATCCTAAAAACATAACTCCAAAACTCTAGCTTTTTGTTGATTTTTAAAACTGTTGAAAAAAATATTTCAGAGGTATGAAAATTACATGCAGGGTATTATAAGAACTCCCAAGAAAAACAAGTCAGTGAATCGCCAAGACGGCTGCGGAAGCGCGGGGGAATGGTGAGTTTAGCCGCAGATCCGCGCCCGAGTCGAGGCCGATTTGACCCGTTCTTCTTCTGTTTGTTCTAGTTTTTGGTGTATTGTTCTCTGGTATATTTGGTTTCCACCCATTTTTTTTTTCTATGTGCTGGTTTGCACTTGGGGTAGATACGGAAAATATGTTTCGATCGAAATTCTAAATGTTCTTAGCTAACCGATCTTCTGTATTGTTATATGTGTTTTTAAATTTCAGTTAATTGCTATATGTCGGTTAGTTTGAGATTGCATATATCTGTTGGTTTGTGTATATGAAATTTATTGGATCATCGATGATGAATAGCCGGGAATGTGAGAAGAGAGTTTCTTTCATTCGATGTAAAACTGTAAAGTGATGTAATATTATTTTGCTAGGCACATCCAGGTTGAGGTTGTAGCCATCATTGTATTATTTCTTTTACCGTTTTCTGCTCCTAGGATAGACCCAATGTGGGGTGCACAAACTACCGGGTTCTTTGAAGTGCCGAGTGGCCTACTCACTTTGCTGAGGGAGCTTGTTTCACTTCGGGAATTCGACGGGTAGTTTGTCGCACCCGTAGGGGTCTGAGATAGGGTTTGGTTATTGATCACGACCGTGGAATCTGTCTTTCGTTACAAGCTTAAACGAAACGCGGAATTTCTAGTATATCTAATATGTTCATCTGTGATCTGGAATGCCTATTATTGCGTGAGAAGAATGGTTATTATATATATTTTATATAGGAAATGTTGCTTATGTTTTGCATCCGCGTTAGTCCAGCCCTCGCTCTGGCGTTAGTTAAGTAACCTAATGGTGTTAGACAGGGCCCAATGGCGAATGCGGATGGTATAAGCGGACGTGTTATTTTCCTTTCTCTCTGTAATGATAGGTTAAATGATGGGACTGCATTAGATTAATGCAGAGCGAACAAACCAAAGCTGAATCGTTGGAACACTTTTAAAACCACTCGGTTTTTCTAAAACAGAAACTTTTAAATGCGGAGCTTAAACCACTCCTTTAAAATCTATCAGGTTCCTTCGATTATATCAAGTTCACTACATTCACGATTTCATCAAATAATCCGTAGCCCTCCGTCATTTCATATGAATATTCATTAGTATTCAAACTATGCTTGTTGACCTTCGTCAAGGCATAGTGATTGGTAGCTGTTGGGTGTTCATATGTAGCATAAATAGATGCGTTGGTTTGGGACAGTCGTACCATTTTGTTGGCCTTCGTCAAGGGTATGTACGGATGGGTTCAAATTAACCTAGACAATGACGGGTAGAACTTGACATGTGAATTATGATTTGTTGTTCTTCATCAAGGTCATAAGTGCATGGGGAAAAAATCCACATCGGGAGTTTCTAGGAAAACTGAAACTTTCAAGTGTTGCAAACCATTTGGAGTGTGATAATGTTGGTAGGATTCCTTCAGGATTATCACACAATGATATTTAGATCCCGATCCTACTGTGAGTATCCGCTACTCCTCGGTAGATTTTTTCACTGAAACAATCAATGCTATAAACCAAGTAGGTGACAAGAACGGTGTTAGCAGGGCTACACCTCCAGGGAAAAGAGGTTATGTAATTAAAGAATTTCGTGAAAGCGTTGGAAAACCTCCCTCGAAATACCAACATCAGCCTGGCTGAAAGGTTAAGCAAGTATTGTAGGGTGAGATTAAATCCTGACTAATTCTTCTTTTATGGTTTGAAAAGGGATTCGAGAAACGGTGGGAGCCATCCTGTTTAATTAAACTAAAAACCAATCTAAACTTGCAACAGCGTCATGCTAAGTGTTTCTTCGCTCTCTCCTAATTGCAGCAACCAGGTGACCAGACATAGGTTATAGCTAGATAATAAATTGACTGGACCAGATTATATTGACTGGAAAAGGTTTCTCCAGATGTCCATTTCCTATGACAAACTGGACTACCTTATTACTACTCAAGCCCCCGCCGTCCCTGGTCCATTTTCCACCATTGCGGATGATGATATCCGTAAGACAAGGGAAAAAGACCATGTGAATGCCAAATGCCTTATGTTGGCCTCAATAGAAGGTGTAAACCAGAGGCAACACGAGAAGATGGACTTAGCTTCCATCTTCCTCCATAACAAAGATTTATTTGGAAAGCAATCTCGTATCGTAAGATAGAAGACTTCGAAAGAATTGCTTCAGGCGAGCTTGGCTGTCGGGTCATCCGTAGGGGACAACATCCCTACTGACTACCTATATTGATGAGCTCATGGACCTGGAGACCACGTTGGAGAACGAGTCGAGTATTGATTTGGTTCTACAGTCCCTACCTTCTATTTACGCTCGGGGAAAGAAAGTTATACTTCCAGTTGAGGGCACCCTGAAGGAAACCAGGGAGACACCCGCTCTGCTTATTGGGGAATCTTCCTCTTCGGGATCCAAGACGAAAGCCAAGGGTGAGAAGAAGAAGACCTTCACAAAGATGATAGGCGGTGTCAGTAAGGTAGAAGGAAAGGGCAGGGCAAAAGTTTCGGGGCTAACAGTAGGGAAGGAGGGTTGATTTTATTGTCACGGGAAAGGGCATTGGCAGAAGGGATGTAGGGCTTGGAAAGCCAAAATCGAGGATCCGAATCACGTTTTGGATTCGATTTCGAGTGTGTTTGTGATTGAAAACTGTATGTCAATTAACTCTACTTCCTGAGTACTAAGTACCGAATCGGGATCTCATATCTGTAATTCTTTACAGGCTTTGAGAAACCGTAGAGTTATCATGGCAGGTGATATGACTCTCAGGGTTGCTAACGGAATGAGCGTGGACGCTGTATCCGCAGGGGAATATCACTTAGGATTGATAAGTGGGCAGATATTTATTTTACGTAACTGTTTGTGTGTATCTAGTCTAGCTTGTAATATCATATGTGTATCTTTACTTTCTAAAGAAGGATATAATTTTACATTTGTAAGCGATGTGGTACACATCCACCTAAATCAAAGTTTGATTGGGTCAGGTACACTAGATAACGGTATATACATATTAAATCAAGATCAGGTTTTCAGTGTCCAGAACACACTTAAAAGAAAGTCTACGGAATTAAATCAGGTTTTCTTATAGCATTGTAGACTGAGTCACATCAATGAAACACGGTTAACGAAGTTACATAGAGAGGGATATTTGGATCCGTTCGAATATCAGTCTTATGCAACTTGTCAATCTTTTCTCATGGGAAAGATGACAAAGACTCCGTTCGCTGGAGACGAAGTAAGAGCGAGCGAGCTCTTGGGACTCATACACAGCGATGTGTGTGGTCCAATGTCTACTCATGCACGAAGTGGTTATTCTTATTTCATTACTTTTACGGATGATTTCTCTAGGTATGGACATGTCTTCTAGTTGAAACATAAATCCAAGGCCTTTGAGAAATTCCGAGAATATAAGAATGAAGTGAAAAAGCAAACAGGCAAAAGTATCAAGATACTGAGATCTGATCGAGATGATGAATACTTAAGTGCCGAGTTCCTGGATTACCTAAAAGAGAATGGAATTCTCTCTCAGCTGACTCCTCCATACAAACCACAACACAATGGTGTATCGAAAAGGCGGAACAGAACCCTATTGGATATGGTTCGTTCCATGATGAGTAACGCTGAGTTGCCGTAATCCTTCTGGGGTTATGCACTAGAATCAGCTGCATATCTTTTGAATAAGGTCCTACCAAGACTTTGCCTACCACACCATATCAGATGTGCAGTGGGAAGAAACCCTATCTTAAGTATCTTAAGACATGGGGATATCTAGCTTTTGTAAAAAAGCAGCATGCGGACAAATTCGAGGCACGCTCAGTACTATGGAAGTTTGTGGGATACCCAAAGAACTCCATGGGGTATCTTTTCTATTGCGCAGAGGAACAAAAGGTCTTTGTTTCTCGTCATGCCCACTTCTTGAAAACTGAATTTTTAGAAAATCAGATAAGTGGGAGCGCAATAGAACTGGAAGAAATTCCAGAACCATAAGCTATTACTGAAAGCATGGTAGAACCAATGGTTTCAGAAGAATCGGACATCCCCGCACCACTCCGCAGGAGTAGTAGGATGTCTCATCCGCCCGAGAGATACTATGGTTTTCTCATAGACGGGGATAGAGAGGATTGCATCATTGACAATGATGAGCCGATTAGCTTCCAGCAAGCCATTCAGAGTAGAGACTCGATAAAATAGCTAGATGCAATGCTGGCCGAGATGGAGTATATGTACACCAACAAAATATGGACTTTGGACTTTGCCCAGAAGGGGTAAACCCGTAGGCTGTAAATGGATCTTCAAAAAGAAGATTGGTGTAGATGGACAGGTTGAAACCTATAAGGCTAGACTTGTTGCAAAAGGTTATCTTCAAAGACCTAGTTTGGACTATAATGAAACCTTTTTCTCCAGTGGCTATTCTCAAATCCATTCGGATCCTTCTTGTCATTGCTTCCTTCCACGTTTATGAGATCTGAGCTTTTCTAAATGGATATTTGGAAGAGTGCGTCTATATGGATCAGCCAGAGGGTTTCAATCAGAGTGGAAGCAGCGGGAAAGTGTGCAAGTTGATTAAGTCCATTTATGGACTAAAGCAGGCATCGCGGAGTTGGAATATCTATTTTGATGAGACGGTCAAAGAATTCGACTTTATCAAAAATCCAGATGGACCATGCATAAATAGTAAGATTGTAAAGAGAACGGTGGTATTCCTCGTCTTGTACGTGGATGACATTCTTTTGATAGGAAATGACATTCCTATGCAACAATCAGTCAAAGGATTCTTGTCACAGAGGTTCTCCATGAAAGAACTGGGCGATGCCTTCTACATTCTAGGGATCCATATCTATCGTGATAGATCAAAGAGAATGTTGGGATTTTCGCAGTCTAGATACATCGACACCATACTGAAAAGATTTAGTATGGAAGATTCAAAGTGCGGTAATCTATCGGCTTGTCACGGAATCACCTTCTCCAAAGAGATGTCTCCTGTTTCCCCCAATAAAAGAGCAAAGCTCTGTTCAAAACTCAAGAGGCAGTGCCTCACGTGCCTTCCACGAAGGCGCCAGCGCTAGAGTTAAAATACTCTTATATTGGCGTCGCACGTACTCCTCACATGGGTGCCGATGTGCAAAGCACATAAAGGAATTATAACCTTAATTAGCACCCACGTGCACAAATCGTGTTCGCCAGCGCCCAGGTAGAATTAAATTCTACTCTCTGTTAAACAGATCCGTTGGATAAAAGATCCAACGGAGATGATAAATCATCAAGACTCAGAATTGAAATTTTATTAAGAGGAAATATTCCTCAAATTTTTCTAAAACAAGAAATAAACCTTCGGTGGGATCGTAGAATAAAATTCTATGCCCTCTGTAAAACAGAGGACCGTTGAATTAAAATCCAATGGTGATTAAAAAAATCAATCACCGTTTTGCAAAATAAATTCTGTGTGTGGGAAAATATTTTCCCAATCTTGTTCTGTAAAACAGAGCCCATTGGATCAAAGATCCAATGGTGGGTAAAAATCCCCAAATTAATTAGGATCTCTTAATGAGAGATTTCAACTAATTAACAAACTCGTCTCTACTATATAAAGGACCCAAGACTTCAAGTCTAAATAAGATGAACCCCTCCATAAGCTTAAAAAAAGAGAAAGTTTCGAAAGAACAAAGAATTAAATTCTCGAGGAAGAAGAACTATCTTCTTGGAAATTTTAGGTAAATAAAAGTAGATAAAGATCCTATGGATCATTCAAAAAAGAGAGAGAGAGAGAGCTCAGGAGTACTTAGCACTCAGTGGGTGGTGCTCAGGGCCCAGCGCCCCACGTGCCTCTCATGTGAGCGCTACAAAAGAACTCAGGAGTGCTTAGCACTCAGTGGGCGGCGCCCGGCGCCCAGCGCCCCACGTGCCCCTCATGTGGGCGCTACAGGAGTGCCTAGCACTCATTGAGTGGCGCTCAGCGCCCAGTGCCTCAGGTGACCCTTACGTTGGCGCCACAGAATAAAAGTGTTTGGTATCCACTAAGCAGCGCCTAGTTCCTCATGGGCTTCGCACGTGGACGCCATAAAGACTGCTTAGCAATCCATATAAAGATAAAATAGGTAAAGTTTTTAACACTTATTGGGCAATCCCCATGACAAAAAGACCACATGATTATATGTGAGCATCAGAACTCACATAAGTGCTCTGCACTTTTTACACAAAAAAAGTAGACTAAGCCCAAACAAGTGCTTAGCACTCTTTTTCAAATAAAAAGAAAACTGTGTGGACCAAGCCCAAGTTGGTTAGGTCCCTTGAGAGTGGAAACTCTCTAATTCAGATCAACCGAGCACATGTGCTTACTACTTCCCAAACTGATCTTAGCCCCAAATGAGACTATCGATCTTCCAACTGATGATATCCCAAAACAATATTTGTCCCACATTCCCCTGAGGAAATCTTAGTCTCAAAATACAACTAATGGTTCCTGGTTTACCATTAATCCTTTTTCCTTCAAATTCGGGAATTGGTTCAAGGGTGCATCTTTCCACACCTCTGATCCACGTCGTTGTAATTCCTCAACGTCTTCAAAGAGGTGGCGGGTCCTAACAACTAACGGCTCTTTGGTGCACTTCCAAACTGATGTGCACACCTCAAATCAGACTGCCCCCAAAATGGATGCATCCCATATCATCGTTGCCCATCCCATCACGTAATAAATACACATGCACGCATGTTGAACAATGGACCGAGATGTCCCTAAACTAACAACGGACCGAGACATCCTTAAACCAAAATCTCAGTTCCAAAATGGTGATCAACGGACCGTAACGTCCTTAAACTAAAACTCTCACCTCCAAAATGGTGATCAACGGACCGAGACATCCTTAAACTAAAAACATCACCTCAAAATGGCGATCAATAGACCGAGATGTCCTCAAACTAGATCTTCGCCTCCAAAATGGCGAAAACGGACCGAGACGTCCTTAAACTAAAATATCACCTCTAAAATGGTGATCAACATACCGAGATGTCCTCAAACTAGAGTTTCGCCTCAAAAATGGTGACAATGGACCGAAATGTCCTTAAACTATGACAACAGAGCCCAAATGCTTTCTTGTTGGATCTGAAACAAAAATGATCCTAAAACCTTGTTAAGTAGATCTTAGTCTCAGATTGGACCAACGTATCCTTAACAAAAGACCAACCGAGCTCTAACTGCTCACATACATTTAAGTTGATTTTAATCTCAAACCAGATTAAAGATCTTAAATCAAACCAAGCCCAAATATAAATTATACGGATTTGGACTAATCCGCGCCCTACGGGCGACAACATAAATTAGTCTCCGTATATAATCCACGGGCAACCAAACAAACAAAAACACACACGACACGAAGTGAACTTCCGGAGCAGGAGAAAATGGTTATCGTGATGCGGTAACGTAATTAACTGCAGGGGCTTGCGCCTGCCGGGAAGAGCGTCCCCACAATCAAAAACCCTTCGCAAACGAGGGGGAATCTGATGAAGTCTGCTACAATGGCTGCGTCTGTCATAACCTCCGATATACGGTTCCATAAATCAACTTGGCATTTTCGGAGAGGTGGACGGATAAATCCAAATAGCATATGCCCCAAAAATTCAGGCCAGTCGTCCTAACGTTCCAAACACGTCTTTCAGCGGTGAACAGATTCTGTCACGCCCGATGAGACCTTTTCCTCTTTCCACTCCACACTTCGTGTGTGGTGTTTTGCGAACAAAAATCGCGGTTCGCTATGGTTGCCCTTGGATTCGAGGTACTAAGATTTGGTGTCTTGTTCCTGTGCAGAAAGAAGAAGTGAACAACAGTGGCTTCCAGCTGCACAAACTGCAACAGTAACTCCCGCTCCGCTCCAACTAGAGGAGTGACTTACGGGTCTAATGCGACTTCCATCTTTTCAATGCCGGTGGGGCAGGTGACTCAGGCCACTACTGGATTGTTCTTCGGGGATATGCTCCCGCCAGCAAGCTTCAGCGCCCTAGTGCCACCACAGGAAGCTCCCACGAAGTCGGCCTTTTATTGACTTGCAACCACCAAGGCCCCTCTCAATGGGTCGTCCAAGTCTGCCACCTCAGTCTTCAACAGACTGAGCCAAAGCTCAAGTGGGCCTGCAAAGAGGCTCACAATACTTGAAGGTGTTATCCCGAAATGGATACCCGTTCTAGCTCCGGCAGGTGAAGTCATCAAAGGGGATTCTCCTACTAAAGGATCGATCTTCGCAAGATTGGTCGTTCCAACTCTTGCTGTGGGTAAAGTTGTCAAAGGTGCTTCCCCTACCAGAAATTCAGCCTTCGAAAGATTGGCCGTTCCCTCTCAATGGACGTCAGTCTTTGACAGGCTGACACCAACAATAGCCCATCATCAAAGCCGGGGGCACGGCGGTGCCGCTTCCACAACTGAGGTGGTCCTATCTGCAAGGAACGCTCGACGTCGCCAATGGAGCCGAGTGAGAAAAGCTAGGGGCAACTCCCTCTATGGACCTACTCCACCAGCTCCAATGGTGGAAGTTGACACCATTGTTCCAATCGGGGACAGCTTTGAACTGCTTAGGAGGGTGCGGAAGAAATCTCCGACCGCGGTGCTGAAGAAATCTCCACTTCCTGCTGAAAACATGACGCAGGCAAAGCCAGAGCAACCCCCTCAGCGGCTGTCCTCCCAGATCCACAGAGTCTGGCGGAAATTCCAAGATTCTATGATCAATAAGAACCACTCTCGTCAACCGGAGAAAATGAAGGTTCGACAAGAGGAAAATCATCCCTCCAGCATAAAGCGAGGGACTTCTTTCACACACGTGCCTGCTATAATGCCTCCTTCAACTTCAACCTCCCATAAAAAGAGAAGGCCGGAGAATCTCCCACCACCAGCGGCAAATTCCAAAGGCGCTGGAACGAAATGCCCCAAGTCTGGGGCATGATCGTGCATACGGTTTACATGGCTTCCGGAAAAGAGGAGAGCCATGCTTCTGTGGGTCATCGTCCGCAAACCCGGTCGTTAACAAAATATTAGGAGCAGCAACAAAAGCTCCAGGAGATGCTGACGAAAATGGCAACACTCACAGGGCAGAAAGAAAGCCCGGAAGCAGCGTCTGAACAGCGCCCGGAAGCAGCGTCCGGTACGAAGTTCCTGTGAAGGGTACTGGAAAGAAAGGATAAGGAGGGCATGGAACAGGCTGCTAATATAAAACAGATAGCGCTCATGTTCCAAAACATGGTTGGAATGAGATCCAGCCAGAACCTCCAGCTAAAGACCCACCGATAATTATCGAGAACGACAGAGGGGAAATATCAAACCCTCTTCCAGTTTTATCGACAGCCAGGGAGGAAACGATCTCCAAAGCTGTCCTTGATGATTACATAGCTCAACAAATGCGAGCTCATCAGGAAAGTGAAGCGGCTGGCCAAGTCATCAGAACTGGGCGACCATCCCTAGGCTGGTACGATCAAATCAAGTACCCACCGGGATATACGATCCCAAAATTCCATGTGTACAAAGGGACAGGAAACCCATATCAGCATGTCTCTCAGTTCATAGCTTTATGCAGCAATACTGGAGGCGACGACAAATTGCTGCTTCACCAGTTTGTTGGCAGCCTGTCAGAAATAGCTTTTGAATAGTACTCGGAGCTTCCAAATGACTCCGTCAAGACATTCACAGAAATGGAACTGCTATTCACGCAGCAGTTCACCAGCGCAAGCGAGCGCACCCTGATCACGGCATTAATCAATGCCAGGGTGAAGCCAGGAGAGATCTGGGTTCAATACGCAATCCGATGGCGGAACCTATAGTTAAAATGCGAACAACACATCGAAGAAGCTCCTGCCGTGGGCATGTTCATAGGGACTCTGGATCCTCATGCGAATGTGTCCCAGTTCATGACATTCTTTAAACCGACCACCTTCCAGGCTTTAATCGACAAGTTGGCCCAAATGGACCAGATGGGCCACGGACCTTCCACTTCAAAAATGGACCCTCGGAATGCAAAGGGTAAAGGGAAAGCGGACTTCGTTTCCAACACTCAACAATAACCGAGTGACCCAAAATCGGTTGCTCGCCAAACGCCCGCGTCAATCCCTGGAAGAGAAATTAGGATGTGCTTACTCATTCCCCCATGATAAAACGAGGAGATTGTTCAAATTGGAAATGCGCAACAAACTCATCACTCTGCCGGACCCAAAACGTTCACCGCAGCCCGGTGATGTCAACAATCCCAACTATTGCTCCTATCACAGAATGGTGAGCCATCCAATTGAAGATTGCTACGTCTTCAAAAAATTGGATCGAGGACTAGTATCAACGGGGGAAATTTGCTCTTTCTGAGAGCTGGAGGGTGAACCCACCACAGAGGCACGCTCCTAAAAAGGTGGATATGCTTAGGGAATCATGTTCATTTGTGGAAGAAGCATCATGGGAAGTTTTCCTTTCAGGTAAAACCAAAAGAATGCTGAAGGATCTTCAAGTATGTCCGGCCATCAGGTGGAAAAGCCCGCTGGAGCCCGAGAATATTGAGGGGATGCTGAAATCGCGTCCCACACTGAAAATTGCTAACGATGGGTAAAACACCCAAGTTAAGCCTTCAAAGTCTTCAAAGGGAAAGAAGAAGACCAAGAAGCCCATGCAGCCTGACGACAAGCGCACGGACCTGCAAAAGTACATCAACGCGCTGGAGGAGTACAATCATAAGGCGCGGACCCCAGTCACCCTCGAAGAGTTTCTCAACCATATACTTGAGAACGGATATAGTGACGATGATGAGGAAAATGGCTTGTCGGGAGAAACCGAAGATTATTTAGCAAGTTTCCACATGGTTTCTCATTCGTTGTCAAATAACGAAGAAACTCCCTTGGCGTTAAAAAGCAACGCAGAGGAACTAGGGGCAGGACCAGTGCTGAAATCCCTGGAGCTGCCAGAAGACCCAATGGACCGGCTGCTAAATGAAGCTTTTCAAAAGAGCAGAGCTGACCGAGAGCGTGAAATGGCCATATACGAAAAGGCCTAGCGTTGGCGTCAGGATGAAGAAGACACGGCGAGGAAGAGTCATGAAGTACTCCAACCAGACCGAAGCATACCTGCGGCAAACAAAAGCAAATTTAAGACGGAGAGCGGTTCACCAAAGCCCTGTCAATGGGAATGAAGCTGCCATCTCTCAAGGGAAGTATTCCCGGGGCCACATGCCTCAACGAAGAGATTTCACATCCGAACTACTGCCTATATCATCGGAGGGTCACACACCCTACCGAAGAGTACAATGCCTTCAAGAAGTGGTGGCAAGAATACGTTGCTCACCGATAACACTTCAAGCGGATGAAGCATAAAGCTCGTCACCAAAAAAGAAGCGCGACAGATGAGCGTGAAGGGACGGCTAGCAACTGTCATATGATTGGTACCAGTTCGATAAAAGGAAAATCTCAAATTCTTACATTCGGTAGAAAATCTTAGGAAGAAATAACCTTCGGCCCTCTCTTCAAAGAATCCTCCTCTTAAAAAGAAGAGGAGGAGAAGACCTGTGAGAACATTCAGCTGCATAATCACACGCTGCCTGAGAAGAAGCTCGGGTCTACAAACAAAGGGTTGAGCAAAAAAGATAAGGAGAAGGAAAATGTCCCTGAGGAAGTTGCCCTCGATGATAGAGTCGTCAAAGAGCTCGCAGCCAAGGACCCGCCTAAGAAAAACAAAGTGGATTACATTGTCATGGCACATCTGAGGAAGATATCCTTACAACTGAGCATACTGGATGCTCTTCTCCTGTCTAAAGAAGCAAGAGATTCTCTGATCAGGGCATTACAAGTGCCCGATCAGTTCCATGCTTTCTTTGCAGAAGAAAAGATGAAGGGCGAGCTGGCATAGGTTCATGCGGCTGACATCACATTCGGCGATGAAGATCTTCTCCTCGGAACGTGCGAGCACAACCGTCCTCTATATGTCACCTGGTACTGCCATAATATCAAGATAGGGAAGATCCTGGTTGATGACGGGTCATCCGTCAACTTTCTCAACGTAAAGGTGCTGAAGGAGATCTGCATGAACGTTCAGCACCTGGCTCAGGACAAAATTACCATATCCGGGTTTGACTCACAGTCATCACGGACGCTTGGGTTTGTAATATTGACATTACGCTTTGGGGTTCTCGTCACTGACATCAAATTTCATGTCATTATCGCCAAGACTTGCTACAACACCCTGCTCGGCCGGCCTTGGTTACATGAGTACAACGTCATCCCTTCTACACAACACCAGTGTATGCAGTATTTCAAAGACAACCTCGAGTACACAGTTACAGGGGAGATAAATCCATTCTCCGTAAATGAAGTCCGAAAATATGAAGATGCCAAGGACTTCTTACCAGACTTCAAAGACACGGAAAGATATCATAAGCCGGAGAATAAACAAAAAGCCGTCACTACTATCCCGATATTTGGGAGCGATACCGAGGAGAATGAAGAGATAGTCTACTGGGGGCAACCCCAAGGCAACAGGCTCGGCCCATTTGCTCCTATTTTGGTCTTCGGCAGTGAATCTGAGGACGAAGCCAACGCCGTATTCTCCACTCGCCCGTCTGCACAAACCGTTACTGAAGCTGATCCAAGTTTACAAATCACCATGGTTCCACAGCGGCATCATAGAGAACTTGATGCGCTCAATACATATAGCATATAAGAGCAGTAGACTTTCTACGTCCCTCCCAGGAGAAGAGGTGAAAAGGCGATCCTCTTCTACTGATCTATGGAGACCAAAGTAGAGAAAGAAGTTTGGCATGGTGCCGAGCTTGCGCTTGTCAGGCTTCAACCAAACCGTCTGCCCAGATATTACGAAGAGGGATTGAAAGGGCTATTAAGATGCCAAGGCGTACCCTTCAAACAAACCGCTCGACAAGCCCAGTTCTACAACAAGATTTAGGACGTTCCCGGGACTCAGCGAAAGATGCCCAACGGGAAGATAGAGACGACTGGGCTTGGATACATTCGGTCTAAAAAATGGGAGCGATTCCATGACTGCCGTGTCATAAATAACTCCGGTGGAGAAGGGAATGCCTTTCCAGATAGCGCTGATATTGAACCAGAGCGAGATCCCGCCGTAAGAATGCCAAATCCGTCATTCGAAGAGCAAATTGACAAGCTAATGAGAGAATTCGGTCAAAAAGTTCGGGATGACCACAGCCGCGAAATAGCCATTTACGAAAAGGCCAATACGCAGCGACTCACTCAGCAGTCCGCGGAAAGAGAAGATTATGATGCCCTTCATCCTCAGCCCGTTGTAAGTTCTCACGACAAGAAAAAGGCCTGACACAGAGGCAAAAATATGGTAGAGAATGAGAATGACGTTCTAAAATAGCGAAGCGGATCCAAGAATCCACGCAATCGAGAAAAAGTCAGCTGGAATCCGTCTTTTATGAAGAAGATGGGTCGGAAATACTCTTTTCCCCGAGACAAGACAAGAAAAATATTCGACCTTGTCATGAAGCATCAAATGATGACGCTTATGGAGTCTCGGCATCCCGGACAAATAAACGAGGTCCATCGTCTAGATTATTGATCCTATCACCGAGAAATAGGTCATCCCCTTGAAAACTGCTTCACTTTTAAAGACCGGGTCAAAGACCAATATCAAAAAGGCAGGTTCGCTTTATCCGAAAGTTGGAGGGTAACCCCGCCGCAAAAGCATGAGCCAAAGAGGACCTATACCGTGAGGACAACACCAGCTCAACGTCATGAATGGAAGCAAACCCATACCTGCCATGTGGTAACACACTTAAAGGAGGGAAGGCACAAGACTATAGATGACTCCTTCAGGTGCTTCGCAAATGAAGACGAGGATGAGGTGATCTCAGAGTTTCCCCCAGCACCAAAAGAGCTGGAGGATAGGATACACACCAAGGCAGACAATCTAAGGAAAATTGACTTGGGAATGGAAAACGATCCAAGGCCAACGTTCGTCAGTGAGCTGCTATCTAAAAAGCAGGTAGCTACGTTAAAAAATGTACTCATGCAATATAAAGACTGCTTTGCGTGGAATTATTCCGAGATGCCGGGACTGAATCCAAAAATAGCAGTACATAAACTGGCTATATCGCCAGACATTAAGCCAGTCAAGAAGGCGCCAAGAAGAATGCGGCTCAAACTCGAAATGAGTATCAATGTCGAATTCAAGAAACTAATTGGCTCTGGATTCATCCAAGAAGTTCAGTATCCCGACTGGATTACCAACATTGTTTCGACGATGAAGAAAAATGGGACGGTGCGCATCTGCGTAGACTTTCGGGACCTCAACAAAGCTTTCCCAAAGGATGACTTCCCAGTACCAGTTACCGAGCTGATTATCGATAACACGTCCACTCATGAGGTCTTCTCCTTCAAGGATGGATTTTCAGGCTACAATCAAATAAAAATGCATCCTGAAGACCAAAAGCACACCGCCTTCCGGACTCCGCTAGGCATATTCTGCTATAAGGTGATACCCTTCGGTTTGAAGAACGCAGGCATTACCTACCAGAGGGCCATGACGAAGATCTTCGATGACCTTATACATGAGATTGTCAAATTCTATATTGACGAACTTGTGGTGAAAATCAAGTCGTATGAGGAGCACTGGGAACATCTGAACATAGTGTTCCAGCGTCTCTGGAAATACAATCTAAAGATGAATCCTCTGAAATGCGCGTTTGGAGTCTCCTCAGGTAAATTCCTAGGATTCATCATATGACACCGAGGCATCGAAATAGACCCATCGAAGATCAAGGTGATTACGGAGATGCCCATGCCGAGAACTCTCAAACAACTACGGTCTCTTCAAGGAAAACTCGCGTATATCCGGCAGTTCATAGCCAACCTCTCCGGCAAATGTCGCCCCTACAGCCATCTAATGAACAAGGGGTCCCCGTTCATTTGGGATCATAAATGCCAAAGTGCACTGGACAAAATCAAGCAATACCTGCAGAATCCGCCGGTACTAACTGCTCCGGTTAAGGGAAACCCCCTCATCCTATACACAACAGCCCTGGAAGGTTCTCTAGGCACGTTATGGGCACAGGAGAATGACTAGGGGAAGGAGAGAGCTCTCCATTATTTGAGCTGAGTTCTCCTGGGGCAGAAAACAACTACTCCCCCATCGAAGAGCATTGTATGGCACCGATCTTCACGATAACGAAGCTCAGGCACTATGCCTTGGCACATGAGGTCCATCTCATATCAAAGGTGGATCCTCTCAAATATCTGATGTTAAAGACCATACTAACAGGAAGGCTTACCAAATGGGCCTTCCTCTTGATGGAGTTCTTGATAATGTATCGACCCCTGTTCATCACTGAAAACTGCATTTTAATACCACTCATTCATTATCTATTTTGTTATATATCGGTACTATTAACCTGTGTCTGCTCAGTTATACAGATTACAGGTATCCGTGACAAAATACTGTAAATACACTTAAAATCACGGATATATCATTTGTGAGCAGACACTGCAACCAGAACTGGAAACCGACCGATATCCAAAGAGTTTTTCCAAATAAAATGTGTGCACAATATTTTGGTCCAACACAATACAAGCGTACACATACTCTTTGGCACATAGACCATGATAGGGCTGCCATGAATCATGGCACAAGTGGGCATGAGAAGTGATGGGTAGTTAATGCATAAAGATATGATGTGATATGTTGCATCAAGTTTCCCTCCAAATCCAAGAGTGCAGACCGGGTTAAATTAGAGAAATCTAGCAGCACCAATGTGATATATGGGAGCACATAAGACCACCACTTCAATACGGGACCATTCCCTCATCATGTGGCCGGCCACATTGCCATTATATCTTAGCTGGCCAGCCCAATTTGTCCCAAATGCCCCCAGTTTTCTATGGGCCCTCCCTTGCTGCCACCTCATCGTATTTTTATTGCTAGTTTTCTTTTCTCTTGAGCATATAAAAGCAGATCCAGTGAGCAAGGAGAGGGGGTCTTGGATTGTCTTTCATTGTTCATTCTTTGTCCAAGCTTTTGTTTCTCTTTTGTTCTTTCTCTTGTATATAGCTTAGTCAACTTGAGCTTCTTGCCTTCTCTTGATCTTGCAACATCTTCATTGAGCTTACAAGTTTAAGAGTTGGTTATTGATCTCAAGGGTTGTATCATTATATGAAGATTAATAAAGATTTTTTCTTTGCCTTCATATCCCTTGGGTTCATTGCCTCCTATTGATCTTTGCAACCTCTTAATTGAGCTTGCAAGTTTAAGATTAGGTTATTGAATCCATGGCTTGTATTTTGTTCTATGGTTCTTAGTATTATTTTCTTGCTCTTTTCATTACTTGCTCTTTTCATTACTTGCTCTTTATTATCTTGCTTTATTTACGCGCACTTTCATTCCATGCAATTTATTTACTTGGTTGTTGTCTTTTCTTTTCTTTGTATCTTTTCTTTTGCTCTTTTTGGTTTGTTGTTATGAATGGTTGTGAATTGGTGTTGTTAGGAAAAGAGAAAGATACTGTAAGTTAAGTTTTGTTTGCTCATTTTCTTTTCCCGTATTTTCCAATTGAACTCCGCCCAAACCTTACCTAAGCGCTCCGTTAGGCACCCTACCCTACCAAGGTATCGGTGAATCCTAACCGCGACCGGTTGCGTTCGGTTTGAATGTTCCGTACTCAATCTTTTGAGCCGAACTTAACTATTGAAGCTAAAGCAATTGACAATAACGTGGATTAGAGTGCTTAAACACGGTATTAGAAATCCTTCTTATCGACCCTTGTCCATCCGTTTTTGTCTCTTGCTTTCGCCTCCTCCCTAGCTTACACTAACCTATCTATTCCTAACAAACTTTACTTGTGCTTATATACACATAGGATAGATACGAACATTCCGTCCACGCGTATTAACCCGTGAAAACAAGAACTTGAAATGCTCCGTCTCCCTGCGGACGACCCGTACTCATCGCGGTTAGCTACATAGCGACACCGTCCTGATTGCGGTTAATTTTAGAACTTCAAACTCTCGGCACGCCAAAAGCATGCCAATCAAATGACGTCGTTGCCGGGGAGATGGTAACGTTTTTATTCTTGTTATTTCAGGTTAATCTTGTTAATATCCATCTAACACTTTTCTAAAACCAACATAAAAATTTAAAAATTTTCAAAACCAAAACAAAAACTAACTTAGCTAACCATTTTTGTTCTCTGGAATTAAGACTGCAAGCACTCTGGATCTCAACAGAAAAGATAAACAATACCCGTGAGACATTAGTAGAACAGGGAGATCACATAAGAAATTTGGAGCCCAAAATCCTAAGTTGAACCGGCGACATACCCTATATTTCTGAGCTCGCCGGCCCGAGCACCCCCTTTGGCTCCAATATTTTTCTCTGTGCTCCACTGTTCTGTTTCTGTCCCATTTTTATTGTTTGTTTTTTTATAATTTTTAGTGTGCAGGTGTTTGGGCAATCATATCGCTTTTCCGCTCTTAAATCCGTTTTTCCGACATTTCAGATTTTTGCGGATTTGCGAACTGCAATCGTGGGGAGCAAAGTGTACATTCAAGGTTAAGGTGATTGCGAGATACAGTGCCAAAGATCCGGGTAGTTTGACCCGCGCAAGCGAACTTTCTAAGCTATTCGGATTCAATTCAACTAGGGTTTCTTAACCCGAAAATCTTTAGGTACGTACGTTACTAACACCTTCTTCTCAAATCCGACGCATCCACTATAATATCTTTGCAAGATTCTTTGCAAGTTCGCTAGCAAATGCTAAAGTTGACTAACCCGTATTTGTTTCAATGCCGAGCTTAAACCAAAAAAAAATGATTGTTTGATTCTTTGAATAATTTTTTTATTGAATTGCGCATTGCATACATTAATACGGACTTAAGGGAAAGCGAATCCCACAACATACGGTAAAAGATTTCATCACCTTTTCCGTGGCCTACAAATCACGAAATTGTGCATAACGTTTACGCGCAAAAATTTTAAAAAGAAACTAGACTTTAAGCCTTAAGGACTTCGCGCTCATTAGGAGAAGCTAACTGTGTTTAGAACACCGCTTAACGGTATATCATTTACGGGGTGTCTAGGAAAGTGTTCACGGCGAAACCGCCAAAAGAGAAAGGGTTATCTAATTAAGGACCTTCGCGAAAGCGTCGGAAAACCTCTCCTTATCTCTGCACTTACCTGGCCTCATGATCAGTATATCTTGAGCACGTTTCTCGACATAGTTTTACTTCGACAATCAAGTTCTTGAGCAGGTCTAGTTGACCTAGATGAACCCTAGACCGATTAGGTGTGTGGTATTTTTGTGTCGTGATTGTTTTTGTCCAGATTCTTTTTGTCTGTATATTTCATTCTTTTGTTAATAACTAAAAAAATAAAAACCACATTCTTTTTCCCCTCCTTTTCTCTTCTTCTTCTTCCTCTCTTCATATCATGGGTATCCCACCCAGAAAAACTCTTGCCGAACTTTGGTACCCACAACCAAACATTACTTCTTACGGTTCTTACTTTGGTCAAATTTCGAACGATCCCTTCATACCTAAACTTTCTTTGAAAGATCAGATAGACGCGTCTAGGACAAACAACTGGACTCTGCACTCTACCTTATATCAACCATTTCAATCTTCCCTACCTTCTTACATCGATACCCCTTTTGAGAGTCCTGTTGTAACTTCAAGACCTATGTCTATTGCTGAACGTATTGAACAATCTCGTAATCGGTCTTTCACTCTTTTCACCACTGCAAACTCTTTGGATCAACAATTCTATTCACTTTCTTATCCAAATGTTGATCCTACTCCCGTCCAACCATTCAATTCCTACCAGTCCTACCCGATTTTTACACCTCCCCCAGACATAGCTTCTGAACAGCCTTTTGAGAGTTTTCAGTATCTAAACAACTTTGAATCTTTTACTGAAACCCCTTCACAACCCATGTCTAGTCTGGAACAATCATTAGAAGACTTTCGGGTAGCGTCGTACCAATAAATGATGGATTTTAATGTGTCCATGGCTACCCTCATACAACCTTGTGACCCGGTAGCTAGTTTCCAACTAACTCCACATTTTCCAATGTATGATGAGGCGGTCGGACAGGCTGAGAATTTGAGTGGTGAGAGTGAGCGGTACACCCTTCCAAATCAAACCTACCCATTGCAAATTGAATCCCATAACTCCGGTTTTGAATGTCTATCAAGTGTCCCAAATGATTTACCAATTGAAGATAGAATGTTTAATGAGTTGTGTGACTTTCTAGTGTTTGATTTACCCGATTGTGAAGGGTCCATTCCAAGTGAAACCAATCCCAACCCTTTTGACCTCTACAACTCCATCTTAGAATCACAATTGATAGAAATCCATGCTTTTGATGAAGTGTCTGAGAATTTTTATTTCCACTTGATTGAGGATATTGACGCCGAGAATATTTTGGATGATGAACCCGCAGTTTTGGATGAGTTTTGCTCTCCAATTCATCATCCCGAGTCATTAACTATTTTTCCCGAACTTCATATGTGTCTAGATATTGATGATAAATGCGTGGATAAGTTGAATTTTGAGGAGACATTTGAGGATAGTTTTGAGGATGAACCAGTTTTACTTGATGAATCGGATTTTCCAATTCATCCTATCCCTTTCATTGACTGTGTATACCCTCCTGAAACTTTAACCGATAACCTTCCTTAATCACTCCCCTCCATCCTTTCTATCGTTCCGACCTTGCAAGATACCATATCACTTTCATTTCTTGTGTCTGGTTTACCAAGTTCGGTGTACCCACGTTTTCTCATGAATCTTGAGGGATTTGACCCCATCTCTCGATGGGTTGATAGATTAGCACAATCGCTTTTTACACATCGGTCATTACAAATTGTGCTAATTTATTCACTTCATTTTCACCCTCAAGTTCGTACACCGTTTCTTTTTCCCTTCAGCCATTCTTCTTCTTATATACCGGGACCGTATACCACTTCTATCGCCATACGGTCTTGTGTATTCTCTATTTCTTTCCTCACTGTATTCTTTCACCAACCAGCAGACTATAGAGATAGAATTTTTGAATGGTTGGTGTTAACTTTTGGCCTGTGTAAGGCCTTATATAGATTGATAATGTTCTCCTTCCCCCCTAATCCTGAATTTCACCACTTAAACAGTGGAAACATTGTTTCACTTAAGTTTGGGGAGAACCTTTTTGTGTATATATTTTTGGTTTTCCTTTTGTTTTGTATAAAAAAAATTTTAGGGAGCGCCGACAATTTTGACCCTCTTGGTATTTCCTGATAGTGAGGGCACTATCAAGTTTAAGTTTGGGGGTGTGCTGGGTAAGCTTTCTTCCTTCGCATTCATTTGTATATTCTGCATTTGCATACCTTATTAAAACCCATAAAAATCGAAATTTTTTCCAAAAATATAAAAACTTTTTCGTCAAGTTAGCTAATAGGGTAACTTAGATTTTATTCCGAAAGTTTAGTTGATACGTTAGAAATAACTAAATCCTAGGCTTAGAAATTGAAAACCCTAAAAATAACCCTCCTTTTGTTTAAACCTTGGTAATTATACGTCCTTACAGTTTTTTTTAGAAGTAGGTAATCTTGAGTTCAGTTCTTGAGTTAAGTCGAGATGAAGGGAAAGTATTGAAGCTTTACTGAAGGATAAGTCTGAAAAATAGTTTCTATTCTTAAGTCCAAATTTAGAAAGTATATACCCTACAAACTGCACATACACGCACCTTGAAACTTGGGATAGTAGAGGATACCTAGAAATACTCTTGCCTGAAAACCTAGTATGAAAGAAAAAACGGTATTTAAAATTAAACACCAAAATAGCATCATTGAAAAATATATCCGGTCTTGAAAAAGAAAAATAAAGAAAAGAAAAATAAATAAAGTTAAGACCTGGAAACTGCTATTTACGCTTTAAAGCCCACTCATTCAGTAATCGGCTGTTAGTGCCTCAAGAAGCATTAATAGTCGCATGAAAGGTGTGTGAGCAACACCGTCCATCATTAATGAAAAGAAATATTATTAGGTATTAGGGCAAGGGTTTCATAGCTTTAATTAAATTCTTGAGTGTAGGGGTGAAAATTTACACACACGTGGTGGTATACAATCGATGTTTGGAGAAAAGATAGAAATAAAGAATATGACTTATGTTTTCTGTAAAACTGATAAAAATCCCTGATTTGAGACCACACTTTAGAAGGAAAATTCAAAAGATACCGAGATCTTTTTAAACTGTAAAAACATATAGGATTTGAGGTTGAATAAATTAGAGGTGTGAAACATAAGGGTAGGATATTTCTAACTTAGGATAATAGAATTTCTAACCTAGATACTAAACTGTAGGAGTAGAATCGACGTTAACTTATGAAACTAACTTGACGGGATTTTATGGGTGTAATCCGCTGAAAACCCTGAGGAGACAACTCTCCTCCTACTAGGGACACCTAAAGGTTTAACGGCTTATTGCACGAGCTCAGTGCAATCGCGTTCCCTAGGAAAGTGAGGCTAGGATTTTCTTTTTCTCGGGACGAGCAAAAGATAAGTTTTGGGGGGTATTTGTTCATCACTGAAAACTGCATTTTAATACCGCTCATTCATTATCTATTTTGTTATATATCGGTACTATTAATCAGTGTCTTCTCAATAATACAGATTATAGGTATCCGTGACAAAATACTGGAAATACACTTAAAATCATGGATATATCATTTGTGAGCAGACACTGCAACCGGAACTGGAAACTGACCGATATCCAAAGAGTTTTTGCAAATAAAATGTGTGCACAATATTTTGGTCCAACACAATGCAAGTGTACACATGCTCTTTGGCACATGGACCATGATGGTGCTGCCATGAATCATGGCATAAGTGGGCATGAGAAGTGATGGGTAGTTAATGCATAAAGATATGATGTGATATGTTGCATCAAGTTTCTCTCCAAATCCAAGAGTGCACACCAGGTTAAATGAGAGAAATCTAGCAGCACCAATGTGATATATAGGAGCACACAAGACCACCACTTAAATACGGGACCATTCCCTCATCATGTGGCCGACCGCATTGCCATTATATCTGAGATGGCTGGCCCAATTTATCCCAAATGCCCCCAGTTTTCTGTGGGCCCTCCCTTGCTGCCACCTCATCGTATTTTTATTGCTAGTTTTCTTTTCTATCGAGCCTATAAAAGCAGAACCAGTGATCAAGGAGAGGGGGCCTTGGATGGTCTTGCATTGTTCATTCTTTGTCCAAGCTTTTGTTTCTCTTTTGTTCTTTCTCTTGTACATAGTTTAGTCCCCTTGAGCTTCTTGTCTTCTCTTGATCTTGCAACCTCTTCATTGAGCCTGCAAGTTTAAGAGTTGGTTATTGATCTCAAGGGTTGTATCATTATATGAAGATTAATAAAGCTTTCTTCTTTGCCTTCATTTCCCTTGGGTTCTTTGCCTCCTCTTGATATTGTAATCTCTTAATTGAGCTTGCAAGTTTAAAATTAAGTTATTGAACCTATGGCTTGTATTTTGTTCTATGGTTCTTAGTATTACTTTCTTGCTCTTTTCATTACTTTTTCTTTTCATTACTTGCTCTTTCTTATCTTGCTTTACTTACTTGCACTTTCATTCCATGCAATTTACTTACTTGCTTGTTGTCTTTTCTTTTCTTTGTATCTTTTCTTTTGCTCCTTTTGGTTTGTTATTATGAATGGTAGTGAATTGGTGTTGTTAGGAAAAGAGAAATATATTGTAAGTTAAGGTTTGTTTGCTCATTTCCTTTTCCCGTATTTTCCAATTGAACTCCGCCCAAACCTTACGCAAGCGTTCCGTTAGGCACCCTACCCTACCAAGGTATCGGTGATTCCTAACCGCGATCGGTTGCGTTCGGTTTGGCCGGAGGAGAAAGCAAGAGAAAAGAACGGACGGACAAGGTTCAATAAGCTGGATTTCTAATACCGTGCTTAAGCACTCTAATCCACGGTGTTACAGATTGCTCTAGCTTCAATGGTTAAGTTCGGCTCAAAGGATTGAGTACGGAATTCCCTAGCTTACACTAACCTATCTATTCCTAACAAACTTTACTTGTACATATATACACATAGGATAGATACGAACATTCCGCCCACGCGCATTAACTGGTGAAAACAAGAACTTGAAACGCTCCGTCTCCCTGCGGATGACCCGTACCCATCGCGGCTAGATGCAAAGTGACACCATCCTGATTGTAGTTAACTTTAGAACTTCAAACTCTCCGCACGCCAAAAGCATGCCAATCAACCCCTCAAAGTAGTGAAAGGCCAGGTCATCGCCGACTTTCTCGCTTAGCATCCGATACCAGCCGATTCTCCTTTCAATTGTGAATTGCTAGACGAACACGCGTTCGACACAATCGAAGGGAAGAATGAGGAAAATAATTTCCAATGGGAACTCTACTTCGATAGAGCATCTTCCATGAAGAAGCATAAGCATAACACCCCTATAATCAAAGCCGGGATGGACCTCATCTTCGTGACTCCACAAGGAGGGATAATGCATTTCGCCCTTTCCTTAAATGGAACCAAGAACAAACAACGAGGCCGAATATGAAGCTTTGATAGTGGGTCTTGAGATTGCTGTTGATATGGGAATCGAAAACCTCCTCATATATGGAGACTCCTAGCTGGTTGTTAGCCAAGTATATAGTAACTATCAGACGTACAAACCAGAGTTGATAAAATATGGTAGGAGGGTGCAGCAACTGCTGATAAAAAGCTTCTCTTACATCCTCAAAAGCATACCGCGTGTGGAAAATAGCAAGGCGGATGCATTAGCCAAGCTTGCTAAGGAGCTGGCTGACGAAAACTTCGATGACATAAGGATCGTTATACAAAGCCGCCGGGTTCTCGCGCCAGCAGAAATATCTTCGGAAGATTTAACAGAGCCATCTGAAGGAAAAGAAATGACCAAACAAGCGGTCCTTCGAATAGAAGACGAAGAAAAGGTCAAGGATTGGAGGGAAGTCTTCATAGACCACTTCATATCCCATCGAACGCCCGAAAACGTGTCGTCAAGACATCAGCTCATGAAACGGGCTCTGTCTTTTGCTTTCGTCGATGATACTCTATACAAGAGATCACTTGACGGTTTGTGGTTAAGGTACTTGGGGCTAGGAGAAGCAAGGAGAGTCGTTCAAGAAATTCAAGATGGACTCTGCGGTTCTCATCAGGCCGGGCCAAAGATGAAGCTGAAGATTAAGAGAATGGATTACTATTGGCCCACAATGGTTCAGGACTATCTCAAATATGCGAAGCAGTGTTACTCGTGCCAAATTCATGGGGACTTCATCCACCAACATTCAATCTGCTACACCCAACGGTAGCCTGCTGGCCGTTCGAAATGTGGGGAACCGATATAATTGGCCCCATTGAGCCCGTATCATCCAAAGGACACCGGTTCATACTGGCAACGACTGACTACTTTTCTAAGTGGGTGGAAGCAATACCACTAAGAAAAGTGAAGACGGAGAATATTCTCCACTTCTTCAAGACACATGTCATCTACCGATTCAGAACTCCGCGATGGATAATCTCGGATAATGGATCAGCCTACAGGAGCCAAAAAATCAGTCGTTTCGTAGAACAACATAAAATAGACTGGAGATACTCCTATTTCTATAATCCTCGTGCCAACGGTCTAGCTGAAGCTTTCAACAAGACCTTGACCAAGATTGTAAATAAAACGGTGTCCAGAAACAAAAAGGACTGACACGAGAGACTGCATGAAGCTCTCTGGGCATACCGAACGACGTTCAAAACGGCTACAAATAAACACCATACATGTTGGTATTCGGTATGGAAGCGGTACTCCCTTTGAAAATATAACTCCCTTCTCTCCGAGTAGCGGTTAGATATGAGTTAACAGATGACGAAAATGCCCATCTTTGGCTTGAGGAGCTCGACGCCCTCGATGAAACTTGCCTCATGGCGCAACAAAACCTAGAAGCTTACAAGACAAGGATGACACGCTCATACGAAAGACTGACTAGGCCAGGAACATTCCGCCAAGGCGAACTCATGCTAGTCGTCAAAAAACCTATGATCCCCAATCGTGCAAAATGGGGGAAATTCGAGCCAAACTATGAAGGCCTGTACATCATAGATAAGGTCTACCAAGGTGGGGCCTATTTGCTCATGGATATGCATGGAGAAATACTTTTCCGGCCAACAAACGGCTAATTCCTCAAGAAATACCATGCTTGACGAATCACAACTTAGGTCAATTATAGATGACGACGCTCGTGTCCGCCCGCTATCTTCCTGAGTCAAAACCCTAAGTGGTATTCTGAAAAGCTTCACCCTAAAAATAGTGACAATGGATAACTACGTCCTTAAATGGACCACTACGTCCTTAATCTGGCAATGGACCGAAATGTCCCTAAACTAACAATGGACCGAGATGTCCCTAAACTAACAACGGACTGAGATGTCCTTAAACTAAAGCCCCACCTAAAAAATGGTGATAGTGGACCACTACGTCCTTAAACTGGAAATGGGCCGGAATGTCCTTAAACTAGTGCTTCACCTAAAAAAAATGGTGATAATGGACCACTACGTCCTTAAACTGTCAATGGACCGGAATGTCCCTAAACTAGTACTCCGTCTCAAATATGGCGCATCGCCCCAAATACGGCGATATCTTCACTTGGGATCTATTTTGCAATCAAAACTCCAACGGCAAAGACTGCAACCCAAGTAAAAAAACGGTATGTACATAAGCGAAATGAGCACGGATGAAAACCCGAAAGGGCGCCGTGAGTAAAAACAACATGGTTACCGGTGAACTTGTGAAAACCTAAAAGGGCGCAATCTCATTGGTAAAAAAACGGTACGTCCATAAGCGAAATAGGCACGGATGAAAACCCGAAAGGGCGCCGTAAGTAACAACAGCAGGGCTACCGGCGAGCTTGTGAAAACATGAAAGGGCGCAATCTCGTTGTTATAAAAAAAAACGGTACGTCCACAAGCGAAATGGGCATGGATGAAAACCCGAAAGGGCGCTGTGAGTAAAAATAGCAGGGCTACCGGCGAGCTTGTGAAAACCTGAAAGGGTGCAATCTCATAAAATTTTCACTTACGAGATCCTCCCGACTTGTAAAGAGAACTCCCCCTATGAGACCCTCACGGCTTATAGGATTCAAAGTCTTAAGCTACAGGGATCCAAACCTGTCCTTAAGCCGTCGTATTCCCATGTTGCCCTACAGGCGGTCCGATATTGGCCCTTGTATACAATTCACGGGCATAAATAAACGTTTCCACCACCAAGTTCCACCAATCACAAGGAATACCCTCATTTAGTGAACGACACTTGTAAGTCCTCTCGACTTATAAGGAGAAAATACTCTTATGAGATCCTTACGACTTATAAGAGAAAACACCACTTAGAAATCCTCACGACTTCTAAGGAGAACAAACACCTACGAGATCCTCACGACTCGTAGGGAGAAATACCTTTATGAGACCCTTACGACTCAGTAGGATCCTAACCCTGTTTGCTAAGCTACCTTTGTTCAAATCAGCAAAGGAAAATGATGATTCGCTCATAGCAATATCCTAGTTGCAACGATGCTGATGCCTAAATCGGTATCAAATTTCAAATCCTTTTAAGGCAAATGATGATTCGCTCCTGGCAATATTCCAGTCGCAGCAATGCTGATACCATAATTGGTATCAGATCTCATGTTCGATACTCGTAACAAAAATCAGTGAGCAAAAAAATGCATATGGAATAGCCGAAATGATGGGGCAACTCGCAATAAAAATCAGCGAGCAAAATATATACATATAAAAACAGCCGAAATGTTTTGGCAACTCGCATTAAAAAGCAGCTAGTGAAAAGAAAAGAATAGCCGAAATGATTGGGCACCGCGATAAAAAGCCGAAATGATTGGGCAATTGCGACTTTCGCGATATAAAAAGCTGAAATGATGGAGCATCGCGGAAAGAAATAAAAAAATGATGAAACTTTTACCCTGCAGATGAGTCTACACTGACCCCTGTATACAATCCATGGGCACAAACGAATGGGGAACCATATTTCCCCCCCAGGCTCCGTCAAAGGGAGAGCCAAGTCTTGACGGTTCACAAAACAACCTAAAGACTATCCCGACATTCGTCTCGTTGCAACAGACGCAATATCAACAATGGCTTTCCTTTTCACTCCAGCAGGATGCAGATACGACGTCAACAAAGACTCCAGAGTCAAAAACAAAACGGAGTCATGGCAAAATTCCTAGCTCCAAGTCTTGACGGTTCACAAAACAGCCTAAAGACTACTTCAATGTTCGTCTCATTACAACAAACGCAATGTCAACAAAGGCTCCAAAATAGCCAATCAAAAGGAAGCGAATGCCAAATTCCTAGCTTCGGGGTCTTAAAGGCAACTCAAATAAAACCCGAAAGACTATCTGAGATCATCCCACACCAGTGCGGAGTGGTTATGACCCATCGGGGCTCCCAAAACTAAGCCTAACCTCAAGTAAAATAGCGGCATGGAAAAATTCATACCGCTTGCTCTTCTGACGGTCAAACTGCCTAAGAAGATTACTTGAAGACGTCTTGTCCAACCCCCGAAAGGATCAGAGACACGACAGTCACGGGGCTACTCAAACAGCAGTGTAAAGTCTGCATATCGGGAAATGCAGCAGCCAACACGACGGTATTACGGACTAAAATCCTAGTACCATAAAGCTTAACGGACCTCTGTCGTAAAGAGCAGGGGTTAACTATAACGTTAGGACATGTTTGCCTATAAGCCCAAGGGAGGTAAACTAAATAAACTCCGAAATGAGTCCATAAACTAAAAGCTCTGAAATGAGTTCATAAACTAAATAAACTCCGAAATGAGTCCATAAACTAGAAACTCCGAAATGAGTGAATAAACTATAGGCTCCGAAACGAGCGCATAAACTACAAATTCCGAAACGAGTAAGTAAAATAATTACCACCACATCAAGGCATCAAGACACGGATAAGCGCATAAAAGAGAATGTATATTCTTATTCATGAATCAAAATGTTTAAGAGATACAACCAATGCAAAAAGGGGAAAACAATTACAATGATTAAGAAGGAGGCGCTTTCAACAAATTAACGACCCACTCACGCGCTCCCCGCAATTCCTCCTCGCGTTTAGCTACAGCGGCCAGCTCCGCTTCGATTTGAGCTCGTTGTTGCAAACAGAATGAAAGCTTCTTAGCAATTTCCCGTTTGACAGCTTCACAACTTTGCGTGACCCGCTCAGTGAAGTCAAGCTTCTGCCTTAGCGCCAACCCGTCAGAAATACATCGTTGGAGATTTTCAAAAATAAATTTTAGTTGCGCGGCATTCGCTTCAATCTTGGTGCGCAATTGGGCGGATTCGCCGGAAGCCGTCTCATGCTCCTTTCGCCTCAAGGTCACCGCTTGTTTAAAATATCGAATGAAAGCGACGCTCTGCTCGATCCATGCGGTTCGCTGAGATTTCAATGTTAATGCTTCAGGAGCGAGGCGCTTAAGCTCAATCTCATACAGACAAGCCTCGATCGTCCTGCAATAATCAACTCAAGAACCGACGAGGTCTTAAGTGTGGAAATTCACGAGCGTCACCAGCATTGGATTGACTTTGTCAGCAAAATCCGTAGCAAAAGTAAGAACCTCGGCGTCAAGATCTTCGATAAATTAGCTTAACATTCGCCGGCTAGTCACCACACCCTTAGAAGATGGGCTTTTAGTGAAGGGCCCCGTGGGCATGGGAATGCGGGACACAAAAGGAGATAAAGCCGGTGTAATCGCTGGAAAATAAATTACAGTCAGATTTCAGCTTGAAAGACAAATAAAACACCTTAGGTATGGAATCTACCGTACCAGCTGCTGAAGGTGGTAAATAAAGGAGCTCCGGAGGCTTGGCTGTTCTTTCGTTCCCTCCTTTGAACTGTGATACTGGGGTCACTATAAGAAAGGCTTGTCAGCAAAAAGTTTACTCACGAAAAGTAGAAACGCTAAACAAAGAATATACTGACCACTGCTGGAAGAAGGAACGACTTCCGATTGGAAGGAAAAGTGCGGGTGTAGCACTTGGTACAAGTGGTCAAAAAGCTCTCCTGCATGGTTGCGAAAACATATGGTTAAGGCAAAGAAAATTGGTATCTACAATAAAGCAATTAAAGGAGAAACCTTTACCTTCCAAAACTCGGGGAGGCACAGAAGGAATTGTGACAGTCAAGGCAGTGGCCGGCAGTAATTCTTCGGCCAGTACAACTTGAGGGTTTATGGCGCCTATGCTCAAGACAAAGGAAGTATCATCAGAGACGCTTAACAGGATTAAAAAACTCAAAGATAATAACCCAAGGAATACATGACAAGTCAGAAACTGAAACCGTGCCCAAAGCGTCACCGGCTGTGACGGCTTCTTCGGTTTCCATTGGGAAAGCAGATTCAACGCTCACAGCTTCATCCCCTGATTCGACAAAGGCTGTCGTAACGCTTGCGTCACCTGCCGATATCAAAGATCCATAGGGGAAAGAGCGGTAGTTGGAACGGTCCCAGAGTCCAGAGAAAGATTGGACGCTTCATTCTCTTTAGTTGCCGGCGCTTCACCTGTCACGCCGTCATCCAAATTTGGTCATGTAAATAAAAACGCGTATGTTAAATAAATAGACAAGAAGGTAGGAGCTATTATTAAGGACCGTGCGTTGTTCTACCTTGAAGTAGTCGTTCACTCTCTTCACGAGCTATACACGCAACCTGTCTATGGGTACTAGACGAGGCAGAAGGAACGTCCACCAAAGAAATGTCAGCAGGTGGAACATTGCTTGAGCATGCACCCACGGCCAAGACAGCGTCGCGTTCCCTCGCCGAATGCTTTCTACGCTTGCTCTTAGCCTGAGCCATGAGAACCGATCTCCTTAAAACTTTCGAAAAGGGGACGCCGTCGTCCAAACCGAGCTCTGCTTCCAGAGCCGCTATGGCGTCCATCATCAGCTGCTTCAGCAACGCCTCCTGTGGTGGCTTCGAGATAGCCTCGGTCGTAATCGGTGGCTTTAGAAGCTTTTCAGCATCACCGCCTGGGATTGAAATTACACTTGGAACAACCTGGGTTTTGGTAGTCCCTGCAGCAAGATGAAGAGAAAAGTCGGACCATGAATAGAAGGAACTAAAAGAGCAAAGGTTTAGTGAACTGAATTATACCAAGACCCAACGTGGCGTGAAGCCTTTCTTCCTCCTCAAACGTCTTGATGGAAGCCGCAAGAGCCTCTTCGGCAGAAATACCTGTTAAAGAAGAGAGCTTTAATAAAGTATAATAAGGGGGAGAAGGGATAGATGCAGAAGAATGTAAATGAAGTATATCTGACTTCGCAATAGAGACCAACGCTGCTTCCTCGCAAGCCAGTCGCTCAGAAGCTGCGAGAGTAGCCTAAAGATCAGTATCAGTTGCAGGCGTGTCAAACAAACCCTCATTGGTGCTATATTCGCACAAGCCCTCACTGTAGGGAGCATGGGGCTCCTGGCCGAATACGACATCAGTAGAGAATAGAGATTTCTTTTTATTCTGCGAGCGGACACCAACAGCTGACGATAAAAGCTTTCGCTTGACAGGCCTTTTCGGACGGCGGGTCCCGATCTCCGAACCAATGCTCAATTTCGGGGACGGTATGGCCGCCGCAGTCGCAGGAGCATCCGGCTGAAGCTTCTCAGGGAATGCTCGTGGGACTATAGCCGTAGTGATTTCTCTTACAGAGGGGTGAACTGTTGTTCGTTGCTTCAAAAGGACCGCTCGATTACCGGATGGGATGACATCCTTGTGATTGAGTAACAGCCGCCTCTCCACCCTAATAACAGCACCCGTCGCATGCCGGTACCACGCCACGTGAGCATTAAAAGATTTTGGAACATAGCTCGGCTCACTGACAAGGAAATGGGACCCCGTATTTAATCGCATAAAATGATGCAGCGTGCTGCGAATATCCTCCTGCGTAGCAGCCGGCTTGATTAAGAACGCATTGAGAGGAACACCTTCATTATAACCCAGTTTTTGAGCGAAGCGGTGCGGGTTGTACCTTATGAACAGCACCGAGGCGTTCTGTCTAAACACTAGGAAGCCCGGCCTGATAGAGTACAGGTGCATAACTTCCCAGGCCCTCAATGCAGAAGCCCCATCCTTAAAAGTATCGCGCAACGGTTGGACCACTTTGGTGGATTCTTTGCCGATAGTCAAGACTTTATCGACAAAGGCCATACTGTCCCCAACTATGCGTGGTCGAAGGAGCAATCGCCGAGTCTCTCGCTGGGACGGGTTTGGAGCGGAAGCGTCAACTAGGTATATGACCCGGGGAAGTTGTAGCTTTCATAGATTCAAGGACGTTTATGAATGCCAAAGGAACCCAGCACGTGCATTTCAATCCATGATGTGAAGTAATGCAATGGAAGATACAAGGGCTTTACCCCCGGCTGAGTAGTGTCAGCTGCTAAACTCAGGCTATGGTATAGATGAGCTAACCTCGCGATCCCAACGGCCACGTGCGTCCCTGCGACAATGCGATGAGCCGGATAAAAAACAGATGGTCTTATGTAGCGGGGGTGCGTCGGAAGCGCTAACCAACTCAGCCGCAGGCCAATGAACCCCAAAAAGAACGACTCTTCGTCAACACCTCCGCAAAGGGGAAAACTGGAGTGTCCGGAATAAAGAAATTCTTTAGATCCGCTTCCGCCGTAGGCAATTTATCTAAACCAAACCCGAATGGGTCGTCGAGTTTAGCGAATTTTTCGGCCTGCATAGACAAAACTTCCAGACAAAGAAAGAGGGGGATAAAATCAGCGAAGCTAACCCCATGCCCGCCAGACTCCAGGAATAAATTCTCGTATATGTTCAACACCTTGGTCAAGCAGGGGAACCGATGTTGAACGGTTTTCTCCGGGATAAGGCCCATTACCACTGACTTAGTGGCAAAGATGTACTCATCGGGGGGAGGTATCTCCTCATAGTGCTCCCCTCTGACAGGTAAGCCGGAGATCTCCGCGAACTCTTCCAATGAAATCAAAACTTCCCGATTTGATAAGAGAATGGTATGGGTCGGGATGTTCCATTGTTCCAAAAAAGACTTGATCCACCATACATGGGGAGCGTGGTAATGAAAGAGAGATGCGTAGATTGCGGGGTACAACCCGGTCTTTAATAGCAGCGACTTCTTGGCCGACAGGATATACCGGGCCCACTGTAGATAGCCGGCCGAATGACGGGGCGTTAATCCTATCATATAAACTTGCCTCCAAGGGCGCGACTCTCTTTGGCATATGCGTCCCCCCAAAATTTCCAAGGCCATCGGTGGCTGTACGGGTATCGACTCCATGGAAGGTTGAAGATGGCCTTTCAAGGTCCAGTTAACCTCTTCTACGGCATAAGTCACTTGAGGCGGATCAGTTATAATGAATCGCTGGGATTGGCTCCGAAGGCGCTGCACAAGAAAAACTGCGTCGACCCAGGATAATCTGACTATACCATGACCCCCCACAGATGAAGAGATTTTTGCTATGGGTCGTGATCCTTAATAAGCGCGAAGACTTCCCGATCTACAGGCGTGTCAATGAAAGCGCTTTTCGAACGTATGAAGGGAAAAGAAGAGTCAGAAGCCATAGTACCTGCACAAAAAGGGAGGGGTCAGCTATCGACACAATCATTAAGGCCTTAACATATATTGTCACTTAAAATTATGCTGCACCACAGTTAAAAAAAAAGGGGACAGGGGCCCCACAAAATCAAGATGACGCCCCAGCAATGATAGGGCCGTCACTCATTAAAAATAGAATCCAAAAGGAAACATCATTGGACTCGGGTATTAAACTCCCCCGAGAACTGTGTTCTGCAAACAGATTTCAAATCTGTTAAGAAAATTAGAGAGGGAATAAATTCCCAAAAAATTTCTGAGCCATGCTCTGTAGAACAATGGGATAACATCCCAGAACTATCAAAAGAAAAGCTTTCTAATAGGGCAAAACCCTAAAAGATTTTTAAGATCTACGATCTACTCAAGAAAAACAAAAGTTTCCTTTTTTTGAGATCTCTAAGAGATCGTTACAAGAGAAGAGCAAAGGTCTGTTAATGGGTTAAAACCCTAAAACATGAAGAGATTCCGTCAAGAGTTTGGTCATAATTCTTACCAAATTTTGACAGAATATTGACTCTAAAAGATTTTCCTTGGACAGAGATCTGAGCTCTGGAAAGAGAATTAAATTCTTAGAGAAAGAAGAAGGTTAGGGTAGATGAACAGCAGTCATCTTAAGGGACAAAGACCCTGCTTATAGGCACAAGAAGATGATCAACTTCCAAGAAGATCAAACAGTAGAAAAAGTGCCACCGCTGCACTCACGTGTGAGCCAAGTGAGCGCAACGGTAGGGGGACATTTGTTTCCCCCAATAAAAGAGCAAAGCTCTGTTCAAAACTCAAGAGGCAGTGCCTCACGTGCCTTCCACGAGGGCGCCAGCACCAGAGTTAAGAAAAACTCTTATATTGGCGTCGCACGTGCTCCTCACGTGGGTGCCGATGTGTAAAGCATATAAAGGAATTAAAACCTTAATTAGCGCCCACGTGTACAACACATGAGCGCCGGCGCTCAGGTAGAATTAAATTCTACTCTCTGTTAAACAGAGCCGTTGGATCAAAGATCCAACGGAGATGATAAATCATCAAGACTCAGAATTGAAATTCTGTTAACAAGAAATATTCCTCAAATCTTTCTAGAACAAGAAATATACCTTCGGTGGAATCGTAGAATAAAATTCTATGCCCTCTGTAAAACAGAGGACCGTTGGATTAAAATCCAATGGTGATTAAAAAATCAATCACCGTTTTGCAGAATAAATTCTATGCAAGGAAAAATATTTCCCCAATCTTGTTATGTAAAATAGAGGCCCTTGGATCAAAAATCCAATGGTGGGTAAATATCTCCAAATCAATTAGGATCTCTTAATGAGAGATTTCTTCAACTAATTAACAAACACGCCTCTACTATATAAAGGACCCAAGACTTTAAGTCTTAAGAAGAGAACCCCCCCATAAGCTTAAAAAAAAGCTTCGAAAGAACAGAGAATTAAATTCTCAAGGAAGAAGAACTCTCTTCTTGAAAATTTTAGGTAAATAAAAGTATATAAAGATCCTGTGGATCATTCAAAAGAGAGAGAGAGAGAGAGCTCAGGAGTGCTTAGCACTCAGTAGGTGGCGCTCAGCGCCCAACGCCCCATGTGCCTCTCACGTGGGCGCTACAAAAGAACTCAGGAGTGCTTAGCACTCAGTGGGCGGCGTTCACTGCCAAGCGCCCCATGTGCCCCTCACATGGGCGCTACAGGAGTGCCTAGCACTCATTGAGCGGCGCTCAGCATCCAGTGCCTCACGTGACCCTCATGTGGGCACCCAGAATAAATTTCTTGGCATCCACTAGGCAGCGCCTAGGTCCTCATGTGCTTGACACGTGGGTGCCATAAAGAGTGCTTATCACTCCATATAAAGATAAAAGGGGTAAGGTGTTTAACACTTATTGGGCAATCCCCATGACTAAAACCCCTCATGATTATATGTGAGTGTCAGAACTCACATAAGTGCTCAGCACTCTTTTCAAATAAAAAGAAAACCGAGTGGACCAAGCCCAAATTGGTTAGGTACCTTGAGAGTGGAAACTCCCTAATTCAGATCAACCGAGCCCATGTGCTCACTACTTCCCAAACTGATCTTAGTCCTAAATGCGACTATCGATCTTCCAACTGATGATATCCCAAAACGATATTCGTTCCACATTCCCCTGAGGAAATCTTAGTCTCAAAATACGACTAATGATTCATGGGTTTACCATTAATCCTTTTTCTTACAAATACGGGAATTGGTTCAAGGGTACATATCTCCACACCCCTGATCCACGTCGTTGTAATTCCTCAACGTCTTCAGAGAGATGGTGGGTCCTAACAACCAACGTCTTTTAGGTGCACTTCTAAATTACTGTGCACACCTCAAATCAAACCGCCCCCAAACTGGATGTATACCATATCATCGTTGCTCATCCTGTAACGTAACAAATACAGTGCACGCAAGATGAACAATGGACCGAGATGTCCCTAAACTAATAACGGATCGAGACGTCCTTAAACCAAAATCTCACCTCTAAAATGGTGATCAACGGACCGTAATTTCCTTAAATTAAACTCTCACCTCCAAAATGGTGATCAATGATCCGAGATGTCCTTAAACTAAAAACTTCACCTCAAAATGGTGATCAACGGACCAAGATGTCCTCAAACTAGAACTTCGCCTCCAAAATGGCGATAACGGACCGAGATGTCCTTAAACTAAAATCTCACCTCCAAAATGGTGATCAACGGACCGTAATGTCCTTAAACTAAAACTTCACCTCAAAATGGTAATCAACAGACCGAGATGTCCTCAAACTAGAGCTTCACCTCAAAAATGGCGACAATGGACCGAAATGTCCTTAAACTAAGACAACATAGCCCAAATGCTCCCTTATTGGATCTGAAACAAAAATGATCCTAAAACCTTGTCAAGTAGATCTTAGTCTCAAATTGGACTAACGTATCTTTAACAAAAGACCATCCGAGCTCTAACTGCTCACATACATTTAAGTTGATCTTAATCTCAAACCAGATTAACGATCCTTAAATCAAATCAAGCCCAAATATACAATATAAGGATTTGGACTAATCCGCGCCCTACGGGCGACAACATAAATTGGTCTCCGTATACAATCCACAGGCAACCAAAACAAAAAAACACACACGACACGAAGTGAACTTCCGGAGCAGGAGAAAGTGGTTATCGCGATGCGGTAACGTAATTAGCTGCAGGGGCTTGCACCTGTAAGGAAGAGCGTCCCCACAATGAAAAAACCCTCGCAAATGAGGGGGAATCTGACGAAATCTGCTACATCGGCCGCGTCCGTCCAAATCTCTAATATACGTTGCCATAAATCAACTTAGCATGTTCAGAGAGGTTGACGGATAAATACAAATAGCATCTGCCCCCAATATTCAGGCCAGACATCCTAACGTCCCGGTCGCGTCTTTCGGCGGTGAACATCTTCCAAGACTGATTTGTAAAGGGCTCGCATGACTTCTATACCCTACACTTCAGCGGTAGGCTCTATAATATATGCGATGTTGTATACCAAACCAGATGTTGCTTACGCACTAAGCGTGGTAAGCCAGTATCGGTCGAACCCATGAGAGAAGCACTGGATAGCAGTAAAGAACATTCTTAAGTACTTGAGAAGGACTAAGGAGATGTTCTTGGTGTATGGCGGAAAAGAACTCCAGATCGAGGCTTTTGCTGACTCTATTTTCCAGATTGACAAGGATGACTCCAAGTCCATATTGGGTTATATCTTTACCCTCAATGGAGGGGCGGTCTGTTGGAAGAGCTCCAAGCAAGACACCGTTGCTGACTCGACGATGGAAGCGAAGTATATCGCTGCTTTGAAATGCCACGAAAGAAGCAGTCTGGATAAGGAAGTCCTAACAGAACTTCAGGTGGTTCCGTCCATTGTAGGTCCAATACTTCTGTATTGTGACAATAATGGCGCTATAGCTTTGGCAAAGAAACCCAGGTCCCATCAGAAGTCCAGACATATCTTGAGGCTGTACCACCTGATCAGGGAGATCATTGATTGCCTGGAGATCGAGGTGAGGAGTAGATACGGAGAACAACATTGCCTATCTACTCACCAAGGCCATCCCTCAGACACAGTTCAAGAGGCTACTCGAGATGATAGGTCTGCGATATGCCAATACATGGCCTTAGTGCAAGTTGGAGATTGTTAGTGATATATGCCCTAGAGGCCATTATTGTATCATACTGGTTTGTATATTACTTAATGGAAGCTTGGGGTATTCATAATTATATTAACAGTCTTGCTCAAAATAGTAGTATGCTACCTAGTTTGTTTCTACCTCAATATATGCATGTTTTTTCTTTTAGCATATCGCATATACATATTGGTAGGGCCCTTATGATCTTTTGCTTGATTTCCTGCGTTGTGATGACAGTCACACTAGTGGGGGCTGGGTAGTCTATAAGCACATCCTATACAGGTCCCCAGTCATAGGATTATCGAGACGGGGTATCGATACTCCAGAGTAGACTAGTGTATATGCTTCTCATCCTAGCAGGGGAGATGGTCTGTCCCACAGCCATTAGTACGTCGTACTGGAGATAGTATGAAAGTGCTCATTAGGTTATGAGTACACTGGACAGGACTCGTTGGGAGCTGCTAGTGGATATTATACCTATCATCGGGTAACAGTTCCCAAGTGATATAAGTACAGCTTAGTCCCTCGACTTGACACTGCTACTTCGCCTCAGGTGTGTTCCCACTGTTCTTAGATTACCACCCTACCACGGCTCAAAGGAGTCGTGGAAACAGGTAGTAGTTGGGTGCAGTCCCGAAGCACTTGGAGGTAGTGGCAGTTAGATAGGATTCGTCTCTCTCGTTATTGGGGGTTGATATCGCGCTGTGTTCGGAAAGCCATTACATAAAGTCCCTGGCCAGGGCATGCGAGATTTACTGGTAGGTACTCCAGTAGTTTCTCAGGGTTTTTTGGGCTACACTACGGACGACTTATTGTGCTATTAGGGATCTGATGACTACCGCCCCACTAGGCCCGATATGCGATACTTTTAGAAGAACAGACTAGACTGTACAGAGATTGTCACAGATAGGCTCTGTAAGAGTTCGGATGAGTTTTCTCATCGGCCTTCTTATCGACAAATACCTGGGTAGCCGTTATGTGCAGCTATTACTGCTGATGGCTTATGGTTAAACCCACTGCCAGCGTAGTGTCGAGTCTTTAGAGTCCCACACAGAGGGTTTCCCCTCATCGGGCAAAAGATGTAGAGGTCATATGGTTTTACGATAGGGTTCGATCACGTACGTGTACTTGTTCACGGATGATGATTCAGAAAGATAATACTAGTATTTTTCGGAATACGGATACATGTATGTATGTACGGATGAGGGGCATTTTCGTAATTTTTCAAAGATGCTTCTAGAAGAAGACACCTCATATTATATATTAAACATTTTAGGTTAATGTTTAATGCATTAAGAGGTAGAGGAAATGAGGTGGAAGTCTGCATAATTTGGAGAATGGCTCTTGGTGACACATGGAGGGTTTTCAAGCCATGACTCACTAAGGTGAAATATGAACCATACTTGATTTTTTTATTAGGTTTATTCTATTGAGAATTAAGGTTGGTTCAGATTTGCACAAGAGAGTTCACTCCACATTTTTCATGCTAACTTCTTACTAGCTTTTCCTCAAGCACTTCTTCTTCTACCTCTAGCCTTTCTTGTCTCATGTGTTGAGAAACATAAGGCTATTAGAGACATACCAATCCATCTATATTCTCTACATCATCTAGGTCATCTAGTGTAGTGAACTAGGTGCCCTAGTTTCTTCAGATTTGAGGTAGGAGCCCGGACTATAGACTTTCGGATGGATCGTCTTCGACTCGAGGAGGCCGACGAGAAAGCGCCAATCCATTGCGATCCTTGGAGCTTGTGACGAGGAGGAGGACAGTGACAAGAAGACCTGAAGGACTTGAAATCATGATGTATAACATTCTATCCATGTTATTTACCTCATAGTAGTTTGCTAGTTAGGGTTTAGTATCGATCCTGGAGTTCGAGTCGGTGTTACGAGCTTTGAAAAATCATTTTTTACATATTCCGCCTCCCCGCAAACTCGTGGGGTACGTAACATTGACTTACAGTGGTATCAGAGCCTACTAAACCTTTATTAGCTTGTTAGCAAGTGTTAGAAGTTCGATCATCGGAAAATCCCGAAAACATAACTCCAAAAATCTAACTTTCTGTTGATTTTTAAAACTGTTTAAAAAAAATATTTCAGAGGTATGAAAATTACATGCAGGGTATTATTTGAACTCCCAAGAAAAATGAGTCAGTGAATCGCTAAGATGGCCACGAAAGCGCGGCGGAACGGTGAGTTTAGCCGCGGATCCGCGGCCGAGTCGAGGCCGATTCGACTCGTTCTTCCTCTGTTTGTTCTAGTTATTGGTGTATTGTTCTCTAGTATATTTGGTTTCTACCCATTTTTTCTATGTGCTTGTTTGCACTTGGGGTAGATACGGAAAATATTTTTTGATCAAAATTCTAAATGTTCTTAGCTAACCGGATCTTCTGTGTTGCTATATGTGTTTTTAAATTTCAGCTAATTTCTATATGTCGGTTAGTTTGAGGTTGTATATATCTGTTAGTTTGTGTATATGAAATTTATTGGATCGTCGATAATGAATAGCCGGGAATATGAGAAGAGAGTTTCTTTCATTCGATGTAAAATTGTAAAGTGATGTAATATTATTTTACGGGACACATCCAGGTTGAGGTTGTAGCCACCGTTGTATTATTTCTTTTACTGTTTTCTGCTCCTAGGATAGACCCAAGATGGGGTGCACAAACTACCGGGTTCTTTGAAGTGCCGAGTGGCCTACTCACTTTGATCAGGAAGGTTGCTTCATTTCGGGAATTTGGCGGGTAGTTTGCCGCACCCGTAGAGGTCTGGGATGGGGTTTGGCTATTCATCACGACCGTGGAATCCGTCTTTCGTTACAAGATTAACGAAACACGGAATTCCTGGTATATCTAATATGTTCATCTGTGATTTGGAATGCCTATTCTTGCGTGAGATGAATGGTTATTATATATATGCTATATAGTAGACGTTGCTTATGTTTTGCATCCGCATTAGTCCAACCCCCGCTCTGGCGTTAAGTAACCTAACGGTGTTAGACGGGTCCCAGTCCTGAATGCAGATGGCATAACCGGATGTGTTATTTTTGTTTCTCTCTGTAATGATAGGTGTAAATGATGGGACTGCATTAGATTAATGTAAAGCAAACAAACCAAAACTGAATCGTTGGAACACTTTTAAAACCACTCGGTTTTTCTAAAACAGAAACTTTTAAATGTGAAGCTTCAACTACTCCTTTAAAAGCTATCATGTTCCTTCGATTATATGAAGTTCACTACATTCACGGTTTCGCCAAAACCATTCGTAGCCCTCCGTCATTTCATTTGAATATTCAGTAGTATTCAAGCTATGTTTGTTGACCTTCGCCAAGGCATTGTGATTGGTAGCTGCTGGGTGTTCATATGTAGCATAGATAGATGCGTTAGTTTGGGACAGTCATATTACTTTGTTGGCCTTCGTCAAGGGTATGTACGTATGGGTTCAAATTAACCTGGACATTGACGGGTAGAACTTGACATGTAACTTATGATTTGTTGGCTTTCATCAAGGTCATAAGAGCACGGGGCAAAAATCCACATCGAGAGTTTCTAAGAAAACTGAAACTTGCTAGTGCTGCATACCATTTGGAGCATGATAATGTGGGTAGGATTGCTTCAGGATTATCACACAATGATATTTGGATCCTGATCCCACCGACAGTATCTGCTACTCCTCGGGAGATTTTTTCACTAAAACAATCAATGCTATAAACCAAGTAGGTGACTAGAACGGTGTTAGCGGGGCTACGCCTCCAGGGAAAAGAGCTTATGTAATTAAGGAACTTCGCGAAAGCGTTGGAAAACCTCTCTCGAAGTACCAACAACAGCCTGGCTGAAAGGTTAAGCAACTATTGTAGGGTAAGATTAAATTCTGACCAATTCTTCTTTTATGGTTTGAAGAGGGATTCGAGAAACAGTGGGAGCCATCCTGTTTAGATAAACTAAAAACCAATCTAAACTTGCAAGAACGTCATGCTAAGTGTTTCTTCTCTCTCTCTCCTAATTGCAGCATCCAGGTGACTAGACATAGGTTATAGCTAGATAATAAATTGACTGGACCAGACTATATTAACTGGCAAAGGTTTGTCCAGATATCCATTGCCTATGACAAACTGGACCACCTCATTACTACTCAAGCCTCTTCCGTCCCAGGTCCAGTTTCCACCGTCGTGGATGGTGATATCCGTAAGACAAGGGGAAAAAGACTGTGTGAATGCCAAGTGCCTCGTGTTGGCCTCAATAGATGGTGTAAAGCAGAGGCGGCACAAGAAAATGGACTTAGCTTCCATCTTCCTCCATAACAAAGATTTATATGGAGAGCAGTCTCGTATCGCAAGATATGAGACCTCGAAGGAATTGCTTTAAGCGAGGTTGGCTGTCGGTTCATCTGTAGGGTACGAAGTCCCTATGATGACTAGCTATATTGATGAGCTCACGGACCTGGAGACCACGTTGGAGAACGAGTCGAGTATTGATTTGGTTCTACAGTCCCTACCTTCTACTTACACCCAGGGGAAGAAAGTTATACTTCCAGTTGAGGGCACCCTGAAGGAAACCAGGGAGACACCCTCTCTGCTTATTGGGGAATCTTCCACTTCTGGATCCAAGGCGAAAGCTAAGGGTGAGAAGAAGAAGACCTCCACAAAGCTGATAGGCGATGTCAGTAAGGTAGAAGGAAATGGCATGGCAAAAGTTTCGCGGCTAACAGTAAGGAAGGTTGTTTGTTCCTATTTTCATGGGAAAGGGCATTGGCGGAAAGGATGCAGGGCTTGGAAAGCCAGAATCCAGGATCCGAAGCACGTTGAGGCTTCGACTTCGAGTGTGTTTGTGATTGAAAAATGTATGTCAATTAACTCTACTTCCTGGATACTAGATACCGGATCAGGATCTCATACCTGTAATTCTTTACAGGCTTTGAGAAACCGTAGAATTATCAGGGCAGGTGATATGACTCTCAGGGTTGCTAACGGAATGAGCATGGACGCTATATCCATAGGGGAATATCACCCAGGATTGATAAGTTGGCAGATATTGATTTTACGTAACTGTTTGTGTGTACCTAGTCTAGCTTATAATATCATATCTGTATCTTTACTTTCTAAGGAAAGATAAGATTTTACATTTGTAAGCGATGTGGTCCACATCCACCTAAATCAAAGTTTGATTGTGTCAGGTACACTAGATAACGGTATATACATATTAAATCAAGCTCAGGTTTTCAGTGTACAGAATACACTTAAAAGAAAGTCTATGGAATTAAATCAGGCTTTCTTATAGCATTGTAGACTGGGTCACATCAATGAAACACGATTAATGAAGTTACATAGAGAGATATTTAGATCCGTTCGAATATCAGTCTTATGCAACTTGTTAATCTTGTCTCATGGGAAAGATGACAAAGCCTCCGTTCACTGGACACGGAGTAAGAGCGAGCGAGCTCTTGGGACTCATACACAGCGACGTGTGTGGTCCAATGTCTACCCATGCACAAAGTGGTTATTCCTATTTCATTACTTTTATGGATGATTTCTCTAGGTATGGACATGTCTTCTAGTTGAAACATAAATCCGAGGCCTCTGAGAAATTCCGAGAATATAAGAATGAAGTGGAAAAACAAACAGGCAAAAGTATCAAGACACTGAGATCTGATCGAGGTGGTGAATACTTAAGTGCCGAGTTCCTGGATTACCTAAAAGAGAATGGAATTCTCTCTCAGCTTACTCCTCCATACACACCACAACACAACGGTGTATCGGAAAGGCGGAACAGAACCCTATTGGATATAGTTCGTTCCATGATGAGTAATGCTGAGTTGCCGCTATCTTTCTGGGGTTATGCACTAGAATCGGCTGCATATCATTTGAAGAAGGTTCCTACCAAAACTGTTCCTACCACACCATATCAGATGTGGAGTGGAAAGAAACCCTAACTTAAGTACCTTAAGACATGGAGATGTCCAGCTTTTCTAAAAAAAGCAGCATGCGGACAAACTCGAGGCACGCTTAGTACTGTGTAAGTTTGTGGGATACCCGAAGAACTCCAGGGGGTATCTTTTCTATTACGCAGAGGAACAAAAGGCCTTTGTTTCTCGTCATGCCCACTTCTTGGAAACTGAATTTTTAGAAAATCAGATAAGTTGGAGCGCAATAGAACTGGAAGAAATTCCAGAACCACAAGCTATTACTGAAAGCATGGTAGAACCAGAGGTTTCAGAAGAATCAGACATCCCCGCATCACTCCGCAGGAGTAGTAGGCTGTCTCATCCGCCCGAGAGATACTATGGTTTTCCAATAGACAGGGATAGAGAGGATTGCATCATTGATAATGATGAGCCGACTAGCTTCCAGCAAGCCATTCAGAGCGGAGACTCGGTAAAATGTCTAGATGCAATGCGGGCCGAGATGGAGTCCATGTACACCAACAAAGTATGGGCTTTGGACTTTGCTCTAGAAGGGGTAAAACCCGTAGGCTGCAAATGGATCTTTAAAAAGAAGATTGGTGTAGATGGATAGGTTGAAACCTATAAGGCTAGACTTGTTGCAAAAGGTTTTCATCAAAGACCTGGTTTAGACTATGATGAAACCTTTTTCTCCAGTGTCTATGTTCAAATCCATTCGGATCCTTCTTGCCATTGCTGACTTCCACGATTATGAGATTTGGCAGATGGACATAAAGACGACTTTTCTAAATGGATATTTGGAAGAGTGCGTCTATATGAATCAGCCAGAGGGTTTCAATCAGAGTGGGAGCAGCGGGAAAGTGTGCATGTTGCTTAAGTCCATTTATGGACTAAAGCAGGTATCGCGGTGTTGGAACATCTGTTTTGATGAGACGGTCAATGAATTCGACTTTATCGAAAATCCAGATGGACCATGCATATATAGTAAGATTGTAAAGAGAATGGTGGTATTCCTCGTCTTGTATGTCGATGACATTCTCTTGATAGGAAATGACATTCCTATGCAACAATCAGTCAAAGGATTCTTGTCACAGAGGTTCTCCATGAAAGACCTGGGTGATGCCTCCTATATTCTGGGGATCCAGATCTATCATGATAGATTAAAGAGGATGTTGGGATTTTCGCAGTCCAGGTACATCGACACCATACTGAAAAGATTTAGTATGGAAGATTTGAAGCGCGGTAATCTACCGGCTTGTCACGGAATCACCTTCTCCAAAGAGATGTCTCTTGTTTCCTCCAATAAAAGTGCAAAGCTCTCTTCAAAACTCAAGAGGCAGCGCCTCACATGCTTTCCACGAGGGCGCCAGCGCCAGAGTTAAAAACCTCTTATATTGGCGTCGCACGTGCTCCTCACGTGGGCGCCGATGTGCAAAGCACATAAAGGAATTAAAACCATAATTAGCGCCCACGTGCACAACACGTGATCGCTAGCGCCCAGGTATAATTAAATTCTACTCTCTGTTAAATAGAGCCGTTGGATAAAAGATCCAACAGAGATGATAAATCATCAAGACTCGGAATTGAAATTTTGTTAAGAGAAAATATTCCTCAAATCTTTCTAAAACAAGAAATATACCTTCGGTAGGATCGTAGAATAAAATTCTATGCCCTCTGTAAAACAGAGGATCGTTGAACTAAAATCCAATAGTGATTAAAAAAATCAATCACCGTTTTGCAGAATAAATTTTGTGCAAGGGAAAATATTTCGCTAATCTTGTTCTGTAAAACAGAGACTATTGGATCAAAGATCCAATGGTGGGTAAAAATCCCCAAATTAATTAGGATCTCTTAATGAGAGATTTCTTCAACTAATAAACAAACTCGCCTCTACTATATAAAGGACCCAAGAGTTCAAGTCTAAAGAAAAGGAACCCCCTATAAACTTAAAAAAAGAGAAAGCATCGAAAGAACAAAGAATTAAATTCTCGAGAAAGAAGAACTCTCTTCTTGGAAATTTTAGGTAAATAAAAGTAGATAAAGGTCTTGTGGATCATTCAAAAAGAGAGAGAGAGAGAGAGCTCAGGAGTACTTAGCACTCAGTGGGTGGCGCTCAGCGCCCAGCGCCCCACGTGCCTCTCCCGTGTGCGCTACAAAAGAACTCACGAGTGCTTAGCACTCAATGGGCAGCGCCCCACGTGCCCCTCATGTGGGCGCTATAAGAGTGCCTAGCACTCAGTGGGCGGTGCTCAGTGCCCAGTGCCTCATGTGACCCTCATGTGGGCGCGTGTTTAGCATCCACTAGGCAGCGCCTAGCTCCTCATGTGCTTCGGACGTGGACGCCATAAAGAGTGCTTAGCACTCCATATAAAGATAAAATGGGTTATGTTTTTAAAACTTATTGGGCAATCCCCATGACTAAAAGCCCACATGATTATATGTGAGCGTCAGAACTCACATAAGTGCTCAGCACTTTTTGCAAAAAAAAAAGTGGACTGAGCCCAAACAAGTGCTTAGCACTCTTTTTCAAATAAAAAGAAAACTGAGTGGATCAAGCCCAAGTTGGTTTGGTCCCTTGAGAGTGGAAACTCCCTAATTCAGATCAACCGAGCCTATGTGCTTACTACTTCCCAAACCGATCTTAGTCCCAAATGCGACTATCGATCTTCCAATTAATGATATCCCAAAACAATATTCGTCCCACATTCCCCTGAGGAAATCTTAGTCTCAAAATACGACTAAGGATTCCTGGGTTTACCATTAATCCTTTTTCCTTCAAATACGGGAATTGGTTCAAGGGTGCATCTTTCCACACCTCTGATCCACGTCATTGTAATTCCTCAACGTCTTCAAAGAGGTGGCGGGTCCTAATAACCAACGGCTTTTTGGTGCACTTCCAAACTGATGTGCACACCTCAAATCAGACCGTCTCCAAACTGGATGCATCCCATATCATCGTTGCTCATCCCGTCACGTAATAAATACACATGCACACAAATTGAACAATGGACCGAGATGTCCCTAAACTAATAACGGACCGAGACGTCCTTAAACCAAAATCTTACCTCCAAAATGGTGATCAACGGACCATAACATTCTTAAACAAAAACTCTCAACTCCAAAATGGTGATCAACGTTCCGAGACGTTCTTAAACTAAAAACTTCACCTCAAAATAGTGATCAACGGACCGAGATGTCCTCAAACTAGAACTTCGCCTCCAAAATGGCGATAACGGACCGAGACGTCCTTAAACTAAAATCTCACCTCTAAAATGGTGATCAACGAACCGTAACGTCCTTAAACTAAAGCTTCACATCAAAATGGTGATCAACATACTGAGATGTCCTCAAACTAGAGCTTCGCCTAAAAAATGGAGACAATGGATCGAAATGTCTTTAAACTAAGACAACAGAGCCCAAATGCTCTCTTTTTGGATCTGAAACAAAAATGATCCTAAAACCTTGTTAAGTAGATTTAAGTTGATCTTAATCTCAAACCAGATTAACGATCTTTAAATCAAACCAAGCCCAAATCTAAAATATATGGATTTGGACTAATCCGCGCCCTACGGGCGACAACATAAATTAGTCTCCGTATAAAATCAACGGGCAACCAAAACAAACAAAAACACACATGACACGAAGTGAACTTCCGGAGCTGGAGAGAGTGGTTATCGCGATGCGGTAACGTAATTAACTGCAGAGGCTTGTGCCTAAAGGGAAGAGCGTCCCCACAATCAAAAACACCTCGCAAACGAGGGGGAATCTGACAAAGTCTGCTACAATGACCGCGTCTGTCCAAACCTCCGATATACGGTGCCATAAATCAACTTGGCATCTTCGGGGAGGTAGACAGATAAATCCAAATAGTATCTTCCCCCAAAATTCAGGCCAGGCGTCCCAACATCCCGGACTCGTCTTTCGGCGGTGAACAGATTCTGGCACTCCAGGTGGGACATTTTCCTCTTTCCACTTGACACTTCGTGCGTCGTGTTTCGCGAACAAAAATCACGGTTTTCTATGGTTGCCCTTGGATTCGAGGTACTAAGATTTGGTATCTTGTTCCTGTATAGAAAGAAGATGTGAACATCAGTGGTTTCAAGCTGCACAAACTGCAACAGCAACTCCCGCTCCGCCCCAACTTGAGGAGTGACTTACGGGCCCAATGCGCCTTCCATCTTTTCAATGCCGGTGCGGCAGGTGACTCAGGCCACCACTGGATTGTTCCTCGGGACCATGTTCCTGCTAACAAGCTTCAGCGCACCAGTGCCACTACAGGAAGCTCCCACAAAGTCGGTATTCGATCGACTTGCAACCACCAAGGCCCCTCTCAACGGGTCTTCCAAGTTTGCCACCTCAGTCTTCAACAGACTGAGCCAAAGCTCAAGCAGGCCCGCAAAGAGACTCGCAATACTTGAAGGTATTATCCCGAAACGGATATCCATTCCAGCTCCGGCAGGTGAAGTCGTCAAAGGGGATTCTCCTACTAAAGGACCGGTCTTCGCAAGATTGGCCGTTTCAACTCTTGCTGTGGGTGAAGTCGTCAAAGGTTCTTCCCCTACCAAAGGTGCTCTAATGTTGGAAGTTGACGCTGCTGTTCCAACTGGGAACAGCTTTGATCTGCTTAGGAGGGTGCGGAAGAACTCTCCGACCGCAGTGCTGAAGAAATCTCCACTTCCTACTAAAAACATGACGTGGGAAAAGCCAGAACAGCTGTCCTCCCAGATCCACAGAGTCTGGCGGAAAGTCCAAGATTCTGTGATCAATAAGAACTACTCTCATCAACCGGAGAAAATGAAGGTTCGACAAGAGAAAAATCATCCCTCCAGCATACGGCGAGGGACTTCTTTCACACAAGCGCCTGCTACAATGGCTCCTTCAACTTCGACCTTACACAAAAAGAGAAGGCCGGAGAATCTCCCACCACCGGCGGCAAATTCCAAAGGCGCTGAAACGAATCGCTCCAAATCTGAGGGCATGATCATGCACACTGTTTACATGGCTTCCGGAAAAGAGGAGAGCCATGCTTCCATGAGTCATCGTCCGCAAACTCGGTCGTTAACAAAAGATCAGGAGCAACAACAAAAGCTCCAGACGATCGACGAAAATGGCAACACTCACAGGGCAGAAAGAAAGCCCAGAAGCAGCGTTGAACAGTGCCAGGAGAAGGAGACCGATACGAAGTTCCTGTGAAGGGTACTAGAAAGAAAGGAAAAGAAGGCCGCGGAACAGGCTGCTAAAATAAAACAGATAGCGCTCCTATTCCAAGACATGGTTGGAATGTGATCCAGCCAGAACCTCCAGCTAAAGACCCGCCGATAATTATCGAGGATGACAGAGGGGAAACATCAAACCCTCTTCCAGCTTTATCGACAGCCAGGGAGGAAACGATCTCCAAAGATGCCATTGATGATTACATAGCTCAATAAATACGAGCTCATCAGGCAAGTGAAGCGGCTGGCCAAGTCATCAGAACAGGGCGACCGTAACTAGGCTGGTACGATCAAATAAACTACCCACCGGGATATACGATCCCCAAATTCCATGTGTACAAAGGTACAGCCTACCCGCATCAGCACGTCATTCAGTTCAGAGTTTTATGCGGCAATACTGGAGGTGACGACAAATTGCTGTTTCGCCAGTTCGTTGGCAGCCTGTCAGAAATAACTTTTGAATAGTACTTGGAGCTCCCAAACGATTCCATCAAGAAATTCACAGAAATGGAACTGCTATTCACACAGTGGTTCGCCAGCGCAAGCGAGTGCACCCTGATCATGGTATTAATCAATGCCAGGGTGAAGCCAGGAGAGATCTGGGTTCAATACGCGATCTGGTGGCGGAACCTATAGTCAAAATGCGAACAACACATCGAAGAAGCTCCTGCCGTGGGCATATTCATAGGGAATCTGGATCCTCAGATGACTGTGTCCCAGTTCATGACGTTCTTTAAACCAACCACCTTCCAGGCATTGATCGACAAGTTGGCCTAAATGGACTAGACGGGCCACGGACCTTCCTCTTCAAAAATAGACCCTCAGAATGCAAAGGGTAAAGGGAAAGCAGACTTCGTTGCCAACACTCAACAATAACCGAGTGACCCGAAACCGGTTGCTCGCCAAAACAACGCGCTCCCGCGCCAATCCCTGGAAGAGAAGTTAGGGCGTGCTTACTTATTCCCCCATGATAAAATGAGGAGATTGTTTGAATTGGCAATGCGCAACAAACTAATCACTCTGCCGGACCCAAAACGTCCACCGCAGCCTGGTGACGTCAAAAACCCCAACTATTGCTCCTATCACAGAATGGCGAGCCATCCAACTGAAGATTGCTACGTCTTAAAAAATTGGATCGAGGACTAGTATCAACAGGGGAAATTTGCGCTTTCTGAGAGCTGGAGGGTGAACCCACCATAGAGGCACGCTCCTAAAAAGGTGGTTATGCCGGGGGCATCATGTTCATTTGTGGAAGAAGCACCGTGGGAAGTTGTCCTTTCAGCTAAAACCAAAAGAATGCTAAGGATTTTCAAGTATGTACGGCGATCAGGTGGAAAAGCCCGCTGGAGCCCGAGATCATTGAGGGGATGCTGAAACCGCATCCCACACTGAAAACTGCTAATGATGGGAAAAACACCCAGGTCAAGCCTTCAAAGTCTTCGAAAGGAAATAAGAAGACCAAGAAGCCCGTGCAACCTGACGACAAGCGCACGGACCTCCAAAAGTACATCGACGCGCTGGAGGAGTACAATCAGAAGGCGCAGACCCCGGTCACCCTCAAAGAGTTTCTCAACCATATACTTGAGAACGGAGATAGTGACGATGATGAGGAAAATGGCTCGTTGGAAGAAATCAAAGATTATGTAGCAAGTTGCCACATGGTTTTTCATTCGTCGTCATATAACGAAGAAACACCCTCGGTGTTAAAAAAACAATGCAGAGGAACTGGGGGCAGGACCGGTGCCGAAATCCCCGGAGCTGCCAGAAGACCCAATAGACAGGCTGCTAAATGAAGTTTTTCAAAAGAGCGGAGCTGATTGAGAGCGTGAAACGGCCATATAAGAAAAGGCCAAGCGTAGGCGTCAGGATGAATAAGACACGGCGAGGAAGAGTCATGAACTACTCCAACCAGACCGAAGCACACCTACGGCAAACAAAAGCAAGTCTAAGATGGAGAAGCGGTTCACCAAAGTCCTGTCAATAGGAATGAAGCTGACATCTCTCAAGGGAAGTATTCCTGGTGCCACTTGCCTCAACGAAGAGATTTCACATCCGAACTACTGCCTATATCATCGGAGGGTCACCCATCCCACCGAAGAATACAATGCCTTCAAGAAATGGTGGCAAGGATACGTTGCTCACCGACAACACTTCAAGCGGATGAAGCGTAAGGCTCGTCACCAACAAAGAAGCGCGACAGATGAGCGTGAAAGGATAGCTAGCAACTGTCATATCATTGGTACCAGTTTGATAAAAGGAAAATCTCAAATTCTTATGTTCGGAAGCGATTCTGAGAAAGAAATAACCGTCGGCCCTATCTTCAAAGAATCCACCTCCGGAAAAGAAGAGGAGGAGAAGACCTGCGAGAACATTTAGCTGCATAATCGCACGCTTCCTGAGAAGAACCTCAGGTCTACAAACAAAGGGTTGAGCAAAAAAGACAAGGAAAATGTCCCTGAGGAAATTGCCCTCGATGATAGAGTCGTCAAAGAGCTCGCAGCTAAGGACCCGCCCAAGAAAAACAAAATGGATTACAATGTCATGGCACATCTGAGGAAGATACCCTCACAACTGAGCATGTTGGATGCTCTCCTCCTGTCTAAAAAAGTAAGAGATTCTCTAATCAGGGAATTACAAGTGCCCGATCAGTTCCATGCTTTCTTTTTAGAAGAAAAGATGAAGGGCGGGCTGGCAGAGGTTCATGCAGCTGACATCACATTTGGCGATGAAGAACTTCTCCTCGGAATGTGCGAGCACAACCGTCCTCTATATGTCACCGAGTACTGCCACAACATCAAGATAGGGAAGATCCTGGTTGACAACGGGCCCTCCGTCAACCTTCTTAACGTAAAGGTGCTGAAGGAGATCTGCATGAACGTTCAGCACCTGGCTCGGGAAAAAATTACCATATTCGGGTTCGACTCGCAGTCATCACGGACGCTTGGGTCCGTAATATTGACATTACGCTTTGGGCTTCTCGTCACTGACATCAAATTTCATGACATTATCGGCAAGACTTGCTACAACGCCCTGCTCGGCCGGCCTTGGTTACACGAGTACAACGTCATCCCTTCTACACAACACCAGTGTATGAAGTATTTCAAAGACAGCCTCGAGTAAACAGTTACAGGGGAGCTAAATCCGTTCTCCGTAAACGATGTCCGAAAATATGAAGATGCCAAGTACTTCCTACCAGACTTCAAAGACATGGAAAGATGTCATAAGCCGGAGAATAAACAAAAAGCCGTCACCACTATCCCGATCTTTAGGAGCGATACCGAGGAGGATGAAGAGATAGTCTACTGGGGGCAACCCTAAGGCAACAGGCCCGGCCCATCTGCTTCTATTTTGGTCTTCGGCAATGAATCTGAGGACGAAGCCAACGCCGTATTCTACACTCGCCCGTCAGCACAAACCGTTACTGAAGATGATCGGAGTTTACAAATCACCATGTTTCCACAGCGGCATCACAGGGAACTTGATGCGCTCAATACATATAGCGTACAAGAGCTACAGACTTTCTACGTCCCTCCCAGGCGAAGAGGTGAAAGGGCGATCCTCTTCTACCGATCTATGGAGACCAAAGTGGAGAAAGAAGTCTGGCATGGTGCCGAGCTTGCGCTTGACAGGCTTCAACCAATCCGTTTGCCCAGATATTATGTAGAGGGATTGAAAGGGCTATTAAGATGCCAAGGCGTACCTTTCAAACAAACCGCTCAACAAGCCCAGTTCTACAACAAGATTTGGGTTGTTCCCGGGACTCAGCGAAAGATGCCCAACGGGAGGATGAGACTACTGGGCTTGGATACGCTCGGTCCAAGAAACGGAAGCGATTCCATGGCTGTCGTGTCATAAATAACTCCGGTGGAGAAGGGAATGCCTTTCTAGATAGCGCTGATATTGAACCAGAGCGAGATCCCGCCGTAAGAATGCCAAGTCCATCATTCGAAGAGCAAATTGACAAGCTAATGAGAGAAGCTGGTCAAAAAGTTTGGGATGACCACAGCCGCGAAATAGCCATTTACAAAAAGGCCAAGCCGCAGCGTCTCACTCAGCAGTCCGCGGAAAGAGAAGATTATGATGTCCTTCATCCTCAGCCCCCTGTAAGTTCTCGGGACAAGAAAAAAGCCCGACACAGAGGCAAAAACATGGTAGAGAATGAGAATGGCGTTCTAAAATAGCGAAGCGGATCCAAGAAGCCACGCAATCGAGAAAAATTCAGCTGGAATCTGTCTTTTATAAAGAAGATGGGTCGGAAATACTCTTTTCCTAGAGACAAGACAAGGAAAATATTTGACCTTGTCATGAAGTATCAAATGATTACGCTTTCGAAGTCTCTGCATCCCGAACAAATAAATGAGGTCCATCGTCCGGATTATTGCTCCTATCACCGAGCAATAGGTCATCCCCTTAAAGACTGCTTCACCTTTAAAGACCGGGTTGAAGGACAAAATCAAAAAGGCAAGTTCACTTTATCCGATAGTTGGAGGGTAACCCTACTGCAAAAGCATGAGCCAAAGATGACCTATACCGTGAGGACAAGACCAGCTCAACGTCAAGAATGGAAGCAAATCCATACCTGCCATGTGGTAACACTCTCAAAGGAGGGAGGGCACGAAACTATAGATGACTCCTTCAGGTGCTTCGCAAATGAATACGAGGATGAGGTGATCTCAGAGTTTCCATCAGCACCAAAAGAGCTAGAGGATGGGATACACACCACGGTAGACAATCTAAGGAAAATTGACTTGGGAACGGAAAAAGATCCAAGGCCAACGTTCGTCAGTGAGCAGCTATTTAAAAAGCAGGAGCTACGTTAAAAAATGTACTCATGCAATATAAAGACTGCTTTGTGTGGAATTATTCCGAAATGTCGGGACTGAATCCAAAAATAGTGGTACATAAACTGGCTATATCGCCAGACGTTACGCCAGTCAAGCAGGCGCCAAGAAGAATACGGCTCAAACTCCATATGAGTATCAATGCCGAAGTTAAGAAACTAATTGACTACGGCTTCATCCAAGAAGTTCAGTATCCTGACTGGATTGCCAACATTGTTCCAGTGATGAAGAAAAATAGGATGGTGCGCATCTGCGTAGACTATTGGGACCTCAACAAAGCTTTCCCAATAGATGACTTCCCAGTACCAGTTACCGAGCTGATGATCGATAACACGTCCACTCATGAGGTCTTCTCTTTCATGGATGGATTTTCAGGCTACAATCAAATAAAAATGCATCCTGAAGACCAAAAGCACACCGCCTTCTGGACTCCGCTAGGCATATTCTGCTATAAGGTGATGCCCTTCGGTTTGAAGAACGCAGGCGCTACCTACCAGAAGGCCATGACGAAGATCTTCGATGATCTCATACATGAGATTGTCGAGTGCTATATTGACGACCTTGTGGTGAAAAGCAAGTCGTACGAGGAGCACTGGGAACTTCTGAACATAGTGTTCCAATGTCTCCGGAAATACAATCTAAAGATGAATCCTCTGAAATGAGCTTTTGGAGTCTCCTCAGGAAAATTCCTAGGATTCATCATACGACACCAAGGCATCGAAATAGACTCATCGAAGATCAAGGCGATTACGGAGATGCCCATGCTAAGAACTCTCAAACAACTGCGGTCTCTTCAAGGAAAGCTAGCTTATATCCGGCGGTTCATAACTAACCTCTCCGGCAAATGCCGCCCCTACAGCCATCTAATGAACAAGGGGACCCCGTTCATTTGGGATCATAAATGCCAAAGTGCACTGGACAACATCAAGCAATACTAGCAGAACCCGCCGGTACTAATCGTTCCGGTTAAGGGAAAGCCCCTCATCCTATACACAACAGCCCTGGAAGGTTCTCTAGGAGCATTATGGGCACAGGAGAATGACCGGGGGAAGGAGAGAGCACTTTATTATTTGAGTCAAGTTCTCCTGGGGGCAGAAAACAACTACTCCCCCATCGAAGAGCATTGTCTGGCACCGATCTTCGCGATAACGAAGCTCAGGCACTATGCCTTGGTACATGAGGTCCATCTCATATCAAAGGCGGATCCTCTCAAATATCTGATGTCAAGGGCCATACTAACAGGAAGGCTTGCCAAATAGGCCTTTCTCTTGATGGAGTTCTCGATAACGTATCGACCCCTCAAAGTAGTGAAAGGCCAGGCCATCGCCAACTTTCTCGCTGAGCATCCAATACCAGCCGATTCTCCCTTAAATTGTGAATTGCTAGACGAACACGCGTTCGACACAATCGAAGGGAAGAATGAGGAAAATAATTTCCAATGGGAACTCTACTTCGATGGAGCATCTTCCATGAAGAACAGTAAGCATAACACCCCTATAATCAAAGCCGATATGGGCCTCATCTTCGTGACTCCACAAGGAGGGATAATGCGTTTCTCCCTTTCCTTAAACGGAACCAAGAACAAACAACGAGGCCGAATATGAAGCTTTGATAGCGGGTCTTGAGATCGCTGTAGATATGGGAATCGAAAACCTCCTCATATATGGAGACTCCCAGCTAGTCGTTAGCCAAGTAAATGGCGACTATCAGACATGCAAACCAGAGTTGATAAAATATGGTAGGAGAGTGCAGCTACTGCTGACACAAATCCCCTCCTACATCCTAGAAAGCATACCTTGTGCGGAAAATAGCAAGGCGGATGCATTAGCCAAGCTTGCTAAGGAGCTGGCTGACGAAAACCTCGATGATATAAGGATCGTTGTGCAAAGCCATCGGGTTCCCGCGCCAGCAGAAATATTTTCGGAAGATTTAACAGAGCCATCTGAAGGAAAAGAAATGACCAAACAAGCGGTCCTCTAAATAGAAGACGAAGAAAAGGTCAAGGATTGGAGGAAAATCTTCATAGACCACTTCAAATCCCATCGAACACCCGAAAACGCATCATCAAGACATCAGCTCATGAAACGGGCTCTGTCTTTCGCTTTCGTCAATAACACTCTATACAAGAGATGGCTTGACGGTTTGTGGCTAAGGTGCTTGGGGCTAGGAGAAGCAAGGAGATTCGTTCAAGAAATTCATGGTGGACTCTGTGGTTCTCATCAGGTCAGGCCAAAGATGAAGCTGAAGATCAAGAGAATGGGTTACTATTGGCCCACAATGGTTCAGGACTGCCTCGAATATGCGAAGCAGTGTTACTCGTGCCAAATTCATGGGGACTTCATTCATCAACATCCAAATCTGCTACACCCAATGGTAGCCTGCTGGCCGTTCAAAATGTGGGGAACCGATATAATTGGCCCCATTGAGCCCGCATCATCCAAAGGACACCGGTTCATACTGGCAATGACTGACTACTTTTCTAAGTGGGCGAAAGCAATACCACTAAGAGAAGTGAAGATGGAGAATATTCTCCACTTCTTCAAGATACATGTCATCTATCGATTAGGAACTCCATGATGGATAAGCTCGGATAATAGATCAGCCTACAGGAGCCATAAAATCAGCCGTTTCGTAGAACAACATAAAATAGACTGGAGATACTCCTCTTTCTATAATCCTCGTGCCAACGGTCTAACTGAAGCTTTCAACTAGACCTTGACCAAGATTGTAAAGAAAACGATGTCCAGAAACAAAAAGTACTGGCACGAGAGACTGCACGAAGCACTCAGGGCATACCGAACGACGTTCAAAACGACTACAAATACAACACCATACGCGTTGGTATTCGGCACGGAAGCGGTACTCCCATTGAAAATAGAACTCCTTTCTCTCCGAGTAGCGGTACTCCCTTCTCTCCGAATAGCGGTTCGATACGAGTTAACGGATGATGAAAATGCCCATCTTCAGCTTAAGGAGCTCGACGGCCTCGAAGAAACTCGCCTCATGGCGCTACAAAACCTAGAAGCTTACAAGACAAGGATGACACGCTCATACGAAAGACTGACTAGGCCGAGAACATTCCGCCAAGGCAAACTCGTGCTAGTCGTCAAAAGACCTATGATCCCCAATCGTGCAAAACGGGAGAAATTCGAGCCAAACTATGAAGGCTCGTACATCATAGACAAGGTCTACCAAGGTGGGGCCTATTTGCTCATGAATATGCATGGCGAAAGACCTTTCCGACCAATAAATGGCCGATTCCTCAAGAAATACCACGCTTGACGAGTCACGACTTAGGTCAATGATAGATGACGACGCTCGTGTCCGCCCGCTATCTTCCTGAGTCAAAACTCTAAGTGTTATTCAAAAAAGCTTCACCCTAAAAATGGTGACAATGGATCACTACGTCCTTAAACTGGCAATGGACCACTATGTTTTTAAACTGGCAATGGACCGAAATATCCCTAAACTAACAATGGACCGACATATCCCTAAACTAACAACAGACCGTAATCTCCTTAAACTAAAGCATCACCTCAAAAATGGTGATAGTGGAACACTACGTCCTTAAATTGGCAATGGACCGGAATGTCCTTAAACTAGCGCTTCACCTAAAAAAATGGTGATAATAGAACACTACGTCCTTAAACTGACAATGAACCGGAATGTCCCTAAACTAGTACTCCGTCTGAAATATAGAGCATAGTCCTAAATACGGCGATATCTTCTCTTGGGATCTATTTTGCAATCAAAGCACCAACGGCAAAGACTGCAACCCAAGTAAAAAAAATGGTACTTCCACAAGCGAAATGAGCATGGATGAAAACCCGAAAGGGCATTGTGAGTAAAAACAGCAGGACTACCGGTGAGCTTATGAAAACCTAAAAGGGTGCAATCTCGTTGTTAAAAAAACGTTACGTCCACAAGCGAAATGGGCATGGATGAAAACCCGAAAGGGCGCCGTGAGTAAAAACAGCAGGGTTACCAGCAAGCTTGTGAAAACCTGAAGGGCGCAATCTCGTTGTTATAAAAAAGACGGTACGTCCACAAAAGAAATGGGCACGGATGAAAACCCGAAAGAAGCCATGAGTAAAAACAGCAGGGCTATCGGCGAGCTTGTGAAAACCTGAAAGGGTGCAATCTCATAAAATTTTCACTTATGAGATCCTCTCGACTTCTAAGGAGAACTCCCCCTATAAGACCCTCACGGCTTATAGGATTCAAAGTCTTAAGTTACAGCGATCCAAACATGTCCTTTGAAGGATTTCCTTAGCACCACTACTAGGGTTTGGTAGCATCATGCATGCAATATTTAAAAAATTAGAGGGAGCTAAAGAAATTAACCTAAGGATCATACTAGAAAAACTAGGGTAACACAAAAACTATTTCATTCCATAAGTAGTAAAGCACTGGGAAAAGAGAATACAACCTTTGTAGCTCCGTTAACTAGACTCCTTGGCTACTTGAAAGTTGGAAGAAGCTTGCTTGAGATCCTCCAAGTCCACGACGATCCACCCGAAGTCCTCTTTGTCCAAGCTCCTAGCTCCACTTGATCAAATGATGAAGTTGAAGCTAACACTTTAAACTAATGGGCAAGAGTAGTATAGAATAATGATGTGGTTTGTTTTCTCAATTCAAAACCCTAACATGATCACTCTTTCACTCACTATCAAAACCTAGAGAGAAAGAGAGAGAGGAAGAAGAAGATGGCAATATGAGAGCTCAAGATAATGATAAAGGTTAGGATAAAAATGAGAATAGAAAATATATATATTTTCCTCTTCTAATTCTTAACTCTAGTTAATAAATATCTAGATATTTCTTTTGGAGCTAAATTAGCCATGGAAAGTTAACACATGGTTAAGGAAAAGTTTAGTGGAGAAATAAAATATTCAACCATGAATTATCTTACATTTCCGTTTATCTTAAAAACAAATACCAATATATATTTACTAACATGTGAGTCTTATATTGCCACCATCAAGCGTATCAACAACCATGACACACAAAGTGTATGCATGTATGTGTGCATGCACATCTATATGTGTATCAATGTAAACATGTGCATACATGCATGCATACAAAAAAAGACAAAAGGGTCTAAAGTGAAAAAGCTAATGATCAATATTAAATCAACACTTGATTTAGCAAACCGGTCATATCTCATACGACCCGACCAATAGAGAATCACCCGATTAATATACGGTATCACATACACGCATTTAATCGGGTCCCCGCACATATCTCATATGCACACTACGTCGTTTCGCCTGGGCTAGGTAACTCTATTGTGGGACTCTAAGACTCGTCAATACACCGGCAGTGGGTGATGATCATATCAAACACCCCCAAGCCGCAAGAGGTCAGCTAAACGTAACGGCCACCCGGGTATTGAACGATCAGAACAAAAAAAGCAAGCCTGTCAAAACTCCCATCGAGCCAACCGGCAACACTACCGTACAGTCCAGTCACTTCGTCAGATATGCTGCATATCGAGTCTAGGGATGGTAACGTCGACCCCAATAACTCAATAAGTCGTGCCGATGAATGGTCCATAACAAATCGAGAAACTACTGATAAAACTTATCAGTAAATCTCAACAGCCCTGGCCAGGGACTTACTGATATAGCCAATCGAGCACTGCACAACATCAACCCCCAATACCGAGAGAGATGAAACCCCTCCTATCGCTCATCGTCTCCATGTGTCTCGGGACTGTACCCAAAAGCCACTTGTTTGCACGACTCAGTAGAGTTGTGGTAGGGTGGTAATCAAAGTACAGTGGGAGAACACACAAGACTCTATGACGATCTCGGGTCTACAGACTAACCTGTACCAGTGTCACCTGAGAACTGCTATCCGACGATAGATATAATACAATATGGGAGTTCTCGGCGAGTCCGTCCAGTGTACCCAGTCTCAACTGAGCACCCGCATATGATCTCGATGTCAAACATCAATAGATGTGGGAACATCCATTGCCCATCATATGGGCCTAGTATCATACACGCTAGTCTACTCTGATATATCGATGCCCAGTCTCGATACACCTACGACTAGGAACATTTCAGGATATGCTTATAAACTACAGACGTCCCACTAGTATGATCTCCATCATAATCACAGTAGTCAAGCAAATATCCTCAGGGCTTTATCAACATGTGTAAATGAATAAAAGTATGATCAAGTCAACATGTCAGATAAAGGGTAACCAGATAGCATACAATCTTGTCGAGTAAGAATATACACTGAATATATATATACATGTATAAATACATCCACTATCATATAATGGCCTCTAGGGCATACATATATCCAACAATCTCCCACTTGCACTAAGACCAGTTATTGGCATATCTCATACCCAACATCTCAAAAAGTCATTCATGCTGCGGCTGAGGGAGGTCCTTGGTGAGTGGATCCGCGGTGTTATTCTTTGTGTCTACTCTCCTAATCTCGATCACGCGGCGATCAATAATCTCCCGGATCAAATGAAAGCGCCTCAGGATGTGTCTGGACCGCTGATGGGACCTGGGCTCCTTGGCTAACGCCATAGCCCCATTATTATCACAATACAATGGTATTGGATCAATAATGGTTGGAACTACTCCTAGCTCCGAGACGAACTTCCTTATCCAGATGGATTCCTTGGCGGCATCATTTGCAGCAATGTATTCAGCTTCCATCATAGAGTCTGCAACGGTATCCTGTTTGGAACTCTTCCAACTAACCGCACCTCCATTAAGGGTAAATACAAACCCAGAGATAGATTTGCTGTCGTCCTTATCACTCTAAAAGTTTGAATCGGTAAAGGCCTCCATTTGGAGATCTCCGTTACCATACACTAAGAACAATTCTTTAGTCCTTCGCAAGTACTTAAGAATGTTTTTCACAGCTACCCAGTGATTCTCCCCTGGGTTGGATTGATAACTGCTTACTACACTAAGTGTATAAGCTACATCAGGGCGTGTACATAACATCGCATACATTATAGATCTTACGGCAGAAACATAGGGTATAATGCTCATGCGAGCTCTCTTTTCATCGGTCTTTGGGCAAAAGTCCTTAGAGAGAGTGACCCCATGGCTAGCGGGTAAGGCACCCCGCTTGGAGTCTTTCATACTAAACCTCTTTAGTATGGTGTTGATGTACCTGGTTTGGGACAATCCCAATAACCTTTTGGATCTATCCCTATAGATCCGAATGCCTAAGATGTACGTGGCATCATCCAGGTCCTTCATGGAGAACCTTAGTGATAAGAAAGATTTGACCGACTGTAGCATAGGAATATCATTTTCTATCAGAAGAATGTCATCCACGTACAATACGAGGAATGCGACAGCTCTCCCTACAGCCTTCTTATAAACACAAGGTTCATCTGGATTTTTGATGAAATCAAACTCTTTGATGACATCATCAAAGCAAATGTTCCAACTCCGTGATGCCTACTTTAATTCATAAATGGATTTAAGCAATCTACATGCTTTCCTGTTGCTCCCACTGTCAATGAAGCCCTCTGGCTGATCCATATAAACGCATTCTTCTAAATCACCATTTAGAAATACAGTTTTAACGTCCATCTGCTAGATTTCATAGTCGTAGTAAGCAGCAATAGCAAGTAGGATCCGAATGGATTTAAGCATGACTACGGGAGAAAATGTTTCGTCATAGTCCAGATCTGGTCTTTGACGAAAACCCTTCGCCATAATTCTTGCCTTATAGGTCTCCACCTGCCCATCTATACCAATCTTTCTTTTAAACATCCATTTGCACCCCACAGGTTTTACCCCAGGAGGTACAACGTCCAAAGTCTATACTTTGTTGGTGTACATAGACTCCATTTCAGATCTCATGGCATCCAGCCACTTCACAGAGTCTCCACTCGTGATAGCTTGCTGAAAGCTGGTAGGATCATCATCCTCCATGATGCAATCTTCTCTATCACCATCAATGAGGAAACAGTAGTACCTCTCCGGTAGGCGAGAACTCCTACTAGATCTACGGAGTGGCTGAGGTTCATTAGTTTCTGCTGCAACGGCTGGTTCAACCATGTCGTCATTTATAGTTTGTGTTTCTAGAACCTCTTCTAGATCTACCACACTGCCATCTGTATCATTCGTAAAAAATTCTTTTTCTAAAAATGTGGCATACTGAAAAACAAATACTTTTTGTTCCTCCTTGTGGTAGAATAGATATCCATATGAATTCTTTGGATATCCCACAAAATTATACATGACTGACCGTGTCTCGAGTTTGTCCGGATTCTGCTTTTTAACATAGGCCGGACAACCCTAAATCTTAATTCGTTTAAGAGATGGTCTTTTCCCATGCCATATCTCATATGGCGTGGTAGACACGGTTTTGGTTGGGACCATGTTCAGTAGAAACGCCGCAGTCTCTAATGCATACCCCCAAAATGAGACGGGTAACTCAGCATCACTCATCATGGAACGAACCATATCTAATAGGGTCCGATTCCGTCGTTCTGACACACCGTTGTGCTGTGGTGTGTAAGGAGGAGTGAGCTGAGAGAGAATCCGATTCTCTTTTAGAAAGTTTGCAAATTCTGTACCGAGATACTCACCACCTCGATCTGATCGAAGCATTTTGATACTCAATCTGGTTTGTTTTTCTACTTCAAGTTTATACTCAGTGAATTTCTCGAAAGCTTCGGACTTATGCTTTAATAAAAACACATGACCGAATCTTGAGAAATCATCAGTAAAAGTGATGAAGTAAGAAAAACCGCCTCTAGCCTATGTAGACATTGGCCCGCATGCATCACTATGTATGAGGCCTAAGAGCTCAGTAGCTCTTTCTCTGTGTCCGGTAAACGGAATTTTGGTCATTTTACCCTTGTATCAAGTCGCATAAGATTTATATTCAAAAGGGTTTAAATATCCATCTTTATGTAGCTTGTTTAGTCTTGTTTTGTTAATATGACCAAGTCTACAGTGCCGAAGAAAAGTTTAATTTATTTTTGAAAGTTTTCTTTTATTAGTGTGTTGTATGCTGAAAACTGTGTGTTGATTTAGGACGTATATCCCGCTATTAAGTGTACCATACCCAACCAACATTTGATTCAGGTTAATGTTCATAACATTGTTCTGCAATACAAAATTATATCCTTCATTGTCTAACAAAGAAACGGATATTATATGACAAAGCATACTAGGTACATAATAACATGGGTTCAAAACCAATATACATCCAGACGGCAACCCCAAGTGATATTCTCCTACTGCAACTGTATGTACATTGGAACCATTTCCAACCCGGAGAGTATGGTCACCTGTCTTCAAAATCTTGCTATTTCTCAGCCCCTGCATAGAATTGCAAATGTGAGAACCTGAACCGGTATCAAATACCCAAGAAGCAGTGTTTATTGAAAAACAGTTTTCTGTTACAAACACACCTGAAGCGGAAGCATCACCATGCTTCTTCTTGAGATCCAAGTACTCAGTGCAGTTGCGCTTCTAGTGTCCTGTTTTGTGGTAGTGATAACATTCCCCTTTCCCCGATTCCCCAGCCTTGGACTTATCTTTCCCCTTAACCTTTTTAACTCCTCCTCTAGGTTTGGTGGGTTTCTTCTTCATATTTCCCTTGGCCTTAGCCTTCGGGCGAAAGGAGGAAGATGGCCCAACAGTCAAAGCGGGAGTCTTCACTGACTTCAGCGTGCTCTCTGCACTCCTCAACATATTGAGGAGTTCAGGTAGTGACTTCTCCATGTTGTGCATGTTGAAGTTTACTATAAACTGAGCAAAAGTGGAGGGGAGAGACTGCAGAATGATATCAGTATATTGTTCGTTTTCCATTTCCAATCCGAGGTCCTCAAGCTCTTCTATAACAGCTATCATCTTCAGAACATGGTCACCTACTGGTGTGCCAGGAGCCATCCGCGCCAGAAACAACTTTCGTGACGCTTCGTACCGTAAGACACGAGATTACTCCCCATACAACTCTTTTGTATGGAGAAAGATGGATTGAACGTCCATCTTCTCATGCTTCTTTTGATGTGTATTATCCATCGATGCAAGCGTGAGGCATTTGGCCGTGGCACAGTCAGCGTCCCATGTCTTGCGGACTTCCTTATCCGCAACCGAAGATTTAGGACCTGGGACGGGCGGGGCTGGAGCCGTGAGGACATATGATACCTTATCATAAGTCAAGGCTATGTTAATGTTCCTCAGCCAGTCTTTATAATTGGTCTCATTCAGTTTATTTTTATCTAGTAGAAGCTTGAGTCCTGTCATTGGTATCTGCCATTAAGAGAGAGAAAAGAATAAACTCAGCGAAAGCTCTTTTAAAGATCAGATTGGTTATTATCTTATCTAATCGATGTCTCCCACTGCTTTTATCAAATTTCCCTTCAAACCTTAAAAGGAAAACTAGCCAGGATTAATTACAGTCTACAATTTCGCTAACCGTTCAGTCATGCCAGTGTCGGTACTTGAGGGAGGTTCCCTGTGCTTTCGCACGGACCTAATTAATATAAACCTCGTCTTCCTGGAGGCGTAGCCTCGTTAACACCTTTCTAGACACCTAATAGGTTAGCTAATTGTAAAGTGCAAAACTCTCGTGGGAGCAACTATTGCTCACAGTGGGATTGGGATCCAACCATCATATGGAAGGTATGCAATCTCATTGCAAATTTGAACTCTTGAAACTCCCGATGTGGTTTTTACACCTAGTACTCATGACCTTAACTATGGTCAACAAATCACAAGCACTAGTCAAGTTCTACCCGTCATTTCTTGATTAATTAGACCCACCTACATGACCCTTAACTATGGTCAACAAAGTCATATTAATGTCCTAATTAATCTGCATCATATGCAGTATAGGAAGACATCACTTAGCTACCGTACACTACGCCTTAACTATGGTCAACAAACGTAGCACGAATACTAAGTCCTCTACTTCCTAAAATGATGGAGGGTTGCGGATGGTTTTTAAGAATACCGTAGAATCAAATGGTTTTCAAAAGGAGTGGCTTAAGCTCTGCAATTTTGAAATGTAGCTTTTTCTTTTAAAAAAAGCCGAGTGGTTTTCAAATCTGATTCTACGATATATTCTTAGGTTTATTTTCTTTACATTAATCATATTAATGTAGTCCCGTCATTTAAGTCCTTAAGCCATCACAGAAAAAGAAACGAAAATACAACGTACGCTTATGTCATCCGCATTCGCCACAATGTTTTGTTATGCACCGTCAGGTTAGTTAACTAACGGCATACCGGGACGGGACTAGTGCGGGTGCAAAATATAAGCAACGCCTACTATATATCTCATATATAATATTGCATTCGTCTAATATATATTAAGCGATCACATCACAGAATATAGGCAGCAGAAACACATATATGATCATATAGGATATACAAGGATGTCCGTATTTTGTACTTAGCCATCAATAGAAAATACGGATTCCACAGTCGTAATGAATAGCCAGTCCCACACCCTAGACCCCTACGAGAGCGACAAGTGACCCTACCAATTCTAGCATTAAGAAACCCGGTCTCGACACCTCGAGATGGTCTCCCACTGGACCCCAGAACCCGGTCACTTGTGCTCTCCACCTTGGGTCTATCCTAATGCGGAAAAGTAAATAATATACAACAATGGTGACATCATCCTCAATTCGGAAGTGCCCCAAATAAAAGAATATTACATACAAATGAATTTTACATGAATGGAAAGAAAAACTCTTATCTCACATAAAACCCCCTGACCATTCGATCACGACGATCCTATACATCATAGCACAGCAACACATAACATCATATGTCATCAACATAAGCAAGTATGTGTATCCCAATTGCCGTTGACATATAGCAAAGAAACCGGCGATTCACATACTACACTTACGGTCGCAGAAATAAGTATCACATACTACTAGGCGATGTCAAACCCTTCGATCGAATTAGCGAACACCCATATTCCCCAGCAAGCTCAACACTTGAGCACCATTAAACAATAACCAAAAAACAATGCCACAGTACTGTACAGACCAGCCGTAGAAGGGCAAACCCAAGCCTCATTTGTAGCGCCACTAACTACGGTAAACCCTAAGGTTTAGTCACAGTTTTGTGGTCACATCTCGAGTTAGGGTTTCATCTTCTAGAGGGTCCATAAGAATACTTGCATTATATATTGAGTTTGTTCAACCTGGAAAATACCAGTGTTTGATAATCATTCGACCTGTTTAACGTCGTCAGGGTTACTAATACATTGCTAAAAAATACGAATATGAAATACTCCGCAAAGAGTCCATTACCAAACTAAGATCACATGCAATTTTGGACTAACCAAACAATACCAGAAACCCCAGATAATGAGTAATAGAGCACTGGTACAATACGAGGAGGAGGGGAGCACGATAGGCCGGCGTCGCCGGAATTCCTGGCCCAGGGATCGGCCAAATTCCGAGCCCCCCCCGTATTTCACCAATGTTCTTAAAATACCATAAATGACACTCTGCAGTTACTAAAATAATTTTTAAACCAATTTTTAAAAAAATTTCCAGAGAGCATTTCCAAGGGTTTCTAAAATCGTATTTTTGCGGAGTTTTTCGGTTTCGCATTAACGTAACATCGTCTAGCTTTCTAGTTAGGCTCTGATACCATGAAGGGTTTCCTTAGCACCACTACTGGGGTTTGGTAGCATCACACATGCCATATTAAAAAAATTAGAGAGTGCTAAACAAATTAACCTAAGGATCATACTAGAAAAACTAGGGTAACACAAAAACTATTTCATTCCACAAATAGTAAAGCACTAGGAATAGAGAATACAACCTTTGTAACTCCCTTGGCTAGACTCCTTGGCTACTTGAAAGTTGGAAGAAGCTTGCTTGAGATCCTCCAAGTCCACGACGATCCACCCGTAGTCCTCTTTGTCCAAGCTCCTAGCTCCACTTGATCAAATGATAAAGTTGAAGCTAACACTCTAAACTAATGGGCAAGAGTAGTATAGAATGATGATGTAGGTTGTTTTCTCACTTCAAAACCCTAACTTGATCACTCTTTCACTCACTATCAAAACTTAGAGAGCAAGAGAGAGAGGAAGAAGAAGATGGCAATATGAGAGCTCAAGATAATGATAAAGGTTAGGATAAAAATGAGAATAGAAAATATATATATTTTCCTCTTCTCATTCTTAACCCTAGTTAATAAATATCTAGATATTTCTTTTGGAGCTAAATTGGCCATGGAAAGTTAACTCATGGTTAAGGAAAAGTTTAGTGGAGAAATAAAATATTCAACCATGAATTATCTTACATTTCCGTTTATCTTAAAAACAAATACCAATATATATTTACTAACATGTGAGTCTTATATTGCCACCATCAAGCGTATCAACAACCATGACACACAAAGTGTATGCATGTATGTGTGCATGCACATCTATATGTGTATCAATGTAAACATGTGCATACATGCATGCATACAAAAAAAGACAAAAGGGTCTAAAGTGAAAAAGCTAATGATCAATATTAAATCAACACTTGATTTAGCAAACCGGTCATATCTCATACGACCCGACCAATAGCGAATCGCCCGATTAATATACGGTATCACATACACGCATTTAATCGGGTCCCCGCACATATCTCATATGCACACCACGTCGTTTCGCTTGGGCTAGGTAACTCCATTGTGGGACTCTAAGACTCGTCAGTACGCCGGTAGTGGGTGATGATCATATCAAACACCCCCAAGCCGCAAGAGGTCAGCTAAACATAACGGCCACCCGGGTATTGATCGATCAGAAGAAAACAAGTGAGCCTGTCAAAACTCCCGTCGAGCCAACCGGCAACACCACCGTACTGTCCGGTCTCTTCATCAGATATGTTGTATATCAAGTCTAGGGATGGTAACGTCGACCCTAATAACTCAATAAGTCGTGCCGATGAATGGTCTATAATAGATCGAGAAATTACTGATAACACTTATCAACAAATCTCAACAGCTCTGGCCAGGGACTTACTGATATACCGAATCGAGCACTGCACAACATCAACCCTCAATACTGGGAGAGACGAAACCCCTCCTATCGCTCATCGTCTCCATGTGTCTCGGGACTATACCCAAAAGCCACCTGTTTGCACGACTCAGTAGAGCCGTGGTAGGGTGGTAATCAAAGTACAGTGGGAGAACACACAAGACTCTATGACGACCTCGGGTCTACAGACTAACCTGTACCGGTGTCACCTAAGAACTACTATCCGACGATAGATATAATACCATATAGGAGTTCTCGGCGAGTCCGTCCAGTGTACCCAGTCTCCACTGAGTACCCGCATATGATCTCGATGTCAAACATCAATGGATGTGGGAATATCCATCGCCCATCATATGGGCCTAGTATCATACATGCTAGTATACTCTGGTATATCGATGCCCCGTCTCGATACACCTACGACTAGGGACATTTCAGGATTTGCTTATAAACTACAGACATCCCACTAGTATGTTGTCCATCATAATCACAGTAGTCAAGCAAATATCCTCAGGGCTTTATCAACATGTGTAAATGAATAAAAGCTTGATCAAGTCAACATGACAGATAAAGAGTAACCAGATAGTATACTATCATGTCGAGCAAGATGTATACTGAATATATATATATACATGTATAAATACATCCACTATCATATAATGGCCTCTAGGGCATACATATATCCAACATCCTTAAGCCATCGTATTCCCCATGTTGCCCTACAGGCGGTCCGATATTGGCCCTTATATACAATTTACGGGCACAAATAAACGTTTCCACCACCAAGTCCCGCCAATCACGAGGAATGTTCTTATATGGTGAATGACACTTGTAAGCCCTCTCGACTTATAAGAAGAAAATACTCTTATGAGATCCTTACAATTTATAAGAGAAAACACCACTTAGAAGTCCTCATGACTTCTAAGGAGAACATACACCTACGAGATCCTCACAACTAGGAGGGAGAAATACTTTTATGAGACCCTTACGGCTCATAAAGTCAAAAAGTCTTAGTCAGTAGGATCTTAACCCTATTTGTTAAGCCACCTTTGCTCAAATCAGTAAAGGCAAATGATGATTCGCTCCTAGCAATATCCCAGTTGCAGCGATGCTGATGCCTAAATCGATATCAAATTCCAAGTCCTTTCAGGGCAAATGATGATTCGCTCCTGGCAATATTCCAGTTGCAGCGATGCTGATGCCATAATTGGTATCAGATCTCAAGTTCCATACTCGTAACAAAAATCAGTGAGCAAAAAAATGCATATGAAATAGCCAAAATGATGGAGCAACTCGCAATAAAAATCAGCGAGCAAAATATATGCATATAAAAACAGCCGAAATGTTTGGGCAACTCGTAATAAAAAGCAGCGAGTAAAAAGAAAAGAATAGCCGAAATGATTGGGCACCGCGATAAAAAGCCGAAATGATTGGGCAATCGCGACTTTCAAGATATAAAATGCTAAAATGATGGGGCATCGCGGAAAGAAATAAAAAAATGATGAAATTTTTGTCCTACAGGTGAGTCTACACCGACCCCTGTATACAATCCATAGGCACAAACGAAAGGGGAACCATATTTTCCCCCCAGGCTTCGTTAAAGGGAGAGCCAAGTCTTGACGGTTCACAAAACAACCTAACTACTATCCCGACATTCGTCTCGTTGCAACAGACGCAATGTCAAAAACGGCTTTCCTTCTCACTCCAGCAGGATACAGACGCGACGTCAAAAAAGACTCCAGGGTAAAAAAAAACAGAGCCATGGCAAAATTCCTAGCTCCAAGTCTTGACGGTTCACAAAACAACCTAAAGACGACTTCAACGTTCATCTCATTACAGTAAACGCAATATCAACAAAGGCTCCAAAATAGCCAAATCAAAAGGAAGCGAAGGCCAAATTCCTAGCTTCAGGGTCTTGAAAAACTCAAATAAAACCCGAAAGACTATCGGAGATCATCCCACACCAGTGCGGAGTGGTTATGACTCATCGGGGCTCCCAAAACTGAGCCTAACCTCAAGTAAAAAAAGTGGCATGGAAAAATTCATACCGCTTGCTCTTCTGACGGTCAAACTGCCTAAGAAGATTACTTGAAGGCGTCTTGTCCAGCTCCCAAAGAGATCAGAGACATGACAGTCGCGGGGCTACTCGAACAGCATCGTAAAGTCTGTATATCGGGGAATGCATTAGCCAACGCGGCGGTATTACGGACTAAAATCCTAGTACCATAAAGCCTAACGGACCTCTATCATAATTATCAGGGGTTAACTATAACGTTAGGACAGGTTTGCCTATAAGCCCAAGGGAGGTAAACTAAATAAACTCCGAAACGAGTCCATAAACTACAAGCTCCGAAATGAGTGAATAAACTACAGGCTCCGAAATGAGCGCATAAACTACAAACTCCGAAACGAGTTAGTAAACTAATTACCACCACATCAAGGCATCAAGACACAGATAAGCGCATAAAAGAGAATGTATATTCTTATTCATGAATCAAAATATTTAAGAGATATAACCAATGCAAAAAGGAGAACACAATTACAATGATTAAGAAGGAGGCACTTTCAACAAACTAACGACCCGCTCACGCGCTCCCCGCAATTCCTCCTCGCGTTCAGCTACGGCGGCCAGCAGCGCTTCAATTTGAGCTCGTTGTTGCAAGAAGGATGAAAGCTTTTCAGCAATTTCCCGTTTGACAGCTTCGCAACTTTGCGCGACCCGCTCAGTGAAGTCAAGCTTCTGCCTAAGCGCCAACCCGTCAGAAATACATGGTTGGAGGTTTCCAAATATAAATTTCAGTTGCGCGGCATTCGCTTCAATCTTGGCGCGTAATTGGGTGGATTCGCCGGAAACCGTCTCATGCTTCTTTCGCCTCAAGGTCACCTCTTGTTCAAAATATTGAATGAAAGCGACGCTCTGCTCGATCTATGCAGTTCGCTGAGATTTCAAAGTTAATGCTTCAGGAGCGAGGCGCTTAAGCACAATCTCATGCAGACAAGCCTAGATCTTCCTGCAATAATCAACCCAAGAACCGACGAGGTCTTCAGTGTGGAAATTCACGAGCGTCGCTAGCATCGTATTGACTTCGTCGGCAAAATCCGTAGCAGAAGTAAGAACCTCGGCGTCATGATCCTCGATAAATTCGCTTAACATTCGTCGGCTAGTCACCACACCCTTAGAAGATGGGCTTTTAGTGAAGGGCCCCATGGGCATGGGAATGCGGGACACAAAAGGAGATAAAGCCGGTGTAATCGCTGGAAAATAATTTACAATCAGATTTCAACTTGAAAGACAAAGAAAACACCTGAGGGATGGAATCTACTGTATCGGCTGCTGAAGGTGGCAAAACAAGGAGCTCCGGAGGCTTGGTTGTTCTTTCGCTCCCTCCTTTGAACTGTGATACTGGGGTCACTATAAGAAAGGCTTATCAGCAAAAAGTTTACTCACGAAAAGGAGAAACGCTAAACAAATAATATACTGACCACTGCTGGAAGAGGAACTGTTCCCCGCCGAATACAGAGACGCGACCGCGTAGGTTTGTCTTGCCTGAGATTCGGGGCAGATACTATTTTGTTTTATCCGTCCACCTCTCCGAAGATGCCAGGTTGATTTATGGCACCGTGTATCGGAGGTTTAGACGGATGCGGCCGATGTAGCAGACTTCGTCAGATTCCCCCTCGCTTGAGGGGTTTTTGATTGTGGGGACGCTCTTCCCTGCAGGCGCAAACCCCTGCAGTTAATTACGCTACCGCATCGCTGTAGCCACTTTCTCCTTCTCCAGAATTTCACTTCGTGTCGTGGGTGTTTGTTTTGTTTGTGGTTGCCCGTGGATTGTATACGGAGACTAGGTTATGCCGTCGCCCGTAGGACGTGGATTAGTCCAAATCCGTATTTTCTAAGATTTGGGTTTGGGGTTTTGGTTTAAGGATATATTAGCCCTATTTAAGGCTAAGATCAACTTAAAATTTTGTTAAGGATACGTTAGCCTAATCTCCAGACTAAGATCAACTTAACGGGATCATTTGGATCCGACAAGAGAGCAATTGGCTCTATTGTTTAGTTTAATGACATTGCGGTCGATTTCCAGTTTAGGGACATGGTGGTCCATCATTCCCATTTGGGGACGAACATTAGTTTAAGGACATTTCGGTCTAACATTCCTATTTTGGGACGAATATTAGTTTAAGGACGTTTCGGTCCACGAGTTTAAGGACCCCGCAGTCCGTATCGATGTGTGGTTATCGGGACCCATCACCACTCTAACGTCGTTGAAGGATTACAACGATACGTGTCAGAGGAGTTCGGAGATGTACCCTTGAACCGGGTGGAAATTGATTTAGGAGAGCAGTATTGCTCAGTCAATTTAATTAGAGGACTTACGGCCATGATTGGGTTAAGTCCAGTTAAAGATGTTCAACGTTTTTATTTATCTTTGGCTTATTAGGCCTGTGCTAGGGCTTTGCCCTTGTTTAATAATGCACTGCATTTTATTCTGGCCTGCTAGGCCTTTTTGATTTGGGCTCAGTTCCTTTGTAAATGATGTAGAGCATCTGTTTCTGTTTGGGTTCTGCCCTTTTTAAAATAATGCATTGCATTTTATTAGGCCTGTTAGGCCTTTTTAATTTGGCTTGGCCCTTCTGTAAATAATGCAGTGCATTAATTACTTGACAGTGGCTTGTAAGGCGCTTTGCGCCAATTATTGAGCGCAAGCGCTTACGGTGGTGACACGTGTCACACTCTGGTGAGCGCAAGCGCAACAGCAACAGCGTAGTGCGCTGCGCCAGTGCGCTGCGCTGTTGCGCTGCTGACACGTGGCGCGCTCTAGTGCGCTGCGCCAACTTCAGAGAGCAATACTCTATCTTAAAAGCGCATAGCGCAAGTGGTTCTGGAGCTGACACGTGGCGCTCTCTGGTGGCTTGCGCCAACCCAGGAGCGCAACAGTGCAGTTTTTGCAAGTGCAAGTCACTGTTTCAATAACTTGATCCAATTTTGGATTCAAGAAAAGAATCTTTGAGATTCAGAACCAATGGTTCATAAAAAAGTGCAAGGCACTGTTATTATTTATTTATTTTTATTGAAGATCATTGATATTGTTCTTAGATCAATGATCTATTCAAAAGAAGTTCTTCTTTTATAAAGGTTTTTACCTTTTTTCTTCTCTTGAGTTCTTCTCAAAATTCTTCAGAGTTCTCTCTGTTTTATTGTTTTTGAGGTTCTTGATGTTGATCCTCATTGAATTAGGGTCTAGGGGCCTTTATATAGTGCCCATTAATTTGTTAAATTTGTTAAAGAGATCATTCTCTGAGTGATTTGGGGAATTTTCCCCACCGTTGGATCTTTGATCTAAGGGCTTCTGTTTTACAGAAGACAATGTTCTTGTTTTAACAAGAACAGAAAGATCTTACTGAAATTTTAATTTTGTTTGGCGCAGATGCACCAGCGCTTGACACGTGTCGCACAGCGCAGAGCACAGCGCAACTGCGCTGCCACATGTCGCGCAGCGCAGAGCGCTTGCATAACTGCGCTGACATGTGTCGCGCAGCGCTTGCGCAATTGCGCTTGCGCAACTGCGCTGACACGTATCATGCAGCGCACAACGCAGCGCAACTGCGCTGACACGTGTCGCGCAGCGCAGCGCTTGCGCAACTGAAGCGTTGCTTCCTTTTAATTTTGTTTTAAATAGAGCCTTGCTCCGATTGGACACGCTGCCTTGGACGCTTCGCTGACGTTTCAGCTTTTGACACGTGGAGTGTTGCGCGCAGCGCAAGAGATTTGAAGCGTTGCTTCAATTTTGAATTTTTGAAATTCAAACAGAGCTTTACTCTGATTAGGGGAAACAAATGCCCCCTCACCGTTGCGCTCACGTCGCGCACACGTGAGTGCAGCGGTGGCAAGATCTTAGCCGTTGGATCAACTGGTGAGTTGAAGTGGCGCAAGCGCATATAAATAGGACCCTTGGTCCTTAGTAAATATTTTACCATTTTTCAAGAACTTGAATTTTCAGAGCGTTGCTCTTGTTTAAGAATTTTAGAGCCTTACTCTCGTTTCTTTCTAAGAACTCCAGAGTTCAGATTTTTAGAATAACTTAGGTAAAATTTAAATTAAATTAAATTAAATTAAATTAAATTTAATTAACAGAGCCTTGCTCTTATAGATCTTTGATCTAAAGAAAACACCTTTGGGGTTTCATCAACAGAGCCTTGCTCTCAAAAATCCATAGATCTACAGAGATCTTGTTTCATGGGTTTTAACCCATGAACAGAGTTTTGCTCATGGATCAAATGTAGATCTTTCTGATCTGAAAATGAAGAACTCCTAAGAGTTTTCATGGATCTTTAAGATCCCAAAATTTTTAATTCTTTCAAGAGTTAAATTTTTCTTTTGATGGATCTTTCCATCATTATTACAGAGCTAGGCTCTTTTTAGGAAATTTTATTCCCCTGAGACCAGAGTTTGACAAATGTCACTCTGTGACAGAGCTTTGCTCTGAAAGAGGAGATTTTCTCCTTGTCTCTAGGGATTTCCTATTAATGAGAATATTCTCTTAGGGTCTCTTCATTAATTAACAGTCTCATCCAATGATGGGGATGTCTTATTAACTGATGCACTGTCATCCAGATTTTGTGGGTCCCCATTTGGTCCCCTGCCCACTGTATTGCAGTGTGGTGTAATTAATTTTTTTTTAAAACGCCAAGCGTTGGAATTAGAACACTGATGGCTAATTTTTGTCCCTCCGCAGGAAACATGTCTTTCGATACCTCATTCCCATTTGTTCGTTCGGAGGGAGGATTCCCCAGAGCACCCATAGACCGTGAGGTCCTAACTATGATCAGGGACTACGACCCGGAATATAAGAATCTTCACCTTTGGGGGTCGTGGTACAACCAAATTATCATGGGTCGACAGAGCTTTTCATGTGCAGTACCATCAGAGCCTATTACGGCGATCCACTATGCCAGCCCACCCCCGGTGCAGTATGCAGTGGAGATGGTCGATTGGACTTCAAAGGGCCTTCTTTATCCTACTACAGATGCAATTCCGGTTCAGCCTCCTATGGTTTTGGATATCCTGGGACGCCGTATTTGTCAAGGCGAGGCACGACCTTGGGGGCAATCATATAACATAGGTCTGATCCCCCGCCATCCGATCGGCTATCTGCCATAGGCTCGCTACATCTTGTCAGCAAAGAAGTCGCAGTTGATGAGGCTAGGGTTGTACACTGCAGTTTACGTTTCCCTCTTCCAATATCTCACGCTTCCCACCTGGTGGTTTAAGGCCTTTTTGGAGCAGTGGAACATCCCTACTCACACTTTCCTCGCAATGGACCGGGAAGTGTCGATTTTTTTGGAGGAATTCACATAGGTCTCCGGCTTACCGGTTATAGGGGATCACTATGAGGAGCTGCTTCCTGAAGAAGAATATGTCTTCGGTGCTAAGCCGGCAATAAGGGGCCTCACTCCGGAGAATGCTTTTCAACATCAATTTCCAAGTTTAATCAAAGTGTTGAACATCTACAAGGCCCTCTTTATCGAACGTGGGAGCCGCGGGGTCAGTTTCGAGGATTTCATCGCCCGATTCCTTCACCCAAACGTTCTCTCGACAGAAGCTGCCAAATTCGCCACGCTTGATGACCCTTTCGGTTTAGGTTTGGACATCCTGCCAGCGAAGGAGATAGATCAAAAGGGCTTTTTCCTTCCTAACTTTCCGGTTGTCTCTTTCGCGGAGGTTGCAGCCCTTGGGATGGACGAGGAAGCGTTCTTCTTAGGATTTCTTGGGCTATGGATGAGTTGGTTTGCGCTCCCGATGCATTCTCGCCATATGAGGCCCTCTGTCTTTTACCTAGCTCACCGGATGACCATTGGGGTAAAAGTGGACATCGGGATCGCCGGTTTGGAACACCTGTATCACTGCCTTAGTCAAGCGGCTGATGCTAATGAGCCTGGAGTACTGCACGTGATCTTCCCGATGCATTACTTCATATCATGGCTTGAGCTACATACCCTGGGCGTCTTCGGTATGCACAAAAGGCCCTCGTTCTATGACAGGTGCAGCTTCCGTCGAATATATAACTAATCGGCGCCTCCATTGTGACTCCGTCGCCACGGAATGCCAGGGGTTTGCTCTTTTGCCCCCACACCATTGGAGACGGGATGTCTTTCATTGATAAAGTGCTGACCATTGGAAAGGCGTCCACCACCACAGTGCGGCCATTGCAAGACACTTTCAAAGATGGAGCCTCTGTTCTGACGGCCCAGGAGACCCTCCAGCTATATTCTATCAGACCGGACTTCCTGGTGTTTAGGCACAACGGTGCAGCGATTTTTATGAGATACAACCCGTATCGTTTCGTCCAGCAACTGAGCTACAATCAAGGGGTACCATTTGAGGCTTTCTTACTGGAACCTGCTGCTACTGAAGAAGGGATGGAGAGCGCACTGCATCACTTCATTCATCTGAATACGGGTTCTCATTTTTTCATCAGCGAGCCGGCTTGCACCCCATGAATCCTCAATACATATACAGCGTGGTACAATCATTCGACGAGCGCCGTTATAAAGGAAGAAAAGCGATTGTTGGTCGACCGTAAGGGTGTGCCTCCCGGCAGCGACCGCAAAGCTCCTCTGGTGCCAAGGACCCCCGTAGTTCCTCCGCTGAAAGATGCTAGAGCTGAACCACCGCGTGTGCTGAGTCCTCCACGCGGATTGCCTCTTCCTGATACTGCGGATGCGCCACCAGCGCCCCGTGCTCCAATGGAGACGGTAGTTGTGGCTTTGCCGGAGTCTGGTGTGGGCACAGACATCGGGACCCGCCGCCCCAAGGTGCCTTCAAATCGCAAGTCAATCCCGGGTGCACCCAGGGCTGGTGCGCAGAAGAGGAAGAAAAAGTCGATCCTCTCTGCTGACGTCGTGTTCGGTCAAGAACCTCATGCTCCCTATAGCGAGGGCCTGGGTGAGTATGGGACCAACAGGGGATTAGTTATGCCGCCGGATGACACGGACCTAACGGTCGCCATCGCAGCTTCAGAGCGATTGGCAAGGCGCGACGCATGGCTAGCTAAGCTTGCGCAATCGGGTAATTACTAGTCGCATTTTTTGTTGCATCATATCTTTATTATTGTCGTTGACTAATGCTTTTCCCCTCTTTTCTTTAAACAGGCATCACCACTGAAGAGGCCATCGCTGCCTCCCTCAAAACTTTTCAAGAGGAGGAACGACTCAGAGCATCCTTGGGGTTCGGTATATTTCAATTCATTAAGTCTTTATTCTCCTTTTATTATGGTAGATCTAACTCTTCTTCTTTTGTATCTTTGCAGGGGCTGCGCCAGCCGATGTGGGGACTCTCTCCGGGCCCGCTACTGAAGTCCCAGTCTCATCGGGGCTGCCGCGAGAGCCTCAAGTCGACAAGTCGACGAGGGATGCCTTGAAGGATTTGGAGGCATCCCTGTTCACGGATGAGGACGTCTCAATGAAGGAGGCTTTGAAGAGGTCTGTCTCAACAGCTCGGGAGGAGAGAAAGCGGCTAAGGCGCGAAGCGAAGGCACGCAGGGCTGCTTTGGCCGTGGGAGCAGGCCCAAGTACTGTCCCTCATGCTGATACTCCCTCGGACGAGTCCCCGGTCGCTTTGTCCACAGCTCGCAGACAGGTGGCGCGTGCAGTTCGGGGTGCTAACGATAGGTCTACCTCAGGTGATGTATCTTTCAATCAAAATTTTGTTGTAAGAATTATAAATTTGTCGGTTCTTATATATCTCGTCTTGCAGGGCCAAGTCCAACCGAAGGGGAGACGAAAACCGTCGAACCTAAGGGGACAGAGGAAGAGGCACTGGCTGAACCCGAGCCATCGGTGGGCAACGTCGCCGGGGTCGCTGAACCTGAGCTGGAAGCTGAGGGAGCTGCACTAGAGAAGGTCGTTGATGCCGAGCCTGAGGTGGCGGCAAGTGAGACGACCGCTATAACTGAGCCTGGGGCAGCGGCGGGCGGAGTATCTGAAACTGGTGACCCCGTGGTTATGGCGAACGAGACAATGGCGTCCGCCGAGTCCGAGGAAGTAGCGGGTGAGATGGGCACGACTCTTGGAGAAAAACCAGCCGCTCTTTCTCAAGAGTCTGGCAATGCTCCGATTATTGCTCTCCCCATCTACGGCCCTCTGCCGTCTCCTGGTCGAGCGAGTACGATGACAACCCCTGTCGAGGCCGGTGATGAGGCCATAGGAGGTGGACTCGTATCGATGGATGAGGGAGACGCCTCCGTTTCGGCTGGTGGCTCATCAGGTAAATTTCGAGTTACTGTCTCTTTTTTATCTTGTAATCCTTTCTGACAAGTTTATCCTTGTTTTTGACGTAGGTGCAGCCAGTGCTGATGCTCCATTGCTCGAGGGAGCGCCGTCAACTACTGCCTTGGCGGTGGTCACCTCTCAGCCTGCCCTCGTACCTTCGCAGATGTTGGAAGGTATGGATTTGCAACCCATTAGTTTTATCTTTCAGCTGCATAATTTATGTACTAAAGTCGTACTATTGTGCCTTTTCAGGGGTGCTTTTTGATCATCTCTATCAGGTGTTGCACCCACACTTCTCCTTCCCATCTGAACTCGCTTCTTCCTCCAGTGGCGCTGGTGAGTATAGTTTCCAACTGATGTCTTTATTTTTTTAGTAATGGAATCATTTCTAACTTTCCCTCGTCCTGATTGCAGTGCTACAAATCGAAGGAGGGGATGAGAGATCGGTCGCGCCACCGGCCCTTCCGGCCTTGTCACCTGCTGCAGCTGGTATAGTAAACTATCACATCGATGACTTTTTTTATTTCTTGAACCGTCTAATCGTATTTTGCTTTGCAGCTATCGTTCCAGTTCCGGTCCCTTATAGGTCTCGCATCCTAATGCCGGCAGGCCCCTTCTTGAAACATCCATCTTCAAAGGGTGCCGTGATGAGTTTGGGCATGTTGAGCGGATACATCGAAGAGCTTGACGCAGCCGCTCTCTCATCTGCCACAGATTTCGCTGTGGAGGTTAACCCAATGTTGGAGGCGCTTGTAAATTTTCATAACGAAGACGTCGTTGAATCTTGGGTTAATCACTGCAGGGAAATCGAGGCCCGCTTGCATCAGCTGGAGTTGATGCGTCCTGCACCTGAGGTTTTGGCCGTTAGTACTCAACGAGCAGCATGGATCGAGCAAAGCGCTTCTTACTTCCGCCATTTAGAATAAGAAGTAGCTTTAAGGCTGAAGGAATGTCAAGAGTCTTCAAGCGAGACTCTTCGCCTACGTGCTGAAGTTGAGGCGAACGCTACCCAGGTGAATGCTATCTTCGAGGGCCTTCTGGAACGTATCTCTAATGGACTAAACTTGAAGCGGAAGCTTGATGCCGAGCATGACGCCCAAGGCCGTGAAGCAGCTCTGCAGGCCGCCGGGGAGCAGCTTGCATCCTTCTTGTAGCAGCGGGCTCAAGTGGAGGCGGAACTGGCGGTGGTGGCCGATCAGGAAAAGGCATGGAAGGAAGTGCGTGAACAACTGATAGGGCTATTTAAGACGCTTCCTTCCCAGTAGCTGCCCTTGTATCAATATAATTGTAAAAATTTTCTTTTTCGAATAAGATGTATCCATTCTTTATTCTTCTGTACGATTCACTTTGTACTTGATTGAATTTATAAATAAAGATACACATTTTTTCTTTGCAATGCCTTGTATGTTCTTTTGCTTTCTCCCTTTCTCTTATTATCAGCATGCTGTCTTGATAAACATGGTTGAAAGAAAATAGAGTAAGCATCTTGGTTTCTTCAAGGGATAGCGATGGCTTAGGCTGCAGGTTCAGATCTGCTGCCTAAGACTTTTCAACCCTATGAGCCGTGAGGGTCTCATAGAGACTTTTCTCCCTACGGATCGAGAGGATCTCGTAGGTGAATTTTCTCCTTAGGAATCGTGAGGATTCCTAAGTGCGTTTTCTCTTATAAGTCGTAAGGATCTTATAAGAGAATTTTCCCTCTTATGAGTCGAGAGGACTCGTAAGCGGTTGTTTCCCTCCTTTTCGAGATTCGACTTTGGAGAGTGAGACCCGTGGATAGTATGCAAGAGACCGTTTTAGACCGACTTGCAGGATCCTAGTACTTAGGAAATAAGTTTTTTAATCCCTGCTGCCTAAGGCTTTATCTTCCAATTCGAAACGAATCGGGAAGTCCTCGTGAAGAAACTAATTTCCTCATGGGTCGAGACGAATCGAGCAGTTCTCGTCAAGGACACTAATTTCCCTGAGTTGAAGTATTTTGCCGAGGATGCTGGTTTCCTCGAGGTTGAAACGAATCGGAGTATTCCTACGGAGACACTGGTTTCTCTGCAGGCTGACGCGAATCAGGAGGCTCTCATCAAGGACGCTAGTTTCCCTGAATTGAGGTATTTTCCAAGGACACTGGTTTCCCTGGGGTTGAAACGAGTCGAGGTGTTCCTGTAAAAACGCTAGTTTCTCTGCGGGTCAACGCGAATCAGGATGTTCTCGTCAAGGACACTGGTTTCCCTGAGTCGAAGTATTTTGCCGAAGACACTGGTTTCTTCAGGGTTGAAACGAATCGGGGTGTTCCTGTGGAGACACTGGTTTCTCTACGGGCCGACGCAAATCAGGAGGCTCTCATCAAGGACGCTAATTTCCCTGAATTGAGGTATTTACCAAGGACACTGGTTTCCCTAGGGTTGAAACGAATCGATGTATTCTTGCAAAGACGCTAGTTTCTCTGCGAGTCGACGCGAATCAGGATGTTCTCGTCAAGGACACTGGTTTCCCTGAGTCGAAGGATTTTGCCGAAGACACTAGTTTCTTCGGGGTTGAAATGAATTGGAGTATTCCTGTGGAGACACTGGTTTCTCTGCGGGCCGACGCAAATCAGGAGGCTCTCATCAAGGACGCTAGTTTCCCTGAATTGAGGTATCTGCCAAGGACGCTGGTTTCCCTGGGGTTGAAATGAGTCGAGGTATTCCTGCAAAGACGCTAGTTTCTCTGCGGGTCGATGCGAATCAGGATGTTCTCGTCAAGGACACTGATTTCCCTGAGTCGAAGGATTTTGCCGAAGACACTGGTTTCTTCGGGGTTGAACTGATCTGTGGTGGTCTTTCAGGTTTTATATAAGTTACCGTCAAAACCATGAAGCTAGGAATTTGATCTTCGCTTCGTTTGCTGGCACTGCGTCAGTTGCATCAAGACGAATGCCGCGGTTGTCTCTAGGCTGTTGGTGAACCGTCGAGATTTGGCTTCGCTTTCTGGCGGAGCCTGTTGGGAAGGTATGGTTCCCTCTTTGGTTGTGCCCTTAGATTATATACAGGGATCGATGTGATCTTACCTGTAGGGCGAAAGTTTCATCATCATTTTTTTATATTATTGTTTTATCTCCGCGATGCTCTATCATTTCAGCTTTTATATCGCGAAGGTCTTGATTGCCCAATCATTTCGGCTATTTTTCGCGGTGCCCAATCATTTCGGCTGTTTATTTTATTTTTACTCGCTGCTTTTTATTGCGAGTTGCCCAATCATTTTGGCTATTTTGTGTGCATACGTTTTTACTTGCTGCTTTTTATTGCAAGTTGCCCCATCATTTCGGCTATTTCGTATGCATGTGCGGCCTACTGGCTTTTCGCCATAAACCTGAAATTAGACACCGATTTCGGCATCAGCACCGCTACAACTGGGATATTTCCAGGAGCGAATCATTATTTGCCTCTGTCGATGTTGAAAAAAGGTGGCTTAGTAAACAGGGTTAGGATTCTGTCGACTAAGGCTTTTGACTTCATGAGCCGTAAGGGTCTCATAAAGGTATTTCTCCCTGCGAGTCGTGAGGATCTCGTAGGTGTGTTTTCTCCTTAGGAATCGTGAGGATTCCTAAGTGTATATTCCCCTGTAAGTCGTAAGGATCTTACTAAAGGGTTTTCTCCTTATAAGTCGAGAAGACTTATAAGGGTTGTTCACCATATGGACATATCCCTAGTCACGGGTGGGACTTTGCTGGGGAAATGTTTATTCTTGCCCGTGGATTGTATACAAGGGTCAGTATTGAGCCACTTGTAGGGCAATATCGAAAGTTGTGGGGGTTGCTTAAACACAGGTTTAGGTCTCTGTAACTTAAGACTTTCAAATCTTATGAGCCGTGAGGGTCCCATAAGAGAGTTCTTCTTACGAGTCGTGAGAATCTCACGAGTGCATTTTCTCCTTAGGAATCGTGAGGATTCCTAAGTGTGTTGCTCCCTTGTGAGTTGTAAGGATCTCACGCGGGTAGTTTCTCCTTACAAGGTTGAGAGGACCCTGCAAGTGTCTTTTTAACGAGGTTGCGCCCTTTCGGGTTTTCACAAACACTCGCCGGTAGTCCTGATGTTTTTACTCATGGAGCCCTTTCAGGTTTTCATCCGTGCCCATTTCTCTTATGGACATACCTTTTTTTTTAATTATTTTTTTTATTTATATATATATATATATATATATATTTTTATTCTTTTTTTTTAACGAGGTCGCGCCCTTTTTCGGATTTTCACGAACACTCGCCGGTAGCCCTGCTGTTTTTACTCACGGAGCCCTTTCAGGTTTTCATCCGTGCCCATTTTGCTTATGGACATACCGTTTTTTATCTTTTATTATTGTTTTTTATCTCGTCAGCCTGAGGATGCTGCGATAGTAGTTTAAAGACGTTTCGGTCGTCAGTTAGTTTTAGGACGTAGTGGTCCATCGTTAGTTTAAGGACGTTTCGGTCCGTTATTGAAGAAGGCCAGCTACTACTTATAGAGTTTGGGCTTAGGAAGATAGCGAGCGGACATAGTCGTCGTCATCTATCATTGACCTAGGCTGTGACTCATTAAGCGTAGTATTTCTTTAGGAAGCGACCGTTTATTGGCCTGAAAGGCCTTTCACCATGCATATCCATGAGTAGATAGGCTCCACCCTGGTAAACCTTGTCTATTATGTACGGGCCTTCATAGTTCGGCTCGAATTTTCCCCGCTTGGCGCGATTGGGGATCATAGGTCTTTTGACCACTAGCACGAGTTCGCCTTGGCGGAATGTTCTCGGCCGGGTCAATCTTTTATATGAGTGTGTCATCTTTGCTTTATAAGTTTCTAGATTTTGTTGCGCTATGAGCCGTGTTTCATCAAGGGCATCAAGCTCCTCAAGCCGAAGGTGAGCATTTTCTTCGTCCGTCAGCTCGTAGTGGACTGCCACTCGTAGAGAGGGTAACTCTATCTCGAGGGGGAGTACTGCTTCGGTACCAAATACTAACGCATACGGTGTTGTGTTCGTGCCCGTCTTCAACGTAGTTCGATATGCCCAGAGAGCTTCTTGGAGTTTCTCGTGCCAGTCCTTCTTATTTTGGGACACCGTTTTCTTCATGATCTTTGTCAAGGTCTTGTTGAAGGCCTCAGCTAGACCGTTAGCTCGTGGATTATAAACTGAGGAATATCTCCAGTCTATGTTATGCTGCTGCGCGAAACGACTGATCTTATGGCTTCTGTAGGCTGGACCGTTATCGGAGATGATCCATCGTGGAGTTCCAAACCGATATATGACGTGCGTCTTGAAGAAATGGAGGATATTCTCCGTCTTCACTTCCCTCAGCAGTACTGCTTCTGCCCATTTGGAGAAGTAGTCAGTCGTCGCCAGGATGAAACGATGTGCTCTAGACGATGCTGGTTCGATGGGGCCGACTATGTCAGTTCCCCACATTTCGAACGGCCAGCTAACCACCGTTGGATGTAGTAGATTCGGATGCTGGTGGATGAAGTCCCCATGGATTTGGCATGAGTGGCATTGCTTCGCATATTCGAGGCAGTCCTGAATCATCGTGGGCCAGTAATAACCCATCCGTTTAATCTTCAACTTCATCTTTGGGCCTGCTTGGTGAGAACCACAGAGTCCGTCGTGAACTTCCTGAACGACTCTTTTCGCTTCGTCAGGTCCCAGACTTATCAACCACAGAGAATCAAACGATCTCTTATACAGAGTATCATTGACGAAGGCAAAAGACAGAGCTCGTTTAATGAGCTGATGTCTTGACGACGCATCTTCGAGCGTTCGACGGTATTTGAAGTAGTCTATAAAGACTTCTCTCCAATCCTTAGCCTTTTCCTGGTCTTTTATTTGCAGTGTCATCTGCTCAGTCGCTCCCTTTTCTTCGCATGATTTTGGAGATATTTCTGCTGGGGCAAGCACCCGACGACTTTGTACCACAATTTTTATGTCATCGATATTCTCGTCAGCTAGTTCTTTAGCAAGTTTGGCTAACGCGTCTGCTTTGCTATTTTCCGCACGCGGGATGTTTTCCAAAGTGTAGGAAGGAATTTGGGTCAACAGTTATTGCACCTTTTCGCTGTACTTCACCAACTCTGGCTTGCACGTCTGGTAGTCGCCGTTTACTTGACTAACGACCAGTCGGGAGTCTCCGTATATGAGGAGGTTTTCAATTCCCATGTCGATGGCGATCTCGAGGCCTGCTATCAGAGCTTCGTATTCGGCTTCATTGTTCGCCCTCGGCTCCATTAAGGAGAAAGCAAAGCGTATTATCCCTCCTTGGGGAGTTACGAAGATGAGGCCTACCCCCGATTTGATTATGGGCGTACTTTGTTTGCACTTCTTCATGGAAGATGCTCCATCGAAATAAAGCTCCCATCGAGTATCACCACCGTCGATTGCATCAAACGCATGTTCATCTGACAGCTCGCAGTTTAGAGGGAAATCGGCCGGTATCGGGTGCTCAGCGAGGAAGTCGGAGATGGCCTGGCCTTTTACTGCCTTGAGAGGTTGATAGGTTATCGAGAACTCCATCAAGAGTAGGGCCCATTTAGCGAGTCGCCCCGTCAATATGGCCGTTGACATCAAATACTTAAGGGGGTCCACCTTCGAAATGAGACGGGCCTCATGCGCCAACGCATAGTGCCTGAGCTTTGTTATCGTAAAGATCAACGCCAGGCAGTGTTTTTCAATGGGCGAGTAGTTGCTTTCTGCCCCCAGAAGAACTCGACTCAAATAGTAGAGTGCCCTTTCTTTCCCTTGATCGTTCTCTTGCGCCCATAATGCACCCAAAGAACCTTCGAGGGCGGTCGTATAGAGAATGAGGGGCTTTCCCTTGACCGGAGCAGCCAGAACTGGAGGGTTCTACAGATATTGCTTGATTTCGTCCAGCGCGCTCTGGAATTTGTGATCCCAGACGAACGAGGTTCCCTTCTTCATCAGATGACTGTAAGGGTGGCACTTGCCTGAAAGGTTGGCTATAAATCGCCGGATATACGCGAGCTTTCCTTGGAGAGACCGCAATTGCTTGAGAGTCCTTGGCGGAGGCATTTCCATGATCGCCTTGATCTTTGACGGATCTATCTCGATACCTCGGTGTCGGACGTTGAATCCTAAGAATTTGCCTGAGGAAACTCCGAATGAGCACTTGAGAGGGTTCATCTTCAAGTTGTATTGTCAAAGGCGTTGAAATTCGGTCTTCAGATGCTCGAGATGTTCCTCGTATGATCTTCTTTTCACCACGAGATCGTCGATATAGCATTCGACGATTTCGTGTATAAGATCATCAAAGATCTTCATCATGGCCCTCTGATAGGTGGCACCGGCATTCTTTAAACCGAAGGGCATCACCTTATAACAGAATATTCCCAGAGGAGTCTGAAAAGCGGTGTGCTTCTGGTCTTCGGGATGCATCCTTATCTGATTATACCCTTATGAGTCGTCCATGAAGGAGAAAACCTCGTGAGTGGACGTATTGTCTATCATCAGTTCGGTTACTGGCACTGGGAAATCATCCTTCGAGCAAGCTTTATTGAGATCCCGGAAGTCCACGCATATGCGCACTGTCCCGTTTTTCTTCATCACCGGGACGATGTTGGCGATCCATTCAGGATATTGAACCTCTTGGATAAAGCCAGAGTCGATTAACTTCTTGACCTCGGCATTGATACTCATCTCAAGCTCGAGCCGCATTCTTCTTCGCTCTTGTTTGACCGGCTTGACATCCGGAGATATCGCCAATTTGTGCACAGCAATTTCTGGATCTAGTCCCGGCATTTCGGAATAGTTCCATGCGAAGCAATCTCTATGCTGTATAAGCACGTCTTTTAACGCAGCCACCCTTTCTTCAGATAGCAGCTCACTGACGAATGTCGGTCGTCGGTCGTTCGCCGTCCCCAACTCAATTTTCTTGAGGTTATCTGCGGTAGTATGTATTCCATCCTCCAGCTCTTTCGGTGCTGGTGGAAATTCTAAGATCACCTCATCGTTGCTGTTTTCGAAGCACCAGGGAAGGTCATCCTTGTCCTCAGGCTCTTCTTTTGATATTGTTATCATGTGACAAGTACGAGCTCGTTTCGAAGATCGATGTGAATCTGGTTCTGCTCTCACGGCCTTTGTGGCGGCGTTACCTTCCAGTTGTCAGAGAGAGCGAACTTGCCGAGCTGATACTGATCTTCGACCCAATTCTTGAAGGTGAAGCAGTCCTCGAGAGGATGCCTTATCACTCGGTGATAAGAGCAATAGTTTGGGTGTGAGACTTCGCCTGCTTGTTCGGGGTGTTTAGACTCCGGCAGCGTAAGCATCTGGTATTTTATAGCTCGGTCAAGTATCTTCTTCGTCTTGTCCCGAGGAAAAGAGTATGCTCGACCCATTTTCCTCATGAGGGATAGATCGGAACCGCTCGATTCCCGCTTGCGTGGTTTCTTAGTCCCTCTTTGTTGCTGTTGAGCGCCTTTTTCGCCTTTCGACTTATTTCTGCCTCTGCGTCGAGCCTTTTTTATAACAAGTTGACAGGGAGCGGCATTTTCATCTTTCACAGCCTGTTGGAGGAGGCGTTGCATTTTGGCTTTCTCATATATGGCCATTTCGCGGTTATGGTCGTCTCGGATTTTTTGACCAGCTTCCCTTATGAGCCTGTTCATTTGTTCTTCGAACGACGGACTGGGCACTTTTGCATCAAGAACTTTTACTGGTTCGGGATTAGCGTCTTCCCATTGAGCATCCGCTTCTTCATTAAAGTCATGTACGACGTAACAGTCGCGGAGTAGCTCTCGTTTCTTGGATCGAATGTATCCAAGCCCGATTGTTTCCATCCTCCCACTAGGAAACTTGTGTTGAGTTCCGGGGACATTCCAGACCCTGTCATAGAATTTGGCTTTCCGAGCAGTCTGTTTAAAGGATATCCCTTGGCGCTTTAGCAGCCTCTTCAAGCCTTCTGTATAATATCTGGGGAGACGGATGGGCTGAAGTCTGTCAAGCGTAGGATCCATACCGTGCCAGATTTCTTTCGCCACTTTGGTTTCCTCAGAGCGGTAGAATAGAATTGCTTTTTTGCCTTCTCGCCTAGGAGGGACATAGAATGTCCGCAACTCCTCTACACTGTAGGTATCGAGCGCATCCAGTTCTTTATAATATTTAAGCGGCACCATGGCGACTTGCAGACTTTGCTCTTCGTTAGCGGACGTTTGTATTGAAGGCCGAGCAGAGAACACAGCATGGACCTCATCTTCCGAGTCACTACCAAAGATCAACGTAGGAGAGGATGGTCCCGGCTTGTTATATTGGGGTGGACCTGAATAAACTATCTCCTCTTCCTCCTCGGTATCACTGCCAAAGACAGGGATGGTGGCGTTAATTTTGTTCTCTAGCTTGTGATATCTCTCCGTGTCTTCGAAATCTGGCAAGAAGTATTTGGCATCTTCATATTTGCAGACTTCAATCACGGAAAACGGGTTCAATTCTCCCGTCACGGTATACTCGAGACCATCCCTAAAATATTTCATACACTGATGCTGTGTAGAAGGGATGATATTGTACTCATGTAACCATGGTTGGCCGAGCAGAGCATTGTAGCATGTCTTGGCGTCTATGACGTGGAATTTAATATCTGTGATGAGCAGACCAAAGCGTAGCGTCAGTATCACAGATCCAAGAGTTCTTGATGATTGGGAGTCGAACCCGGAGATGGTGATCTTGTCCCGAGCAAGGTGCTGGACGCTCATGCAGATTTCCTTTAACACCCGCACGTTAAGGAGAATAACAGACGATCCGTTATCGACCAGGATTTTGCCTATCTTTATATCATGGCAGTATCCTGAGATATAGAGGGGGCAATTGTATTCATACATCCCTAGGAGAAGGTCTTCATCACCAAAAGTGACATCGGCTGTATGCACTTTCTCCAATTCATCCTTCATCTTTTCGTCGGCCAGGAAAGCTTGGAATTGCTCCGGCTCCTGTAGTGCCTTGATTAACGAATCTCTCGCCTGTTTTGATAGTAAAAGGGCGTCAAGAATGCTGAGCTGGGAGGGTAGCTTCCTCAGATGCGCTAGAACGTTGTAATCCACCTTATTTTTCTTCGGCGGGTCCTTGGCAGTTAGCTCTTCCATGACTTGGTCATCTAGGGCGATATCCTCGGAGACGTTTTCTTTCCCTTTATCTTTTTTATTTGAGGGTCCGAGATTCTTTTCAGGTAGCGTACGATTACGTAGTCGGATATTTTCGCAGACCTTCGGCTCTTCTTCTTTTCCCGAGGTGGACTCTTTAAAGAGGGGGCTAAGAGCCATTTCCTCGTCAGAGTCGCTCCCGAACGTGAAAACTTGCGATCCCCCGGCGTTAACCATGCGACAATCGCCGGTAGTTCTATTAAGCCCCTCAGTCGTACCTTTCCGCTCCCGACGAGTTTTGCGCTTTTCCCGCTTAAAATGTTGTCGGTGAGCAACATATCCCTGCCACCATCTATTGAAAGCTTTGCACCCTTCGGTGGGGTGTGAAATCTTCCGATGATACAAGCAGTAGGAAGGGTGCATTTCTGCTTCACCAGTAATGTTTCCTTCAGAGGGTGGTAGCTTCATACCCATTGATATGGCTTTAGCAAACCATTTCCTCGTCTTGAATTTGTTTTTATCTGCGGTGAACGTACTTTGCTCCAACGGGGGTGTCTCAACTCTTTCGTCAAGTCGCTGGCGCTTGGCCCTTTCAAATATGGCCGTCTCGCGTTCCCGATCAGTTTTACTTTTCAACAGAGCTTCGCTGAGGAATGCGTCAATTGTTTCATCCGATGGCCCCACAATTTCTGGTTTAGGATCTGCCCCCAGCTTTTCGGTGCAAGGAGTTTCCTCATCATCTGTGAACGAGTGGGAGATCATATGACAGCTCGCCACGTATTCCTCGGATTCATCCGACGAGCTCTCTCCCTCATCTTCCTCTTGAAAGACGTGGTTGAGGAACTCTTGGAGTGTGATGGGAGTCCGTGTTTTCTGGTTGTACTCCTCCAGTGCGTCAATTCGCTTTTGTAAGTCCGTGCGCTTGTCGCCAGGCTTCACGGGCTTCTTGGATTTCTTCTTCTTTTTCTTTGAAGATTTTGACGGCTGGTTGTGAATGCTTGGGCCACCACCATCGATCTTTGGAGTTGGGCGCGGCTTCAACATCCCTTCAATGATCTGAGGTTCCAACGGGTTTTTCCACCTGATCGCTGGGCATGTTTGAAGATCGTTCAGCATCCTCTTTGTTTTGGCCAATAGCACAACCTCCCATGAAGCTTCTTCAACGAGAGAGCACGTTTCCCCCGGCGTATTCACCTTTTTAGAGGTATGAGGTTGCGGCGGGTTCACCTTCCATCTTTCAGACAACGCGAACTTGCCCTGTTGGTACTGGTCCTCAATCCAATTTTTGAAGATGTAGCAGTCCTCGATCGGATGACCCAGTACTCGATGATAAGGACAGTAATTGGGATCATTGATGTCGTTTGGCTGCGACGGACGTCTTGGATCCGGCAGATTTATGAGTCGGTTGCGCAAGGCCAGCTCGAACAATCTTCTCGTTTTATCTTGGGGAAACGAGTAAGAACGTCCCAGCCTCTCCTCGAGGGATAGGTGTGGACGCATATTATTTTGACGGACAGCCGGTTTCAAGTTGCTCAGCTGTTGTTGAGCATTAGCGACAACAATTGCTTTTTCCTTTCCCTTCTTATTTCGAGAGTCCGGCTTTGGAGGGGGAGGTCTATGGCCCATCTGATCCATCTGAGCTAACTTGTCGATCAAGGCCTGGAAGGTAGTTGGCTTGAAGAACATCATGAATTGCGAGAATGTGCAGATCGAGGGTTCCCACAAACATGCCTACCGCAGGAGCCTCTTCGATGCGTTGCTCGCATTTTGACCATAAGTTCCTCCACCGTATTGCGTACTGCACCCACGTTTCACCTGGCTTCACCCAGGCATTAATCAATGCTGTTATCGGGGTGCGTTCGCTAGCGCTTGCGAAACGTTGGGTAAACAGCAACTCCATCTCCGCAAATGTCTTGATCGAGTCGTTTGGGAGCTCGGAGTACCACTCGAACGTTGTATCCAATAAGCTACCAACGAACTGGCGAAGCAACAATTTATCATCACCGCCAGTGTTGCCGCAAAGCGCTCTGAACTGGGCAACATGCTGGTGGGGATTACCCGTCCCTTTATAGACATGGAATTTCGGTATTGTATAGCTCGGCGAGTACTTGATCTGATCGTACCAGCTCGGATATGGTCGTCCTGTTTTTACGACCTGACCGGCTACCTCGGTCGCCTGATGAACCTGGATCTACTGAGCTATATATTCGTCCAAGTCAGCTTTGGAGATTGTCTCCTCCTTGGCTGTTGACAGAGCCGGTGGAGGATGTGACGTTTCTCCCCTGTCGTCTTCAAGGACGATCGGAGGATCTTCTTCAGCAAGAGGATCTTGTTGAATCATCATACCCACCATGTCCTGGAACAGGAGGGCCATTTGCTTTATGTTGGCCACTTGTTCAGCAGCCTCTTTATCCTTCTTCTCCAATATCCGACGAAGGAATTCAGCGTCGGTTTCTTGCTCCTGGCGTTGATCCGAGGACGCTTCAAGGCTTTCTTTTGGCCCAGTGAGTTGATTGTTAGGATACGAGCGTGTTCAAGTTCTAGTTTAAATACCGCAATCAAGACGGTTTCGCACGTAGCTAGCCGGTTGAGTACGGGTCGTCCGCAGGGAGATGGGAATCTTTTTCTATGTGTTTTTCGACGAGTTAAGTCCGGTTGTTCAGATTTTGTTTGTAGTTATCTAAGTGTTGAGTTGATATTTAAAGAGAGCATGTTAGGGTTAGGATTAGGTTAGTTTGAGTTAGGAGTCTCCACATCTTTCGTTGCCCTTCTTAATATCGTGTTACGGTAATCGGCAACAACGGGGATTAGCACGACTAGGAAGGACTTTGCGAGTATAAGCTAGGCTTTCCAACGCATAAGTCTTCCTTTTGGTGCTTGTCCGTCCGTTCTTGGCTCTTAGCCATAACCTCCGGTTAATCCAACCACAACCGGTCTCACTACGGAATCACCGCTATCATGTAGGATAGGGTGCCGTAAGGAGCGGATTGTGGTTGGATTAACGGGAGTCGATTTAAGCTGTTGGGCAAGGAAAGAGTGAGAGAGATTTCCTTCTCTCAAACTTCCCTTATCCTACCCTAACAAGAATGAACTACTCACACGTCATAATACGGAAAAATAAAACAACACAAAAGAGGAAGATAGAAAGAAGGAGATTAGAAGAATACGACTAACTGTTTGCGACCTCACCTTGGCGAGGATCAAGCGTAAGTATCATTGTCGTATGTAAGGATAAAGAAAAAAGAGAAGAAAGAAATAACAAGGAAATAACAACAACTACTTAACGAATTAAAATTACAACAAGCATAAATATAAGGAGACAAGCATGATAATAAAATGGTCTTCTTTATTCATCACTCTTCACTCAAAAGCTCACTTACAAGTTTAATGGAGAAGAGGTGAGAAGAGGAAGAAGAACATGTAACTAAAACCTAGCAAAAAGAAATACAAGAATTGGACCCTTTCCTTCTCAACTTCTGGGCTATTTATAGGCTGGAGAATGGAAATCTAGGGCAACCACCAGAACACCTTTACAATGACAAAAATACCCCTTAAAAAGTTTTGTTTGCCGCCACTATTTGGCCGCGGATCCGCGGCCTGGACCCACCTTTGGCCGCGGATCCACGGCTGTTTAGTTGAATTGGGCCCCCCAACTTTTGGTGCTGGCCTGATCTGTTGTCTACATTATTCTGGTATATGTATTTTCTTATAATTGCTTCACGAATTTTCCAGAATTCTGTTGAGGGAAAGGTGGACTTTTTGTCAAGATTTTGTCATGATTTGCCTCGAGCTCCGCGTAGATCTCTTGGATTTTGTGCTACCATTGAGCCTTGTGCATGAGAATGACATTGATTTGATCTTTTGTCTTCCTATTGATATCTGGCAACATACGGATAAAGAGCAGAGACCGTGTTTTTATCTGTGGTTGGCAGGAACCCGGATTTTTTCGTGTTTTCCATGAATTTCACCGTTTTAGAACCGAGAACCTGTATCCTGCATTTGACTAGCAAACACGGCTCAAGAGTATCTACGGATATGCAAATGTGATAAAAATTGGGCGGTATGAAAATGCAAAAATCTGATATGAACAAATACCCCCAAACTTATCATTTGCTCGTCCCGAGCAAAGCCCATTTATTCACAAAAAATTTCCTAACCTCACTTTCGCAGGGAACGCGATTGCACTGAGCATGTGCAAAAAGCCGTTAAACCTCTAGGTGTCCCTAGTAGGAGGAGTGTTGTCTCCTGAGGGTTTTCAGCGGATACTACCCACAAAATCCGGTCAAGTTGGTTTGTAAAAATGACTAAGTTTCAAACCCTAAAGTTTTGTTTTAGAAAATAACAATTCTATAATCCTAAGTCTAGACTATCGAACCTTTATTTTTCACACCTCGCTTCTTATTTAACTACAGATTTTATATGTCTTTACGTGCAGTGCAAATAGTGTCGTTAAGTTCCAGAAGGATCGATTAAAGTCATCATGTCGCACAATAAAGCCCAGGTAACAATTTTAAAAGGATCCTATAAGTTTTATAAAGAGTTAAGCATTTTTCAAGTTTCGTTTTCCAGTAAGGTTTCAACTTCAGAATTTCTATCTTCCTTAACAGGAAACTAAGTCGTATTTTTCACTCCTCCTTTTTCTTGTTTTCATTTCATACACACCTCTGTGAACGTGCAATAGTCTTTATCATAGAATAAAACCTTCATATCTCCGTTTAAATTTTTTTTATAAAAGCCTGTCTTTTATCAAGATTATTCTCACACAAAGAACCGTTAGGAATTTTAACTCGGAGAGAACACTTGCTTGACTTTGTTTTAAACTGGACTTTCTAGGCTTCTTAGCGAGCTTTGGGCCAATGCACCCAAACCAGTTGGTTTTAGGGCATTAGATGTAGAAACACCCCAGCGGACTTAATTACTCAAGTTACCTAGGTCCAAAAACAAAAGACAGTTTGGCGTGAAAATCAGATGATTTAATACGAACGGAGATATAACCGGCAGTTCAATTATTTTTTCGGATAAAAGACGTGTTTAGTGGGTTTGGTGTGTAATCATTCCAATCAAGTTTCAGATGGGTTATTTTTCAGACTTAGCTCCAATTACGGCATCAATAACATTCCTTCATATTCGCTTTACTTCATAAACTATTCTTGACATTACTTATTTCAGAACAAACCTATTTGATCCTCAGAAAATCATTTATCTGTTTAAAAGTTTAAACATGAAAGACTTGTCATCTAATTCCCAAAATTCACGACACGTGTAGTGTGATGTAAAGACGTATAACAGCTATAGTTAACATCAAAGGAGAGTTATCTTTCAGGTTTTCAAAATCCAAACATAAGATCTAGTTATTCCTATTTTTTCAAACAAAAACCGTCGAATGTTGAATCAGAGTCTTCCACAAGCTAACTTGACAAAAAAGTTTTTATATTTTTAAGAAAATTTTCAAATTTTTATGGATTTTATGGATTTAAATATGCAGATGCAAAATATACATATGAATGCGAAGGTAAGAAATGCGTACCGAGCGTACCCCCAAACTTAAACTGGACAGTGTCCTCACTGTCGTTGCATGAAGAGATCAGTTTGAAGGTTCAAAAATGTCGGTTAGCGATACACAAATTTTTAGTTGTTTTTTTGTTTTTTTTTTTTTAAAGAAAAGAAAAAGAATATACACAAATATATACAAAATGGTTTGTACATACCCCCAAACTTATTTGGAACAGTGTCCACTGTTCTTGGCTGGATAACCGAAGTTTGGAGGTAGGCAGAGGAAGATCATTCTGGGTAAACCGGCTCCTGTAAAAACAGGAGCTCCTCTGTTGGTTCGGCGCTAAGGTACGGTTTGCATCGGTGTCCATTTACCTTGAAGAGTGAACCGTCCTTTGGATTTTCCAAATCCAGAGCGCCCTGCGGATACACATTCCGCACAAAATACGGCCCTTTCCAGCGAGATCTCAGCTTTCCAGGATGTAAGTGAAGTCGGGTGTCGTAAAGCAGTACCTGCTGACCAGGTACGAAGGTTTTGCGCAAAAGGTGTTTATCGTGAAACACCTTCGTTCGATTCTTAACGACAACCGCGTTATCGTAAGCCTCATCCCTAAGCTCGTTCAGTTCGTTCAGCTGCAGCTTCCGATGGCTGCCCGCGTCCTCAAGAGACAGATTCAGCTCCTTTATCGCCCAAAATGCGCGATGCTCGATTTCAACAGGAAGGTGGCAGGCTTTTCCGTACACAAGCCGATAGGGAGACATGCCAAGGTCGGTCTTATAAGCGGTTCTAAATGCCAAAAGGGCATCAGTGAGTTTCAGAGACCAATCCTTACGGTTCTTGGAAACCGTCTTCTCCAGTATCTGCTTGATCTGCCGATTGGAAACTTCGGCCTGCCCGCAGGTTTGGGGGTGGTAGGGCGTAGAAAGCTTATGATTAATGGAGTATTTCCGCATCAAGGCTTCGAAAGTTTTATTGCAGAAATGACTTCCATTGTCGCTAATGATCGCTCGGGGGTGCCCAAACCGGGAAAAAATGTTTTCTTTAAGGAACCTAACGACAACCTTGTTGTCGTTAGTCCGGCTGGGCACAGCCTCGACCCATTTAGAGACGTAATCAACAGCTAGAAGAATGTACAAGTTCCCAAAAGAGCTGGGAAACGGCCCCATGAAGTCTATCCCCCAAACATCGAAAATCTCCACAACCAAGATCGGTTGGAGCGGCATCTCGTTCCTTTGGGATATCCGGCCCATGTGTTGGCACCGGGAGCAAGTCTTGCAATAGTCATGAGCGTCTTTGAAGAGTTGTGGCCAGTAGAAACCACATTGCAAGATCTTCTCAGCTGTCTTTCTGGGCCCAAAATGCCCGCCACACGCTTGATCGTGGCAAAAGGACAGCACACTCTTGAATTCTTCGTCAGGGACACACCGACGAATAATCTGGTCGGGACAGTACTTGAACAAGTAGGGTTCGTCCCAGTAAAAGTGTTTTACTTGGGATAAGAAGCGAAGCCTGTCCTGATTTGACCATTCGGTCGGTAGTAACCCCGTGGCCAAATAGTTCACAATATCTGCGAACCAGGGTTCGCAAGATACTGTCAAGAGTTGTTCATCCGGGAAAACATCGTTTATCGGAATTGGAAGCGAAGGCGAAGAAGGAAGTCGCGAGAGATGGTCGGCAACTACGTTTTCACATCCTCGTTTGTCCTTAATGACAAGGTCAAACTCTTGGAGCAAGAGGATCCAACGTATTAACCGAGATTTGGCATCTTTCTTCGCAAAAAGATGGCGCAGAGCTGAATGGTCAGTGTAGACAATGACTGGAGAGCCGATGAGGTAGGGCCTGAACTTTTCTAAAGAAAATACAACAGCTAAGAATTCCTTCTCAGTTGTTGTATAGTTAAGTTGGGCGTCGTTCAGGGTCCGGCTCGCGTAATAGATTACGTGCGGCATCTTGTTTATGTGCTGTCCAAGGACAGCACCGATGGCAAAGTCGGATGCATCGCACATAATCTCGAATGGGTGCGTCCAGTCAGGGGAAGAAAGAACGGGAGCAGAAGTGAGTGAGCGTTTCAGTGACTCGAAGGCAGTCACACAGCTCGAGTTGAAGTCGAAAGGCGTGTCCTTGGCCAGCAAAAGAGTCAAGGGCCTAGCAATCTTGCTAAAGTCCTTGATAAACCGTCTATAAAAACCGGCATGGCCAAGGAAGGCTCGGATATCTCTGACGCATCGGGGAGGAGGCAGATTGGAAATGACCTCAATCTTCGCTTTGTCAACCTCTATGCCATTTTGCGAGATGATATGTCCTAAGACAATACCCTCGCGCACCATGAAGTGGCATTTCTCCCAGTTCAAAGTGAGATTCTTGTCCTTACATCGGGTAAGGACAGCGTCAAGATGCAGCAAACACTCGTCAAAGGAGTCGCCGAAGATGGAGAAGTCATCCATGAAAATCTCCAGAAATTTTTCCACCATGTCAGAGAAAATTCCCATCATACACCGCTGGAAGGTAGCGGGCGCATTGCATAACCCAAAGGGCATGCGTCGATATGCAAACGTGCCGAAAGGACAAGTGAAAGTGGTCTTGTCCTGGTCTTTTTCGGCGATGGGAATTTGATTATAGCCAGAGTAGCCATCAAGAAAACAATAGTACTCATGTCCGGCCAATCGTTCAAGCATCTGGTCAATGAAAGGTAGCGGAAAGTGGTCTTTCCGCGTTGCGGCGTTGAGTTTTCTGTAATCAATGCAAACTCGCCACCCAGTTTGGGTGCGAGTAGGGATTAACTCATTCGCCTCGTTGGTGATGACCGTGATACCCGACTTCTTGGGGACAACGTGAATGGGGCTAACCCACTGGCTATCAGAGATAGGGTAAATGATACCACTATCTAGACATTTGACGATCTCCTTCTTCACAGCCTCCTTCATGACTGGATTAAGACGTCTTTGTGGATCCCGGGCTGGTTTGGCATCATCCATCAGATGAATATGATGCTCAACGATCAGGGGACTAATCCCCTTGATGTCCGCCATGGACCAGCCAAAAGCTTGCCTGTTGCCGTGCAAGACCGCGAGAAGGGCTTTCTCTTGCTCGGGAGCTAGAGAAGCCGAAATGATGACAGGGAGGGTCTCGTTCTCACCTAAGTAAGCATACTTAAGGTGAGACGGCAACGGCTTGAGTTCGAGCGTTGGAGGTGAAATGATGGAAGGCAAGACTGGTGCAAGGGTCTCGAACTCAAAGGACTCCAGCAAAGGTTCAAAACGAGTGTAGGCAACCGAGTCGGATGGTTCAGGTAACTCATCCGAAAAGTCGAAAGATTCAAACTCGGGTTGTGCGCGGCTAAGATCGTTCAAGAATGTGAAACACTCGTATTCGTTGTCGGGCGCAGAAGCAGCAGCAGGTTCGAAGAGAAACGCACTAGTGGCGTCAAGATTATCGTGTTCAAACAGAAACTCCTCGAATTCACACTCTTCTGGTGTGATCTCCTGGATCGAGCAAACATCCAGTATATGAGCATTAGGTTCGGCGGGCTGATTCCCCAACCTAAAAATGTTGAGTTCAATTGTCATATTTCCAAATGAGAGGTTCATTGAACCATTGCGACAATTGATCACAGCATTTGAGGTTGCGAGAAATGGGCGACCGAGTATCACCGGAATTTGATTCCGGGGGTTAGCTACAGGCTGTGTATCTAAGACAATGAAGTCGACGGGGAATATGAAGTCCCCGACTTTTATTAACACATCCTCTAGCTCACCCCTAGGATGGGTGATCGATCGGTCGGCCATCTGGAGAGTGCAGTGTGTGGGTTTCAGCTCTCCGACGCCTAATTGCTCGTATACTGAATACGGAAGCAAGTTAACACTGGCACCAAGATCTAATAGTGCGCGGTTGATGTTCTTATCCCCAATAGTAATTGAAATCGTAGGACAGCCAGGGTCCTTCCGTTTTTGTGGTAAAGATTGGGTAAGGGCATCACTCACAGCACTAGCCAAGAAAACTTTCTTGGGTACCTGAGACTTCCTCTTTTTCGTGCACAAGTCCTTTAAGATTTTTGCGTAAGATGGGACTTGTTGGACAGCATCTAAAAGAGGAATGTTAATGTTAACTTGCTTGAATAACTCCAAAATCTTCTCCATTTGTGGATTTTGTTTGTTAGACCTCAACCGGTTTAGAAATGGAACATTTTGAAAATTGGTTGAGTCTAATGCCGGAGGAGGAGATTTTGGAGTTGGAACGGATCCCAGAATAGGTGTTTTCGTGGAGTGAGAAGTGGGTCCGTTCAGAGCAGAAGAAGAAGAGGGAGAGCCTTGTGAAGAACGGAGAATAGGCTCGGAAGACGAAGAAGAAGAAGGAGAAGAAGAAGAAGCAGCGGCCGGGGCATCATCGTTGATCCGTTTGTCAATGTTGTTTGGCAGCATCCTCCCTGATCTCAGTGTGGTCACGGCACTCACATTATGGTTTTGTTGTTCAAGAGCAACATGTGCATTATGTGGGTGACCGGGATTTGGAAGTGGCTGGGACGGGAGCTTCCCCTTCTCTCGCTCGCTCAAGGCCGCGTTCAGTTGTGCAATCTGGGCCTCGATGGTCTTGATGCTTTGCCCGTGTGCGGCAGTGTGTTGCACTAAAGATTGAATCGAAGACTGGATGTTGGCGGTGGATTGGGTCGACTGTTTAACGAACGCCTCCAGACTTCGCTCGAGCGAGGAAACCTTATCGTTGTTGGACGGAACAAAGTTGTTGTTTGGTGGAAAAGAGTTGTTGGGTGCAAAGTTGTTCGTCTGGTTTTGGTAAGGTTGGGGTTGGAAGGGCTGCTGATACTGATGCTGAGTTTGTTGTGGCGCTTGTTGTTGCGGTGGAGGGGCCCTTTGGAAATTGTTGCCCTGGAATTGATTCTGATTCTGATTCCAGGCGAAATTGGGGTAGTTCCTCCAACCGGGATTATAGGTGGAAGAGTATGGATCATTCCTCGGTCTTTGCTGGAAGGCAGCATTAACCTGATCCTGTCCTTGCGGGGGTGGATTGTAAGGACACTCTTCGGTCAAGTGGGAAGGATCGGAACAACAAGCGCAGATGGTACGAAGGGGGAGAACAGGTGTGGGGGCAGGAGTAGAAAATTTGCTCTCTATCGCTTCAAGCTTTCGTGTTATTGCAGCCATTTCAGCTTTCATCGCAATAGAGACATCGAGTTGGTGGATTCCTACCCTAGACTGACCGGTAGAAATGGAGGTAGAGGAAGAAGAAGTCGGTCTGGTGCTCTCCCACTGTAGCGTTTGCTCCGCAAGATCGTCAAAGAACTGCCATGCTTCCTCGTCAGATTTCGATAGGAAGTGGCCCTGACAGATGGTTTCCAGCAACTGCTTCGTTGCTGGGTTCAGTCCCTCGTATAAGGTTTGGCAGAGTTGCCATTTCTCTATACCGTGGTGAGGACACTGAACAAGAAGGTCTTTGTATCGGTCAAAGCACTTCCAGAAGGGTTCAGAAGGAAGCTGGGAGAATTGGTTGATCTCATTTCGAATTCTTGCGGTCTTATGATTTGGGTAGAATTTTTTCAGAAACGCTTTAACAAACTCGTCCCAGCTGGTGATTGAGTGGGAAGCGGTGCTATACAGCCATTTTTCAGCAAGATCGCATAGAGTGAACGGAATGACCCGTAGACGTATAGCATCGTCCGACAGCTGGGTGGTTTTCATCATGGCACAGACGTTTTGAAATTTGTTTATGAAGATATAAGCATCTTCAGATTCAAGCCCATGAAAACGTGGAAGCATGTTGATGAAATGGGGCTTAATTTCGAAGTTGTCCCCATTGGCCGGAGGAAGAGAAAGGCAGGTGGGAAGTGCAGAACGGGTAGGGTAGAAACGATCCTGGAGCGCAATTCGCTGCGGCGCTACAACAGGCGGAGGTGGTGGAAGATTGGTCTCCGTAGGAGGTGGAGCCAATCCAGCGGTGGTCAAAGAGATGTTCGGATTAAATCCCGACATCGCGGAAGAAGAGGTTGGTGAAGGTGAAGGTGAAGGTGAAGATGTATGAACAGAATTCCGGTCAACGTCGGAGTTGGCCGGCAAAGGAAGGGGTGAAAGAGGAGTGGACGGAGTATCGACTTCGGAGTCGATCGCGTAGTCGGTAGCGACTAACGTAACGCGGACTAGACGGGCGCTAGTGTCCCGAGTCCAAGCGGACATACACTAAACGAGTTTAGTATAGTCAAAGCGGAGAAGGTGAGGGTAAGAAAACGTCAATGAAGAAAGGCGATGGGTGGTGGGTGAAAATGGATTTGGCGACAAAAGGGCAAGTTTTTATAAAAGTTTTTGATTTTTCTCTTTTTTTTTTCTTTTTTTTTTTTTAGAAAGAGATTTACAGAGATATGTACGGAAATACGGCTTAATCAATCACAAACAAGATATGCACAATCACACCTAGATCTAGGGTAACCTAGGTCTACTAGACCTGCTCCTGAACTTGATTGTCGAAGTTAAACAATGTCGAGAAACGGGCTTAACAATACACCGATCACGAGGCCAGGTAAGTGCAGAGATAAGGGGAGGTTGTCCAACGCTTTCGCGAAGTTCCTTAATTAAATAACCCTTTCTCTTTCGGCGGTTGCGCCTTTAACACTTTCCTAGACACCCCGTAAGCAATATACGGTTAAGCGAGGTTCTAAACAAGGTTTATCTTCTCCTAATGAGCGCGAAGTCCTTAGGGCTGAAGTCTAGTATTTTTTTAATTTACAATGGACAATGCATATGCTTTAGTGATTTCCGGGGTCCTGGGAAGGGTGATGAAATCCCCACCCAATCTGGATTGGTTTCAAGCCCCTTAAGTCCGTATTAAAGAAATGCAAAGCAGTAAAAAATCAACTGCAAACAATTTTTATTTGCGGCGCAAAGAATCCTGCACAAGAACAGTTTATTGGAAGGGGGAGAAGAGTTTGCGCAAAGAAGGCTGCAGAAAACACAGTTTATTGGAGTCCAGAGGAGTGGGAAGGAGGAGAGGAGGACTTACAGAGAAACTAGCACCCTGAGGCCACTAATTGGCCGCGGATCCGCGGCCAAACATGTGCTAAGGCCGCGGTTCCGCGGCAATATAGTGGGATTGGTCTCTGAAATTTTGGGGAGATTCTGGTCTGTGTCTCCTCTGGTTGTCTGGATGTGTAGAATTCTGATTTGCTCACTGTATCTGCTCCAGATTTTTACAGTAGACCGGATGGTTCGTTTTGTCCGTCGCGGTGTAGCCGCGAAATGTGGGTCTATCTTCCCACGTCTTTGGCACTGTACTTGAACTCCGTATTTTCAACGTCTTGGCCACTGAACTCGAACCTTGTATTTTCCTGCACACTTGCGCAAAAGCTAATCAAAAATAACAAGATGGTTTTGTTTACAATGTATATATATATATATTTTTTTTTGTTTTTCGGTTAGAGTTATACTTACAAATTAACCCGAAATTTCACAAAGAAACAAACTACCGTCTCCCCGGCAACGGCGCCATTTGATTGTTAGGATACGAGCGTGTTCAAGTTCTAGTTTAAATACCGCAATCAAGACGGTTTCGCACGTAGCTAGCCGGTTGAGTACGGGTCGTCCGCAGGGAGATGGGAATCTTTTTCTATGTGTTTTTCGACGAGTTAAGTCCGGTTGTTCAGATTTTGTTTGTAGTTATCTAAGTGTTGAGTTGATATTTAAAGAGAGCATGTTAGGGTTAGGATTAGGTTAGTTTGAGTTAGGAGTCTCCACATCTTTCGTTGCCCTTCTTAATATCGTGTTACGGTAATCGGCAACAACGGGGATTAGCACGACTAGGAAGGACTTTGCGAGTATAAGCTAGGCTTTCCAACGCATAAGTCTTCCTTTTGGTGCTTGTCCGTCCGTTCTTGGCTCTTAGCCATAACCTCCGGTTAATCCAACCACAACCGGTCTCACTACGGAATCACCGCTATCATGTAGGATAGGATGCCGTAAGGAGCGGATTGTGGTTGGATTAACGGGAGTCGATTTAAGCTATTGGGCAAGGAAAGAGTGAGAGAGATTTCCTTCTCTCAAACTTCCCTTATCCTACCCTAACAAGAATGAACTACTCACACGTCATAATACGGAAAAATAAAACAACACAAAAGAGGAAGATAGAAAGAAGGAGATTAGAAGAATACGACTAACTGTTTGCGACCTCACCTTGGCGAGGATCAAGCGTAAGTATCATTGTCGTATGTAAGGATAAAGAAAAAAGAGAAGAAAGAAATAACAAGGAAATAACAACAACTACTTAACGAATTAAAATTACAACAAGCATAAATATAAGGAGACAAGCATGATAATAAAATGGTCTTCTTTATTCATCACTCTTCACTCAAAAGCTCACTTACAAGTTTAATGGAGAAGAGGTGAGAAGAGGAAGAAGAACATGTAACTAAAACCTAGCAAAAAGAAATACAAGAATTGGACCCTTTCCTTCTCAACTTCTGGGCTATTTATAGGCTGGAGAATGGAAATCTAGGGCAACCACCAGAACACCTTTACAATGACAAAAATACCCCTTAAAAAGTTTTGTTTGCCGCCACTATTTGGCCGCGGATCCGCGGCCTGGACCCACCTTTGGCCGCGGATCCGCGGCTGTTTAGTTGAATTGGGCCCCCCAACTTTTGGTGCTGGCCTGATCTGTTGTCTACATTATTCTGGTATATGTATTTTCTTATAATTGCTTCACGAATTTTCCAGAATTCTGTTGAGGGAAAGGTGGACTTTTTGTCAAGATTTTGTCATGATTTGCCTCGAGCTCCGCGTAGATCTCTTGGATTTTGTGCTACCATTGAGCCTTGTGCATGAGAATGACATTGATTTGATCTTTTGTCTTCCTATTGATATCTGGCAACATACGGATGAAGAGCAGAGACCGTGTTTTTATCTGTGGTTGGCAGGAACCCGGATTTTTTCGTGTTTTCCATGAATTTCACCGTTTTAGAACCGAGAACCTGTATCCTGCATTTGACTAGCAAACACGGCTCAAGAGTATCTACGGATATGCAAATGTGATAAAAATTGGGCGGTATGAAAATGCAAAAATCTGATATGAACATGAGTGCGGCCATTGAATTCATCATTTCCTGGAGCTTCTGCTGTTGCTCCTGAGCTTTGGTCATTGACCGTGTAAGCGGTCTATGACTTGTAGATGCACGGCTGTCCTCCTTCCCCGACACCATGTATACAGTATGGACTACAATGCCCCCGGATTTAGGGCATTTGGGCTCGCCGCCTTTGACATTCGCCGCAGGCGTGGGAATTTTCTCCGGCCTCCTTCTCTTGTGGGCCGTTGGAGTTGAAGGGCCATTGCAGTGGGCACCCTGGCGGTTGTCGTCCTCTGCTGTTTGACGGGACGGTTCTTTCCTTCTTACACTTTCACCCTCTTCTGCTGGCGAGAGTGATCTGGATCAATTACGGAATCTTGAACCCTCCGCCAGACCTTATAAATTTTGGAGGACAGCCGTTGAGGGGGCTGCTCCAGCTTTGTTTCTGTAACCCTTTCCGCAGGTGGGGGAGATCTTTTTAGCGTGGCAGTCGGAGAGTTCTTGAGTACCCTCCTTAGCAGTTCAAAGCTGTTCCCAGTTGGAACAGCAGCACTAACTTCCACCACTGGAGCGAGTGGAGTTAGCCCTAAGGGGGAGTTGCCCCGGGCCTTCCTTACTCGGCGCTAGTGGCGGCGTCGAGCGTGACAAGCCGTTAGGACTGGCTCGGCGATAGGGACAGCTTCTTCTTGCCCCCTGTCCGAATGAGGTGCTGCTGGTGTCAGCCTCTTAAAGACTGATGTTGTCCTTTGAGTGGCGATGTTCAATTTGTCAAAGACAGATCCTCGAGCAGGAGCAGGAGCCGGAATAGTCAGCCTTGAAAAGACTGACTCTTTAACAGGAGAAGCTGCCTTGGCGACTTCTAGAGCAGGGGTGGCTGTCTTTCTCAGGACGGACATTTCAGGGTTCATGGGCTTCCTGGCGAGCCTATCAGGGTTCTGGCTAAGCCTGGCAAAGACAGAGGCTGCCGGTTTGATATTGGACGACCCGTTGAAAGGGGCCGTTGTAGCAGTGAGCCAATCGAAAACCGACTTCTTGCTTGCTTCTGGTGCGGGCACTGGCATAGTGAAGCTTGCAGGCGGGGGCATGGTCCTGAAAAACAGACCGGTGGTGGCCTGGGTCACTTGTTCCACCGGCATGGCAAGGATGGAGGCCGCTTGAGGCCCATAAGCTACACCACCAGGTGAGGTGGAGCGTCGGTTGCACTGGCACTTTGAGCAGCTCGAGCAGTTGGAGGCCATTGATGCTTGATTTCTGCGCCAGGCAAAAGACCAAATCTTAGTAACTTGAAATCCAAAGGCAACCATTAACAAACCGCGATTCGTTCGCAAAGACGACACACGAAGTGTGGAGTGGAAAGAGGAAAAAGTCCCACCGGGCGTGCCAGAATCTGTTCCCCGCCGAATACAGAGACGCGACCGCGTAGGTTCGTCTTGCCTGAGATTCGGGGCAGATGCTATTTGGTTTTATCCGTCCACCTCTCCGAAGATGCCAAGTTGATTTATGGCACCGTGTATCGGAGGTTTAGACGGATGCGGCCGATGTAGCAGATTTCGTCAGATTCCCCCTCGCTTGAGGGGTTTTTGATTGTGGGGACGCTCTTCCCTGCAGGCGCAAGCCCCTGCGGTTAATTACGCTACCGCATCGCGGTAGCCACTTTCTCCTTCTCCAGAATTTCACTTCGTGTCGTGGGTGTTTGTTTTGTTTGTGGTTGCCCGTGGATTGTATACGGAGACTAGGTTATGCCGTCGCCCGTAGGACGTGGATTAGTCCAAATCCGTATTTTCTTAGATTTGGGTTTGGGGTTTTGGTTTAAGGATACGTTAGCCCTATTTAAGGCTAAGATCAACTTAAACTTTTGTTAAGGATACGTTAGCCTAATCTCCATACTAAGATCAATTTAACGGGATCGTTTGGATCCGACAAGAGAGCAATTGGCTCTATTGTTTAGTTTAATGACATTGCGGTCGATTTACAGTTTAGGGACATGGTGGTCCATCATTCCCATTTGGGGACGAACATTAGTTTAAGGACATTTCGGTCCAACATTCCTATTTTAGGACGAATATTAGTTTAATGACGTTTCGGTCCACGAGTTTAAAGACCCCGCAGTCCGTATCGATGTGTGGTTATCGGGACCCGTCACCTCTCTGACGTCGTTGAAGGATTACAACGATAGGTGTCAGAGAAGTTCGGAGATGTACCCTTGAACCGGGTGTAAATTGATTTAGGAGATCAGTCTTGCTCAGTCAATTTAATTTGAGGACTTACGGCCATGATTGGGCTAAGTCCAGTTGAAGATGTTCAATGTTTTTATTTATCTTTGGCCTATTAGGCCTGTGCTAGGGCTTTGCCCTTGTTTAATAATGCACTGCATTTTATTCTGGCCTGCTAGGCCTTTTTGATTTGGGCTCAGTCCCTTTGTAAATGATGCAGGGCATCTATTTTTGTTTGGGCTCTGCCCTTTTTAAAATAATGCATTGCATTTTATTAGGCCTGTTAGGCCTTTTTAATTGGGCTTGGCCCTTCTGTAAATAATACAGTGCATTAATTACTTGACAGTGGCTTGTCAGGTATTTTGCGCCAATTATTGAGCGCAAGCGCTTGCGGTGGTGACACGTGTCATACTCTGGTGAGCGCAAGCGCAACAGCACAGTGCGCTGCGCCAGTGCGCTGCGCTGTTGCATTGCTGACACGTGGCGCGCTCTAGTGCACTGCGCCAAGTTCAGAGAGCAATGCTCTATCTTAAAAGCGTATAGCGCAAGTAGTTCTGGAGCTGACACGTGGCGCTCTCTGGTGGCTTGCGCCAATCCAGGAGCGCAACAGTGCAGTTTTTGCAAGTGCAAGACACTGTTTCAATAACTTGATCCAATTTTGGATTCAAGAAAAGAATCTTTGAGATTCAGAACCAATGGTTCATAAAAAAGTGCAAGGCACTGTTATTATTTATTTTATTTATTATTTTTTTTTATTGAAGATCATTGATCTTGTTCTTAGATCAATGATCTATTCAAAAGATGTTCTTCTTTTATAAAGGTTTTTACCTTTTTTCTTCTCTTGAGTTCTTCTCAAAATTCTTCAGAGTTCTCTCTGTTTTATTGTTTTTGAGGTTCTTGATGTTGATCCTCATTGAATTGGGGTCTAGGGGCCATTATATAGTGCCCATTAATTTGTTAAATTTGTTAAAGAGATTATTCTCTGAGTGATTTGGGGAATTTTCCCCACCGTTGGATCTTTGATCCAAGAGCTTCTGTTTTACAGAAGACAATCTTCTTGTTTTAACAAGAACAGAAAGATCTTACTGGAATTTTAATTTTGTTTGGCGCAGATGCACCAGCGCTTGACACGTGTCGCGCAGCGCAGAGCACAGCGCAACTACGCTGCAACGTGTCGCGCACCGCAGAGCGCAGCGCAACTGTGCAGACACGTGTCGCGCAGCGCAACTGCGCTGACACGTGTCGCGCAGCGCTTGCGCAACTGCGCTGACACGTGTCGCGCAGCGCACAACGCAGCGCAACTGCGCTTGCGCAACTGCGGTGACACGTGTCGCGCAGCGCAGCGCTTGCGCAACTGAAGCGTTGCTTTCTTTTAATTTTGTTTTAAATAGAATCTTGCTCTGATTGGGCGCGCTGCCTTAGGCGCTGCGCTGACGTTTCAGCTTTTGACACATGGCGCGTTGCGTGCAGCGCAAGGGATTTGAAGCATTGCTTCAATTTTGAATTTTTGAAATTCAAACAAAGCTTTGCTCTGATTGGGGGAAACAGGAACGAGTTCCGATTGGAAGGAAAAGTGCGGGTGTAGCACTTGGTACAGGTGATCAAAGAGCACTCCTGCAAGGTTACAAAAATATATGGTTAAGGAAAAGAAAACTGGTATCTATAATAAAGCAATTAAAGGAAAAACCTTTACCTTACAAAACTCGGGGAGGCACAGAAGGAACCGTGACAGTCAAGGCAGTGGCCGGCAGTAATTCTTCGGCCGGTACAACTTCAGGGTTTATGGCGCCTATGCTCAAGGCAAAGGAAGTATCATCATAGACGCTTAACAGGATTAAAAAAATTCAAAGATAATAACCCAAGAAATACCTGACAAGTCAGAAACCGAAACCGTACCCAAAGCGTCACCAGCTGTGATGGCTTCTTCGATTTCCATTGGGAGAGAAGATTCAACGCACACGGCTTCATCCACTGATTCGACAAAGGCTATCGTAACGCTTACATCACCCGTCGATATCAAAGATCCACAGGGGAAAGAGCGGCAGTTTGAACGGTCCCAGAGTCCAGAGAAAGATTGGACCCTTCATGCTCTTTAGTTGCCGGCGCTTCACCTGTCACACCGTCATCCAAATTTAGACCTGTAAATAAAAAAGCGTATGTTAAATAAATAGACAAGAAGGGAGGAACTATTATTAAGGACCGTGCATTGTTATACCTTGAAGTAGTCATTCACTCACTTCACGAGCTATACGCACAACCTGTCTATGGGTAGTAGACAGGGCAGAAGGAACGTCCGCCGAAGAAATGTCAGCGGGTGGAACATTGCTTGAGCCTGCACCCGCGGCCAAGACAGCGTCGCGTTCCCTCGCCGCATGCTTTCTACGCTTCCTCTCAGCCTGAGCCGTGGGAACCAACCTCCTTAAAACTTCCGACAGGGGGACATCGTCGTCAGAACCGAGCTCTGCCTCCAGAGCCGCTACGGCGTCCATTATCGGCTGCTTTAGCAATGCCTCCTGTGGTGGCTTCGGGGTGGACTCGGTCGTAATCAGTGGCTTTTGGAAGCTTTTCTGTGTCACCGCCTGGGATTGGAATTACACTTGGAACAACCTGGGCTTTGGTAGTCCCTGCAGCAAGATGAAGAGAAGAGTCAGACCATGAATAGAAGGAACTAAAAGGGAAAAGTTGTAGTGAAGTGAATTATACCAAGACCCAAAGTGGCGTGAAGCCTTTCTTCCTCCTAAAACGTCTTGAGGGAAGCCGCAAGAGCCTCTTCGGCAGAAATACCTGTTAAAGCAGAGAGCGTTGATAAAGCATAATAAGGGGGAGAAGGGATAGATGCAGTAGAATGTAAATGAAGTATACATGACTCCGCAATAGAGACCAACGCTGCTTCCTCGCGAGCCAGTCGCTCGGAAGCTACGAGGACAACCTGAAGCTCAGTATCAGTTGCAGGCATGTCAAGCAAACCCTCATTGGTTCCATATTCGCACAAGCCCTCACTGTAGGGAGCATGGGGCTCCTGGCCGAATACGACATCAGCAGAGAATAGAGATTTCGTTTTCTTCTGCGAGCTGACACCAACAGCCGACGATAAAAGCTTTCACTTAACAGGCCGTTTCGGACGGCGGGTCCCAATCTCTGAACCAATTCTCGATTCCGGGACGCTATGGCCGCCGCAGTCGCAGGAACACCCGGTTGAAGCTTCTCAGGGAAGGCTCGTAGGACTATAGCCATAGTGATTTCTCTTACAGAGGAGCGAACGGTTGTTCGTCGCTTCAAAAGGACCGCTGGATTACCGGCGAGGACGACATCCTTGTGATTGAGTAACAGCCACCTCTCCACACTAATAACAGCACCCATCGCATGCTGGTACCACGCCACGTGAGCATTCAATGCTTTCGGCACATAGCTCGGCTCGCTGACAAGGAAATGTGACCCCGTATTTAATCGCATAAAATGATGCAGCGCGCTGCGAATATCCTCCTCCGTAGAAGCCGGCTCGATTAAGAACGCTTCGAGAGGAACACCTTGATTATAACCCATCTGTTGAGCGAAGCGGTGCGGGTTGTACCTCATGAACAGCATCGAGGCATTTTGTCTAAACACTAGGAAGCTCGGCCTGATAGAGTACAGGTGCATAACCTCCCGAGCCCTCAATGCAGAAGCCCCATCCTTAAAAGTATCGCCCAACGGTTGGACCATATTGGTGGATTCTTTGCCGATAGTCAAGACTTTATCGACAAAGGTCATATTGTCCCTAACTATGCGTGGTCGAAGGAGCAATCGCTGAGCCTCTCACTGTGATGGGTCTGGAGCAGAAGCGTTAATTAGGTATATAACCCGGGGAAGTTGTAGCTTTCGTAGAATCAAGGTCGTTTGTGAACGCCAAAGGCACCCAGCACTTGCATCTCAATCCATGATGTGAAGTAATGCAATGGAAGATACATGGGCTTTAACCTCGGCTGAGTAGTGTCAGCTGCTAAACTCAGGCCGTGGTATAGATGAGCTAACCCCGCGATCCCAACGGCCACGCACGTCCCTGTGACGATACGATGAGCCGGATAAAAAACAGATGGCCTTATATGGCGGGGGTGCATCGGAAGCGCGAACCAACTCAGCCGCAGGACAATGAACCCCAAAAAGAACGACTCTTCGTCAACACCAGGGGAAGCGGTCTTCGCAAAGGGGACAACTGGAGTGTCCGGAACAAAGAAATTCTTTAGATCCTCTTCCGTCGTCGGCAAGTTATCTAACCCAAAGGCGCTGCATAAGAAAAACTGCGTTGACCACGGATAATCTGACTATACCATGACCCCCACAGATGAAGAGATTTTTGCTATGGGTCATGATCCTTAATAAGCACGAAGACTTCCCGATCTACGGGCGCGTCAACGAAAGCGCTTTCCGAACGTACGAAGGGAAAAGAAGAATCAGAAGCCATAGTACCTGCACAAAAAGGGAGGAGTCAGCTATCGACACAATCATTAAGGCCTTAACATTCTTTGTCACTTAAAATTGTGTTGTACCACAGTTAAAAAAAAAAGGACAAGGGCCCCACAAAATTAAGATGACGCCCTATCAACGATGGGGCAGTCACTCATTAAAAATAAAATCCAAAAGGAAACATCATTGGACGCGGGTGTTAAACTCTCTCGAGAACTGTGTTCTGCAAATAGATTTCGAATCTGTTAAGAAAATTAGAGAGGGAATAAAATTCCCAAAATTTTTCAAAGCTATGCTCTGTAGAACAATGGAATAACATCCCAGAACCTTCAAAAGCAAAGCTTTCTAACAGGGCAAAACCCTAAAAGATCTTTAAGATCTACGATCTACTCAAGAAAAACAAAAGTTTCCTTTTTTTGAGATCTCTAAGAGATCATTACAAGAGAAGAGCAAAGCTCTGTTAATGGGTTAAAACCCTAAAACATGAAGAGATTCCTTCAAGAGTTTGGTCATGATTGTTACCAAATTTTGACAGAATTTTGACTCTAAAAGTGTTTCCTTAGACAAAGATCTGAGCTCTGGAAAGAAAATTAAATTATCAGAGAAAGAAGTAGGTTAGGGAAGATGAACAACAGTCATCTCAAGGGCTAAAGGCCCTACTTATAGGCACAGGAAAACGATCAACTTCCAAGAAGATCAAACGGTGGAAAAAGTGCCACCGCTGCACTCATGTGTGAGCCACGTGAGCGCAACGGTGGGGGGCATTTATTTTCCCCAATAAAAGAGCAAAGCTCCGTTCAAAACTCAAGAGACAGCGCCTCACGTGCCTTCCACGTGGGCGCCAGCGCCATAGTTAAGAAAAACTCATATATTGGCGTCGCACGTACTCCTCACATGGGCGCCGATGTGCAAAGCACATAAAAGAATTAAAACCTTAATTAGCGCCCACGTGCACAACACGTGAGTGACGGCGCCCAGGTAGAATTAAATTCTACTCTCTGTTAAATAGATCTATTGGATCAAAGATCCAACGGAGATGATAAATCATCAAGACTCAGAATTGAAATTCTGTTAAGAAGAAATATTCCTCAAATCTTTCTAAAACAAGAACTATACCTTCGGTGGAATCGTAGAATAAAATTCTATGCCCTCTGTAAAACAAAGGACCGTTGGATTAAAATCCAATAGTGATTAAAAAAATCAATCACCGTTTTGCAGAATAAATTCTATGCAAGGGAAAATATTTCCCCAATCTTGTTCTGTAAAACAGAGGCCCTTAGATCAAAAATCCAATGGTGGGTAAAAATCCCCAAATCAATTTGGATCTCTTAATAAGAGATTTCTTCAACTAATTAACAAACTCGCCTCTACTATATAAAGGACCTAAGAGTTCAAGTCTAAAGAAGATAACCCCCCCCCCCCAAAGCTTAAAAAAACAAAAAAGAACAGAGAATTAAATTCTCAAGAAAGAAGAACTCTCTTCTTGAAAGTTCTTGGTAAATAAAAGTATAGAAAGATCCTGTGGATCATTCAAAAAATAGAGAGAGAGAGAGCTCAGGAGTGCTTAGCACTCAGTGGGTGGCGCCCAGCGCCCCGCATGCCTCTCACGTGGGCGCTACAAAAGAACTCAGGAGTGCTAGCACTCAGTGGGCGGCGTTCACCGTCCAGCGCCCTATGTGCCCCTCACGTGGGCGCTACAGGAGTGCCTAGCACTTATTGAGCGGCGCTCAGCGTCCATTGCCTCACGTGACCCTCACGTGGGCACCACAGAATAAAAGTTCTTGGCATCCACTAGGAAGCTCCTAGCTCCTTATGTGCTTCGCACGTGGGAGCCATAAAGAGTGCTTAGCACTCCATATAAAGATAAAAAGGGTAAAGTGTTTAACACTTATTGGGCAATCCCCATGACTAAAAGCCGACATGATTATATGTGAGTATCAGAACTCATATAAGTGCTCAGCACTCTTTTCAAATAAAAAGAAAACCGAGTGGACCAAGCCCAAGTTGGTTAGGTCCCTTGAGAGTGGAAACTCCCTAATTCTGATCAACCGAGCCCATGTGCTCACTACTTCCCAAACTGGTCTTAGTCCCAAATGCGACTATCGATCTTCCAACTGATGATATCCTAAAATGATATTCGTCCCACATACCCATGAGGAAATCTTAGTCTCAAAATACGACTAAGGATTCTTGGGTTTACCATTAATCATTTTTCCTTTAAATACGAGAATTGGTTCAAGGGTACATCTCTCCACACCTCTGATCCACGTCGTTGTAATTCCTCAACGTCTTCAGAGAGGTGGCGGGTGCTAACAACCAACGGCTTTTTAGTACATTTCTAAACTGATGTCCACAACTAAAATCAGACCGCCCCCAAACTGGATGCATACTATATCATCGTTGCTCATCCCGTCACGTAACAAATACACGTGCACGCAAGATGAATAATGGACCGAGATGTCCCTAAACTAACAACGGACGGAGACGTCCTTAAACCAAAATCTCACCTCCAGAATGGTGATCAACGGACCGTAACGTCCTTAAACTAAACTCTCACCTCCAAAATGGTGATCAATGGACTGAGACGTCCTTAAATTAAAAACTTCACCTCAAAATGGTGATCAACGGACCGAGATGTCCTCAAATTAGAACTTCGCCACCAAAATGGCGATAACGGACCAAGACGTCCTTAAACTAAAATCTCACCTCCAAAATGGTGATCAACGAAACGTAACGTCCTTGAACTAAAACTTCACCTCAAAATGGTGATCAACAGACCGAGATGACCTCAAACTAGAGCTTCGCCTAAAAAATGGCGACAATGGACCGAAATGTCCTAAAACTAAGACAACAGAGCCTAAATGCTCTCTTATTGGATCTGAAACAAAAATGATCCTAAAACCTTGTTAAGTAGATCTTAGTCTCAAATTGGACTAACGTATTCTTAACAAAAGACCATCCGAGCTCTAACTGCTCACATACATTTAAGTTGATCTTAATCTCAAACCAGATTAACGATCCTTAAATCAAACCAAGCCCAAATATAAAATATACGGATTTGGACTAATCTGCGCCCTGTGGACGTGGTTGTTTGAATTTACTTACGTGCGTTTTGAAATCAAAGAATTTACCGCAATCAAGAACGGCGTCGCTTGGTAGCTTGCCGGTGAGTACGGGTCGGTCCACAGGGATTTTGTGTATTTTCTATTTGTTCTAACGAGTTAATTCCAATTGTGGTGGATTTGATTATTACTAAAAACTAAGGTTGATTTAGACTTGGATTAAAACCTTGCTAGGGTTAGGTTTAGGTTAAGTTTGGAAATTTAATATTTCTCACCGCTTTCAATGCCCTAATTAAGATCTATTTAGGTGTTATGGTAATAATTAATAAAGGGGATTAGCACGATCGGGAAGAAACTATGTTTCTTCCTCTAGGTCCTTGTCCGTCCTTTCTTAATTCTTACCCTAACCTCCATGGAAAACATTCACAACCGGTCTTTTAAATTACGGTATCACCGCTACCTCATGGGATAGGGTGCCGTAGTGAGCAGTGTGTGTATGTATGCATGGACTCCTATAAAAAATATGCGATGGGCAAGAAAGCGGTGAGAGATTTTTATCTCTCAAACCTTTCCTATTCTTAACCCTAACAAGTGAGGAACTACTCACTCATTAGAGAATTGATAATAAAAGACATTTTTTATGATTGTTCTTAAAAGACTAATTATCTAAACTACGGCAAATAAATAAAAGTGCTAAACTAATTAACTAGGGCAGATAAATAAAATTACTAAACTACGGCAGAAAAGAAATTAACTAGGGTAAGGTAAAGAAAAACTACTTACTTTTATTCGATGCACTCTTCAAAACATTATAGCGATTAAAATTTCTGAATTTGATAAACAAAAAGAGGCATACTCCAAAAAGAGCATTAGGGTTTCTATTTATAGATTATAGAAACCCTAGGTTACATCCGATTCATATCTGCATTTACAAATTTACCCTAAGAAGCCTAGTCAACGCACCGCCACACCGTCAAAGTTTGCACCGACACGTGCTTAGCACGGCCACGGATCCGCGGCCATATGCCCTGTTTGGCCGTGGATCCGCGGCCATATGGTAGGGTCTTGGGTTGGATTTTTCTGGGCTTCTTCTGGTTGCTTTTGGCTTCTTGTTTCTTCACTTGGTTTCTCAGATTGTCTTCTAGTTTCTTCCAGAATTTCACAGTGCATAATGTCGTGGACTTTTACCCTTTACTTAGTGTCGAAGTCTTGAACCTTGCGCTGCCTTTGTACTTTGTGAACTTGTTCATTGATCTTCATTTTTCCTTCAAACTGTAAGCATGATCAAGATTCTTCCATTTGTTGGTCGTAATCTCATTTTTGTATCGTCTTTTCATCATTTTCACTGTTTTGTTCCGAGAACCTGTAACCTGCAACTATGTAGCAGACATGGATCAAAAGCACCTATTTATTTGTAAAATGAATAAGAATGGGGAACATAATAATGCAAAATTATGATATGAACAAATACCCCCAAACTTATCTTTTGCTCGTCCTCGAGCAAAACTAGTTTTATTCTCGAAAAAGACCTAGCCTCACTTTCGTAGGGAAACGCGATTGCACTGAGCTCATGCAATAAGTCGTTAAACCTTTAGGTGTCCCTAGTAGGAGGAGTGTTGTCTCCTGAGAGTTTTCAGCGGATATCACCCACAAAATCCTATCAATTCGGCCTATTGACTTTCATTTTTCAATTCGGTTTTCTCAGCAAGAAGTTCTATTATCGTCAACTCAAAAATTATCAACCCGTATTTTTCACGCTTCCTTATCATTTAACTTAAGATTGTATATGTTTTGTAAATTTACTTAGCTTTTAGCATCTTTTGAATTTTCCTTCTTAAGGTTCCATCTCAACTTAGGAATTTTTATCATCTCTACTAAAGTTATAAGTCATATTTTTCATTCCTATCTCTCATCCAAACCCCAATCACATACCCCTACGTGTGTGTATGTATCACCCCTACACTTAGAAATTCAATTCAAGCTCTTATACTCTTGTCCATTGTCCAAAGTACTTTTTAGTTGGTGAATTTTTAGATGAAATTTCTCACACATCCTTCATACGACCGTTAATGCTTCTTGAGGTACCAACGACCGATTACAAAATGTGGTTGCACATTAAGGCGTAATTCCTCGTCTTGTAATACTTAAGGCTTTTACCAATGACTCCCAAACCAGTTGGTCTAAGGCACTAGGTGATAAGGCACCCTCGCTATATATTTTTTTCTATTTATGCGGCCTTAAGTAATTACAAAACCAGTGTTCATTTTTTTATCTCATTATTCACACTTGTATTTTCATTTTATTTTCCTTCATACTAAGGACTTTAGACAAGAGCATTTCAAGGTCTCTTCTACTATTCCAAGTTTCAAGGTTCGTGTTTGTGCAATTTGTAGGGTATATATTTTCAGAATTTAGACTTAGGCTTTGGAATTATTTTTCAGAGTTATACTTTAATAAAAATATCAATACTCTTCCTTTATTTTGACTTAGCCCAAAAAGTGAACTCAAAATTTGCTTATTTCTAAGTATACCACAAAGACATATATTTTCTACCGTTAAATTTTAAGAAAGCTTATTTTTATGGTTTTTTAATTTACTAAGTTTAAGATCTAGTTTTTCCTAGCTAGTTAACCATCTTGTTAAACTTAAGTCAATTATGGCCAAAATTTAATTTTTCAATTTTTTAAATTTTTTTCAGTTTTTATTTGATTTTTTTTTTTTATTTTTTTTTTCATTTTTTTCAATTTTTATGATTTTTTATATAGATGCAATGCAGAATTTAAACATGCAAAAGAAAAAGAAAAATATATACAAAAATTTAAAAAAAATATGCAATGCAAAAGATAACTATTTACAACCACCAACTCCCCCAAACTTACCACAAGCAGTGCCCTCACTGCTCGGCCCCACGCCGCGCTCTCGAGCGTGAACGGGAATGCTCCTCCCTAGCCAGCAGGGTTCGGATCCCCTGCTCTACCTCAGTCAACCGCCGATCATGCTCCCTAGCTATCCCCCTCAACTCATCAATGCCCCTAACAGCTCTCCGCATCAAATGTGCATGTTCTAAAGGAGTGAGTTCTCCTTTGCTCGCGATCGAGCTAGAGCTAGGTGTTCGGGCGGGCACGTGCTCCGCCGGTTCAGTTCTTGACCACACATCCGTCAATCGTGAATAGGACGTAGAAACGCCCTCAATGAGAGACCTGACGGGTATGTCTCCAAGCATGTAAAATTCGAACTCCTCCACGGGGAGGAAATATCGACATAGTTGTGTAACAAGCATGGGACAAGGGTGGTTTGCGGCTCTTTTGCCCGCACCTATTGAGTTTAGTAGCACCGTACACATATCGAAACGAGGGTTTCGTGTCATGAGTGTGTGCACGATATGCAGTGAGAGTGTAAAAAATGTGGTGTTGTTGGAGCTCCCAAAAATATTGTTTTGTGCCCAATGGCACACCGTTAAGACATTGGAAAAAAGGGTTCTCGCTTGGATCCCCTTCCGCGGCTCCCTTGAGCAATCATTGCCCATCAAGGGCATGTAATCCTCAAATTGTAATGGTTGGTCATGAGCGGGTATCCGAGGGATTAATGTGACTTCATGTATGATGTCCCTATCGATGATAATTTCCCTATCACCCCACTGTAATTTTATAAAGCCGAATTGGGAAAGACACTCATCTTCCATGCACTCGTAAAAACAAGTGATTAATTCCGGAAGTGCATAAGCGTTAGGGTGATTATATATCAAAAAGTTCCAACCCCTATGTGCTATCTCATTTGCAAAATAACTTCCGTACACCTCATGTGAAAAAATTTGCGAAAAGTCTCGCTCTAGTTGCATATTAGGTGCCATCAGATAACTACAGATCTACAAATTTAAAAGCAGAGAGGGTTTTTCAGAGAACGAACCTCCCCTGAAAAATTCAGGGGGTGAAGACAGAGAGATGCGGCGGATCAGCGGCAGGAAGGTGCGTCTGGCGGCGGATGCGCGGTGGGAGGAGGAGCTCTTCTCTGGAAAATTTCGGCGGCGGCTAGGGTTTCTGTGGAGCTTTGTTTTTAGGGTTGTGAAAACACAGAGAGGGTCGGGGTTATATATAGGGGGAAGTGTTGGCTATTTGCAAATAAACCCCTCTAAAAAGAGGAAATTATTTGCAAATAAAATTTTTATTTTATTCTGGAATTTTACAAAAGTACCCAAAAAAAATTTATATTTTCAATTTTTTTTATGTTATTTTGTATTTATATATTTACAAATGATACATACCCCTAAACTTGTTTGAAACAATATTTTGGCTAGATGATCGAAAATTTGGGGGTAAATGAAGGAAGATTAGTCAGTATAAATCGGCTCCTGCAAAAACAGGAGCTCCTCCAACGGGTCCGCAGTGAGGAACGGTTTTAGTCGATGTCCGTTTACTTTAAACATTGTACCGTCCTCTGGGTTTTCTATGTCTACCGCACCGTGCGGATATATGGTGCGTACCAAAAACGGCCCTTTCCATCTAGATTTGAGCTTGCCAGGATGGAAGTGTAACCGAGTGTCATAAAGCAAAACCTGTTGACCAGGTTTGAAAGTTTTGCGCATAAGGTGTTTGTCATGGAACACCTTCGTTCGGTTTTTAACAATTACCGCATTTTTATAAGCCCCATCCCGCAGCTCATCCAATTCATTCAATTGCAGCTTTCTATTGTTGCCCGCATCTCCCACTCAATTTCAACAGGAAGGTGGCAAGCCTTCCCATAAACAAACCGGTATGGAGACATACCAAGATCGGTCTTGTAGGCAGTACGGAATGCCCATAGTGCATCAATCAGTTTGTGTGACCAATCTTTACGGTTTTTAGAACCCGTTTTCTCCAAAATTTGTTTAATCTGCCGATTCGAAACCTCGGCTTACCCACAAGTTTGGGGATGATATGGTGTTGACAATTTGTGAGTAATGGAGTATTTGTGCATTAAAGACTCAAAAGTCCTATTACATAAGTGAGATCTATTATCACTTATAATTGCTCGAGGATGCCCAAAACGAGAAAAGATATTTTCTTTAAGAAATCGAACAACAACCTTGTTATCATTCATTCGGCTGGGCACAGCCTCGACTCATTTTGACACATAGTCAACAGCCAATAGAATATACATATTCCTAAAGGAATTGGGAAATGGTCACATGAAGTCTATTCCCCAAACATCAAAAATATCAACAACCAAAATTGGTTGGAGCGGCATTTTATTTCTCCGCGATATCCGGCCCAAGTGTTGGCACCGGGAGCATGTCTTGCAGTATTCGTATGCATCTTTAAAGAGTCGTGGCCAGTAGAAACCACACTGCAAGATTTTCACTGATGTCTTCTTGGGGCCAAAATGCCCGCCACACACTTGATCGTGGCAAAAAGACAGCACACTCTTAAACTCGTTTTCGGGGACACACCGACGAATGATTTGGTCGGAACAGTATTTAAAGAGATACGGTTCATCCCAGTAAAAATGTTTTACTTGGGACAGGAATCGGAGTTTGTCCAGATTCGACCAATCTTTTGGTATCAGTCCGGTGGCCAAATAGTTTACTATATCAGCGAACCAAGGTTCGCATGACACGGTTAAGAGTTGCTCATCGGGAAAAACATTTTTAAAGTGTAGGCGAAGAAGGAAGTCGTGAAAGATGGTCAGCAACTACATTTTCACATCCTCTTTTGTCCCTTATGATAAGGTCAAACTCTTGTAGCAAGAAGATCCAACGTATTAGCCGCGATTTAGCATCCTTCTTCGCAAAAAGGTGGCGAAGAGCTGAATGGTCCGTGTAAACAATCACTGGAGAGCCGATTAAATAGGGCCAGAATTTTTCAAGTGCAAACACAACGGCTAAAAATTCTTTTTCTGTTGTTGTGTAATTCAATTGGGCCTCATTTAATGTTCGGCTAGCGTAATAAATTACGTGCGGCATCTTATTAATGTGTTGTATAAGCACAGCACCAATGGCAAAATCAGATGCATCGCACATAATTTCAAATGGATGCGTCCAGTCGGGAGATGAAAGAATGGGCGCAGAAATGAGTGAGTGTTTCAATGACTCGAATGCTTCCATGCAAGTTGAGTCAAAATCAAAAGTTGTGTCCTTGGCCAATAAAAGAGTCAAGGGTCTATCTATTTTGCTAAAATCCTTGATGAACCGCCTATAAAAACCGGCAAAACAAAGGAAGGCTCAAATGTCTTTGACGCATTTAGAAGGAGGAAGATTGGAAATGACTTCAATCTTGGCTTTATCAACCTCTATGCCATTTCGCGAGATGATATGTCCTAAGACAACGCCCTCTCGTACCATAAAGTGGCATTTCTCCCAATTTAAAGTGAAGTTCGTATCCCTACAGCGGGTAAGAACTGCGTCTAAGTGTAGCAAACACTCATCGAAGGAGTCACTGAAAATGGAGAAATCATCCATAAAAATCTCCAAAAATTTCTCCACCATGTCTGAAAAGATCCTTATCATACACCGCTGGAATGTAGCGGTTGCATTGCATAACCCAAAGGGCATGCGACGGTAAGCGAATATACCGAAAGGACAAGTAAACGTGGTCTTGTCTTGATCCTTTTCGGCGATGGGGACTTGATTATAGCCAGAATATCCATCCAAAAAGCAATAAAATTCGTGCCCAGCCAATCGTTCTAGCATTTGGTCAATAAAAGGTAACGAAAAGTGGTCTTTCCTTGCCGCGGCGTTGAGTTTTCTATAGTCGATGCAAACTCGCCACCCAATTTAGGTGCGAGTAGGTATTAACTCATTCGCCTCATTGGTTATGACCGTTATACCCGATTTCTTTGGGAAAACACAAATGGGGCTAACCCACTGGCTATCCGAAATAGGGTAAATGATACCACTATCAAGACATTTGACAATCTCCTTTTTGACAGCCTCCTTCATTATGGGGTTGAGGCGTCTTTGTGGATCCCTTACTAGCTTGGCATCATCCATCATATGTGTATGATGTTCAACTATGAGGGGACTAATCCCCTTGATATCCGTCATAGTCCAGCCAAAAGCTTGCCGGTTATTTTGTAAGACCATTAAAAGGGCTTTCTTTTGCTCGAGGGCTAGAGAGGCCGATATGATAATAGGAAGGGTTTCATTCTCATCTAGGTAAGCATATTTAAGGTCAGACGGCAAAAGCTTGAGTTCGACTTTCGGAGGTGAAACAATTGAAGGTAACATTGGTGAAACTGTCTCGAACTCGAAGGATTCCAACAATGGTTCAAATCGAGTGTAAGCAACCGAGTCGGATGCTTCAACCAACTCATCCGAAAAATCAAAGGACTCAAACTCGGATGGTGAGTCTTCAAAATCGTCCAAAAAGGTGAAACACTCGTAATCATTTTCCGGTGTGAATGCTGTGTCAGATTCTGGGAGGAACGCACTAGAGGCGTCAAAACTGCTGTGATCAAACAGAAATTTTTCGAGCTCACAGTCCTCCTGCGTGATCTCGTGGATCGAGCAAACATCAAGTATACTAGCATTAGGCTCGGAGGGCTGATTCCCCAACTTAAAAATGTTGAGTTCAATTGTCATATTTCCAAAAGATAGGTTCATTGAACCATTTCGACAATTGATCACCGTATTAGAAGTCACAAGGAATGGTCGACCAAGTATCACCGGAATTTGACTCCGGGGGTTAGCTACAGGCTGTGTATCCATAACAATGAAATCAACGGGGAAAATGAAGTCCCCTACTTTAATCAACACATCCTCTAACTCACCCCTAGGATGGGTGATGGATCGGTCGGCCATTTGGAGAGTACAATGAGTGGGTTTAAGCTCTCCAACGCCAAATTGTTCATATACTGAATAGGATAGCAAATTGACACTAGCACCAAGATCTAAAAGTGCTCTATTGATGTTCTTGTCCCCAATTGTTATCGAAATTGTAGGACAGCCGGGGTCCTTATGTTTTTGGGGTAAAGATTGGACAAGAGCATCACTTACAGCACTAGCCACGAAAACTTTCTTTGGTACTTGTGACTTCCTCTTCTTGGTGCATAAGTCCTTTAAGATTTTAGCGTAAGAAGGGACTTGTTGGATTGCATCCAAGAGAGGTATGTTTATACTAACCTGTTTGAATAACTCCACAATCTTCTCCATTTGTGGAGTTGGTTTATTGGATCTCAACCTGTTTGGAAATGGAACATTTTGAAAATCTGTTGAGTCCAATGTTTGTGGAGTAGATTGCATAGTTGGAATGGATCCCAGTGTTGGTGTATTCGTGAAGTGAGATGTGGGTTCGTTAGAAGTAGAAGAAGTGGAGCCTTGTGAAGAATGAAGAATAGGCTCTAACGAAGAAGATGAAGATGAAGAAAAAGAAGAAGATGATGATGAAGAAGAAGCACCGGCAGGGGTGTCATCATTAATACCCACGTTATTGTGCAACACTCTTCCAGATCTCAACGTGGTCACAACATTTACATTATGATTTTGTTGTTCATAAGCAACATGTGCATTGTGTGTGTGACCAGGATTTAGCAATGGTTGAGATGGAAACTTTCCCTTTTCTCGCTCGCTCAACGCAGCATTTAGTTGTGCAATTTGGGCCTCAATTGATTTGATGCTTTGATCATGTGAAGCACTGTTTTGCACCAAAGATTGAATGGAAGTTTCTAACCTTGCTGCGGATTGTGTAGATTGTTTTAAAAACGCATCTAGACTTCGTTCTAGCGAGGTAACCTTATCGTTATTTGGTTGAACAAAATTGTTTTGAGGATAAGAATTGTTGGGCACAAAATTGTTCATTTGGTTTGGGTAAGGTTGTGGTTAGAAAGGTTGCTGGTATTGAGTTTGTTGAGGTTCTTGTTGTTGTGGAGGAGGAGACCTTTGAAAGTTGTTGTTGCCTTGGAATTGTTGATTTTGATTCCAAGCAAAATTTGGGTGGCTCCTCCAACAAGGATTATAAGTCGAAGAGTATGGATCATTTCTTTGTCTTTGCTGAAAGGCAGTATTGACTTGATCTTGTCCTTGAACAGGTGGATTGTAAGGACACTCTTCAGTAAGATGGGATGGATCCGAACAACAAGCGCAAGCAATGCGTGGGGGAAAAACAGGGGCAGGAGAAGGCGATGAGAATTTGCTCTCAATTGCTTCTAGCTTCTTCGTAAGTGCGGCTATTTCGTCCTTTATTGCAATCGACATATCTAGTTGATGTATGCCTGCTCTAGACTGACCTGAAGAAGATGAGGTGGTCTTAGTGCTTTCCCACTGAAGTGTTTGCTCAGCAAGATCGTCGAGAAACTGCCAAGCTTCCTCGCTAGATTTTGTAAGAAAGTGACCTTGACAAATGGTTTCCAACAACTGCTTAGTTGCTGGGTTCAATCCTTCGTATAAAGTTTGGCAAAGTTGCCAATTCTCGATACCGTGGTGAGGGCATTGAATAAGTAGGTCTTTAAATCTTTCATAACACTTCCAAAAAGGTTCGGAAGGAAGCTGGGAAAATTGAATGATTAAATTTCGAATTCTCGCGGTCTTGTGGTGTGGGTAAAACTTTTTTAGAAAAGCTTTAACAAACTCTTCCCAATTTTTAATCGAGTGTGATGTCGTGCTATATAACCATTTTTCGGCTAGGTCACATAAGATGAATGGAATGACACGTAGCCTTATAGCATCATCAGAAAGTTGTGTAGTCTTCATCATTGCGCAAACATTCTGGAATTTGTTAATGAAGATGTAGGAATCTTCGGATTCCAGCCCGTGAAATTTGGGCAACATGTTGATGAAGTGGGGTTTAATCTCAAAATTATCCCCATTAGCCGGTGGAAGTGAAAGACAAGTGGGTAAAGCGGTGCAGATAGGGTAGAAAAGATCCTGGAGCGCAATTCGTTGGGGCGCTTCAACAGGTGGGTGTTGTGGGTTATTCGCACCTAGTGGAGGTGGAATCAGTCCCGCGGGTAAGGGGTTGTTAGGATTGAATCCCGATATCTCCTTAGAAGACGAAGAATATGAAGGTGAAGGTAAAGAAGTGGAGGGAATTTCAACTTCGGAGTCGAAAGCGTGTCAGTCGGTACTAACGAGACACGGACTAAACGAGCACTAGTGTCCCTAGTCCAACCGGACATACACTAAAGAGGTATAGTGTAGTCAAAAGGTGAAAACAGAAGGTGGGGATAAGAAAACGTCAATGGAAGGAAGTGGGGTCCAACGGATTTCTTAGCGACAAGTGGTAAGTTTTTGTAAATTTTTTTTTTCGTTTTGTGTTTTTTTTTTTATATATAAGGAGCTTTTTTGCAAAAAGATTTTCGATAAAAAGCTTAGACACACGTTTAATTAATCACAAAATGCATAATCAAGCCTAGATCTAGGGTCACCTAGGTCAACTAGACTGCTCCTAACTGTTCCAAAGGGCAAGTTGTGAGGACCTAAAACCGCCTCTTCACCGCCAATTGTGGCCAGGTAAGCACAGGTAGAGAAAGGAGGGATCCGCTCACGAATCACCGTGAGACGGGACTTTTAAAGTTACCTTTCCCCACTTGTCTAGCCTAGGCACCACAAAGTCTGGTTTAGATAAACGATCGATGCCTACAACTATTCCTTTGTCCTATTGAGCACGAAGTCCTTATAGGCTGAGTCTAATCTTTTTTAATTAACTTGATGGTCAATGCAATATGCTTTTGTGATTTTTGGGGTCCTAAGAAGGGTAATGAAATCCCTACCCAATCTGGATTGGTGTAAAAGCCCCTTAAAGTCAATTTTAAAGATGCAAAGCAGTAAAGACAATCAAACACTTGCAAACAAATTTTTTATTTTGCAGCGCACAGAATCCTGCACAAGATCAAGTTATTGGAGAAGGGGGAGAAGTTTTTGCGCAAAGAACCCTACAGGAAACTTTTCAGAGGAGATAAGGGGGTTCAGAAGAAGAAAAGAGAGCTCACGGAGGGATTTTGCTTGCTGACGTCACCACCAAGCCGCGCTTCCGCGATCAAAAGGTGGATATTGCGGCGGTTCCGCGATCAAAACGAAGGATCAGGCCTCCAAACTTCTTCTGTCGCTCTGTTGTGGTACTCCTCTGCTGTTTAGATCTGTCGTTTTCTGTTTTGCTCTATGGATTTTTCCAGATCTGAATTCGTTCGTCGATCCTACACAATTCAAACGAAACACCCTTAATAAATAACAAGATGATAAATTTTTTATATTTTTTTATTTTTCAGTTTTTATGAATTTTATGATTTTATATTAACCCGAAATTGAAAAAAGAAAATAACTACGCCATCCCCGGCAACGGCGCCATTTGATTCTTTGAATTTGCTTACGTGCGTTTTGAAATCAAAGAATTTACCGCAATCAAGAACAGCGTTGCTTGGTAGCTGGCCGGTGAGTATGGGTCGGTCCACAGGGATTTTTTGTATTTTCTATATGTTCTAATGAGTTAAATCCAATTGTGGTGGATTGGATTATCGCTAAAAACTAAGGTTGATTTAGACTAGGATTAAAACCTTGCTAGGGTTAGGTTTAGGTTAAGTTTGGAAATTTAATATTTCTCACCGCTTTCAATGCCCTAATTAAGATCTATTTAGGTGTTATGGTAATAATTAATAAAGGAGATTAGCACGATCGGGAAGATACTATGTTTCTTCCTCTAGGCCCTTGTCCGTCCTTTCTTAATTCTTACCCTAACCTCCATGGAATACATTCACAACCGGTCTTTTAAACTACGGTATCACCGCTACCTCGTGGGATAGGGTGCCGTAGTAAGCGGTGTGTGTATGTATGCATGGAGTCCTATAAAAAATATGCGATGGGCAAGAAAGGGATGAGAGATTTTCATCTCTCAAACATTTCCTATTCCTAACCCTAACATGTGATGAACTACTCACTCATTAGGGAATTGATAATAAAAGACATTTTTTTATGATTGTTTTTAAAAGACTAATTATCTAAACTACGGCAAATAAATAAAAGTGCTAAACTAATTAACTAGGGCAGATAAATAAAATTACTAAACTACGGCAGAAAAGAAATTAACTAGGGCAAGATAAAGAAAAACTACTTACTTTTATTCGATGCACTCTTCAAAACATTACAGCAATTAAAATTTCTGAATTTGATAAACAAAAAGAGGTATAATCCAAAAAGAGCATTAGGGTTTCTATTTATAGATTATAGAAACCCTAGGGTTACATCCGATCCTTATCTGTATTTACAAATTTACCCTAAGAAGCCTAGTCAACGCACCGCCACGCCGTCAAAGTTTGCACCGACATGTGCTTAGAATGGCCGCGGATCCGCGGCCATATGCCCTGTTTGGCCGCGGATCCGCAACCATATGGTGGGGTCTTGGGCTGGATTTTTCTGGGCTGCTTCTGGTTGCTTTTGGCTTCATGTTTCTGCACTTGGTTTCTCAGATTGTCTTCTAGTTTCTTCCAGAATTCCACAGTGCATAATGTCGTGGACTTTTACCCTTTGCTTCGTGTCGAAGTCTTGAACCTTGCGCTGCCTTTGTACTTTGTGAACTTGTTCATTGATCTTCATTTGTCCTTCAAACTGTAAGCATGATCAAAATTCTTCCATTTGTTGGTCGTAGTCTCACTTTTGTATCGTCTTTTAATCATTTTCACTGTTTTGTTCCGAGAACCTGTAACCTGCAACTATGTAGCAGACATGGATCAAAAGCACCTGTTTATTTGTAAAATGAATAAGAATGGGGAACATAATAATGCAAAATTATGATATGAACAGGACGACAACATAAATTAGTCTCCGTATACAATCCACGGGCAACCAAAACAAACAAAAACACATAAGACACGAAGTGAACTTCCGGAGCAGGAGAAAGTGGTTATCGCGATGCGGTAACGTAATTAACTACAGGGGCTTGCACCTGCAGGGAAGAGTGTCCCCACAATCAAAAACCCCTCGCAAACGAGGGGGAATCTGACGAAGTCTGCTACATCGGCAGCGTCCGTCCAAACCTCCAATATACGGTGCCATAAATCAACTTGGCATTTTCGGAGAGGTGGACGGATAAATACAAATAGCATCTGTCCCCAAAATTCAGGCCAGACGTTCGAAAGTCCCGGCCGCGTCTTTCGGCGATGAACATCTTCCAAGACTGATTTGGAAAGGGCTCGCATGACATCTATACCATACGCTTCCGCGGTAGGCTCTATAATGTATGTGATGTTGTGTACCAGACCAGATGTTGCAAACGCACTAAGCGTAGTAAGCCGGTATTAGTCGAACCCAGGGGAGAATCACCGGATAGCAGTAAAGAACATTCTCAAGTACTTGAGAAGGACTAAGTAGATGTTCTTGGTGTATGGCGGAAAAGACCTCCAGATCGAGGCTTTTGCTGACTCCAGCTTCCAGAGTGACAAGGATGACTCTAAGTCCATGTCGGGTTATATCTTTACCCTCAAAAGAGGGGCGGTCTGTTGGAAGAGCTCCAAGCAGGACACCGTTTCTGACTCGACGATGGAAGCGGAGTATATCGCTGCTTGTGACGCTGCGAAAGAAGCAGTCTGGATAAGGAAGTTCCTAACAGAACTTCAGGTGATTTCGTCCATTTTAGGTCCAATACCTCTGTATTGTGACAACAACGGCGCTATAGCTTTGGCGAAGAAACCCAGGTCCCATCAGAAGTCCAGACATATCTTGAGGCGGTATCACCTGATCAGAGAGATCATTGATCGCCAGGAGATTGAGGTGAGGAGAGTAGATACGGAGAACAACACTGTTGATCCACTCACCAAGGCCATCCCTCAAACACAGTTCGAGAGGCTACTCGAGATGATAGGTCTGCGATATGCCAATACATGGCCTAAGTGCAAGTAGGAGATTGTTAGTGATATATGCCCTAGAGGCCATTATTGTATCATACTGGTTTGTATATTACTTAATGGAAGCTTTGGATATTCACAATTATATTAACAGTCTTGTTCAAAATAGCAGTATGCTACCTGATTTGTTTCTACCTCAATATATGCATGTGTTTTCTTTTAGTATATCGCTTATACATATTGGTAGAGCCCTTAGAATCTTTTGCTTGATTACCAGCGTTGTGATGGCAGTCACACTAGTAGGGTCTGGGAAGTCTATAAGCATATCTTATACAGGTCCCTAGTCGTAGGATTATCGAGACGGGGCAGCGATACTTCAGAGTAGACTTGTGTATACGCTTCTCATCCCAGCAGAGGAGATGGTCTGTCCACAGCCATTAGTATTTCGTAATAGAGATAGTATGCAGGTGCTCATTGGGTTATGAGTATACTGGACAGGACTCGTTGGGAGCTGCTGGTGGGTATTATACCTATCGTCGGGTAACAGTTCCCAGGTGACATGAGTACAGCTTAGTCCGTCAACTTAATACTGCTACTTCGCCTCAGGTGTGTTCCAACTGTTCTTAGATTACTACCCTACCACGGCTCAAAGGAGTCGTGCAAACAGGTAGTAGTTGGGTGCAGTCCCGAAGCACTTGGAGGCAGAGGCAGTTAGATATAATTCATCTCTCCCGGTATTGGGGTTTGATATCGCGCTGTGTTCAGAAAGCCATTACACAAAGTCCTTTTCCAGGGCAAGCGAGATTTACTGGTAGGTACTCCAGTAGTTTATCAGGGTGTTTTAGGCTATACTCCGGCATGACTTATTGTGCTATTAGGGGTCTGACAATTACCGCCCCACTATGCCCGATATGCGATATTCTTAGCGAACAGACTGGACTGTACAGAGATTGTCACAGATAGGCTCTATAGGAGTTCGGATGAGTTTTCTCATCGGCCTTCTTATCGACAGATACCTGGATAGCCGTTACATGCAGCTAGTACCGCTGACGGCTTATGGTTAAAGCCACTGCCGGAATAGTGTCGAGTCTTTAGAGTCCCACACAGAGCGTTTTCCTGCATCGGTCAAAAGATGTAGAGGTCGTATGGTTTTATGATAGGGTTTGATCACGTACGTGTACTTGTGCATAGATGATGATTCGGACAGATAATACTAGCGGACTTTGGTTTAAGCCAGATCCCAGTATTATACCGATGGATTATTTTGGACTCTTTTGTATTCGTATTTTTCGGAATAAGGATACGGGTATGTATATACGGATGAGGGGCATTTTCATAATTTGTTCAAAGATGCTTCTATAAGAAGACACCTCATATTATATATTAAACATTTTAGGTTAAATGTTTAATGCATTAAGAGGTGGAAGAAATGAGGTGGAAGTTTGCATAATTTGGAGCATGGCTCTTGGTGACACATGGAGGGTTTTCAAGCCATGACTCACTAAGGTGAAATATAAACCATACTTGATTTGTTATTAGGTTTGTTCTATTAAGAATTAAGGTTGGTTCAGATTTGCACAAGAGAGTTCACTCCCCATTTTTCATGCTAACTCCTCACTAGTTTTTCCTCAAGCACTTCTTCTTCTACCTCTAGCCTTTCTTGCCTCATATGTTGAGAAACATAAGGCTATTAGAGACATACCAATCCATCTATATTCTCTACATCACCTAGTTCATCTAGTGTAGCGAACTAGGTGCCCTAGTTTCCTCAGATTTGAGGTAGGAGCCCGGACTATAGACTCCCGGGTGGATCGTCTTTGACTCGAGGAGGCCGACGAGGAAGCGTCGATCCATTACGATCCTTGGAGCTTGTGACGAGGAGGTGGACAGCGTCAAGAAGACTCGAAGGAATTGAAATCATGAGGTATAACATTCTATCCATGTTATTTACCTCATAGTAGTTTGTTAGTTAGGGTTTAGTATCGATCCTGGAGTTCGAGTCAGTGTTACGAGCTTTGAAAAATCGTTTTTTACATATTCCGCCTCCCCGCGAACCCGTGTGGTACGTAACATCGACTTACAGTGGTATCAGAGCCTATGAAACCTTTACTAGCTTGTTAGCAAGTATTAGAAGTTCGATCGTCGGAAAATCCCGAAAACATAACTCCAAAACTCTAGCTTTCTGTTGATTTTTAAAACTGTCGGCAAAAATATTTCAGAGGTATGAAAATTACATGCAGGGTATTATTAGAACTCCCAAGAAAAACGAGCCAGTGAATTGCCAAGACAGTCGCGGAAGCGCGGCGGAACGATGAGTTTAGCCGCGGATCCGTGGTCGAGTCGAGGCCGAGTCGACTTGTTCTTCTTCTGTTTGTTCTAATTTTTGGTGTATTGTTCTCTGGTATATTTGGTTTCTACCCATTTTTTCTGTGTGCTGGTTTTCACTTGGGGTAGATACGGAAAATATGTTTTGATCGAAATTCTAAATGTTCTTAGCTAACCGGATCTTCTGTGTTGTTATATGTGTTTTTAAATTTCAGCTAATTGCTATATGTCGGTTAGTTTGAGGTTGCACATATCTGTTACTTTGTGTATATGAACTTTATTGGATCGTCGATAATGAATAGCCGGGAATGTGAGAAGAGAGTTTCTTTCATTCGATGTAAAATTGTAAAGTGATGTAATATTATTTTGCGGGGCACATCCGGGTTGAGGTTGTAGCCACCGTTGTATTATTTCTTTTACTGTTTTCTACTCCTAGGATAGACCCAAGGTGGGGTGTACAAACTACCGGGTTCTTTGAAGTGCCGAGTAGCCTACTCACTTTGCTGAGAGAGATTGCTTCACTTCGGGAATTTGGCGGGTAGTTTGCCACACCCGTAGGGGTCTGGGATGGGGTTTGGCTATTCATCACGACTGTGGAATTCCTAGTATATCTAATATGTTCATCTGTGATATGGAATGCCTATTATTGCGTGAGATGAATGGTTATTATGTATATGTTATATAGTAGACGTTGCTTATGTTTTGCATCCGCATTAGTCCAGCCTCCGCTCCGGCGTTAGTTAAGTAACTTAACGGTGTTAGACGGGCCCCAGTGGCGAATGCGGATGGCATAAGCGGACGTGTTATTTTCGTTTCTCTCTGTAATGATAGGTGTAAATGATGGGACTGCATTAGATTAATGCAAAGCAAACAAACCAAAACTGAATCGTTGGAACACTTTTAAAACCACTCGGTTTTTCTAAAACAGAAACTTTTAAATGCGTAGCTTAAACCACTCCTTTAAAAGCTATCAGATTCCTTCGATTATATCAAGTTCACTACATTCACGGTTTCGCCAAAACCATTTGTAGCCCTCCGTCATTTCATATGAATATTCAGTAGTATTCAAGCTATGTTTGTTGACTTTCGCCAAGGCATAGTGATTGGTAGCTGCTGGGTGTTCATATGTACCATAGATAGATCCATTGGTTGGGACAGTCGTACTACTTTGTTGGACTTCGTCAAGGGTATGTACGGATGGGTTCAAATTAATCTGGACAATGACGGGTAGAACTTGACATGTGACTTATGATTTGTTGTCTTTCGTAAAGGTCATAAGAGCATGAGGCAAAAATCCACATCGGGAGTTTCTAAGAAAACTGAAACTTGCTAGTGCTGCCATTTGGAGTGTGATAATATTGGTAGGATTCCTTTAGAATTATCACACAATGATATTTGGATCCCGATCCTACTGTGAGTATCTGCTACTCCTCGTAAGGTTTTTTCACTAAAACAATCAATACAATAAACCAAGTAGGTGACTAGAACGGTGTTAGCGGGGCTACGCCTTCAGGGAAAAGAGATTATATAATTAAGGAACTTCGCGAAAGCGTTGGAAAACCTCCATCGAAGTACCGACAACAGCCTGGCTGAAAGGTTAAGCAAGTATTGTAGGGTGAGATTAAATTCTGACTAGTTCTTCTTTTATGGTTTGAAGAGGGATTCGAGAAACAGTGGGAGCCATCATGTTTAGATAAACTAAAACCCAATCTAAACTTGCAAGAGCGTCATGCTAAGTGTTTCTTCTCTCTCTCCTAATTGCAGCAACCAGGTGACCAGACATAGGTTATAGGTAGATAATAAATTAACTGGACCTGACTATATTAACTGGTAAAGGTTTGTCCAGATGTCCATTGCCTATGACAAACTGGACCACCTCATTACTATATAAGCCCCCACCATCCCAGGTCCAGTTTCCACCGTCGTGGATGGTAATATCCATAAGACAAGGGAAAAAGACTGTGCGAATGCCTAATGCCTCGTGTTGGCCTCAATAGATGGTGTAAACCAGAGGCAGCATGAGAAAATGGACTTAGCTTCTATCTTCCTCCATAACAAAGATTTATATGGAGAGCAGTCTCGTATCGCAAGATATGAGATCTCGAAAGAATTGCTTCAAGCGAGGTTAGCTATCGGGTCATCTGTAGGGGACGACATCTCTACGATGACTAGCTATATTGATGAGCTCACGGACCTGGAGACCGCGTTGGAGAACGAGTCAAGTATTGATTTGGTTCTACAGTCCCTACCTTCTACTTACGCCTGGGGGAAGAAAGTTTTACTTCCAGTTGATAGTACCCTGAAGGAAACCAGGGAGACACCCTCTCTGCTTATTGGGGAATCTTCCTCTTCTGGATCTAAGGAGAAAGCCAAGGGTGAGAAGAAGAAGACCTCTACAAAGCTAATAGGCGGTGTCAGTAAGGTAGAAGGAAATGGCAGGGCAAAAGTTTCGCGGCTAACAGTAGGGAAGGAGGGTTGTTCCTAGTGTCATGGGAAAGGGCATTGGCAGAAGGGATGCAGGTCTTGGAAAGCCAGAATTCAGGATCCGAAGCACGTTGTGGCTTCGACTTCAAGTTCGTTTGTGATTGAAAAATGTATGTCAATTAACTCTACTTCCTGGGTACTAGATACCGGATCAGGATCTTATATCTGTAATTCTTTACAGGCTTTGAGAAACCGTAGAGTTATCAGGGCAGATGATATAACTCTCAGGGTTGCTAACAGAATGAGCGTGGACGCTGTATCCATAGGGGAATATCACGTAGGATTGACAATTAGGCAGATATTGATTTTACATAACTGTTTGTGTGTATCTAGTCTAGCTTGTAATATCATATCTGTATCTTTACTTTCTAAGGAAGGATATGATTTTACATTTGTAAGCGATGTGGTCCACATCCACCTAAATCAAAGTTTGATTATGTCAGGTACACTAGATGACGGTATATACGTATTAAATCAAGCTCAGGTTTTCAGTGTCCAGAACACACTTAAAAGAAAGTCTACGGAATTAAATCAGGCTTTCTTATGGCATTGTAGACTGGGTTACATCAATGAAACACGGTTAACGAAGTTACATAGAGGGATATTTGGATCCGTTCGAATATCAGTCTTATGCAACTTGTCAATATTGTCTCATGGGAGAGATGACAAAGACTCCGTTCACTGGACGATGGAAGCGGAGTATATCGCAGTTTGTGACGCCGCGAAAGAAGCAGTCTGGATAAGGAAGTTCCTAATAGAACTTCAGGTGGTTCCGTCCATTATAGGTCCAATACCTCTGTATTGTGACAACAACGGCGCTATAGCTTTAGCGAAGAAACCCAGGTCCCATCAGAAGTCCAGACATATCTTGAGGCGGTACCACCTGATCAGGAATATCATTGATCTCCAGGAGATCGAGTTGAGAAGAGTAGATATGGAGAACAACACTGCTGATCCACTCACCAAGGCCATCCCTCAGACACGGTTCGAGAGGCTACTCGAGATGATAGGTCTGCGATATGTCAATACATGGCCTTAGTGCAAGTAGGAGATTTTTAGTGATATATGCCTTAGAGTCCATTATTGTATCATACTGTTTTGTATATTACTTAATGGAAGCTTGGGATATTCACAGTTATAATAACAGTCTTGCTTAAAATAGTAGTATGCTACCTGGTTTATTTCTACCTCAATATATGCATGTGTTTTCTTTTAGCATATCGCTTATACATATTGGTAAAGCTCTTAGGATCTCTTGCTTGATAACCAGCGTTGTGATGGCAGTCACACTAGTGGGGGCTGGGTAGTCTATAAGAACATCTTATATAGGTCCCTAGTCATAGGATTATCGAGACGGGGCATCGATACTCCAAAGTAGACTAGTGTATACGCTTCTCATCCCAGCATGGGAGATGGTCTTTCCCACAACCATTAGTACGTTGTACTGGAGATAGTATGTAGGTGCTCATTGGGTTATGAGTACACTGGACATGACTCATTGGGAGCTGCTGGTAGGTATTATACCTATCATCGGGTAACAGTTCCCAAGTGACATGAGTACAGATTAGTCCGTCGACTTGATACTGCTACTTTGCCTCAGGTGTGTTCCCACTATTCTTAGATTACTACCCTACCATGTCTCAAGGGAGTCGTGCAAACAGGTAGTAGTTGGGTGCAGTCCTAAAGCACTTGGAGGCAATGGCAGTTAGATAGGATTCGTCTCTCCCGGTATTAGGGGTTGATAGCGCGCTGTGTTCGGAAAGCTATTACACATTGTCCCTACATGTAGGTACTCCAATAGTTTCTCAGGATGTTTTGGGCTACACTCCGGCATGACTTATTGCGCTATTAGTGGTCTGACAATTACCGCCCCCTTGGCCCGATATGTGATACTCTTAGACGAACAGATCGGACTGTATGGATATTTTCACAGATAGGCTCAGTAGGAGTTCGGATGAGTTTGCTCATCGGCCTTCTTATCGATAGATACTTGGATAGCCGTTACGTGCAGCTAGTACCGCTGACGGCTTGTGGTTAAACCCACTGTCAGCGTAGTGTCGAGTTTTTTGAGTCCCACACAGAAGGTTTTCCTGCATGTCACGCCCCGCTTCCCGGTGTACGGGGAGGGGACGCGACTGGGTCCGTTACGTATTTACTCCGAAGTAAACACACTAAGAGTATCTAAGAAATATAAAGTAAAATGTACACAAGAGACATGAATATAATGAACAGCAACTTTATTTATTAAACATTCTTTTACAGGTACAACTGGAAATGTAAATACAAAGATGGAAAGCAATACCTAAACAATGACATGAAATGAAAAGAAAATATGTACAAGTGACTATGGCTCGGGGACTTCAGTACTGCTCTAAGTGCTCTTGGCCGGTCTCGATCTCTAGCGCGTCCGATCCACCTGACAGCATTCCAAAGAAGAAGAGAAATAGGAATTTCGTCAGCGAACAATCGCTCGGTAAGTCCCAAAGATGGGTAGAGATGGGATAGACAAAAAGAGAATATAACTAGTAATGTTTGTTTGTAATATTAACGAGGTTGTTTGTAGGTTGGTACAGAATTTGTCAGTGTATACGAGAGGATTCCAACTTACACCATGGACTTTGGTAACCCGTAGTACAAGGCTCCGTTGAAAATACCACGGAACAACGGCATGGATGTAATTACGTCTTTAATAACCACTCGTGCCACTTTTAACATGTTCCGTACTAGCCTACCCCTTTAAAATCCCGTAATGTCTTTTGTATTGATTGTATTGTTTGTATAATAGATGGATGACTTGCCGAAACCATGATATCAGTAAATGGAATGGATATAAATGGATAGTTATGTAAACGGAGTATATCCATGGTTCGGTTCAGTCAATATAGATTAATATAGATTGAATAGACGTATTCATGTTGAATTATAGTTTATACTTGAATCATATTCAAGTCAGATTGATTAGATTGAGACTCAGTCTGAGTCAGACACTTAAAAAGAAATTGAAGTTCTGAATTAGTTTTGATGTTATCGGTAACTGCTGCACATGGACGGCAGGATTTGTGTCTTTTTCCAAGACAATTATCGTATTGATAACACCGTTTGTTAGATTGTTTACCTTGATAGACAAGCACCCACATTCTCCGACTCCGTGAGGCTCAAGAGAATTGGTCCCGTTTAAACCTATATTTACTAGGGTCCTTATTATAATTTAGTATAACTTGAGAGATTTTAAGTAAAAATAGTTTTGATATATTTTCAAAATACACCTCAAATATTTAATTATCATCTTTAGGGTTTTCATAGGTGTATATTTTATAAAAGTGAAATTTCTAGTGAGTAGAACCTAGTTTTCATTGTATATGGTGTTTTAATGAAATATCGGAATTGTATTGTATTGAAATGGTACTTTCATGTATTGTGATTCCTTTGATTTAGAAAACATGGAATATTTTTATAATATATTTAAAATAGATCTTTTGATAATATTCATATATATATATATATATAATAAATTTTATTTATTTTGTAGAAATCACATTTTCTTGAAAATAGCATTAAAAATTTTATCGAGATTGAATGCTCCTTATGGAGGTCTGCATCACGTTTTACTAGGCCCGAGGACGTGTGATAACCCGCACCATTCCGATCGGGGTTCCCCAAAATAGTTTGTAGAGGCGTATTTGCAAGGAATTAGATAACACTCTTTTTAAAGAAAACGGTTTTGTAATACTTTAGGGTATTTTAATGTAACTCGTAATATTCCCAAAAATATTGTTCAAAAGTAAATCGTGCTATATCCAATATGTGTGTTTTGATGAGGTAGGTCCTTACCTCGTGAATTATCTAAAGGTATTATGGTTAAAAGTGGATAACAATAGCGTTTGTGAACATGGTGGTATTTTACTGTAAAAATAAAATAAAGATTATAAAATGAATCATTTTAAGATGAAAATTGTTCTATTATGTTTATTTATGTTTGTTAAAAATTATATGAGAGTATGGTATTTTATGTTTTAAGAAAAATAGAATTTTTAAAGAAAAACGAATCGGAAGTCGGATTAACTCCGCTTCCGATGGGTTTTGAAAAAGAAAGTTTTAAACTAGAGATTGAGAAGAGAAGAGGGGACTTACAAGTTATTAAGGTAGAGGGGAGAAGGGGGAAGAGTAGGGAATTGCCGGAGCATCTTTTCGTCACCGGAATCTCCACAAAACGTCGTCGGAATCTTGCCCTTCGCTAACTCCACTTGCACAACTATATGGACTTGAGAATTTTGGAGAGTTTTGGCAAGGAATTTCTGAGTGAGGAGGTTTAAAATGGAGGGTGGTATTTATAGGGAAAACTCGGGTTTTGAGGGTTAAAGAATGCATTAAAAATTGGATTAAAGGGTATTTTATTGTTCTCTGGATAAATTCAGAGAATTCAAACAGTATGAGGGAAGTGGGGTAGGCCAACAGGTGCAAGGGGAAAAATGGAGACCATCCCCTATGGGGGGCCCAGCGGTGCCGGCTCTGGCATGAATCTCGCCGGCCATTTCCTGGTGGCGGGTGCTTGGATCGTCGCCACGTGTCCCCGTCGCCTCATATACCCCAGTGCACGTGTTTGTTTATTCTGTGTCTCTTCATTTTACGTGTAGTGCACTTGTAAACCCTTGGACTTCTAAAAGATTAAAAGAAAATATAATAAAAATAATATGTGGCTGAGAAGATTGGATCAAAGGGGCTACGTCACAGCAGTGCAAGATTTTACTAATGAGCTACAAGTGTTTTCTTGCTATTCAAAAGCAAATCAAATTTATAACTTGTGCTCAGGCTAAGGTATCCCTTTCTGTATTTTGGAAAAATTTGTACAGAAAGTTTAGGGTTGTTACATTCTACCCTCCTAATAAAAATTTCATCCTTGAAATTTGTCGAAGGAAGGTGTAACAGATTCAAGAAAAGCTTAATGATGGCGATGGTGATAGAACTAGTGATAATGCAGAAAAATATTTGGAAGAATGAGAGATTGCAAAAGTGTTGGTAAGATTGAAGAAGGTGTGAGGGAATTACCAGGGTTACCTTGGTCTACAGTCTCGGTGTCTACGGCTGCTAAAATGAAAGCCCGACGCCGGGGTACATTCCTCCTAGCTGGAGGCACATTCCTCTGTCCTTGGGGCATATTTCTCTGCCCTTGAGGCATGTTCCTCAGAGCCTGTTGGAATTGGCGATTAGGTTGTGCAGGAGGTGGAGCTGGGAGTGCAAGACGAGGTGCAGGAGTCTAGATAGCTGGCCATTGCGGATAGTGGGTGTGAGTTTAAATTGGGTTGCGTCTATAAGGACATGTTCCAATTCTATGATTGGATGTGCCACAAACTAAGCACAGGCCTTTTGCGCGCCTGCAGTCCTTCCACAAGTGTCCATCCCTTTTGCAATAGAAACAAAAATCTAGACTTGGCTGATTATTGGTTTCTTCCAGTCTCCAGGGTTCAACAGTTGGCCTTGAAGAGGCTCCTCCTGCCATCTGAGTGGCAAGGCGCTTCATCTCGGCAGATTGAGATTTGCCTTTCATCTTCAACACTGCCTCATATCGGCGGGCAGTTTTCAGGGCCAATTCATGGGTTGGGAAATCCCCTGTAGCTAAGGCAGCTTGGATTTCCGGATCTAACACTTACTGAAATCTTCTGGACCTGATCTCAGCTGTCGGTATCAAATATGCCGCGAACCTGTTAAGGTCTTATGTTAGCTGTGTAATATGTGATATTTGAAAATCGAATATTGAGACATATCTTACCTACTGAGCATGGTAAACTCGGCGTCATATTCATCCACAGATTTAGTCCACATAGAACCCTGTTATAAGTGGATGAATTGCCGCTCCATGTCAAATCGGGCAGTCTCAGGGAAGTATTTCGCATCGAGCATGTCGTGAAAAGTCCTACTTTCGATAGGTTGGTCAAGACGGCTTTCTTCCGCCTTCCACCATACTCGGGCGTTGTCGGTGAGTTGCAGCTTTGCAACTCGAACCCAAGCGATCTCTGGCACTTATGCTACTGCCAGATCATTCTCAATACTCTGAGCCCATTCTTCAGCTTCCAGAAGACTCTCTTTTCCTGAAAATTGTTTTAGGTACAAAGCCCGAAATTGCTTTACCGTGGGCGTTTCCGCTTCTGGACGGTTCATTAAGATAGCAGTCTGTTGCTGCTGTCCTTTCAGGAGGCTACAGATTGCCTCAAGCAGTACCGTTTGCTCATTGATTGGAGCAGCGACAGTAGGCGTAAGCGGTATAGGTGGTGGAATGTTGTTGAAGTTGGTGATGGTGTTGTTTGAAAAATCCATAATCTTGAAAGAAAAATTTGGGTTAGAATATATTCAAAGTATATGAAATTGTAAGAGTCAAGAATATGAATTGTAAAGAATATTTTTAGTTGCTGATTCTTGTGTTATATTACTTAGGACTTCATGCAGAATTGACCCGCATGTCCATGCAGAACTGACCTGCATGTCCATACAGAGCTGACCTGCATAGGCCGCCAACAAAACCTGTCACGCCCCATTTTCCGGTGTATGGGGAGGGGACGCGACTGGGTCCGCTATGTATTTACTCCGAAATAAACATGCTAAGCGTATCTAAGCAATATAAAGTAAAATGTACACAAGAGACATGAATATAATGAACAGCAACTTTATTTATTAAATATTCTTTTACAGGTACAACTGGAAATGTAAATACGAAGATGGCAAGCAATGCCTAAATAATGGCATGAACATGTTGGGAATTCACCCGCGCGCGCAAATGCGTATGTTATGAAAACGGATATAAAATGAAGAAAATGGAATGCGCACGCAAGATCGTTCTCATTTTACTATTTATAAACCGCAAGTGCACGGTGCGTTGTAGAGAGCAAGCAAGTACAGATCGATCCGCACGGAATTGTGTATTAGGTCTTGTCTTTAAGGTTCAACAAATTAACGAATTATTTGGCTGTCACAAAAAATGAATAGAATACGAAAACAAAGAAAAGCAAAAAAACAAGCAAGTAAGAAATGGTTGTGGCTTTAATTTGGAAGGTCGAATCATGACGATTCCCTCAACGCTCCCTTGATCATGAGTTGTCCGCCCTTACCTCGATCCCGGCATGAAGCACGACTTGTCAATGCGGTTGCGAGGCATAAGTCGTCAAATTCCGATATTCTCCACAAAGCACGAAACTAGTCCGTTTTCACTTACTGTTTGTATGTCCGAGTTTAGGGTATCAACACTAAACACAAGGGTTAGTAAGCATACCACAACAACAAAAACACAAGTAGTGAGTGAGAGAAAATGATTTTGGCGTTAAGTGTGCTTAGTGTTTGTGATGGCATATGGTATATGAAACCGAAAGAGTTGTCAAGTCAATTAATCACAAAATACCACATCCAAGCTTAGCAAACTTAACACCAAATTGATTCTTTCTTAAACATTGAAATGGGGAAAGGGAATGAATATGATGTATGAGGAGGTTACAAAGTAACAATGTTTCAAAACACCATATCATATCAATACATAAACAATATTTAACTTAGAATCAAAATTATAAGCACAATAAACAATCACAAGAGGTGGAGGAGGCAAAGCCTTTCATCTCGCTTCCTCACCAATACCAAAACCAATAAAAGATTAGTTAAGCATGATAAAGAAAAGCAAGTAAGGAAAATAAGCAAGTATAAAAGAAAATAAAAATTTATTAACACTTGAGATCGAGATACAGCATTTTGGTTACTTGTTCAATCTTCTTATTAAAGCTTTCCAAAGAAAGATTCAAGAAGGAAGAAGAAGAAGAAACCAATGATGAAGCTCACCCACCCTCAAGCTAAACAAAAGAACTATGAAATGAAATATAGGGTATATACATATGGTCCCTTGATCAATATCTATTCTGGTATTTATAGGCTCAACTCCAGAATAAAAAAATACTATAGATGGATTGATGTGACCCTAAGAAATGACCAGAAGAAAAATGGGGACATTTGGAGAAAACAGGGCCGAGCTCGCCGATTTTATGGGGTATGTGGCCGGGTCAATTCCGAGCACATGGGCTCGTATTTGTTTTGTTGTCATGTGTGCTCCCCAATATCACTCTGGTGCTGCTAGATTTCTCAATAGAGGCCTGGGTTGCACTCAGGGAGTTGGAGGGAACAAGATGTCGTACATCACATCAAATCTTTCCGCATTTATTGCCCATTCAATGCACATCACACCATATGTGCCCCCCAATTGCACAATTCATCATTTCTTGTGTGCCATGGGCAGCCCCACCATGTCATGGTCCATGCCAAAGAGTTGTGTGCACACTTGTATTGTGTTGGACCATTTTAGACAAAAAGTGTGTATACATTTATTTGCAAAACGAACTCTTTGGATATCGGTCGGTTTCCTGTTCTGTTTGCAGTGTCGGCTCCCAAATGTTATATCCGTGCTTTTAAATGTGTTTTCAAGTATTTTATCATGAATACCTGTAATCTGTAATTACTGAGAAGACACTGGTTAAAAGCACCGATATATAACAAAATAAATAATGAATGAGCGGTATTAAAATGCAGTTTTCTGTAATGAAAAAATATCCCCAAACTTATCTTTTGCTCATCCCGAGTAAAACAAAAAATCTTAGCCTCACTTTCGCAGGGAATGCGATTGCACTGAGCATGTGCAACAAGCCGTTAAACCTCTAAGTGTCCCTATTAGGAGGAGTGTTGTCTCCTGAGGGTTTTCAGCGGATTACATCCACAAAATCCCATCAAGCTCGTTTTATAAGTTAACGTCGATTCTACTCCTACAGTTTAGTATCTAAGTTAGAAATTCTATCATCCTAAGTTGGAAATATTCAACCCTTATGTTTCACACCTCTTATTTATTCAACCCCAGATCCTATACGTTTTTATAGTTTAGAAAGATCTCGGTATCTCCTGAGTTTTCCTTCTAAAGTGCGGTCTCCAATCAGGGATTTTTATCATCATTACAGAAAACATAAGTCTTATTCTTCATCCTATTTTTCCTCCAAATATCGATTGTATACCCCTACGTGTGTAAATTTTCACCCCTACACTTAAGAATTCAATTCAAGCTATAATACTGTTGCCTTAATACCTAATACTACTTCTTTTCATTAATGGATGGACGGTTTTGCTCACACATCTTTCATGCGATTATTAATGCTTCTTGATGCACTAACAGCCAATTACTGAATATATGAGCTTAAAGCGTAAATAGCAGTTTTCAGGTCTTGACTTTATTTATTTTTATTTTTTTTCTTTTCCTTTTCAAGTCCGGATATATTTTTCAATGATGCTCTTATGGTGGTTAGCTTTAAATACCGTTTTTTTTTCATACTAGGCTTTCAAGTAAGAGTATTTCTAGGTATCTTTTACTATCCTAAGTTTCAAGGTGCGTGTATGTGTGGTTTGTAGGGTATATATTTTCTAAATTTAGACTCAAGAATAGAAACTATTTTTCAGACTTATCTTTCAGTAAAGCATCAATAATCTCCCTTCATCTCGACTTAACTAAAAAACTGAACTCAAGATTACCTATTTCTCAAAAAACTGTAAGGACGTATAATTACCAAGGTTAAACAGAATGAGGGTTATTTTTAGGGTCTTCATATCATAAGCCTAGGATTTAGTTACTTCTAATATATCAACTAAATTTTCGGAATAACAATCTAAGTTACCCTACTAACTAACTTGACGATAAGGATTTTATATTTTTAGGAAATTTTTTCAATTTTTATGGGTTTTTTTTAATATGTATGCAATGCAGAATATACAATATACACATGATGCAGCAAAATAAACGCAGTGCTCACCCCAAAACCTGAGTTTTACGATGTCCTCATCGTTGCCTCCGTCTCTGGTAGCTAGACTTAGACATCAGGGTGAGAATTTTATTTAAAGAGAAAGAAAAAATCTAAGACTAATTACAACATTTACATATTAAACGATTGGGTTAGTCTAGAAATTAATAACAGCCATTTAAAATTTTTGTCTATATAGTGCAATGGCTGGCAAAAGAATATGTATATACAGAAGAAAAAGAAAAAGAAAAGGTATCTGTTAGATGTTAGTAAAGGGCATAGGCGTGTAAAAGTAGGGATCAGAAGACGTTGAAGATGAAGATGAAGTTTTGAAGAGATCAAAGAATTATTTTCTGAATGAATTGACTGTTCAATAAGCACATGTTGAGTTCCAAAGTCAAGTTCATGTAAGAACTGGAGTTCATCCGTAAAAAGTTCAGCAAAAGAAAGGTTTTTAGGATATTCCCAAATTGATCCTAACTCAAACTCACCAAGAATATCAAGTTCATCCGCAAAAATTTCCTCAAAACTCGACATTAAAAAATGTTTTTCAATACTGTCTTCCTCCCTATAATTTTTCACAATCCTATTCGTATCATTATAGCTCACAGACTCTCCCAATACAATTTCTTCTTCATCACATTGATAAATGGGTAGGTATATATCATCCAAAAAAGTAGGTTCCCATACTAACATTTCTTCCGAAACAATATCACTAGGTGATACAAAAATCGTGGGTTCCTGATCATTGATCTCTTCTAACACTTTATCCAAACCATACTCGTCAAAATCACAAGATTCCTCCTCAAAAATTGGAATGAAAAAATCAGTCGGAGGTTTTTCTTGGGTGTCCTGGTAACACTCAGTCAATTCAATCGTGTCATCATGTATGAAATCATCAAAATTCAATTGATCTTTTATCTCATTCGGATGACTTCCTAGATGACAGACATTAACATTATTGGGTTCCGATTGACTGTGTTCACTCCCTAAAATACTCACAGCTAAATGTTTCGCGTGTTCCTCAATTCTAGCCAATGATTGAGCTTGAGCAAGAAACAATTGCTCAGATTACTGTATGAACAGGGCTAGCATAGAAGATGATTGATTCTCGACCGCAGTCATTACTTCAATACGGTTCTCTAAAGTGGTCAACCTAACATCCTTCTCACTATCATTCCCTAAGGATGGTTCAATTGTTTTGGGTTGGAAGGGTTGTGATGGTGGTGATGCAAAAACAGTCAATCTGTCGACCTCTTTCTCTAAATTTTCAATCAGTTGGTCTATGATTGAAGTGGGACTGGGTTCAAGAGTGTTAGGTGGGTGACCATTATCAAAAATCTGGGATGGTTGGACACCCCCAAGAAAAGACAGTTGTCATGAATGTGGGAAGAATCTTGGCAATTTGTACAAATTAATTGGGACTGAGTATAAACAAATGAATAAGAATCGTGAAAAATAGAATTGAATCGTGTATCACCCATATTAACAAGAATTTCACAAATGTCACAAAAATAAAGAATATCACACCCCTAGCAGTCTATATTATTCTAAGTCAACTAGACCTGCTCAAGAACCGGATTGTTGAAGTAAAACTGTGTCGAGAAACAGGCTCAAGATATATTGATCACGAAGTCAGGTAAGTGCAAGAGATAAGGGGAGGTTTTCCAACGCTTTCGCGAAGTTCCTTAATTAAATAACCCTTTCTCTTTTGGCGGTTGCGCCGTGAACACTTGCCTAGATACCCCGTGAACGATTTACCGTTAAGCGAAGTTCTAAACACAGTTAACTTCTCTTAATGAGCGCGAAGTCCTTAGAGTCGGAGTTTTAATTGATTTTAAAATTACTGGGGGTATGCAAGAATGTAGTTTTGTGATTTGTGGGCTACGGAGAAAGGTGATGAAATCTTTTACCGTATCTTGTTTGGTTTTTTTGCCCTTAATTCCGTATTAAGATGCAATGCGCAATCAATTAAAGAATTTAAGAAATCAAGCAATTTAAGCAATTCTTTTTCTGTTTAAGTTTAAGCGCTGCAAAAAATACGGTTAGTTCTCTATTCAATTGGCGGCAAGTTTGTGCAAAGAATCCTACAGAAGATAGAAATATTGGACTATGTCGGATTCAAGAAGAGTGTGTTAGGAAATGCGTACCAATGTGTGATTTGGTTAAAAACCCCTTTGAAAGTGATCCGAGTCTTTGATTGTTCGCTTGCGCGGGTCAAACTACCCGGATCTTTGGTACTATACTTCACTAACGTCTTGCAATTGCATTTTAGCCTTGCTTCGCACGATAACTGGTCGTAATTCCTTAAAAACCTGAAATGTCGGAAAATATGATATTTAGTGTTAAAAAAGCGATATATGTGCCCCAATTCATGCACTCTTAAAATTAGAAGAATCAAACAATACCATTAGAATGCTAACATTGCACTGGAGATCACTAAAAAAGAAAACACCCAAAACCACAGAGACAGGCCGGCGAGCTGGGATCAACAGAGGGTATCGCTGGTTTTCCTAGAGAGTTAGATGCATAAATTTTTGGTGAGTTCTCTAGGCTATATTAGTATTCTAATGGTCTAATTTGATTTTTTAGTTTAAGTTCAGGGTGATAGCGGGTTGCAAGGACAGAGAACAATTTAGAAAGAATTTTTTTTTGTTAGTTTTGAAAAAATTTGAGTTAGTAGTTAATGAGTTAGTAAGAACCAGAAATAACAATACCCAATACTACCAACTTCCTGGCAACAGTGCCAAAAACTTGTTCAACCTCATTAATAAAGCTTTCAAAAGAAAGTTAGATGCACAAATTTTTGGTGAGATATCTAAGCTATATTAGTATTCTAATGGTCTAACTTGATTTTTTAGTTTAAGTTCAGGATGATAGCAGGTTGCAAGAACAGAAAACAAATTAGAAAGAATTTCGTTTCGTTGGTTTTGAAAAAATTTGAGTTAGTAGTTAATGAGTTAGTAAAAACCAGAAATAAAAATACCCAATACTACCAACTCTCCGGCAGCGGCGCCAAAAACTTATTGGGAATTCACCCGCACGCGCAAACGTGTACGTTATGGAAACGGATATGAAATGAAGAAAACGGAATGCGCACGCGAGATCGTTCTCGTTTTAAGATTTATAAACCGCAATTGCACGGTGCGTTGTAGTGAGCCGGCAAGTACGGGTCGATCCGCAGAGAATTGTGTATTAGGTCTTATCTTTTAAGGTTCAACAAATTAACGAATTGTTTAGTTGTCACAAAAAATAAATAGAATACGAAAACAAAGAAACGCAAGAAAACCAGCAAGTAAGAAATGGTTGTTGCTTGGGTTTGGAAGGTCGAATCACGACGATTTCCTCGACGCTCCCTTAATCATGAGTTGTCCGCCCTTACCTCGATCCTGGCATGAAGCACGAATTGTCAAAGCAGTTGCGAGGCATAAGTCGTCAAATTCCGATATTCTCCGCAAAGCACGAAACTAGTCCGTTTTGATCACTTACAGTTTGTATGTCCGAGCTTGGGATATCAACACTAAACACAAGGGTTAGCAAACATACCACAACAACGAAAACACAAGTAGTGAGTGAGAGCAAATGATTTTGGCGTTAAGTGTGCTAAATGTTTGTGATGCTATATGGTATATGAAACCGAAAGAGTTGTCAAGTCAATTAATCACAAAATACCACATCCAAGCTTAGCAAACTTAGCACCAAATTGATTCTTTCTTCAACATTGAAATAGGGAAAGGGAAAGAATATGGTGTATGAGGAGGTTACAAAATAACCATGTTTCAAAACACCATATCATATCAATACATAAACAATATTTAAGTTAGAATCATAATTATAAGCACAATAAACAATCACAAGAGGTGGAGGAGGCATAGCATTTCATCTCGCTTCCTCACCAATACCACAACCAATAAAAGATTAGTTAAGCATGATAAAGAAAAACAAGTAAGGAAAATAAGAAAGTATAAAAGAAATAACAATTTATTAACACTTGAGAAAGAGATACAAAATTTTGGTTACTTGTTCAACCTCCTTAATGAAGCTTTCTAAAGAAAGCTTCAAGACGGAAGAAGAAAAAGAAACCAATGATGAAGCCCACTTACCCTCAAGCTAGACAAAAGAACTATGAAATGAAATATAGGTTATATACATATGATCCCTTGCTCAATATCTGTTCTGGTATTTATAGGCTCAACTCCAGAATAAACAAATAATATAGATGGGCTGATGTGACCCTAAGAAATGATCAGAAGAAAAATGGGGACATTTGGATCAAACGGGGCCGAGCTCGCCGGTTTTATGGGGTATGTGGCCGGGTCAATTCCGAGCACATGGGCTCGTATTTGTTGTGTTGTCATGTGTGCTCCCCAATATCACTCTAGTACTGCTAGATTTCTCAATAGAGGCCTGGGTTGCACTCTGGAGGGAACAAGATACCATACATCACATCAAATCTTTATCCATTTATTGCCCATTCAATGCACATCACACCATATGTGCCCCCCACATGCACAATTCATCATTTCTTGTGTGCCATGGGCAGCCCCACCATATCATGGTCCATACCAAAGAGTTGTGTGTACACTTGTATTTTGTTGGACCATTTTAGATAAAATGTGTGTACACATTTATTTGCAAAACGAACTCTTCGGATATCGGTCGGTTTCCTATTTTGTTTGCAGTGTCGGCTCCCAAATGTTATATCCGTGATTTTAAATGTGTTTCCAGTATTTTATCACGAATACCTGTAATCTGTAATTACTGAGCATACACTGGTTAATAGCACTGATATATAACAAAATAGATAATAAATGAGCGGTATTAAAATACAATTTTTTGTGATGAACAAATACCCCCAAACTTATCTTTTGCTCGTCCCGAGCAAAACAAAAAAATTTAGTCTCACTTTCGTAGGGAACGCGATTGCACTGAGCATGCGCAACAAGCCGTTAAACCTGTAGGTGTCCCTAGTAGGAGGAGTGTTTTCTCCTGAGGGTTTTCAGCGGATTACACCCATAAAATCTCGTCAAGCTAGTTTTATAAGTTAACGTCGAATCTACTCCTACAGTTTAGTATCTAAGTTAGAAATTCTATCATTCTAAGTTTGAAATATTCAACCCTTATGTTTCACACCTCTTATTTATTCAACCCCAGATCCTATATGTTTTTAAAGTTTAGAAAGATCTCGGTATCTTCTGAGTTTTCCTTCTAAAGTGTGGTCTCCAATCAGGGATTTTTATCATCATTACAGAAAATATAAGTCTTATTCTTCATCCCTATCTTTCCTCCAAACATCGATTGTATACCTCTACGTGTGTAAATTTTCACCCTACACTTAAGAATTCAATTCAAGCTATAGTACATTTGCCTTAATACCTAATACTACTTCTTTTCATTAATTGATGGACGGTTTTGCTCACACATATTTCATGCGATTATTAATGCCTCTTGAGGCACTAACAGCCGATTACTGAATGTATGAGTTTAAAGCGTAAATAGCAGTTTCCAGGTCTTGACTTTAGTTATTTATTTTTTATTTTTTTTATTTTTCTTTTCAAGACCGGATATATTTTTCAATGATGCTCTTATAGTGGTTAGCTTTAAATACCGATTTTTTTTCTTTCATTCTAGGCTTTCATGCAAGAATATTTCTAGGTATTCTCTACTATCCCAAGTTTCAAGGTGCGTGTATGTGCAGTTTGTAAGGTATATATTTTCTAAATTTGGAATCAAGAATAGAAACTATTTTTCAGACTTGTCTTTCAGTAAAACTTCAATACTCTCCCTTCATCTCGACTTAACTAAAGAACTGAACTCAAGATTACCTATTTCTCAAAAAAAAAATGTAAGGGCGTATAATTACCAAGGTTAAATAGAATGAAGGTTATTTTTAGGGTTTTCAATTCGTAAGCCTAGGATTCAGTTACTTCTAATATATCAACTAAATTTTCGGAATAACAATCTAAGTTACCCTACTAGCTAACTTGATGACAAATTTTTTATATTTTTAGGAAAAAATTTCAATTTTTATGGGTTTTTTTTAATATGTATGCAATACAGAATATATAATATACACATGATGCAGCAAAATAAACGCAGTGCTTACCCCAAAATCTGAGTTTTACTATGTCCTCATCGTTGCCTCTATCTCTGGTAGCTAGACTTAGACATCAGGGTGAGAATTTTGTTTAAAGAGAAAGAAAAAAATTAAGACTAATTACAACATTTACATGTTAAACGATTGGGTTAGTCCAGAAATTAATACCGGCCATTTAAAGATTTTGTCTATATAGTGCAAAGGCTGGCAAAAGAATATGTATATACAGAAGAAAAGGAAAAAGAAAAGGTATATGTTAGATGTTAGTGAAGGGCATGGGCGTATAAAAGTAGGGATCAGAAGACGCTGAAGAAGAAGATGAAGTTTTGAAGAGGTCAAAAAATTATTTTCTGAATGAATTGAATGTTCAATAAGCACATGTTGAGTTCCAAAGTCAAGTTCGTGTAAGAACTGGAGTTCATCGGCAAAACGTTCAACAAAAGAAAGGTTTTTAGGATGTTCCCAAATTGATCCTGACTCAAACTCACCAAGAATATCAAGTTCATCCGCAAAAATTTCCTCAAAACTCGACATTAAAAAATGTTTTTCAATACTGTCTTCCTCCCTATAATTTTTTACAATCCTATTCGTATCATTATAGCTCACAGACTCTCCCAATACAATTTCTTCCTCATCACATTGATAAATGGGTAGGTATATGTCATCCAAAAAAGTAGGTTCCCATACTAACATTTCTTCCGAAACAATATCACTAGGTGATACAAAAATCGTGGGTTCCTGATCATTGATCTCTTCTAACACTTTATCCAAACCATACCCGTCAAAATCACAAGATTCCTCCTCAAAAATTGGAATGTAAAAATCAGTCGGAGGTTTTTCTTGGGTGTCCTGATAATACGCAGTCAATTCAATCGTGTCATCATCTATGAAATCATCAAAATTCAATTGATCTTTTATCTCACTCGGGTGACTTCTTAGATGACAGACATTAACATTATTGGGTTCCGATTGACTGTGTTCACTCTCTAAAATACTCACAGCTAAATGTTTTGCGTGTTCCTCTATTCTAACCAATGATTGAGCTTGAGCAAGAAACAATTGCTCAGACTGTTGTATGAACAGGGCTAGCGTAGAAACTGATTGATTCTCGACCGCAGTCATTACTTCAATACGCTTCTCTAAAGTGGTCGACCTAGCATCCATCTCACTATCATTCCCAAATGATGGTTCAATTGTTTCGGGTTGGAGAGGTTGTGATGGTGGTGATGCTAAAGCAGTCAATCTGTCGACCTCTTTCTCTAAATTTTCAATCAGTTGGTCTATGAATGAAGTGGGACTGAGTTCAAGAGTGTTCGGTGGGTGACCATTATCAAAAATCTGCGACGGTTGGTCACCCCCTAAGAAAAGACAGTTGTCATAAATGTAGGAAGAATCTTGGCAATTTGTACAAATTAATTGGGACTGAGTATAAACAAATGAATAAGAATCGTGAAAAATAGAATTGAATCGTGTATCACCCATATTAACAAGAATTTCACAAATATCACAAAAATAAAGAATATCACACCCCAAGCAGTCTATGTAATTCTAAGCCAACTAGACCTGCTTAAGAACCTGATTGTTGAAGTAAAACTGTGTCGAGAAACAGGCTCAAGATATATTGATCACGAAGCCAGGTAAGTGCAAGAGATAAGGGGTGGTTTTCCAACGCTTTCGCGAAGTTCTTTAATTAGATAATCCTTTCTCTTTTGGAGGTTGCGCCGTGAACACTTGCCTAGATACCCCGTGAACGATATACCGTTAAGCAAAGTTCTAAACACAGTTAACTTCTCCTAATGACCGCGAAGTCCTTAGAGTCAGAGTTCTAATTGATTTCAAAATTACTGGGGGGATGCAAGAATGTAGTTTTGTGATTTGTGGGCTACAGAAAAAGGTGATGAAATCATTTACCGTACCTTGTTTGGTCTTTTTGCCATTAATTCCGTATTAAGATGCAATGCGCAATTTATTAAAGAATTTAAGAAATAAAGCAATTTAAGAAATTCTTTTTCTGTTTAAGTTTAACCGCTGCAACAAATACGGTTAGTTCTCTATTCAATTGGCGGCAAGTTTGTGCAGAGAATCCTGCAGAAGATAGAAATATTGGACTGCGTCGGATTCGAGAAGAGTGTGTTAGGAAATGCATACCAATGTGTGATTTGGTTAAAAACCCCTTTGAAAGTGATCCGAGTCTTCGATTGTTCGCTTGCGCTGGTCAAACTACCCGGATCTTTGGCACTATACTTCACTAACGTGTTGCAATTGCATTTGAGCCTTGCTCTGCACGATCGCTGATCGTAATTCCTTAAAAACCTGAAATGTCGGAAAATACGATATTTAGTGTTAAAAAGCGATATATGTGCCCTATTTCCTGCACACTTAAAATTAGAAGAATCAAACAATCCCACTAGAATGCCAACACTGCACTGGAGATCACCAAAAAAGAAAAAACCCAAAACCAAAGAGACAGGCCGGCGAGCTCGGATCAACAGAGGGTGTCACCGGTTTTCCCAGAGAGTTAGATGTACAAATTTTTGGTGAGTTCGCTAGGTTTAGTATTCTAATGGTCTAACTTGAGTTTTTAGTTTAAGTTCAGGGTGATAGCAGGTTGCAAGGACAGAGAACAAATTAGAAAGAATTTCGTTTTGTTAGTTTTGAAAAAATTTGAGTTAGTAGTTAATGAGTTAGTAAGAACCAGAAATAAAAATACCCAATACTACCAACTCTCCGGCAACGGCGCCAAAAATTTGTTCAACCTTCTTAATGAAGCTTTCCAAAGAAAGTTAGATGCACAAAATTTTGGTGAGTTCTCTAGGCTATATTAGTATTCTAATAGTCTAACTTGATTTTTTAGTTTAATTTCAGGATGATAGCAGGTTGCAAGGACAGAAAAAAAAATTAGAAAGAATTTCGTTTTGTTGGTTTTGAAAAAATTTGAGTTAGTAATTAATGAGTTAGTAAGAACCAGAAATAACAATACCCAATACTACCAACTCTACGGCAACGACGCCAAAAACTTGTTGGGAATTCACCCGCGCACGCAAACGCGTTGTAGGGTGTTTTTCGTCACCCCATTGAGATGGGAATACGCGCGCGCTTGTCAGGCGCATTACAGATTCCCCCTGCCTAGGGTAGGCTGGGGTTTATTGATTGTGGGGATCCGACTCTCCGGCAGCCAAGGACTAAGCTGCCGTTAATTACCCCTCGTCTTTGGAGCGAGGGAACCTCCGATTTGATGGGTAAAACTGGTCATGCGAACTCAACGTGCTGTGTGCGTATGTTGTGTGTGTGTGTATACATACATACATACATACATACACACACACACACACACACACACACACATAGATATATGTATATATAAAGAAAAGGAAAGGGCATCCAAAGGATGTGTGGGAAAAAGCGCCAGCGCTTTGGGTGCTAGCGCTTTGAGCGCAAGAGCGATAGCGCCCCACGTGTCAGCACGTGGGCGCTCAGGCGCTAGCGATTTGGGCGCTAACGCCCTGAGCGCAAGGGCGCTATCGCTTTGAGCGCTAGCGCCCCACGTGTCAGCACGTGGGTACTCGGGCGCTAGCGCTTTGGGCGCTAGCGTTTTAAGCGCTAGCGCCTCACGTGTCAGCACATAGGCGCTCGGTCGCCAACGCTTTGAGCGCAAGGGCGCTAGGGCGGCAAAAGGGACTTAGTCCCTGCAATGGGAGTTGTACTCCCAGAAAGGAGCACTTATTTTTTTTTTTTTTTTGTGTGTGTGTGTGTGTATATATATATGAGAAGTTAAACTCCTAGGATATTCTGAAGCTGATGAAGGGACTTCTCCCCTTGAGCCCTAGTTCTTCCCCAAAGTGGGGTTTCTGGAGATGGGTCTCCTTCTTCTTCCTGTCGTTTGCCGGATCTTGGAGAAAGTGGTGAGACATAAAAATCTCCCCTTTTTGAGATTTAATGACAAATCCTAGTTCCCCTTTGTATGTTTTGTGGTGAAAAACTATTTAGTTTTGGAAAAGAAAGAGTAAAACTCTTGATTTAATTCAAAAGAAAGAAGAAGGTTTAGAACCTTCAGAAATGGAACAGAGGCACAAACCCTAGAATTTTGAGGGGAATGAAAAATGTATATTAGATATTTTCATCATGTTGCCTTATATAGGCTTACATATTTACATGTAGCCCCTTGGGCTTTATAAAATGGCATTTTGCCCATCCCATGGCTCATGTGCCATTTATTTTTGCACATAAGCCATGGGCTTTACAAAAATTTGGCTTTATGCTCATTCATGTATAAAAAATTACATCAAAATTATTTATTACATAATTTTTTATTTCAGCATGGGGGAGGCCGGCCGCTTCATGTTCCGGCTCGACTCGGGTATGAGCCCACTTGATCTGGGCTTGGGCCCACTTGGCTTGGGGTTGACCTTGACTTTGACTTGGTCAACTAGGGGTGCAAATTTTGACCCCAACAAAGTGCCCCCCATCAATGAATTCACACCGCATGCATGAGTTGTGTGCATGAAATTGATGGAGCTTGAAGTTGGAGTTCGAGGTGGAACATCATTCCTGGGGCGGAGCATCATCCCGGGGAGCATGATTCCCGGGGATCGGAGTATCATTCTGATTCGCGGAGCATAATTCCAGGGTCGGAGTATCCCTCGGGGAGCATGATTCCCGGGGATCAGAGCATCATTCCGATTTGCAGAGCATAATCCCAAGGTCGGAGCATAATTCCGAAGAGTCGAAGCATAATTCCGAAGAGTAGAAGCATGATTCTAAGGATCGGAGCATCATTCCGAAGAGCGGAGCATGATTCCAAGGATCGAAGCATCATTCCGAAGCGCGAAGCATGATTCCAGGGATCGAAGCATCATTCCGAAGCACAGAGCACGATTCCAAAGATCGGAGCATCATTCCGAAGAGTCGAAGCATAATTCCGGGATCGGAGCATCATTCCGAAGAGCGGAGCATGATTCCAGGGATCGGAGCATCATTCCGATGAGCAGAGCATGATTCTAGGGATCGGAGCATCATTCCGATGAGCGGAGCATGATTCCAGGGATCGGAGTATTATTCCGAAGAGCGGAGCATCATTCCAGAGGGATCGGAGCATCATTCCGAAGAGCGGAGCATGATTCTAGGGATCGGAGCATCATTCCGACGAGCGGCAGACATTCTGACCGAAGCATAATTTTGATGCAGAGGTTGATTCCCAGGTGAAGCATAATTCCGACGAGGAAGGCAAATACTCCGAGGCGAAGCATGATTTCGACACGGGGTACATTCTGAGACAGAGCATGATTCCGGCGCAGAGCTTGTCGGCCGACTTGATTCCGAGACGAAGCACAATTTCGACAGGGAAGGCAGATACACCGAGGCGAAGCATGATTTCGACACGGGATGCACATTCTGAGACGAAGCATGATTCCGACGCAGAGCTTGCTGGTTGACTTGATTTCGAGGCGGAGCATAATTCCGACGAGGAGGTCGTTGGTTGATTCCGAGCCGAAGCATAATTCCGACAGGGAAGGCAGATACACCGAGGCGAAGCTTGATTTCGACGCGGGGTACACTCTGAGATGAAGTATGATTTCGACGCAGAGCTGGTTGGTTGATTTGATTCCGAGGCGGAGCATAATTCCGGCAAGGAAGGTAGATATCCCGAGGCAAAGCATGATTTCGACACGGGGTAAATTCTGGGACGGAGCATGATTCCACCGCAGAGGTTGTTGGTTTGATTTGATTTGATTTGGGTTGACATCAGCATCGCTACACTGGAATATAGTACCAGGAGCGAATCATCATTTGCCATGAGAGGATTTGGGAATTTTTTTTTGTCGGCATCTGCATTGCTGCACTGGAATAATGCCAGGAGCAACTCATCATTTGCCCCGGGAGGATTTGGGAATTGGTTTTTGCTTGGCATCAGTATCGCTACACTGGAATATGGTACCAGGAGAGAATCATCATTTGCGCTTGTTTATCAGGAAGTGATGGCTTAGGAGACAATTTTTAGGTCCCTATCACCTAAGACTTATCGATTTTGTGAGCCGTAAGGGTCTCATAAAGCATTTTCTCCTTACGGGTCATAAGGATCCCGTAGGTGTATTTTCTCCTTAGGAGTCGTGGGGACTCCTAAGTGTGTTGCTCCTTTGTGAGTCGTAAGGATCTCACGCGGGAATTTTCTCCTCACAAAGTCGAGAAGACTTTGTAAGTGCATTTCATCTCTTTTTTATGAGTTTGCGCCCTTTCGGGTTTTCACAAACTCGCCTGCAGTCCTGCTGTTTTTACTCACGAAGCCCTTTCGGGTTTTCATCCGTGCCCATTTTGCTTGTGGACATACCGTTTTTTTTTAATCTTCACCGCCGGTGGGACTTTGAATATGGTCTCACCGGTAGGACTTGGGAGGGATTGGGATTGTTTTATGCCCGTAGATTGTATACGGTTTTGCAGGATGTATGATCCAGACCGTAGGGCCGGAAAAATTTCGGGAGTTTGTCGGCATCTGCATCGCTGCACTGGAATATGGTACCAGGAGCGACTCATCATTCGCCGTTGGGGTATGGGATTTGGAATTTGGTTGGCGTCTACATCGCTGCGCTGGAATATGGTACCAGAAGCGACTCATCATTCGCCATTTGGGGATTGGGGAGCGATGGCTTAGGAGACAGGTTTAGATCCCTATCGCCTAAGGCTTTTCAATTTTATGGGCCGTGAGGGTCCCATAAAAGCATTTTCTCCCTACGAGTCGTAAGGATCCCGCAGGTGTATTTTCTCCTTAGGAGTCGTGAGGACTCCTAAGTGTGTTTTTCCTTTATGAGTCATAAGGATCTCACAAAGGTTTGTTCTCCTCATGTATCGTGAGGACACATGAGTGGGTCTTTTCAATGGAGCATAATTCCAAAGGCGGAGACCAGCCGCGTAACTGGTGATTACGGTGGGACATGGGTATGATGAGAATTATTTGAGCCCATGGATTGTATACGATGGTCAACTTGGGGACCAACCGTAGGGCCAGGAGAATTTTGAGAAATTGGATTTTAGTTGGTGTCTGCATCACTATACTAGAATATGGTACCAGGAGCGACTCATCATTCACCTTTTTTTTACCGCGATTGCTCTATTATTTCAGCTTTTCTTATCGCGAAGATCGTGATTGCTCATCATTTCGGCTTTTATTCGCGGTTGCCCCATCATTTCGGCTTTATTTTCATCTTTATTTTACTCACTGATTTTTATTGTGAGTTGCCCCATCATTTCGGCTTTTCTTTATTTTTCTTTTATTTACACATTTTTTTGTTTATTTACATATATATATATATATATATATATATATACATTCCCTGTTTAACGACTTAGAGGTCGACTGTTCCCAGTTTAATGACGTGGTGGTCGATTGTTTTCAGAGAAAGGCAGATGTCTGAGAGAATCAGTTTCACGAAGAACTTCGGTCTCCGTTTGTATGAAATTGGCGGTCGCAGCTGGACTATTTGTTAACACGCCTTTAGACAGTTCTATCTCTCCTGCCTTGTACTGCTTTTCGACCCAATCTTTGAAGACGAAGCAGTCCTCAATGGCATGACCTATCACTCTGTGATAGGGGCAGTATTTGAGGTCGTCGGTCATATTCGGTTCCTGTGGTCTTTTTGACTCTGGCAGTTGTAGACTGTTCTTCAGGACGTCTACAAATATTTTACGGATTTTGTCCCTTCTGAAGGAATAGACCTTATCTAGATTCTCTTTGAGTGGAGATTCTCCTCCCTCTCCGAACACTGGCTTCCGAGGCTGGTTGGCACTAAGCCCGCTCATCCCTTGCTTATTTCGGTTAGCCAAAGTGTTAAAAGATTCAGAATCGTCGGAATTCCCGCCTTTGCGATTATCATCCTTCCGGTTTCTCCAGGACCTATTGTTATTTTAGGAATCCGAGGAGAACTCCTGCTTTGAGCGCTCCAGCATCTGAACTTTCCTGGTCAGCTCTTGGAATGTTTTGAGACCCGCGGTGCATAGAAACGGGGCCATCCAATTTTTGAGATTTCCGACAAGGAGACTGACAGATTGGTCCTGCTCTATCGGCGGTTCGCATTTGACGGAGAGATTGCGCCATCGGGTTATAAAATCCGTGCTGCTTTCGTTGTTCTTTAGCTTGGTCCTTACGAGGTCGGCGATGGTGATCTTATCGCTGACGCTCATGAACCTCTGCAGAAACAGAGACTCCATTTAAACGAAAGTTGTGATGGAGCCATCCGGTATGCTCGTTTACCAGTCGAAAGAAACATCGGTCAAGCTATTAACGAACTGGCGGAGGAGAAGCGCATCATTGCCCCCAGTATTCCGATATGAAGCTTTAAAATAGGCGACGCGCTGATTCGCATTTCCCGTCCCATCGAATCTTCCGAATTTAGGGATGACATAGCCGCTAGGAAATTCTACCAGATCATACTGAGCAGGATATGGTCTCCCACTACTGCTAATATCTTTTTGCGCTTCGGTTTCAGCTACCAATGTTTTAACTTTGTTGGCAACCAATTCCATGATTTGATCTTGAGTTAGCGGGCTACTGTCATCGGTAGCCAAGACATTTCCCGAGATAGGATGCAACTGAATTTCATGTGGTCCGCCCACCTTTGGATTTGAGGGAATAGGCGCCGTCTTCCTTAGGACATCGTTTCCCGGTTCATGAGCAGAGCCATGAGCTTGATTGGGCGGCTGAGAGGAAAGTAGGGCCGTGAGCTGCGAGACGACATTCGTCAAGTCGTCAATTTTGGAGTAAAGTTTGGCCATCTCCTTATCTTTACTTCTGAGCTATTTTCGGAGCTCTTGGAGAAGTTGCTGCTCTGCGTTCTTGGGACGGAAGATTGGCTCATCTTCGCTTTCCGAGCCCTACTCCTCATGGACCGAAGGGTCTTTCTGCCTATCATCCTCATCGAGAGGGTTTTCATCACCCAGCGGAGGCGGCTGTTCTTGGGAAGTGGCAACTACATTCAAGCCATATTGGATTTGAGATGTGGTGGCCCCGTCCTTGTTCTTGCTGCGTGTGCCCACCATATAGACAGTGTGGACCACATATCCAGCCATTTCCTCATCTTTGGCGGGGTGACCCTGTTCTTCGAACCTCATGAGGTTCAGCCTAACAGGAGCCCTAGCCCTTTTGTTGGCTCTATATCTGAGCCTTTTTCTGCCTTAGCTTCTCAATTTTAAGGGCTTGGCGGGCATCCATTTCCTGGGAAGCCACCATGAGTCGATTAGCAGGGAGCTTAGAGAAGACACCCGATCGAGCAATTGTCAGGGGCACCGCCGGAGCTCGCTCGAGAGGCCTTGTTGCTTTGTTGGTGTTGATGGCCTTGCCCTCAGCTGGGGCCAAGGAGAGTCGTTCAAACACCGACTTGCGTTTATGTTGGGATGCCCTCAGGACCATGACATTCAGCCTTTTCCCCTTTGAGACCGGTTTGTCTGTTACCAGAGCTTGAGGAGCTGGGAAGGAGTTAGCTGACACGAACATAATAGAGCCAAATGGTAGCGGCTCCTCCTCCCATTGTCTCCCGAGACTGGCCGGAAAGACCGTCCTAGAGTCCATTTTCATCGTGTAGGAGACGGGAGTTGTGTCGAGAGCTGAGCTGATCCTTGGAGACATCTTTGCTGCGTCCGAAGATTGCAATTGGAGAACGTTAACCTGCATAAAAAAAACATGATTTTAGTACATGCAATTGATATGCATATTAATTGAGTTCGCATGAAAGCTTAACCCGAAATATAGGAGGAGAGATTGGTCCCACCGGGCGTGCCAGAATCTGTAGGGTGTTTTTTGTCACCCCATTAAGATGGGAATACGCGCACGCTTGTCAGGCGCATTATAGATTCCCCCTGCCTAGGGTAGGCTAGGGTTTATTGATTATGGGGATCCAAATCTCCGGCAGCCACGGACTAAGCTGTCGTTAATTACCCCTCGCCTTTGGAGCGAGAGAACCTCCGATTTGACGGGTTAAACTGGTCACGCGAACTCAACGTGCCATGTGCATGTGTTGTATTTTAAAAGGGGTTTTGGATATATCGGAGGCCCCGCAGAGTTTTTACGGGGGTCCCGCTACCCGGATAGCGGGCTGGGGGTCAAGGGGGCGAGCAGCCCCCTTACGGGGTGCGGGGCAGCGCCCCGGCCTAAATTTTTGAGAGGGACAGTATTATAGAGTATGTGTGTGTGTGTGTATACATATATATATATAAAGAAAGGGAAAGGGCATCCAAAGGATGCGTGGGAAAAAGCGCCAGCGCTTTGGGTGGTAGCGCTTTGAGCGCTAGCGCCCTACGTGTCAGCACGTGGGTGCTCGGGCGCTAGCGCTTTGAGCGCAAGGGCGCTAGCGCCTCACGTGCCAGGCACGTGGGCGCTCGGGCGGCAAAAGGGACTTGGTCCCTGCAATGGGAGTTGTACTCCCAGAAATGAGCATTTATTATTTTTTTTTGTGTGTGTGTGTGTGTGTGTGTGTGTGTGTGTGTGTATGAGGAGTTAAACTCCTAGGATATTCTGAAGCTGATGAAGGGGCTTCTCCCCTTGAGCCCTAGTTCTTCCCCAAAGTGGGGTTTCTGGAGATGGGTCTTCTTCTTCTTCCTGTCATTTGGCCGGATCTTGGAGAAAGGGGGTGAGACTTAAAAATCTCCCCTTTTAAGATCTAATGACAGATCCAAGTTCTCTTTTATGGGTTTTGTGGTGAAAACTATTTAGTTTTGGAAAAGGAAGAGTAAAACTCTTGATTTAATTCAAAAGAAAGAAGAAAGTTTAGAACCTTCAGAAAGGGAAAAGAGGCACAAACCCTAGATTTTTGAAGGGAAAGAAAAAAGTATATTAGATATTTTCATCATGTTGCCTTATATAGGCTTACATATTTACATGTAGCCCCTTGGGCTTTAGAAAATGGCATTTTACCCATCCCATGGCTCATGTGCCATTTCTTTTTGCACATAAGCCATGGGCTTTACAAAAATTTGGCTTTATGCCCATTCATGTATAAAAAATTACATCAAAATTATTTATTACATGATTTTTTATTTCAGCATGGGGGAGGCCGTCCGCTTCATGTTCGGGCTCGACTCGGGCATGAGCCTACATGATCTGGGCTTGGGCCCACTTGGCTTGGGTTGACCTTGACTTTGACTTGGTCAACTAGGGGTGCAAATTTTGACCCCAACACGCGTATGTTATGGAAACGGATATGAAATGAAGGAAACGGAATGCGCACGCGAGATCGTTCTCGTTTTACTATTTATAAACCGCAAGTGCACGGTGCGTTGTAGCGAGCCGGCAAGTACGGGTCGATCCGCAGGGAATTGTGTATTAGGTCTTGTCTTTTATGGTTTAACAAATTAACGAATTGTTTGGTTGTTACAAAAAATGAATAGAATACGAAAACAAAGAAAAGCAAGAAAACAAGCAAGTAAGAAATGGTTGTGGCTTTGAATTGGAAGGTCGAATCGCGACAATTCCCTCGATGCTCCCTTGATCATGAGTTGTCCGCCCTTATCTCGATCCCGGCATGAAGCACGACTTGTCAAAACGGTTGCGAGGCACAAGTCGTCAAATTCCGATATTCTCTGCAAAGCACGAAACTAGTCCGTTTTGATCACTTACCATTTGTATGTCCGAGTTTGGGGTAACAGCACTAAACACAAGGGTTAGCAAGCATACCACAACAATAAAAACACAAATAGTGAGTGAGAGCAAATGATTTTGGCGTTAAGTGTGCTAAGTGTTTGTGATGGTATATGGTATATGAAACCAAAAGAGTTGTCAAGTCAATTAATCACAAAATACCACATCTAAGTTTAGTAATCTTAACACCAAATTGATTCTTTCTTAAACATTGAAATGGGGGAAGGGAATGAATATGGTGTATGAGGGGGTTACAAAGTAACCATGTTTCAAAACACCATATTATATCAATACATAAACAATATTTAAGTTAGATTCATAATTATAAGCACAATAAACAATCACAAGAGGCGGAGGAGGCAAAACCTTTCATCTCACTTCCTCACCAATACCACAACCAATAAAAAATTAGTTAAGCATGATAAAGAAAAGCAAGTAAGGAAAATAAGAAAGTATAAAAGAAATAACAATTTATTAACACTTGAGAAAGAGATACAAGATTTTGGTTACTTTTTCAACCTCCTTAATGAAGCTTTCCAAAGAAAGCTTCAAGAGGGAATAAGAAGAAGAAACCAATGATGAAGCCCACTCACCCTCAAGCTAAACAAAAGAACTATGAAATGAAATATAGGGTATATACATATGGTCCTTTGCTCAATATCTATTCTGGTATTTATAAGCTCAACTCTAGAATAAACAAACAATATAGATAGACTGATGTGACCCTAAGAAATGTCCAGAAGAAAATGGGGACATTTGGAGCAAACGGGGCCGAGCTCGCCGGTTTTATGGGGTATGTGGCCGGGTCAATTCTGAGCACATGGGCTCGTATTTGTTATGCTGTCATGTGTGCTCCCAATATCACTCTGGTGCTGCTAGATTTCTCAATAGAGACCTGGGTTGCACTCAGGGAGTTGGAGGGAACAAGATGCCATACATCACATCAAATCTTTATGCATTTATTTCCTATTCAATGCACATCACACCATATGTGCCCCCACTTGCACAATTCATCATTTCTTGTGTGCCATGGGTAGCCCCACCATATCATGGTCCATGCCAAAGAGTTTTGTGTACACTTGTATTATGTTGGACCATTTTAGACAAAAAGTGTGTACACATTTATTTGCAAAACGAACTCTTTGGATATCGGTCGGTTTCCTGTTCTGTTTGCAGTGTCGGCTCCCAAATGTTATATCCGTGATTTTAAATGTGTTTCCAGTATTTTATCACGAATACCTGTAATCTGTAATTACTGAGCAGACACCGGTTAATAGCACCGATATATAACAAAATAGATAATGAATGAGCGGTATTAAAATGCAGTTTTCTGTGATGAACAGATCTGAAAAGAAAATATGTACAAGTGACTGTGGCTCGGGGTCTTCAGTGTACTGCTCCAAGTGCTCCCGGCTGGTCTCGATCTCTAGTGCATCCGATCCTCCTGACAACATTCCAAAGAAGAAGAGAAATAAGAATGTCATCAGCGAACAATCGCTCGGTAAGTCCCAAAGATGGGTAGAGATAGGATAGACAGAAAGAGAATATAACTAGTAATGTTTGTTTGTAATGTTAACGTAGTTGTTTATAACTTGGTACAGAATATACCAGTGTATACGAGAGGAGTCCAACTTACACCGTGGACTTTGGTAACCCGTAGTACAAGGCTCCATCGAAAATACCACGGAACAACGGCATGGATGTAATTACGTCTTTTAGTGACCACTCGTGCCACCTTTAACATGTTTCGTACCGGTCTACCCCTTTAAAACCCCGTAATGTCTTTTGTATTGATTGTATTGTTTGTATAATAGATGGATGACTTGCTGAAACCATGATATCAGTAAATAGAATGGATATA